>JAJKFI010000005.1:5624330-5723336 GCA_029204185.1 Lerista edwardsae
AGTTCCTTTAAAACAGGTGAATCTCTCTCCAACTGCTTCATAACTTCATGACAAAGCAGTTTTATAATTGCGACGTCAACTCTGAATTTGCTTCTTGTTTTGCCATGGTAAGGAAACCAAGTTGCCTTAACAGGCTACATTCCTCCTGAATGGGATCCATGTTTAAAGATAACCATGCAACAGACTAATAATTTTAAACATCAATTTACAGTTGCGTTACTTACCGAAATTTTTAATATACGTGTGTGTACATATATATCTATAAATGCAGGCTTCTTCCACTATCTATAGCCTTTCAAAAGGCCAAATTCCTTATCCATGGCAAACCTTTGATTTTCATTGCACTTGCAGGTGTGGGAGACTTTTTGGAAATTGGTTTAGGCCTGGGGAAGAGGAAGACGGTGCCAGGAAAAAAAAATACAAAAATAAAAAAGAACAATTAGAGCTCACCTGTCTTTCTCTTCATGAGCCTCACATCTGCAGGCCGAGGGCCTTCACAGGATTCAATGATCTCTCGAATCTGTGTTTGAATGTATTAAAATTCAAATGTATTAGAACAATCTTAAACCTGGGCAGAAATTATGCAACTATCTATCAAATGTTTCCTTGGTATTTATTTCCCCACAATAGATTCATTGCAAGTCAAAATGTTTTTCAATAAGTACAAAATCAATTCCTTCAGAACTAGGAAGCTTAATCACATTCTAATTTTTCATCCTCACAAGCAGGTTATAAAAAACTATGCTAAGGTAGATGTGTTCTTAAAAGTTTTTATTTTTTCTACAGACTTTGTTCCCCCAACTCAGGAGGAAAGCACAGAGGTGTTATGTAATTTTATTCCAGGGGTGCATTTTTTATAAATTATAACCACTTTAAATGTGTACTAGATAGATGATATAGTGTCAGCAGATGCATCCTCAGTCATTACCCAAATACCTCACTCAAGTCCAACCCATTATTTTTTTCAGATCTTGGTTTTTTTTTTACAAAACTAAGATGTACAGAAAGTGGTGTTAAACATCCTTATTTTGTTATCACCAAAAAAAAAAAAAAATCACACCTCCAGCTATGGCTTATTTTAGAGGGGCTGATCATCGGCTTTCATTCTTACAGCTAGATCCTACACATTTCTGTGAGAAGTTCCAGCAATTTCAAAATGGACATAACTTCTACATAAAAAATCCACACAGTAAACATATATTTCCAAGTAATTTAACATTAATTCAAAATTTATTTAACAACATTGTTAAATAAATGCAAAGTTTTGCTGCTTAATATCATGGACAGCTTCAAAACATAATCTATAGATAAATCAAATGCACAAGCACTAATTAGGATAGGATTTTTAAATCAAATATCAAAAAATGGAACACACATCCCCCAAAAAGTTGCTTTTCATATCACATTATCCAATTAAATTTCAGACCAACTAAAAGGCTAGTGACATCCAAATTACAAAAACCAAAACAAGCGAACTGTAACTAATGCATTTTATGAGAATACTATACATCTGGGATGCAAGAATAACAAAATTTGTTTTTTTAAAGGAAAAAAGATGCCTAAAATTATTCTAATTATGTTTTTGCTTTTTTATTTAAATCATTCAGGTAGAAAAATACTTTTCCTTAGGGATATAGTGAGTTTGGTCTAAATACAAGTGCGTTTCACAACAGATGAAGAAAATACTTCTCACAATAAAATGATACAGTACGTAGAACTATCTTCAGTACTGAAATAATTTAGAGTCTGCTCTGTGAAGATCAACTAGATTCTACACAATCTATTTTTTAAACCACCTAAATCTTCTCTGATTTACATTACGCGTATAGACCACATGAAAATTAGTTTCTAATAGAAGACTCTGGTATATAAAAGATTTCTAAAACTCTACAAAGCACTTCAGCTCATTAAGGTGGTGGTTACCATCACTCCCACCAACCAACCAGCTTTTAGGAAGATTAGAGAAGAATTGGTACCATCAACATACTGAATTTTCCTGAGCCAGATGGGAAGGGAATTCATAACTACCAATCATACTCACAATTGGTACCCTTTGTAAGTGAAATGCCTTCTAAAAAGTCTTACAAATTCTTTGTATATAGTAGGCAGCTTAGATTCAAGCCACAGAAACTAATGTTAAGATTTGGGAAACCTTATAGTGGTTCTCCAACATGAAAGCAGAGATGTAGCTAAAGACATGCCGGGGGTGTGTGTGTGCAACTGCACCAGACAACAAGCTTTAGGGGGGCAACAAGTGCAGCTTGACACTAGTGGCCAAAATTTTGGAAACCTTGTTAAGAACTAAACAAGTTAAACCTTGTACTACCATCATGCTATATACCATTGGAAAGGTAAATTAATGCTGAATGCAATGAAACAAATCTCATTGGAATATCTGGCCAAAAAAACCAAGACAATGAAAGCATAGCTATGATGTCACTTCCTGTTGTGACATCACTTCCAAGGCATCATTTTGCCCTTTGCACCAGGCTACACTTTCATTAGCCAAGCCAGTGCATGTCAGCACCAAGACACATTGTTTAGAACTACAACCAATCCAGGATCCACTGAAAGTAATGTCAGGGCCAAAAGTGCCAACACTGTGACGCCAGAGCCTGCTGCTTAACTGAGAATGCAGCAATAAACTGGATTATTTTTCAGCCATTTTCCAACAGGAATCAGAAAGAAGCCTATTTACAACATTGACACAAACAAAATAACCACACAGCCACCCCCTTTCTAGCATTCTATCTTTCCATATTTTCAATGACAACTGCCTTAGGTGCTATACAACCACCTGAAATTGGCCTACCTAGTGAATCCTGATGTACAGTTTGAGAAACACTGCCTTCAAGCAGATGTTGCCAAACTCCTGCCTGCAGGCCAAACCTGGCACACATCAGATCCTTCCCTGGCATGAAAGGCCCTTGTCATTCCATTGGGGATACTAGGGAAGACCCCAACTACAGTCTCCAGGGGTTTTTGTAGCCAACCACTTCTGCGTGGTATTCTGTGCGTTAGGCATGCGGGGACGGCAGACCCTGGAAGCAGTTAGCCTCGAAGACCCCTGGGGCAGCAGTCAGGGTCTTCATTAGTGTCCCCAGTGGAATGGAAAGTGCCATTCACGCTAGAGACATTTTCCCCAATGATCTCCAGTTTGCAGTGGTCTCCACTTTGGAGATTGTTGCCCTAAAGCATTTAAATTTAGAAACAGAATAACTACCCATTAAAAAACTGAGTGATCTTTAAGACTATGAGCATTACTTTTAAGGAAATTAATAACTATTAAAACAGTTTAAACTATACCAACTATTAAAATGTTCCTTACATCAAAGTCTGTAACCGTAATAGGGAGCCCACGTAACATGATGGTCTTGCTTTCTTTCTCATCGTTGATGTCATTTCTATAATCATGCTCTCCATAGTCTCCATCAGAATGATACCCATCTTCTGATTTATCACTATTCCGACGCTCCCGTTCACGTTCTCTCTGCCATGGAGATTAGGAAGTAAGTACAATGCCACATGGTCACTTTCATAAGTTTCTTAAATGAGAAAATTCCAACAAAAGAATTCCATATAACATCACTATGCAAATAATCATTTCTCTCAGTTAACGACTTCATTCCAAAGGGCGTATTTATTTTCTTCTGCAAATCCTTAAATATTCTGGAAATATAAGACATTACTTTCTACAGGCAAATGGAAAAAAAATAAAGCTCTCAAGTAATATACTATTGATATACATAGTTAGAGAATCAATATGAACAAATAGAAGAGAGCAAATACAGCCGTCCAAGGGCTTCAGCTACAAAAGGAAACTCTCTTGTCTCAGCTATCAGTCAGAGTAATTGAGAGGTGCACTCTCTGCCCCTGAAAAAGAACACTATACTATGGAAACAGTACATGTAGCAAGACTGGCCCTAGTCATTGGTCAGGGAAGGAGTAGTTGACCTTAACTTTTCCCTCTGCAGCCAGAAAAATGTACTGCACCAATTTTCCAAGAAATGCATCTATAAAGAAAAGCACCCTCTGTCCAGAATTCCCAAATTATACTCATGTGAATTTTTGTTTTTACATTGTCTTTGCAATTCTCTGTAAGCTGCCTTGAGAACCACATATTGAAAAGCAGGTTTCTAAAATAATGCCATTTTATTTGCCAATTGCAAATATTTTAAAATGCCACTTAATCCCATAGGCCAAAAGACAAAGGGCCTATGAGAGATGGCAATCCCTGCCTCCCAAGATTAATATCAGATCATCAGACCTGGCCACACCTAGAAATGGTATAACTGCAGGGAGCAGTTCCCTGCCCGTTTGGAGTGATTGTACTCTAGCTGCCCAGGAAATGGATGTACACGATGTTCTCTGGCCAAGAGGCCACTAGGTTGCTTTGTATCAACTCACCTTGGGAATGTTGATCGAAAGGCAAAATATAGCCATTAATTACAGACTTTATTTAAAATCTGCAAAATATACAGACATCTCACCTCAGGGCTGTCATAATCTCTACCATCGTAATCCCTGCCATCATAATCTCTGCCGTCATAATCCCGGTAATCATCGTATCTGTCACTTCTGCGCTCTTCACTGGATCTTTTGTAGTCAGAATCTCGTCGTCTGCTTCTGGAGTCCCGATCATCACGATCATCCCTATCTATAATAGAACCATATCTTCCGCTCCGTTCAGTTCTGCTCACACTGCACAAATAGAATATGAAGAGATAAACAGCGTGAAGGCCATATTTTCATTAGAAGTGTTTACATGAGTTAAGGTTAACGTGAGAGGAGACTTCTATCAAAAAACTGCTGACCCAACCACACTGCAGATATAATGCTATAACCATACGTGTTGGAGATATTACTATTTTATTTACTTAGTACTTGAGCATCTTTATTCACAAAGTCTTGTCTACACATTGATAGGGTTGTTTGAAAATAGTGTTTTTCACAATTTTGTAACTTGAAAGGCAAAAAGGGGTGTTATGTGCTTTTATTCACATTCTTCTTAATTTTAAATGCTTTAAAACATACTAGGTAGGTGGTATAGGAAAAATTGTATCAACAGATGCAGTCAGTCACAGTATTATTTCTAATTGAAAAAGTAATCTGTTTTAATTTCTGGAAATTGTTTTAAACACCAAAATGCGGTGTTCTGTGTTTTTATTTAGATAGTGTCACACTAAAAAAAGTGGCATTTGGAGTTTAACAAAAAAAAATTCTACACATTGGGACTAATGCACAGAATAGCTAAGGGAATTTTTGGGTCACCATAATACTTGCCTGAGAAACTCCAGCACAACCCTATGTATAGATACTTAGACAGCAATCCTATTCTGTTTAATGGGGTTTAGTCCCAGAAAAATAGCAGTGGCTCCCAAGGGAGTTAGAAACCACATAACGTCTTGGTGGGAGCAGGGCAAAGGCAGCAACCCAATCCCCAGGATCACACTGCTGTTCTGGGCTTTTTTGAGGCTCATCCCTCACAGCTCTGTAGTATGGGGGAAGCCTCCTTGCAGGGCTCCCCAAGCTGCAGAATGTTTTAAACGCTATTGTGACCCACTTCTGGTTTCGTGATCGCAAACTCCCTGAACTCTGGTGCTGTGAGGGGCAAGGCTCATAAAAGCACCTTCGCCAAGGGCAGCAGCAGGATCCTGGGGATCGTATTGCTGTCTTCCTCTTCTCCTTAAAAGGACAGAAGCCAGTGCTTCCCAGGGTGGTGGCTTGTGACCCACCACTTTGGGAACCACAGGTGTGTAGGTTTGCAGCCTAAGAGTTGCTTACAAACATAAGAGTATCCTCTCACTCATGCCTTATAAGCAACCTTACTTTTCATTGATTCTTACTAATTTAAATTATCACAGAAATTATCACATACAATACAAAAAAATGGAAAAAAATCAACCATGGTTGAAAACCATCTAGTAATTCAACGTTGTCCTTCCTAGCTCCAACATATACAATAATATCCTGCATCTGTTAACAGTCAGTGAAGAACTTATTTTCTCCACATTTAATGAAAGCTAAAAGACAGTATTTACATAACACAGATCTAAGATTTGTGCTTCACTATTGAGCAGTGATGGACTGGGTGGGGTAAAGGGGGCAAATGCCCTGGGTGCTGGGCTGGGGGGGCAGCAACACAATGCACATGCCCACATCCACGCGTTGTCCGCCAACTTTGTGGTGCTCCAAGTTACACACCCTGGCTCCTCTGATGGAGAAAACTCTGCATGAGTTTCCTCTGACCATTGGAGGAGCCAGGGCAACACTACAAGGCGCCCGGTTCCTGCCACAGTCAGAGGAATCAATCACCTCTTGCAATGACACAAAGCCACTCACTGGGAGTGGCCTCGTGCTGCTACAAGGTGTCTGGAGGAGCCAAGCAGCCCTTTATGTCACTTTCAGGAGGTAATTGTGGTTATGCTATGACATCACTATAATTATTTCCGGAGTGCGGGGCAGTCAACTGGGGGGGGGGGTTGACCCAGGACAGCCAAGCCCCAAGGACAGCCACTGCTATTGAGAACAGAGAACTACTTTGTGTTATTTTTATTCCTGAAGCTGCAGCTACAACCATTAACAAGCATGTCCATATTACATACCGCTTGTCTGAACCCATGGGTTTGATTCTTGGTTAAACCACTTTAACAAGCCAGGATGTAAATCTAGAAAACAAAAAGGGGTGGGGAAGGAAAAACCATCAGCATAAATGAATTGTGGAGCACAGACTGCAGAGGTTCATGTTGACTATTCAAATCACTCTTGTTTACCATAACGGACAAGTAGATGCACCACTCAAGCACAACTCTCCTTCTTGCAGCTGAAAATAACATTCACACCTTATGCCCAATACTATTTATAAAAAAAATGCGACAATGGTTCACTTGCCGAATCGCTGGGATAAATTATTGATCCAGCTGCGCTGAGGAGAGGCGCGCTGAGGTAGCTACAAAAAGACACACAGCGATCCCCACTAAGCAATAGTAATTTGACAACCGAAAAATCAGTTTCGGGTTAATCGGGGCAGGAATTTTTTTCTTTCCTGAGACGGGCGGGGGATGAAAAAGGGCAACGGCAGCCTCTGCGGGATCTTACTGGTACGAAGAGGGCGCCATGTAATGGTGGCGAGCTCTCCGCAGTGTGGGGAAAGCCGCAGCGGAAGGCAATCACATTTGTGACAAGCGGGGCAACAGCGGCTATAATACCCCCACAAATATCAAGAGGGCAGAAAAGGCTGCAGCCATCCTTGCTTTCCTCCCGTCAACAAGGCTGCCGCCTTCATCCTCCTTGAGCGTACCTGGACCCACCGAAGGCAAGGACAATGGTCGATTGACCAGGCAAAGCCGTCCCGCGATACCTATTGATTAGGAAGACCCACCGTCCACCGCCACCACTAAGACCCCAATTCGGTCCTGAGACGTCGCTGTCGGAGGGCTGCGGCGACAGCCACCACTCATCTTACAGCATCAAGCCAAAAGTCACGGATTTTTGCCTTGCTCTGTGCCGAAGCGCGTTTTCCTTACCAGAAGCCTCAACATCCAGCACTTACCAGGAGGGGAAAGGGGAGAAGGGTCGTCCTGCCACTGCAGCAGCCGCACACAACAACCGCCGCAGCGCCGCTCAGACCCCACAAAATGGCGCTGGAGCCCAGCTCACCGTCTTCTACCCATAATGCCCCGCGTCACCCTCCTGGAAGCTTCTGGCGGCCGACGAGGACCAGCGCCCGCCCTTTAACTTCGCACGGCGTGCTGGGTAATGGGGCGAGCTAACCTCCTTGGGCGAGCTCGAGCTGCAGTCGAGCAGGCCCTTCCTTTCCCTTGCGTTTTGCGGAAAAAGGGAACCGTGTCGAAAACGTGGAGATGGGGCTTCAGGGCTGCGAAACGGGATTTCTGATCCCTGGACCCCCGCAGTAGAAGGTGCGCGCCCTGGAGCCTGCAAACCGCCTCATACTCCGCCCTCCCTCCACTCCCGGGGTTTCTCTCGGCAGTCGCCTCTGTGTGGGTGTGTGATCGTGGCGTGGCTTCCGCAACGGCGCTGGGTGTACAACCATCTTGTGAGATTTATAGTTAGCAGTCACGGCCATTTCATAAAACTGGCTCCAGCTCCTGCATCTTTTAACATTAAAAAAATAAAGTTGACACTGCAGCAGAGATCCTGCACCCCAACTCCGGTTTACGTTACAGAATAATCCATTCAGTCTGCAGACGCCTTTTTCTCAAATTACGTCGCTATGGAATATAGAGATGAACACTGAGAGACGTGTGGCTCTCTATTCCCGACCCATCTAGTGGCCTTTTTTTCTGTTAACTTTCAAGGTGGGGTTCATATTTCCTGACTAAATACGCATGTATTTAAAATAGTGTTCACAATGCACAAATACTGCACATATAGCAAATGTCCCTCGGCCAACTATTCTACAGCAGAGGAAAAAAAGAACTTGCTTCTTGCCAGATTCCAAACTCTCCACCTTCTCTCACACTCACTCACTCACTCACTCTCTCTCTCTCTCTCTGTGTGCGTGTGTGTGTGTGTGTGAGAGAGAGAGAGAGATTGTAGCAGAGCTAGCTTTCTCCATGCTAAGAAACATGGGCAGCTCCAGACAAGCTTCCTCCTCACCCCGTTGGCTTGCCCATTATTGGACCTGTTCCTAAATCATAAACTATAAACAGTGATGTCATGTAGCCAGGACGCTCCGGACCGCTGTTCCGGTTGTTCTGTGTAGGGCTGGCTCCGCCCACTGCAGTCATCGCTGCTGGCGCCCCTGAAATACGCAAATGGGGCTGGCCGCGCCTGCGCCCTGCACGCCCACAGCCGGAGGTTTCAGCCAGGCAGCAGACCGTGGGGGAAGCGAGGACACGCGGAGGAACTGCCAATCAACTGTGCGTCATGGTAGCTACTTCCTGTGTTCCGGTTGTTAGCGCAGGTAGATTCCACCACTGACTATAAATAAAAATAAGGCTGCATTTCTAAGTTGCTTCCTTGAACATTAAAGCAATCAAAACCACTAGGACTTAATTTAGAAAAAAATGTTTTAAGATGGGAGCATTAATACAAAATATTTATATTTGGAAATGTAAAATTATGAAATAGTTATTTCAGAAAATTATCAAGCAAGACCAAGCTCTCCTTCCACACTAATACACTTTGCTATTTCTGCCCCCCCTCAATATTTTTCTGACATTGCCATAGCAAAATACAAAGTTATTCTGTCTGTGACTATCTAATTTTCCCTACAGTTCCAAGTGAATGCACAGAAAGAAACCTTAGAGTGCAATCCTAACTTGGAGTTAGGCAGGCAGTTAGGCCAGCAAAGTTTGGCCAGCACAAGGGGCACCATAAAGTATGTTTGGACCACTCTCAAGAGTCGGAGAGGCCAGCACACAGACATGTGACACCCTTCCTGACTCCAGGAGTGGTCCAATGCACTTGACGCTGGCCCTTGTGCCAGCCAAACTTTGCTGGCCTAACTCCAAGTTAGGATAAAACAATGAACTCTGTGTAAGAGCCTTAGCAGAACAGAACATTGTCTTCCATGCAATGCATTTTCACAGCTCAGTTCTCCACTCAATGGTACTTTGTTTTGTTTAAACAGCCAACCTAGCAGTTTGAAAGCACGAAAAAATGCAAGTAGGTAAATACGTACCACTTTGGTGGGAAGGTAATGGCATTCCATGCGCCCTGGCATATAGTCATGCTGGCCATATGACCACGGAAACTTGTCCTCGGACAAATGCCGGCTCCTCAGCTTAGAAACGGAGATGAGCACTGCCCCCTACAGTTGTTCACGACTAGACCATTTGGTCATGGGGAAACCTTTACCTTTTGTTTAAAAGGGCATTTTTGTCTGCTCTTTTTATTTCATCCTGCTATTTTATATTATTTTATATTATTATTTTAAAAACAGACCACATCTAAAGTAGGTTATAAACTCTTTGTGTGTGTGCGCATGTGCGTGCGCACACACACATGCACACGTATAGTTTTGATCCAAAGCACAAGAGGCATCTGCCTTCAGAGACAGAGGTGATTCCCATTGATTTCAATGGCATATAAGTAACTGAGTGCAGAATCCCAGGATTCCTCCCATTGCTATGAGGTCAGATTTACATAGTCAATTACACCCAAGAAAAACTCAACCTGGTGTTCCAAAGAATCTTTAAGTATTGGATTACAGTACTGGAAAGAAATTACACCTTTCATTCCAATCTGTGAGGGCAGTAGTATGAGCAAAATGTACAACAATGCAGCTCTTTTCAGAAGGCTGAAATTTAGGAAAGTTAGTAGACTGCAGAAGCAGGATATATGACAAAGTATTGTTGCTTCTAAATGACTGGTACATGGAAGCATTTCCCCAATAAGAGATAGCTCACAATTTTGGGAAAAGAGAAAAAATAGACAAAACATTTACTTTTCTGTTTTATTCCAAAAAACAAAACAAAAAACACACTTCAGCAGCAAAAAACATTGATTCAAAAAAACAAGAGACAGACACAAAGGAGGACAGAGGGGCACAGGATGTGGTGGTATGGTGGGATTTCTTTCCACAATTATTCAAGTTCCTTATAACGGGCAAACATGACTCTCCGCACAGCATCTCGGTAGGTTTCATTAGATTGCCTTCTGCTAGGTCTCCCTTGGGTTCCTAAGCCAGCTCCCTTCTTCCGACTTTCTGCCTGAAGGGGGAAATATATAAATATGCACATTCAATTGCAGCTAGTAATATTAGCATTTAGTAACTTCACCACTTGTGCTTGGATCATAATGTTGCCAACAAAGAAATAAGCATTCACTATCACATAACATAAATGTACATAAAGACTTTCAAGCAATATGAAGAAATACAGTTCTTACTGTTCAAACAAATCATTAATGTACAATGAGTATATTGTTAAATACCAGCTCGTTTTCCTTAGCAAATTGGTAAATAAAGTACATAACATGTTTTGACCTTTACACGGTGGTGGTACAAACTTTATTCTGGGGTTCCCTTTTTAGTACTACCCTCCAGTGCCATAATCTACCCAACCTGCTCACAACATGGCTATTCCCATGCTTTGCCTTCCTCATTCCGCTTTGCCTGGATGCACTAGGTGTAGCAGCATACTACATACACACACTGTCCTGTCAAACTAAATAAATAAATAAATAAATAAATAAATAAATAAATAAAATAAACTGCCAGCCTTCTTCCTGTGTATATCCTTTCACAACCCATGTAGAAGTCACATAACAGATGATTCAGGAAAAGTTAACTGATATACTCTGCTTCCTATATCGTAAGCATCTGGGGAAAATGGTTTTATTTCTCTCATCCTGTGCGAATTTCATCTGGTGGCTTTATCAAAATAGAAACAGATCCTATATGGATGCATGAACATCGCAAATAGTCAGGGCCTTCTGTTGTGGCATTCACAATGTGGATCTCCCTTCCAATGGACATAAACACAACTCCCACTTTTCACATACATACAAACATATTTTTGTTGGATTTAGTTGAGCTGCTTCTCCTCTGTTCTGTTAGTTGGCTTTGCTGTTTTGATTCCCCCCCCCCAAAAATAGCATTTTGTTTTGCTTGTTTTTATTCTGATTTTGTGAGCTGCCATGAGTACAGCTCATATGATTGTGGGGAGAAAACTACTATATAAATACTTCCAACAAATAAAAGCCATTTTAAAATGTTTGGATAGAGATACAGTAAATACTTCCTAGAAAAACAGGCAACATCCTTGCTTCACTCCTGTCTACTATTCTGTTCTTAGTTGTGTTCCTAAGTCCAAATCTCATAAGATAATATAATACCCAAACACCCCATATAAACAATAGGAACAAAGCCTGCATAGACTTCCACAAGTATGATATACAGTATAATTCAGCTTTAATTGCTTCCTCATAGTAATGGGTTTGCAACCCAATGCCAGTACTCAGTTGAATGCTCTATTCACCTGCATGCTGCATTTTAACCACCATTTTTAACAGTGGAGACCCCAAACCAAAAATGAAATCAGAGGGTATGTCTTACTCCAGTCTTTCCCACTAACATTTTCCAGAGCCATCTGAAAAAAAATTTAACTCAAAAACTGAACCTCCTCTCTTTAACATACCTGTATTAAAGCAAAGTTTATACAATACAACTATTTGGCATCAGAAAAGCTCCTTAAAATGGGATGGTGTAAGTGCAGCAGCTGAAAGTGGAAGCTGAGAAGTCCATCATTCAAATCTCACTTCAGCCAAACTCACTAGCGAGCTTGAAGCAAGTAACTTTATTAAAAGCTGCAGATGGACAGCTACCGATGGATGAAGGAATTCATCCTACAGGCAGATGTCTGGAAAAGTCCAGCAGAAAAATGAGGAGGGATACTGCTCATGTACTTAAGCTGCGAGCATGGAAAAGTTGCCTTTCTGAAGACAGAAGCTTTACCTCCACTGGTGATGTCATGCCCTGTTCATTGCGCCCCAGACCAGAGCCTTCCTTCCAGCCCATGGCCTGCATCATACGGCTTCCTTTGTTATTGTTCCCCATTCTTCCTCTGTCTGTGTTCTTATAATCACTGCAAACAAATGTATGTATATTGACATGAAGACATTTTCAAGAGCATGCACAGCTGTATACATAATTGTATAAGCAACCATGTATTTTATAGGCACAACTGAAACTATAAGAGCAAAATTGTTAGGTCTACTGAGAGTTTCATTCTCAAAACATTTGACCATAAAAATGTAGATTCTCCAGAATCACCTGAAAAAACTAGCTCACAGTCACACACAGCGCAATCCTAAACTGGAGTTAGGCTGGCATAAACTAAGCCAGCAAAGCTTGGCCAGCATAAGGGCCACTATAAAGTGTGTTTGGACTACTCTTGGAGTCAGGAAGGATGGCTCACGTCTCGTGTGCTGGCCTCTCTGACTCCGAGAGTGGTCCAAACATATTTTACAGTGGCCTTTGTGCTGATCAAACTTTGCTGGCTTAGTTTGTGCCGGCCTAACAGTTTAGGATTGCCCCCTCAACCTCTTCTGTATAACAAACACTAACAGAGCAATCCTGTAGCGTTTCTCCGTTGATGCAAGTTCCTTATGACAGTGTACAGGTGTCACGAGTGTGCTGTAAATTACGCCAGATACACTATTTCAAAAGTCAAGAACATGCCAATACCTTTCAGGATCCCTGACATGCTTTGTCCTTTTTCTCTCTGGGGAGTCCCTTTCCATGAACCTCTCTCTTCTGTCACTTCCTTTTTCTTTAAACTTTCCCTTTAAATTAGAAAGCAACGTTAGAAAATATGACATAACATGACAGCGTCTCACTCTCCATATCCCTAAAAACGTGTTATTTCACTGAAAAGTTCATATTTGACCAAGTAAACTTTAACCAGCAGAGAGAAATTCTCTAGTCCCCCAATACTGCAACAGAACTCCTGCTTCACTTTCTGGATACTAACAACCCAATCCTAACCAAGCTGCCCACACCATGATACAGTGATATTGAACTGGCCGCCACTGTATCCTGTGTAGGCAGAGAGGCAGCTGGAGGTCTCCTCAAAGTAAAGGAATACAAGTGTGCTTCAGTATTCACTGATTCGGTATTCACAGTTTCAGTTATCCATGGATACTGACTCATCTATTAAAAAGGTAGGGGAACAATAAACAAATCTTTTGTTTAACCTTGTTGCAGCAAAACTGCTGATGTTCCCCTACCTTTAAAAAGGCATCCCCAGTATCCACGTTCAGGTATCCACAGTGGAGTCCAGAGCAGAACCCCACTGGATACTGGGACATGCCTCTATTTGTTCCCTTACCCATGCTGAGCCCCAGCAGCCGCTATGGGTCCACTTGGATCTGCACCAGCGAAATCACTGATGCTGAACCAAGTAGTCCCCATGTAGGTTGTGAAGGTAGATCGGATCCAGCAGCAGCCTCTGCCGCTGTCCTCCCCCCCCCCATCCCAGGACAGGTCCACCACCCCCTCTTCCCATGCCATGTCCAGTTTTGCTCCATCCCTGCCATCCTCCCCACTCCGCCCTGCCTCCGCACTGCTTGATGGCAAACATATTATCTCGGATTCCCAGGGCCTCTCCAACCAGCATGGAGGCCCAGCACATGCCCATGCTTGCCGCTGCACCAGCAACTGCGTCTTCCTGGCTACTTTATAGCACTTTCTCAACAGCTGTTGCCAGGGCCATTTGCCTGATCAGTGCTGTGGCCCTGGAGGATTGGGCTGCAAGTAAGATATATCACCTTTTTGGGAATCTACCCATCTTGCCAATGGCTTACACATTACTGGCATGGTAGTATTAATGCAATATCAAAGTGCTTCCAGGCATCATCAGTCCTTTTAATCTTCTGTTAGGATGTTGGGAATACAGTTTGGTTGGCTTACAAGTATTTGGGTTTCTTTGAAAGTATGTGTTTAATCAGAGCTGGCCCAAAACCTCCTAAGGCAGCATGCCAAATACAACCCCCTCCTTATCCAATGCTGAGCCAGCTCTGCTCATCCTACTCTCCTCCCCTTCACATTTCCATTTCCTTTTCCAAATCAGGGAGTGGAAGGAAAAGGAGGAGCAGTGGAGAAAAATTAGGTACACAGGGGTGACTGCCTCCCACCAATCTGCTGCCTGAGATAACTGCTTGAAGTTGGCATGATGGACGTGCCGGCTCTCTGTTTAATGGAGTGCGGTCATTAAGAGAAAGGTTTCACATTTTGATTCTTAGCACATGGAACCAGTCATCTCTCTTCTATTTTGGGCATGAATTCAGCAGCCAGAGCCTACATCTTTTGGCAGCTCCGTCATGCATCCAAACATCTCTCATCAAGAAAACACAGGTGATCTGCTCTGTAGGAAGGATTAGGTTTATTCTATGACTATGAGAAATTCCTAAACTCCACTGTTCAGTGAACCACTGCAGTCTCTCTACATGGCAGATAAAAGATTCTACAGGGCTGGGTGTTTACAGCAAGCCATATTTTCTAAGCAATCATGTTGCTTCATTTTGTTCCCCTTGGAACTTTCCCCTGACACACAATGCTACATCTAAATAGCAATTATGCTAATAAAACTCAGAGGAACAAGGTATGACAGCATTCTACAGATAGAAAGTTACAAGGAGACTGCACAGCTCACACAAAGGAGGACTGTACTGTGTATCAGTCCAGAATTCGAATGCTATTGTATTATTATTTTTATCTGATGGCACCATTTAATGTTGCCAGTGCATGATACTAAGCATGGTTGTTGAAAATAGAAACATCCAGACTGAAATGGCTCTTCAAAGTGAATTAATGTATATAATGCATAGAGCTAAAAGTTAGTATTGGTAGGGGAAGCAAAGATTTGTTTTGTTTACATATCAAGATCTGGCTTTAGCAGACCCACAGATATGCAGGATTAAAGCAGGTGTATTTCCCCACTCACCTCACGCTCTCGCCTCTCCAAATATGCCAGTTCTTGCTCTGATCGTTTTATCTTCCGATGGATCTCCAGGTTTTGCTGCAAGAAAAAAAGCAGAGTGAATAAATGAATGGTCTCATTTTATGCAAGGACAAATATTTCTTCTAGCGATTTTGAATATTTTGCCAATACTCAAGTTTTATGAGCAGCAACTACTGGGATGAACAATAGTCATTTGGGTTAAAAACCTAAATGAATAGTACAAAACAAATGTATTTAATAATGCCACATAAAAAAGGGAACTTATATTTCTCTTATTGCTGTTTCAAAAGAATGACTGTATCATAGACATTGTTTCCTGACCTTTTGTTAATCTCTCCTGTGGGCTGCACCGTTTCCATCTTCCTTTGCCAGCATTAACCATGGTTTAGCCAAGGTTAATTAACCAGGCTTAGTTTAAACCAGACTTAAGAGTTTAAAATGAGTTTAAAATGCAGCTAGAGTAACTTTAGTAGATTTAAAGCTAGAATATTGCATATAGATAGAAGTGTTTGAAACCTGTTATTTATTTTACCCAGTTGTAAGCCCATTGTGTTCAGTAAGGCTGTAATCCTCACTGGAAATAAACACCTCTATATAGACAGTATAGCAGAGCATTACTCTATAGTTAATACTAAAAAAAGGAAGGGAGGGCGGGACAAAGCACACATCTATGAGAAGCCTGAATGTCGAACCTCAACTATAGTTTCTCACTTGCCTATTTCAATCCTTGCCCAGTTCACACTAATTCCCTTCTTACAAACAGGAGAAGTAAATATCATGAGCCATTTTTGGCCTCGCTGCATTGTCTAGTCTAAAACTTGCATTACTTGAAAGCTTTTGAATATTAAGCGTTTTGAGAAAAATTCTAAGAATGTTAAATATTAGTCAATTTAGCCTTTGTAAGCAACACACCAAGTACATTTCAGAGAAACTTCAGCTGCTAATCTACCTCAGGAAACGGAAAAGAAAAGAAAAAGTCCAGTAGCCCTTAAAGAATGTCTTTTGCGAGATGAGTTTTTGCAGGCTAGAAACTATTTCATCAGATAATTCCAAAATGTCCTGTTAACAAGAATAGGATTGCTACAGTTACAGGTGCAAAGAGGGACACACAATGCAGCAGCCCTTCTCTCTCAGCTATCACTTTTCCTCGAACTGCCCGTAGTGGAGGCTGGAGACGAGATGATCCACGGGAGAATTTTAAACCTATCGTTTTTCAACAGCACATTATAAGCTTATTTTCATATGCTATATAAAATACGTATGCTACTTTCTAACGGCATTCTTTCTAATATTCTGCTTCTCTGCCAGTCAGATTTGTTAAACGAAGCTGTATGAACAGCAGATCCATCTGAACACACTGCTTCCCTTCTTACTTTGTGCAGGTTGGAAAGTTGTTGATGCTTGACCAGTACTTCCTTATTTGGAAACTGCCTCCTGCAAAGTAAACATGCTAACTTATTCCAGTCAGTTAGCTTGTCCTCGTCATTTTCAGCCTTCTGGGGCAATTCTTCCTGTTGCACTGGTGGCCGTGGGGGCTGGGGTGGTGGTTCCGGTTCTTCCTCCTCCTCCTCATTGTCACTATCTCCACCATACTCCCCTAAGAGTCCTATGAGTGGATTCACCACCTTTGGCTGCAGAAAAAGGACACCAGAATAAGATCTGTATGCAGCCTCACTCTCTCAGTCTCTTGAGTCATTTTTTGGTTGATATTCCTCCACATTACAACATTTAGGAAAGTTTGTTAACTAGTGCATCAGAGAGGAAATAGATTTAGCACCCCAAGATACTAATTCTGTATAAAGGAGAGACAATCTATAACGGTATTTTACAGTCCAGAATTCTACCTTCTCAATTCTCCACAATGTGCAGAATAGGCCTAAAGTCTGACCTACACATGCAGCAGAATGACACAGAGCGCAATCCTAAACTGGAGTTAGGCCGGCATTAACTAAGCCAGCGAAGTTTGGCCAGCACAAGGGCCACCATAAAGCATGTTTGGACTACTCTCAGAGTCAGGGAGGATGGCTCACGTGCGTGTGCTGGCCTCTCTGACTCCAAGAGAGGTCCAAACATACTTTACGGTGGCCCTTGTGCTGGCCAAACTTTGCTGGTTTAGTTTATGCCGGTCTAACACAGTTTAGGATTGCGCCCTTAGTAAAATGGACTGTACAACACAGACACATGCAATGTGGAGTAAAACCACATTTCCAATGCTTGCTTGTATAACACATGCCTACAAGTAATGAGCAGTCTGAGCTAGAACCTCTCTCCCTGAGGTTGGGAAGGCTCCCCAGGTTAGGAAACACTTGCCCAGGCAGAGCGCTGCTTAAGCTTTAACAATATAACAGCATCATACGTTCTCAAACCATTCTCTGGATCCTTTAACATTTTTTTCAGCTAACTTTCATAATTGCTTCCAGCCGAACGGTGCACTCCTCTTCACAATGAACATCAGCACAGCAACTGCTGCCTTGGCCCATTGTGTAGCAAACATGCCATGAAGTCCGTTATGACACCTGGTGAGTAAGCAGCGCCAGTAGGAAGGCCTGCACCATCTTGCCAGTGCTGCATCCACAAGGAGTGCCCAATGAAGCAGGTAAGGCTGGCTGGGCAATGCAGGACTGGGGGAAGAGGCAGATTTGGCCCAGGAAAGGGTTGACCAGCAGCGCTAGACACACTGAATCTTATTCCCCTCTCCCAGGATTGGAAGACCTACACGGGGCTGCTAGAACCTGCAGCAGCGATTTTGCTGGAGGAGATCTGAACAGCCCCCTTTGCTGAGACTTTACAAGGAGAGGAGACCTCCAGTCAACTCCTTCCCAGCACTGGATGCACCATGGACCAAGTTGCCCCTGCTGTGCCAGCACTGGTTAGGACTGGGCTGTAAGTCTTCAAATGAAAGAGTAATTTTATAGTGCTTGTAATTCCTCCTAATCGTAGACAAATTTAAACATCTAATGTGGAGAGACAATCTGTGCAAGTGAACTCAGTGCAGCAACAGAAACATCAATAGCACAATCCTATGCATGTTTACACATAAGTAAGTCCATTAAGTTCCTTTACCATTAACCCTGGTAAATGGGTTAAGGACTGCAGCCTAAGAGGCTACCTACTGTTCAGCTGAACCAATGCATAAAGCAACCAGCACTCTGTTCAGTGTTGCTGCAAAACAGAAGGTTCAGCTTTTTTTTCTTCTAAAGGTCCCTGCTTCCAGAATAGTTACTGGCAGGTTTTGTGCAATTTGCACAAGACCATTTCAGAAGGGCATTAAGCCCAGTGGCGTCATGAGGGAGGGAAGGCCGCACCAGGTGACGCGCACGGGGTGGGGGTTTGACAACAAACTAACAGGGACTAAAATGGCTAAATTGCGGTTTTAAAAGATAATACCATCATGCTGGATGTGGAATTTCACGAGGAATTCAATGAAAAAAAACAGAGTATAATATCTTTATTCTATCAAAAGGTATGGCCAAAAAACTAAAACCCCAAAATACAACTTTTAATGTAAAAATCACGATATCTTAAAAATCGCGGTTTTATGGTATACTACCATCATGTTATATACCGCTGGATGCAGAATTTCACGAGGAGTTCAATAAAAAAACCTAGAGTGTCATATCTTTATTTTATCAAAAGCTATGGCCAAAAAACCAAAAATACAACTTTTTATTTAAAAATCATGATTTTAAAAAAAATCATTATTATGAGTCAGTTCTCATTTCCATGTATCAGAGCTAATACTAGAACTTTTATTTCATTGTGTGAGTGTCATCAAATTGGCCACAGGTTTTGTGTTGGTTACTAATTTGTTAGGTGACTTGTACTATAGTTAAATAAATAAAGTTGCTGTATGATTTGGGAGATCCATGGGGGGGGGGTGACGCGCTGACCTCCCGCCCCGAGTGATGCAAACTCTAGTGATGCCACTGATTAAGCCCCACCCTTGCTAGGGTTGTTAAGGTCAGGGATTAGGAAACATTGTTCCAGGAGACAAATGCCAAGAAAGATCTCCATACTGGAGGTGCACTCTCTTCTTTTTTCACAATTGGAGGTAGTGGTTTTTTGAAGACATCTTCTGCAGGAAATGTCTCCTCTCGGGGTTCATTCTGAAACAATAAGTGCTTGGAGTTAAGCTTACAATCAGAGCTTCCCCACCATTTGCTTTGCAGGTCTATGGTTCCTTAGCTACTCCCTTCCCACAAGTCCCATTTACAAAGCAAAGCAATCCTTTTAATAATGTAGTTACTTGGTCCGCCTGGCCCATATTCACAGGTACTTCAGTGAATTGGCATGCCTCTCTATCCTGCATATGCTACTGTGGGTTGATTTTTAACAGCAGCCCCTGGGGTTCAGTGCTTCCCCGAGGGTTTTTTCCTTGACAGCCCCCCTCTGCCTAGTCTCTGTTGCCTTGAATGGAAAACTCAGTGGTATATCAAGGGCAAGGCAGGGTGATGGTGGCCTGCCCCGGGTGTCAGCAATAAGGGGGTACCTCTATTGCATGCCTGTCACTTCAAATATCATAGACCTGGCCTCACTCAGGGCGAAGAGGAGGCCAAGTCTACCCTTTAGTAGCTAACAGC
Organism: Lerista edwardsae; assembly: GCA_029204185.1. Lineage (NCBI taxonomy): Eukaryota > Metazoa > Chordata > Lepidosauria > Squamata > Scincidae > Lerista > Lerista edwardsae. The sequence continues at coordinate 5,644,339 of JAJKFI010000005.1, forward strand.
CACGGCCTCCATAGGATGCAGAGGCCAGTTCTACCTGTGGCTTTCAGCAGCCAAGAGTAGGGCAGTGGGAACCCTCTGCCTAAGGTGTCAAAATCACTAGAGATGCCACAGGGAAGTTACCAAGGTTTTTTTATCTGGTTAGCTACTTATCTAGTAAAGGAGGAAAGAGGGAGCAGACAGGGGTGTGTACATGCTAATCAGTGATGGCAACCCTTTTGGGCTCCGTGTGTGCTATGTAATATATAAAGAAACATCAAATAATTACAAAAATAAAAAATGAGTAAGACAAACTCAGTTTTTGTCAGGTGTTCGTGAATGCTGATGTGTCAACAAAAACTTTGTTGTGTGTCACCTTTGACACACCTGTCATAGGTTAACCATCACTGCACTAGGCACTATTCTCTTTGGACAGTCAGCCTTCTCTTTTCTTGACAGACTTCTGGATCATTTCTTAAATACACACACAGGTTTTGCACTGTTTTGTAACTGTTATGAACTCCATAAAATTATATAGACCCATAAAGGCTGATCGATCTAGCTTGATGTAAAAAAAAGACTTGTGAACTCATTGGAAAGTTGTGTGACTAACTGGAATTGAAATTGGGCTGTTTCTATATCAATATAGATTAGGATAAGCTCTACCCACATCTTGAAGATTTCCAGTCTTGCCTACTTGCAGAGAAAGACTTTGGCAATAGCAGTATTAATTACTGCTCCTACTCACAATGTAAGACTCTTCGCTAGCTGTACAATTCACAAGAACAATCTTATGAGACTGAAATTTACCTTGGCTGATTTAGTTCTGTGTCTCTCTTTTCTCTCTCGGTTATCTCTACTGGATGTGTCATCTCTTTCATTTAGCCTTTCCTGACTCTTACGTCTCCTTCCACTAGATGGTGGTGGTGGTGAAGATGATGCTTCTCGGCCCATTGGTATTTCTCGCTGAAAGGAGATATTCAATGCGTTATTTCCTCCAATCTGATTACCAAGAAGCAAACACCCAGATGCACACATTCTCACCTGAGTATTGGGATCATAGTATACTCCAGATATGGGGTCAAAATAGTTTCCAGTGTCTGGATCATAAATGAATGTGGACATATCGGAAGTTGCTAAAGGGAAAGAAATCAGGGCAGAGGTCAGTTCTTTCTAACAGTGGTGCATATCCTCTAAATCAGTGGTCTTCAACTTTTTTCGGGCCACAGCCCCAATAAATAATAAAGTATGTGAGTGGGGACCCATTGTTGATCCCACTCCTCTCCTGGGACTCTATCCGCCCCATTCCCTGCCCCCATCACCACCCACTCCCCGGCCCTGTTACATCCTCCTAGTACTGTTCAACGTATATAATATTAGAGCAGAAAAAGTTACCATGAAGCCTGGTACTACTGAAAGCTATTTTAGCACAACTGCTGGGAACCTGAGCAGGACTGAGGCATGATCTCCTTGTACTTGAAGGAGTACATTGGCAGCCTCCCCCTTTACCTAGGGATGCTTTCTAGTCCAGTGGTCTTCAACTTTTTTCATTCCTGCAACTTTCCACAACTTCACAAGTGAGGCTTCATGACCCTATTGGGGTTCAAACCCCAAGGCTGAAGAACATTGCTCTAAACAAATAAGCAATGGCGCAAGACATACTGGGAAGAAAATTGAAAAAGCGCCACCAGAGCAGTAAAAATTTGTTGAGTTGTAAAGTAAGGTGGTATCCTATGAAGAACCTGAAACTGATATTCATTGAATAATCATCTGTTCAGGTGGGCTACCCAACCCTCAAGAACAGATGGGGGATGAAGACAGGGGGCTGCCAAAGGGAAGTGGTGGAATCGGTGAAAATCACTCCTCCCTCTTATGTAAACAAAACTTCTTCAGTCTATGAAATACTACTGAAGGATACAGTAGAAGAAGGTGAAGAAAATAATTGACCACTGTCATTTCAGTTATACCCCAATATTGTCAACTAAGCAGGCCGTCTCATCTTGTCTAATGATTGAGCCAGCCCTAGAACAAAGCCATAGGGAGAAGATAAGCTGCTGAAAGATGTGAGAAGGCCCAGGTAACTAGCACTGCACTATATATATATGTTGTGCACCAAACAATGAGTATTGCTTCCCCCTACCCCCCACAATTAGTAACCACAAAGTGTAGCATGAAGAACAGCAGAAAACAGCCACAAGAAAATGATCTTACACTCTGATCTTCGTTTTTGTGAGTCAGCCCCCCTCCTGTCCCTCATGCCCCTTTTGCCCTAGAATATTGAAAAAAAAATTATTTAGAAACAAACCAAGAAGGCAAAATATTGGCTGATTTTTCACATTTTCCTATTATTTACAATGTTCCAGGGTAATTAGCATGCACTGAGTTATCATGAAACAAATTGCACTAATGTGTATTTTTCTAGTTGCAATGTATAGAGCAGAAAACCTAGTAAAAACTCAGACACCAAAAGGCTAGTTAGACTCACGCTAGCTGTACAATACAGAAGTGCCAAGCTTTCCAATGTGTGCAAAACTGAAAGCTGGCTTGTAGACAGGAGGAACAGTAATCCAAATCCATACAGTCAAGTATAGACATCTTCTCCAATGGCAACCTTTGTAAGACATCAGACACGGCTGACAAGCAGTGATAAATAAAACTATTAAAACCTTCAGCCAGTACATTAATGATGATGCTGTGTAAGCAATCTTGGAATGGAATGTTCATTGTCCAGTACAGGTTGGAAAATCTGGATGCAATCATGGAATAGCAGGAAGAAAAATCATAAAAACCAGCCAGAGCTGGTAAGAAGGGCATAACAATGCTAAATCCACTTCTACAGCTGAGAGGAAACACCTAGTGTATTCCAAATACTATAACAGCATACCTGATTGTAGCGGGGCATGTCACTATTATCCCCATATTCGTTCCTAGCAACAGAAAGAGAACAGCATCTACATTAATATCAATTTTTAAGGATTCAGAATGTTATCCAAGTGTTAATTTAGCAACATCCTAAGCAAAGCAATTTCAATGAGCCAGCTAGTCTATAAGAAACTGAACACAAATATACTGACAAACTATTCTTATAGCATGAGCCAAGATGGACTATTCCAATATAATCAAAAGTCTCACAGTCAATAAAACATATAACGTTGACAACATGGAATAACTGCAAAAGATAGTGTAATGAAGTATCCATCACCTCCTCTTTCCTGTGGCTAGGTTTACTTCCACAGCACAGCCTTCAATGCTGATTGGGGGATCCAGATCTTGTAAAACCTTCAATATTCGCAGTGCCTCCTGAGGAGAGAATTAACCATTGAGGAGAAATAGGAGACAGTTTTGAACCACTGAACAGTTCCTTTCCAAACTGACACAAAAAGATGTTCATTTCCCCACTTCTGAGTGCCTGATCTCTGACAAAAGGAGCTCTGAGATTTGTTTATAGGATTTTTATACTGCTTTTCTAAAAATCCAAATCAGTGTACAAAATATAAAAACATTAAAATCACATATTAACATTTAAACAATTAAAACAATATTTTAAAAACTGCAAAAATAGAAGGGCAGATCAACATAAAATAATGTAAGTAGCATAAAAATGAAAAGTTAGTTAAGAAGCGCTTCCTAGGGAGTATCTCCCTTCCCCAAAGCCCAGCAAAACAGATGGGTCTTTAAACCCCACCAAAAAACATATACCAAGGAAGCTGCCTTCAGGTCTTCTGGCAGCTGGTTCCAGAGGCGTGGTGCCACCACCGAGAAGGCCCCTGTGTTATAAGATAGCTCCTTAACATCTCTACCAAACTGGGCTTTCTGCCTTAGAGAACTGTGCACAGTTCTAATCTAGAGTGTGCAAGAAGTATAAGATGAGGAACTCCACTTCTATAGAATGTGGGACACCCCAATCTCAATTACATACCAAATACTTCAGGCCAATATACAGTATGATAGCAAATAAGAATTAGTGCAGTAAGGGAAAAGTGAACAAATACACTTTAATAAAAACAAAACTAGGGATATTACTATCTTCTAGCACACCATCTTTTAAAAAGCTGGCATATCTCTTCCTATCATGATCTCAACTTACCATATATAATCGTGTATAAATTGAGAAATTTATGCCTAAAAAGTGCCTAGAAAAACCTGACATCGACTTATACTAGGGGAATACGGTAAAGAGCTAAGAACTGCTCCCTCTTTGGCGGTATTTCGGCGGGGGCTGAAGACCTTTTTATTTCAGCAGGCTTTTAGTTGCTGACAGGCTGGCTGGTCTTTGTATTCTTTTTAGATTTCTATACTTTTTATGTCCATGGGATGATTATTGTACTTTTATATTGTATTTTTATACTGTTTTTAATTACTGTTTTTAATTCTGTTGTTTTTTATTTAACTTGTTTTTTGTAATGCCGCCTTGAGTGCCTTCGGGCGGAAAGGCGGGGTAAAAATTCAATCAATCAATCAATCAATCAATCAATCAATCAATGCCTTCAGTCACATGATGGATGGAGCAAGGCCTCGCTGTTTCTGAGTGCTCCTGACAGTAACTGCAAGCCACGAAGCGGCAGAGCCTTCTGGGCATGCTGAGAAGTAGCTCAGGAAAATGAATGGAGTCCTATGGGAAGTGAAACTGAGCCACACTGCGTGTTTACTCATGAATAGGCAGCTGTGCCATGGTGTCGGAAAGGGCAGGCCGAGAGGAATGCAACACTGCCTGAACGGTCTTGATCCAATGAATCCAGAAAACAGTCGAGAAGGAAGCCCCTCTCTCCAAGCTGAGAAGTATTGAGCCTTATGGAAGGCGAAACTGAGCTACACGTTCACATTTACCCATGAGTAAGCAAGTGTTTAACTGCAACATGCGAGGTGAATTCAGCAGGGCTCTGCAACCTCAAGGTGTGGGGATTGTGCTCTCTTTTGTTCCAGAGGACTGTGATGCTGAGGTACTGTGCAAACTATTTGGGGGTGGGGGTGGAAGAAACAGGCTCTTTTATTACTCCTACGTTGTTCCAGGCAGGTATGCCTAATCAGTCCTAGCCTTGACCATTTTAACGGGCAGTGTCAGTGTATCTGCTTTCAAACAAGTTTGATGGGACCATGGAGGACTGCTGCTTCCAGCTGCTACTTTTTTTTGCAAGTTCTTGCAGCTTTTTTTTTGCTGGGCTCCACTCTAGTCAATGGGCAGGACCATGGGATGCAGGCTGAGCTGAGTTTAAGCTTTATGGGTAGCCTGCGTGTGTTTATCCTGCTGCACTTCTTTCAGAGCAGTTAAGCCACATCAGAGCAGGAGGGGAGAGGAGGCAAATCACACACACTCTTCCCTACCACTTTTGCCTCTTCCTTGTAAGAACATAACAAACCAATTTAGGGGGAGGGGATCATCCCTGCAGAAGCCCCCCAAGCAGGTAAACTGCGCTCCGCAGGGTGACATGCATTCCTTTATTAGTTGATCCAGGCAGGTATGCTTAATTAGAGTTATCTGATACAAACTGGACAGAGTGCCTATACCTTTAACCATTGTATAGAAGAGGGAATTTGGGCAGGTGTAGCCAGTGGTGTCATCTACAAATAAGGTATGGGAATGCTGGGCTGGACTTCCACGGGACTTCCACGTGATTGGCTGCCCGCCTGTCCCGTTCCGCAGCTGTCCCGGCAGGGGGGTGTGCCTGCTCGCTGGGGGAGATGGGTGGGGGGTGCACTGGAGCCTGGGCGAGCAGCAGTGGGGTGTGCAAACTGGGGGCAGCGCCCCCTCCCCGAGGCCAGGGCAGCCGCAAAACGAAACGGGCAGGCTGCCAATCACACGGAAGTCCCGCCCAAGTCCCGCCCAGCATTCCCGTTCCTTATTTGTAGATGACACCACTGGGTGTAGCTTTTGAAACCCTTCCACGATCAGCTGCACCTGCCCAAATTCTTTCTTCTATACAATGGTTAAAGGTACAGGCACTCTGTCCCCGTTCGTATCTGGTAACTCTATGTTAAATCAGTTCTAGCCTTGAACAGTTTTGTGTGCCTTGTTTCATTATTCCAGCATGCCTTGCCCTTTGTCTCTAATGACATCACTTCTGTTTAATGACATCCCTTTTCGTGGGTCCCCATAGGCTGTCATTTTCAAAAGTGGGTCAGTGCTAAAAGGTTTGGGAACAACTGGTTTGACAGTTGCTTGCTATGTTGTTTTATTTTGCTTTCCCCTGCACTTTAATAAATAAGTAGATTGTACAGTTTTTAGGTAGCAATTACTGGTAGATCATTTGTTAGAATCTGGTATTGGGTAAAATCAGACAAAATGATCTAATTCAAAGAATTGCAAATACCCCTAAGTTTTATCCTTGATTTAGCCACAGAGCATGGAAAATGCCATGCTTTTTGGCTTAAAACCTGCCCTCGACTTATCCATGACATTGGCTTATACATGATTATATATGGTAGGTTCTGAATTCTCAGAATGGTTTTGCCATTACTCCACATCAGATGCGGATTACTCCAGATCAGTCCCTTTGCATTCAAAAACTGAAAAGAACAGCTGCCCCAAATGAGATATTCATTGTTGCTTCCTAAGCATTTCACATCATTCTCTCTCAAGGGAATATCTAGCACCACATAAAATACTACAGTTTTTTAAAACAAACAAACAAACAAACAAACAAAACCACTGTTCTGCTTGTTGAATGTATTTTAGGTTGCACTTTGGAAAATCATCAGTTTTTGACTTTGAGTGTTGAAAGGATATATCCCAGGAAATGTCTAGTGACTTTTTCATTCACGCTAACTTTCATTTAAACAACTGCAATATACAATACCTATCAGGCCTAGTGTCAGTGGTATGCTCATAGTGCCAGTGCTGTAAGAGTGCCATAAGGCACTTCTAGCGCCAGCTATATGGGCTTTCCCCTGTGACTGGCCCCAGCGTGGAGCTGCACAGTGGTAAATCTCACTGCCACCTGTGGTGAGCTTTTTCGGGGTAGGGAGAAACTGGGCGGGGGAGGGGCAGACCAGGCCCAGCCAGGGGGTGGAATGTGTAGTGTCCTCCTCCACAAAATCTTTATCTCCATGTTGGGCTGGCAAAATATCTGCTGCAATGCCCACAGGAGGCAGTGGTGGCCACTTTGGCACTGCTACTCCTATGGGGGCTGGGCAGTTTAGGATTGGGCCATAAGTCTTCTAATCACAATATACCGAGTTTGGTAACACTTTTCCCTAAGTGTTGAAAGGATGTATGTCTTGCACTCTCTTATTTAGGAGCTTTTCAGGCAGAATGAAATGCAGGTGTTTTGGGAGGTGGATTCTATGTCCTGAGGAAAGAGGGCTGAATCAAGTTCACCTAAGCCTATGCACTTAAATTGTTCTGTAAGAGAGAAGTATTTCTTTCTAATGTCATAGCATGCAAATAATGGGTAGGTCTGTGTCTGCAGCTTCCTCAACCCACTTCTCTCCTTTACTTCTGTGCTTTAGATCTTTAAAGAACATACTCTTTAATTTTTATGCATTATTCAAAATGTATTAAGTTTCTATAAAGGTTATGTGGTGATTATAGTAGCCCTGGTTCCCTTTCTCAGTTTTGTGTGTGTTCCCCTAGAAAATTCCTGCTGTGAGAACATTGAACTCTATATGCACTGGCCATGGGTATGAAATCCCATGTGAACAAGAAACACAACTTTGGAAAGTAATACCTGATATGCATATGTAGTAATGAAATTCTAGGTCTTCCCAGAGCTGAGAGTCTTGGCAGACTGCTCCAATAGAGCAGACTTCAGTAGAATTGGCAGAACTAATATCAAAGGTAGGAAGTCTTTAGGAACTAGAGAAATCTGCCAAATTGTTGGAAGGAGAGGCAACTGCTCAGTGCTAGAACACAGATTTTGCATGGAGAATTTTCCGATTTAAAATAAATCTAGGATTACAACACCGAAGCATGAGAAAATAGTTGACATGTAGTACATGCATTAGTTGTTAGCCTTGGGGAGGGGAAGGCAGCAGAAGCACCAGTCTCATAACTGGGAATTGTATGTCAAAACACAATACCAAAAATGGGCTTGTCATATAAAGAAAAGCTTTTATGAAATTCATAAAATATTAATGTAGAGAAAGGGTCTAAAACCCTGGCATGGGGGTCAGATGCAGCCCTCGGAGAGCCTCTATTCGGCATGCGGTCCCCAATGAGCCTCCGGCCCTCGTGACCTTGATGGCATGGGCTGCACCTTCCAAACTGTGCTCTGGTTATGTGCAGAGGGTGATCTGAGGTCCAGGGAGGTGATGCACCACCTCCCTGGCCCTCAGAATGCCTTGGGGAGGCCGACAATAGTAACTTCCTGTTTTTAGGGCCTCTGAATGCCTTAAATGGCTCTCTGAGTGTCAGGGAGGCCTCCTGGCCCTCAGAACATGCTCTGGGTGTTTCCTTTCCAGTGATCTACTGGTTCCGAGATATTTACTCCAGCACACTTAAGTAAGCTACTTGTGGGGTGGGGAATGGGAGTCTATTAAAGCTATATTTCTGTGGTGTGTGTGGGTGCTTGGAGGAAACTTTGAACTTTGAGCTCATTCATTCATCCATCTAAGATCTGTCTCTAATGTATTTATTTAAATTTTATACTTAAATTCATTTATTTTTCTGGCCCTCAAGAACGTGCAAGATATTTGATGTGGTCCTCTGGCTAAAAAGTCTGGAAACCCCTGATGTAAAAGGATAAAAAACTATCACGTACAGAATGAGAGTCCAATTCAATAAAGCCGTAAGTGTAGCCCATCCGGCCAGTTTTGTTCTTCATGACACGCACACTGGAAGTGGAGAGGCGGACATAAGGTGCCAGAAGTCCCACAATCACTTCTGGTGGGGTGAAGCGAGGGATGTGTTTTAGCATAAGGGCTGTGAAAACAAAAGCAAGGAGAAAAAGAAATATTACGTTACAAGAAGATACATAACATCTCTTGTTCTGTGTCAGACCCACCCAATAGAATCTGATTAGGCTCAGCTGATTTGAAAGTGTCGTTTTTTTCCTATTGTTTAACAGCAAATAGTTCTACAAGACTGAAAACAGAGATTTTAGCACCTTGTACAAGTTATGCAAACCCAAACGTTCACTATGAATTTAGTAAATAAGACCATATGACTCAAGTATACTCAACTTACTTGTACTCTCACCCTCCTGATGTTTAGTCTCTGTGGTTTCTCTTCTTGAAGCATGTTCTGGGGTCTCCTTCCGAGGAGGGTACATTTCAGAATCCCCTTTCCTCTCTTGTGAAGGCCACTGTTCTCTATTCTCATCCTTCTTCCTGAGCTCAGGTTCCTGAGGTTGGCATTGCTCTTCGGAAGCAAGATTCTGGGGATCAGTTTCCTGTGTAGGAGCAGGCTCCTCAGGAGGTGGCTCTTCTGGTGTTGGTTGCTCTGGTAACTCTTGATCACCTTTGTCAACTTTGTCTTCTATTGCTAGGAAGAAATAATTGGAATGAAGTCATTTTTGTCATCACCAGCACGTTAAATATTTTCTCATTGAGTCTTTTACAGCCAAATCCCATAAGGCTGATTGTGACATTGCACGTTAGTTACAGTGTCACAAAGAACAGGCCACTGGTGGCCATCCCAAATGGCGACAGCCTGCTCCTGCATATGGCTTTGCAAGGGAGTGCAGGTAAGCTGGTGGGGTGGGGCTTTCAAGTTTTTATGAGATCCAAGACGGCAGCACCCAGAAGAGTTGGTAGGAGGGGCAACCAGGGACGTTTCACAGCACCTGGTCTTGGAACCACTGGCTTATGGGGAGGTAAGGGAATATGCATTTCCCTACCTCTCCCAAGATCCCAATCCAACCCCCTCCACCACTATAGCATGCAGTGCAGCTCATGTTGGTGTGGCTGCATACTATGAAAGGAAAATGAATAGGATTGTGTTGTTGGATCTTGTTTTTTAGACACTGCTTTCTATATATTTCTCAACCAAGAACCTTCTTTACAGTGGAGCCCCACTTTACAAATGTTTCACTTTACGATCAGATCACTTTACATTGGGTAGATAAGCCAATGAGAAATGCAAATACAAGTGTCTGGCAGCATCTCAGGCAACAGCAGTGTTTTTAATATCATGGCAGTATGTATGGAGGGAAGGATATAGTCAATGCAAACACAGAGGCACATGCAAGTTTTTAAAGTAGCATCTCAGCCAGTAGCAATGTTTTTAACATTGTGGCTATATATATGGAGGAAAGGATACAGCCTTGTAAAATTTGTTTTTTATAAATTACAACATTGCATAAACCTTTTAAATAACGTTTTAGAGATAGAAATAGAGTAGCTTAGTTCTGTGACAAACTTTAACTTCCTACGTCTTGGAACAAGTTACCCAAAACAAGGCATTATGACATTCACATTATGGTATTTTCATAATACGATAAGAGTCTCCAGAACAGATTACCATTGTACAGTGGGGGTCCAACTGTATATTAATAAGATACATGCTGGATTATGATGGCACAAATGGGATACAAAGATCCACATCTGCACACTTCCTCCATTGTGGACATCATTTACCATTCATCAAATTCTGTGTGCTTTTTTCCCCTTCATATTTTGGCAATGCTTGTCTTGCCAATTCAATGAACATTAAGGTATGCCTTGGTATCCCACTTCAGGTACACACATACCCCCCCCCCCGATGGATCTAGTGTCTTTAAAAATGGGTATCATAAATATTTCTATTTGCATCTCTAGTTTTTATTCCTGTAGAATTGGCGGGGCTATTCATGCATCAAAATCCAGCTTAGCACAATGAAAACTGTAAACTCACCATCTCTTGGGAGCCTACAGTAATAACAGGATGAACGATACCCAACTGAAGATGCTTTACACTGCAATGAAAAAGGAAACACATGAAAAGAAAACTTTAAAAGGGGTTTTCGCCTCTGTATGCTAACTTGCAGTTCATATAACAGAAGCAGAATTCTGGTGAACAATTTCTTAAACTTTGTTAAGACCCTGCTAGGACAAAATTCCCTTTAAATCTTGAAGTTAGTGCCAACAACGTCACTATTTATGTCCAGTCATATTACAACATGTTTTGACATACTGCAGCTATCTTGCTTCCTGTTGGTATTTTTAAAGAAAAAACATCATACCTGGAATTCTTATACAATTAAGAATTTGTTTTGTCTTAACCAAACAGGAATCCAAGAATATCCACACCATAGCCAATAAGAGTCCAAGTTGCATTTATGCCCTCCCTCCAACAATGGAATAGCACTGGTACCATGACCTTACCACAGAATGTAGTGATGGCTACCATCTTTTAAAGCCAAGGAAAGTAGACAAAATTGGAGATATTAATCACGACAAGGGGCCACAACAAAACGTTGCATCTTCTCAAGCCTAATGCCCAACTGATTAAGCAGGCCAATTTTCTCTCCTTGTCCTGCACCTGCTGGACTTCTGCTTTTGCTTTTTGCAGCTGACTTCAACATTCCATGGTCGATGGGCACCGCTGCATATATTCAATCCCCATCAGGCTGTTTGGGATTTCCTCCCCCACCCCACCCCCACTTTTTCTTTTACATTTACAAGTTGATCTGCACTACCTTGTTTGTGGGGGGGGGGCATTTTGCACACTAACTGACAGGCACTCAACCACCAAATTCACTTTTAGCATATCGACATAGATCTAGTTAGGTGGACCCTCCCTGTTTCAGAGACAATATTTATTTTTCACAATTATATACTGCCCTTCTGCCAGGAAAACAGGCATGGCTCTTTCCCCACCTTTCATCCCCACAACAACCCTAGGAGGTAGGTTAGGCTGAAAGAGCATGACTGACACCATATCCACACAGTAAAAGCTGCTTCACAGTCAAGTGGGGATTTGAAGCTGGATCTTCCTGATCCCAAGTCATTACACTGCCTCTGAATGTCAGAACTTCTGAACATCTGTTTGCTTGAAGGTGGGGCAACAATAAGGAAGCACATGAGCCTTGCACAGTGGAATTAGAAAAAGTACAGGTTACAAGCTATGATGGGTATGTCCAGTCTGAGAGAAGCTGGTTGCTCATCATGAGGGCCAGGTAGTAATTTTTTTTGGTCATTCAAATTGGCCATGGATGGCAGATTTTTTTGCCTACTCCAGACTGGTGAGGGAGGGACGATGTATTCAGTAGGTCTCATGACTTAAAAATGATCACTTGTGTTTAATAAAGTTAAACCCTAACCGCAGTGGTGTCTTCTTTGGGGGTGGTGCAAGGGTAATTGGCTAATGCCAGATACAGGGAGTGGCTGCGAGATACAAGTACCTAGTTGTCTTGTGCGCTCCCTGAGGCATCTGGTGGGTCACTGTGAGATATAGGAAGCTAGACTAAACAGGCCCTTTGCTTGATCCAGCAAGGCTTTTCTTATGTTCTTATGGGTTTCCTAGAAGCACCTGGTTGGTGGGCACTATGTGAAACAGAATGCTAGACCTGATGGAGCTTTCATCTTCTTAGCTATTTAAATATAAGAATAGCTTATGGAGTTAGGGAGATCTGCAATCAAATTAAACAAACAAAAAACAGCCCAATACGTTCATTTTCTCCAGACTGGAGAAAGCATGAATACATTGAAGAATCTCCCAGCTTGATGTTTCTCCCCCAGAAAGTTCACAAGCATACGGATCAAAGTCCTTATATTATGGTTCTAGCGCTTTCTCCACCACAGCTTCTTAAAATAAATTAATTCTGTTTTTATGCTAACTGGTCAAAGGACACAGCTTTTAAAGTGGTGGTTGTCTTATTTTAGCAAGGAGAGAGCAACTGTCCCTGTTCACCCCAGTATAGCACCGTTTCTAGAGGCTGTTTGCTGGCATCTCTTTTGCATCCAAAAAAAAAAAAAGGCTCTTTGGCCCTTTGTGGGCAGGGAACCATCTATTTTACTTGGCTATGTAAACCAGTTAATGTACACTTTTGTTAAAAAGCAGTATATAAATATTTGTAATAATAATGTACTCACGCGTTTGCAATGCCAAAATTCAGGAGACTGGCTGTATTCCAGAGTCACGTCTTTACCACCAATCACAAGGCGGCCCTGTTGAAACAGAAACAGTTAACATGTTAAATAGAATAAAAACTGATAAAAAGAAAAAGTAGCATTATGAGACTTTGAGGAAGGAGAGCCATCTGGCTCATTTGAAAACCTGAAACATCAGAAATGGATGAAAACAAAAACGGGAATGTAACCATTGCTGGAATTCATTTCATGGCAAGGACGTTTACACTCTGATCTGAAAGATCGTCATCACTTGTCTGCCTGCCATGCCACTGAAACAATTGCGCAATATGAGCACATTTCATTTTGTCATTTTACTGATTTTACAGGTACTCATACTAAGTACTTGCCGGAGAAAGCAAATCTTGGGGCTCTTTACTACACTACTATTTCACACATCCATCTATCTATTGAGATGCATCACAAGGATTACATTCATGTTCATTTAACTGGAAAAGCTAGAATTTGGTTTCCAGGCTTGGAACACAAGGCACATGCTTATGTGACATGTTAATACATCTACCTTTAAAGGTGCATCTGTGATGTATGGAGAAAACATGGACACCATCCTTCAAGTCGGAAGGAAATATGCTAATTGTTTTCACATCTATGTGTATTCCCAAACCATGGCTTGGCTTCTAAGGAAGTTTCTCACTGAGATACAGTTTATCGTATTACAGCACTGTAGAAAAGAAGCAGGTATGGAGCTCACTGCAGGTATTACTTGGCTTACAGCAATTCAGTCCTGCAAAAAAGATGGTCTCAAAAGAATGGTCTCAAAAGGTCTCATCCAGCTCCATATTTTCATTTTACCTTTCCTGGCCCTGGAATCTGTAAGTCTCAGTAGAGATTCTCAGTACTCATTTTGCTGACCAAAGTATATAAGTGATGTTTTACCATCCAGAATAAACTTGTGCAACGTTAAGTACTGAAAATGTACAATAGCCTAAACAAAAGAGCTTCATGTTCAGCTGATTCATTGCACACAAGTTTATTGAAATAAAGCAAAGACCCTGTAATGCTACTTCAAGGCATTCTGCTTCAAGTCCACGGATGGCTGGAAAAAGGTTAAATTAAAAAACCTAAAAAAGGTTGAACACTACTTTTAATGTAGTGTTGCAATGAAAAGTGCAAAATACACTGACACCATCGTCTACTCTAGAAGGAGAGTCAGGTACTTCGTTGTTCTAAACAAAGTCAGGCAGACCTCGAGAAAGAAATCAAACTGATGCCATCTTTTGACACAAAAGATAAAGCAACGAACACTTTAGCATATGTTGAAAGAAATGTCAACATAAATTTGTTAAACATGGAGAATATCAAAGACCAAATCCTGGGCCTACAAATAAATAGCTCCATTCCAAGCCCCCAAATGAAAGTGAACGAACAATAGGAATGACAAGATAGGCATTGCTCTAGAATTTGAGACGCTATGCATGTAGATATCCATACTCCAACACAAAAGGAAATGTACCTACAGATATGCCCGCTTGGAAAATTTTTCATTGCTTCTCTGAATCAGGGCTTCAAAAGGTACAAATGGAACCTACAACAATCCAAGTCATCTTCCCAGTCCTAAAGTCTAATTAGAAGAACTATTCCCTTTCCCGGACCCAAACCTACGTTCTATTGTGGCTTTCCAAAATGACACCTCAACGTTCCTTGGCTCCTGCGGGCCTCTGAGCATGATCAGCCTACATTAGGCATCCACCTTTACAAACTTTTCTGTATTTACAAAAACATAATTTACAAACTTCTCTACTTCTGTGTGGCCAGGGAGATTCCCAGCCATTACCTTGACTGAGTATCCACATTTCACATACAAACTGACTGGCACTCAGCCACCTAGTTTGTGAATTGCATATATTACTTATAATTTTCTGAAGACTGAGCTGTGATCATGTATTGAACCTCACTGTTCATTCAGTTTAAACAGGGAAGCCCCACAAAATAGTAGAGACATAGTCTTCATACTTATGTCTTAAACCTCTTTATTTATAAGCATGACGACACAATTTCTTTCCTTCTGCTGAAGTACCCCATTGCTGGAGAGTACCTGAGTGGATGAAAATGGTGACGTGTAACACTGCTTTATGCTCAGAGCTAAATCTGCTCCACAGACATTTTGCTTGCTTTTTACATTACAAACTATTTTCCTAAGTTTAATGTATAGTTTGCAAAACAAAAACACAGAAACTTCATCGTAATGGCCCCCAAAGAAGATCACACAATTACACATACAAAAAACAATATTATTGGTTGGAGTTCACAGAAAGGAATAGCAATTAAGACATTCATGCAAGATTTAGGAACTGCTGTCTTAATTTCTCTTCAGTTTATCTCTGGTACAGTTCTTAGAGGCACCTTCACCAAAGCAATGAGGATTTAACAATGTACTGATTACAAAAGCTCTTCTGGAAAGCCATACTGCCACACAGCCAACTTGCCCCATGTCTGCCTCCATAGTTTTGCCTCGGAGTAACAGAAATTATTGGGAACAATTGGTGCAGTCCACATCTTATTTCAAGACTCCAATAAGGGCCCTTGCTCCTTATGTGTCAAGATTCCACAAGGAGGCATTATTAACTTTCTAAAGCTAGGTCCTAAGAAGAAAGTTGAGCCACATATCTGCAAGTCATTTTTTTGGTCGCATACTATGTCGAATGGGTTCCTTTACTGCTCAGGGTTCCTTTACTGCTCTTTGCAAATGTGTATTATTAAACAGGTAAGAACAGATGAGAAAACAGGAGCCAACTGAAATGAATAAAAAAAATTAGACAAAAGGAAATACAGGAGCAAATAAGGACAAAACGTTACCAATGTTGAGGGCAGGAGGTGTGGACTGATGGTTGAGCTGCTGGTACTGCCTGAAGCTAAGCAGGAAAATGTGTGGTTTGCTTTTGGATGGAAGACGAATGCCAGGTTGTGACAAGCTGCAGTACCTTTGGTGGCAGAACAGAGTCGCTGTGGAGCTGATTAGCTCACCACAAGTAAGAGCTGCGGTGGCGTTTGTGAGAAGGCCAACCAGCAAAGAACGGAATACGACCTTGAGGACCTGTCCAAGCTTGACTTGCGATTGCCTGCTGAGGCTTGATGGCATGCAGCCAACCACACTGGGAAGGCGACATCCGGGCCTGAGGAGTGGCGGATCATAAGAATACTGTGGTTTTGTAAAAACTCCATTGAAAAAATGGTGGTTTAGACTAGCCTGCTCATGTAAGCCACCTTGGGCATTTGCTTTGGCATGGGAAAGGTGGGGTATAAATTCTTCAAAATAAAATAAATTAAATTAAAACATCTACTTTGTACATGCGCGTCTCTAACAGGCCGAAGGAGAAAGGGACAGATACAAAGTGGAGCAACGCTTGCATGAAAAGAATCCTAGAAGGATTCTAATTCTTCTAGATCAGACAAAAAAAAAAAATCAATCTAGTTCAGCACCCTGCTTTTCACAAGAACTAGCCAGATACCTCTGGGAGGTAGGGAAATACTCTTCTGTTTCTCCCCTGCAAGTGACGCTGAACCAAAAAGGAAGGTATAGCCATCGTGGCTAGTACCTGAAGGGCCGGCTCCCCCCATGCGAACCTGATCACACTTTGCATTCATTATTGGTATCCCTGCACTGTGTCCAATTGGCCTCAGAAGCTTCTTTAGAGAGGATCTGGCACAAGGCTCTTTCTGTGGTGACTCTCCTCCAAGAGGCCCAATTAGCCCGAATGCTGCTCATCTTTAGACAAGCAGTAAAGACATTTCTGATTCACTTCTCATCAGTTCCTATGTTGGTGATCTATTTTGCTCTCACTGCTATGGCAGTTTGTGGTTTATTTTTGTTGATTGTTTATTTTAAATTTGTTGATTTTGTAAGTTGCCCTGATACCCCATGAATGAGACTGAAAGGCTATGCCAATTTTCTTTTTAAAAAAATAGTAGCCATTGATATACTCCTCTTACATGAATTTATCTAATCTCCTTCTAAAGTCATTTAAGGTCCTAGCCATCTTGTGGCATCAAATTCCATAAACAACATGCTCTGTGAAGAAATACTTCCGTTTTGTCTATCCTGATCTTCCTGCCAATCAATTTCAGTGAATGATCCAAGGTTTTAGTGTAATGGGCGACTCTTATCCATAACACACAATGTTATATACTTCTATCGGTTTCCCTTCTTTTCTTATAACCTAAAAACCCCCAAACATTGCAGCCTTTCCTCAAGGGGAAAGTGTTCTAGTCCATCAATCGTTTTGGCAGTCCTGTTTGGCGTACCATATTGGCAGTTGTATTTTCAGCTCCTTTTCTAATGAACCTCAGTATGGAAAGGTGCTCTTTTTACAGCTGTCATACACTGGTTCAATAAATTCATGGAGCTAACACTTTCTAGATTTCTCTTCTGGTTAGTCACTATCAGGTCAAACACCACCAGCGTATATGTTTTATTTTACCCCGATGTGCATCACCCACAAATCCACCCAGTTAAGCAACCCACCAAAACTGGGTTGTGACACACTGGTGGGTTGCGATCCACAGTTTCAGAACCACTGATACAAATGCATCCATCCAGAAAGTACTGAGAACCAAACATCTGGTTGTCCAACTCAAATCAATTTCTTCACAGAAGCAGCACTATAATATATTATTGCTCTCACCATCCTACCCATTCAAATGATCAGGAATGTTGTGATGTCATAGCTGATCAGACAACAGTTAGTGGAAGTTCAAAAGCAATTTTCAGTCTTTTTTATATGATGAAGGCCAATGCTCCTCATAGCACTGGAGAAAAAGTGCATCTAGAGTATATAAATTGCTGGCCGCTGGGTAAGACAGTGAAGCAATTCTGTCCCCTGCCCTCGTGAACTCTCCTGGGGGATGGCAAAAGTGCTGAAACTTAATTAAATGCTGGTATCTGTTTGCTCACCAAGCAGGCACACCTGTGTTCAAAAGGGCAAACCCAGAACCAGAGCATTCAGATAAGAGCATAATTGGTTTCAGGACTTGGCCTCCAAAATTCCAATTTATTAACTACAATTTCAATCTATAACCTATACAACCTTTTGACCCGGCACCAGCCCTAATCCTAAAAGTTAACCATTGAGCTCCGGAAACAGCACAAAATGTTGATTCTAGAAATGTACCTTAAAGTTTAATCATTAGAACACAAAGCACCTGACTTGTAACACGTAGACAAAATTAGCCTAATAAAAATGAGGACAGAGCTCTCAGAAAGACGGGCAGAAAGGGCAGAAAGCAAGCTTGGAAGGCAAGCTTGGAAGCTTGCTTGGGAAGCTTGGGAAAGCTTAAAAGCCTGGAGAGCTTGAGCTTCTGCTCCTCTGATGAACCTGCAAAATCCTGCCTCCTGTCTCATTGACTCCTCTCATCACTGACTCGTGATTGCTTCAAGACAGCATTACTGCAACTGGGCACAGTAGATATATCTTTTGGATTTTGTTGCTAAGATGCTGGCCAGAGTCTGCATAATTGTTATAAAACATCGGCAGATATGTCTTAGCCGAGTCATCCATATCAATGATCAATAACCCAGCAAGAGCCCAGCTTTTCTCAATCAAAAGTCATCAAGTGCAGCAAATTTAATGAAGTCTAATTGCCCAGAAAGACACCATCCCCCCCTTATGACCCCTTTACAGACATCAGAACTTAAGCTGACAAACTACAGGTTTTTTAACATGGGGGAGGGGGAGAATGGATTGCTAATTAAGAATTTCCTTTTAAAGAATAGCTTCCATTCTGAAAGGGAATTATGATTTATAGGAGAACTGCATGCCTCCAAACCATTTCATAACAAAAAGGTCTATACGTTCTAAAGGATAGCTAGTGAACCTTACGTGAAATGTTCCTTCTTTCTTACGGTCCTGCTCATTGAAAGGGATGTCAAATTCATTTCATGTATCGGATCGAAGAGCATTCATGGCATATGCTGAAGGCCAGAAGCAGATATGGCCAGAAAGCAATACTTTCTCACTTATTAGCTGCAAATCACCAAAGAGAAAATGTGTAAATCTTGTTCATACTTTCAATATATGGGAAAGTATGGGAAAGCCCAATTATACTGGGAGCCAGAGAAATGGCTTTGGGGGGCACATCTGACCCACGGACACTCCTGCCCTAGAGATATATTTTTACTCTCTATCTCAAATGGTATCTGTTTAAAAATAATTTCTTAGCAGCAGTGAGGTTAGCAATGCTGCAGTTGATCTCAAAACCCATAACATTGCAAGAAGTCAGCAACTATGTTAATCAATTCACCAACTTCTTTTCGTCATAGGCAATAGCACACAACAAACCAGTATTTAACATTGCAAAATCATTTTTTATTTTTAATATTAGAGACCCATTAACACACATCTCACTACTTTAACACTGTGTTTGTAGCTAAAGTCACAAACACATATACCGTATAGTATATTATGAAGAGGCAAGAAGATAGAAGTAGTGGGATGGCTGTGTCTGTATACAAGCATGTATTTAAATTCTAGCAAATGTTGTCATTTAAATAACTTCTGGAAAGGCAAGTTTTCAGTACAGGATATTCAACCCTTTCTCATTTTCCACTACAACCTCCTTCCCAACCTCAATTACCCTCCTCACAGCATCAACATTTGGAATTCCTGGGGGGAAAGCAAAGCAGGGAAGATGATCATTTTTATTTTGAATATGGGTTCTTGCCAGCATATTATCTAAAAAATACTGAGGCCCATATTCTAACCAACGTTCTAGCACTGACATAGCTTTGCCAATGGGGCAGGCACTGTATCCTGCAGTAGGTGACAGCTTGCCAGATACCTTAGTTTACATTCTTCTTTGCTGCCCTGTTCACGATAATTTATGAGATATTTTACTTGAACCGTTCTTTCCTCCCTCCTTGTTTCCCTTTCTGAGCCCCCCCTTTTTTTAATTCTTTAAGAGACTACCTGGTATTTACTACTATTTAGTAGATGAACTTTCATCAATAGCTGCAAGGCTAAATCTCTTGGTCAACCTTCTTAATTGTTGATTTTTCCATATGTTTTTTTCACTGTACCATCCTCTTGTACGTGTATTATGCCAATAAAGGTTTCTCAAAGTAAAAGTAAGTAGTAGGTGACAGCCACAGAGGCCTCCTCAAGGTAAGGGAATGTCTGTTCTCTTACACTGGAGCTGCATTGCCCTTACTGCGGTGCGGGATAGTTGTCTAGGATTACGCGCCAAGTGTAAATTGGCTTACACAGTCACGCTGTTGTGCAATCAACATCATACCTTTATAAGCAAAACATTCAGGGAACACTATTCTCATGGAACCTACCACCCCTGCTTCCACACAAATTTCAATATTAATGGGAAACCAATGTTGTATAGCCTCTCTCTACTACATGCTGCAATGTACATTCAAAACTCATCTTCTTGTAATGTAGCACTCCAGAGTAAAATTGATTATTACATATTCTTATATAGCAATACCTTGCACTTTTGTCTGCTTAGGGACCAGAGCATGTATGAAAATAAAAAAAATGGATGAATATCAAAGCATAGTCTTATTTAGCTTACACATTTATTTTTGGCTAGCAAAAAATGTGTTAAATAACTAACACATGTGACTCTGCAAAACCTAAACAAACATAAGAATGTCAACAAATGTGGAAAGTTGAATTAAATTGGACAAAAGAAGAAAGCACATGGATGAAATCTGAAATGTGGTTATAATTGAAAATGGCTGAAACAGCAAAGTGACAAAAGTCAAAGGATTGTCATAGTGGATTACAGATTAAAATTTTGTAAGACCAAACATATGGGCAGCCAGTTTCTTCTACCTATTGAAAGGGTATCTTCTCCCCATCCCCTTCACTTTGTATGTGTCAAAGCTATTTGTCATAGGGCAGCTACAGGAGGCACTTCTAAAGAAGGAACTGAAGGGGGGAAACCTGATGAGTTGGTAGCAAGCCAGCAACTGAAATCTTACAGAATTCACTTAGATATCGTTACTTAAAGATTACTCCTCTTTCATTTCTACTTCCCTAGTCAAGAGAGAAAATACAAGATAGGGCAATAAAAGTTGCCCAAGTAAAGCAAGTACATTGCCCACAATCCAAAGAAACCCACAGCTACTTTTTATGAAGTCACTGGATTTGTATTTATCAAAACGACAGCCCATATACAACACGGGAAGCCACTCTTGAAATATCAGAAAGTTCCTAAAGGAGTCTGGCTGTGTCATAGAAGTCTCCTCAAATTTAATTTGAGCAAATAGTCACAAATCCCATTGAGTGTACAGACACCTTCAAGGGCACTCAAGACACCTCTTTGGAATCCAGCCTATCTGGGCAGATTTCTTGTTCTTGTCACAGAATTGATTCTCAGAGTAAAATCATAAATTCTCAAAAAATAATTGAACCTATAACACTTTCAGTTTACAGTCATACTTTCAGATACTTCTGATTACTCACTCACTAAAATTCCAGGCACATAGTGCACAGTATCAAAAGTATGATTTCAGAAATCTTATTTGGAAGTGGCTCCAAGATGTAGTGTTATCATTCTCAACCAACATTCTTAACATTAATGTAAAAAAGCAGCAAAGGCTGAACAAATACATGGGTTGTGATTTTTTTTTTAAATGTGCATGACTTATAATGATCATTCACACACTACACCCTTTCAGAGGAACTTTATACAGTTCTGTATGACCTCTCCCTATTACAGAAATATGTCTGCAGCCATAGTCACTTCAACGTACGCAAGCATGTTTGGTAGAACTTGTTAATACTGTTAATGTTAATAAGACATACAAAATTATGCATGGAAGGGATAGAGTTGATAAAGGGATGCTCTTTTCCCTCTCTCAAAACACCAGAACCAGGGGGCATCCGCTAAAAGGTGGGAGAGTTAAAACAGATAAAAGGAAGTATTTTTTTACCTAGCGGGTAGTTAATCTGTAGAACTCTTTGCCACAGGAGGTGGTGATGGCGTCTGGTCTTGATGCCTTTAAGAGGGGATTGGACGGAATTCTGGAGTAAAGGTCCGTCATGGGCTATAAGCAATGATGGATTGTGCAACCTCCTTACAAAGGTGGAGGGCTACTGGTACCGGGTGCAAGGGAGTGGCAACAGGATGCAAGCAGCTTGTGGTCTCATGCCTCCCTGGGGCACCTGGTGGGCCGCTGTGAGATACAGGAAGCTGGACTAGATGGGCCTTTGGCCTGATCCAGCAGGGCTCTTCTTATGTTCTTAATGTGCTGTCCCAACTCCACTGATGTTCCAAGATAAACCCAAAATGTGTAACATTCAACATACCTCCAACATAAAAACCAAAAAGACACAAAGAACAATACTATGCATCAGTTCCCAGCTGGGTTAGTTAGAAAGACCTACGATGTAAGCAGAGTGAGTTAGAAGAATGGCTTTCAAGCTTTCCAGAAACCTTTTATTTGTTAAATTTGTTTTGGATATTGATATCCTGCTTCTTCAGATTGAAGGGCTCCAAGAGTAGCCTACAAAACAGACTCACCCCAGTATCAGCCCAGGAACCCCCTGTACAAAGGCTCCATCTGCCAATGCGATAAGGCAGCTGCCTCAGGAGACAAAGTGAGGGAGGCGGCACTACAAACCCATGCACAAACCCTCAAAATGTCTTTGCCACCTCATTATCCAACAACACAACCACTGTTGCAACAACCATCTCTCAGAGGAGCAGCAGTTGCAGGAGCAGCCACTGTCACAAAGTAAATGAGGAGCAGCCAGCAGTCCATCTTCCATTCTTCTCCCAGTAAGTTCATCCATGTTGGTTACAATCTAAATATATACAGCAGCAGAAACAGAGAAACCAGGAGGAAAAGGTGGTGAGAAAAGGGAGCGGATGAGGGAAAGCTGCAATGGCAGGCTTCAGGCAGTTTGGGGGGAGGCTTCTGCTCCATGCGCTGAGGGTGGAGGGGAGCAGCATACAATTGCTCACCCTCAGGCATCAGCTGAACTTGGGCTAGCCGGGTTGTACACTATTGTTCCCATAAAACCACCGTATTACAGGGAATTCTAGGGCATGTTTTAAGTTGCACAACTATGTCACAAGATGCACTGGACAAGCCTACTGGGCCTTGTTATTGCCTAATGTGTAACAATGTACCATTGAACACAGAGGAAGAAAGGCAGTGTCAGGCATCTTGTCTTTTAAAGAACTTGCCTGCCATTACTGTCTGAGGAATTCTGAAGTACTCACCAATGAGGACTACTTCCATCATTCATACTCCGAAAACTGTAGTCAATTCTTGTTATATGTGACCTTGCTATCTGCAACCTCAAAGGGCAGAATTGCTACTTTCCTCGTTATCTGCATCTCTGTCCTTGTTATCCACTATGCAGAGACCTTCCAAAGGCTTCAGGAACCTTCAGAATGGCACCTGCGACCTTTACCAGCACTGACCCCTTTAAAATGGCTGGCAGAAGCATCCGCTGGCCACGTTTTAAGGGGTTCATGCTGGTCACAGGTGCCATTCTGAAGATCCCTGCAGCCTCTGGAAGGTCTCTGCAGCATCCAGAGATCTGTTGGCACTTCCCCCTGCATACTGCTGGCTTCCTGAGAGTCTCTGCTGGATTC
This sequence comes from Lerista edwardsae, assembly GCA_029204185.1. Classification (NCBI taxonomy): domain Eukaryota; kingdom Metazoa; phylum Chordata; class Lepidosauria; order Squamata; family Scincidae; genus Lerista; species Lerista edwardsae. The sequence goes on from JAJKFI010000005.1 coordinate 5,667,874, forward strand.
TTCTGATGGCGGTTAAGGTACCCCTTGCACCTAACCCCACTGATCCCATAGAATCAATGCTTCATTTTCTGTGAATTCGCTATCTGCAAGGATAACCCTAGCAGATAATGAGGATCGACTGTATATGGAAGCAATTCCTAGCATTTGTATAGTGCTTTCAAGCATGCAAAGCACTCCATGTACATTATTTTAATGCTGTACTTACTGTCAAGTATGTATTATTATCCACCATATCGTACCTCAGGATAAGAGAACAGCTTGCCTAAGACCACTGTGACCATTTCACTTCTGTTCATTGCATCGGGGAAGCTCAGCATTGTATCTGTGGGGAACTAGATATTATGGGGAATGAGGCACAAAGAAACAAGAAGGCCCAGAACTGATACCGAAATGGGGTTTATTGGGAGATAATTACCGAAAGGAACAAAGAAGGGGGCAACTCTCATCTAAGGGGCTGCTGCTAGGTCTCATTGTCATTCACCTGTGCATGGAGAGGTCAAGAATGAACCCCTCTGGCTGGGCTCACAGGGATGCTCTTCTCCAAGTCAGGGTCCTGCTCCCATGGGGACCTCCCCTGGTGGGCACTTGCAAGCCCTTAGGGGCAAAAGTCCAGGTTGGGACTGGGGTTCAGGGGTTGGTTTATTTGCCCTGGGGCAATTTTAGAGAGGGCCCTAGGGCTCTTGCTTTTTCCCCAGCTGCTTTATCCTTTTTATTACTTCCAATCTTCTCCATCTCTCTTCCCTTCCTTTCAGCATCGCTTGTTTCTGTCCACCTTGTTTCTGTCCTGAGGTCTCCAGGGTCTCTCTCCTCCCTGCATTTCTCCACTCTCCAGCCCTGTCCCCAGTCCACTCCCCTGGCTCCTTTCAGCTGATGTTCCCCATTTTTGCCCTCGTACTCCAGTTAAGCGCCACTGTAGACCAGGTCTTGTAAGGCTTCTTGGTATCACTACCAGGCGAAGAACGCAGAAGCCTTTACCCTCCTCCTAAAACCCTGTCTGCCCACCCACCCGCTTTAAACCCTCTGAGAATTGCCCAATATTCCTGTTAGAGAGAGCAGAAAAAGTAACTATGAAGATTGGTATTAGTGAAAACTGTTTTAGCACAATTGCTAACAAGCTAAGCAGGACTGGGACACAATCTCCTGACACACTAAGGCAGGGGTCAGGGAACTTTTTTACCTTTTACCCCAAAATATATTTAGATATGCCGACGTTACTCCCTCACCCCCCGCCAGAACAAAAGAAAAAAAACATTATATATTGGAACCCATTGCTTTTTATTTGATTAATTAATGAGCTTAATTAATGCTATGTAAATATGAAGTTGTAAAGAGTTTGGGTACACCTGCAGACCTTGAGATAACAGAATTCAACCCTTCTGGGTTACAACTAGCTTATCTTTTTGACAACAGGTTTAGGTGCTTGGACTTAAGATTTCTCCCTATAATGAATTCAGATTGGGGCTGTCTGTCTGTCTGTCTGTCTGTCTCATACACACACACACACACACACCAGCAACAGCAGTTCTGATTTTGTTTTTGTTTTCTGCTGTTCGCCTTGCCTTGTTGCCTCCCGCCTCTCTTTGTGTCCCTGACTCCAGGTGCAGGCACCTCAGCCCTCCCCCCACTTGCTCGCCCGCCCGCCCGCCCCACTCCTTGGGACAGCAAGACAAAGCAAACCCAGGGAGAGGCCTAGCTGCTCACAAGCAAAGAGGCATGTCCACAGAAGTCCTCTCAACACACACACACACACACACACACACACACACACACACCCCTACCTGCGGGCACATGCACAACCACACCTCAGCCGCTCACCAGAGCCTCCCCCACGCCTGCACGTCTCGCGTCCCTGCCGGGCTCCTGGGTGGTGGCAACGGCGGCAGCTCCTCGGCCTCCTCACCCAGAGCTGGTTCAGGCTCTTCTCTGGCGTTGAGTACCGCCGACTCCATGGCTGCCTGAGTGCCAGCCGGGAGCGGATCTGCACTGGCCTCGCTGCCGGGAATAGGCTTGGCCTGGCCAGCTACCCCATCACCCGGCACTGCCGCAGTTGCAGCCACGGCCGCCATTTTCTTTGCTGTTGCTTCCTTCTCCCTCTACCAGCAGTAGAGGATTGTGGATTGATAACCACAGCCTTCTTCGCCGCCTGGGAAGGGAGGGGAATGCTGCCTATTGGGGGCCAAGTACCTTGCTGCCTCTAATCTCCAATTGGAAGCAAGGGAAATCCATCAAGCATGAGAGTAACTTCCCATTGGTCAGAAGAGAGAACGTTGGTCATGAAGGAAGGATGAGGGAAAAGGGGGCGGGGCATATTCCTATCTTTCCATTACCCCCAGGATTTTCATTTTTACCCCATTTGGGGTAATTTACCCCTGTTCCCTGACCACTGCACTAAGGGATATACCAGATGCCTACCCCTTTACATGGTGGTGCTTTAGTCCAATGGTCCGCAACCTTTTTTATTCCTGTAAGTTGTTGTGACCCCACTGGGGTCCTGATACCTAGGTTGAAGAACACTGGTTTAGTGACTATCAGACTGCAAGCAAAATAAGATAGTAGTGTCGACTTGCTCAGGGACGTGCTTAGGTATGCAGAAATACATACATTTTTAAATTAAAAGGAAAGGTGAAAAAACCACAACCCCTCCCCCCCCGGATGCAGACTGAGCATGCTCAGTAGCCTCAAGGAAACACAGAATGTTAAAGGCAGCAGTTGGAGAAACAAAAACAGAAAATGAGCATGAAAGAAGTGAGGAATTGGATGAGCCTCTCTTCTATAGATGGGCAATTTAGAGTGTGGGCAACTCTAGATGGGCGGTTTAGACATTTGCTGAGCGTCTCTTATTTCTATTCCATTTCAATTGCACCATTTCATGCAGACACCACCTGATCCCACGTACTGTACTTGCACACAATATATCACAGGAACACTGAAGGGATGAAAGTGGTGGCAGCCTAACAAGGGGTGAGATGTAGATTAGGAGCCTTTTTGGAACAGGGAGCCATTAATTTTGTCTGTAAACCATTTGTGAACTTTTTTTGTTGAATGTTTTTTCTAAAACAGTGTGGATCTGAAAGCTTTCCTTACAAATGTTCAAGCCTCTGTACATTATAATTAAGAATATTTATACAGTAAACCACTTTTCAATCCACCTCCTCTTCTTCTATACATAAATACTGAACTCAGGTGGGTTGAGTACATTCTGCTTGTATGTGAAATGGGGCCACCCAATAACAAGGTAATGGTTTCAACATGTTCTGGGGCATTTCTCTGGGTATGTAAAAATAGAGAAGTTTGTAAAAAAAAAATCCTACTGATAGTTTGAATGAAACTCAAAAATACTATACAGTGAGCATGCTCAGTGGCCACAATGAGCCATGAAATCTTGAAACGTCAGTTGGAAAAACAAACAAACAGAACATCGGGGGAGGGAGAGAATTGTTATGCCTGAACCAATGGAGCAGGAGGTTTGGGGAGATTCAACATTTTGTTGCAGGTCTCTCTTGTATATACCAGTAGTGAACTCAGTGAAAAGTACCACCTTTGAAGACTGAAGTCTGACCTTCATCCATGCTCTCCCCCCCCCAACTCAGATGCTTTGCTCATACAAGAATGGGGGGCGGGGTTGGCGGCTTTCCGGAGGCACCTGGTTGGCCACAGTGGGAAACACAATACTGGACTTTTGATTTGCTCTAAACACAGTTCTGAATATAGTCTTATGATCCATAAAGACTCTTATGGTACCTTAAACACTATCATATGTATTGTTGCACATGTTTTTGAGGGCCAGAGCCCAACTACATCGAAATATATATTTGGGCTCTGGGACACAAAAACATGTACATGCATTTTTTTTTAGATTGTGAGCCCTTTTGGGACAGGGAGCAATTTAACTTGATTATTGGCCTGTAAACTGTTTTGTGAACTTTGTTGGAAAGCGGTATATAAATACCATTTGATGATGATGATGATGAACAACAATAAACTTGATAGTTTCTGAGTCGGAAAATTTATGAATTTGGATTTTTTTTAGTTTTTAGAAAGACGCTAACTGATCAAGCAAAAGAAGAGATGCAACTCTGTACTATGCAGAGTAAGCTAACAAGAACCTTACCAATGCGACTGTGACCACTCTAGATTAGCCGCTAGCGGTGATGGACAGGCATAGCAAGGTCAATATTACATTGGCAATCAATGACAAAAACCTAATGGTATCCTAATGACAAAAACCTTTGAGTAAAGATAGTAATATCCAAACAAACTAAAAACTGGTATGAAGGGGAGAAACTCATTTCACTTCTCTAGTTCAGGAAAAACTGTATGGCTGAGCAGCCTCTTATGTTTCCTGAAGGAATTCCACCACCATCCCCCAATAAGGGCTTCTCTGCTGACCTATTGAGGAGAGGCGTTGTCTCAGCTTCCCCAAAGTTACTCTAACACAGTGGTTCCCAATCTGGGGGGTCAGGACACCCAAGGGGGTCGCAAAACTATTTTCAGGGGCTCACGAAGAGCATGAGGCAGCCATCTTAAAAAGCTGGGTGCCACCGTCTTGAAAGTTTCATTTGGGCTAGGGAAGATGCTTCCCCATTAAACTGCCATGTCCTCCATGCTTGTGGCTGCCAAGGAAATTAGCCTTGCAAAGGGCTCTGAAGACTAAAATCTGGCTTTACCATCTTGATCAGCAACGGCTTAGAGAAGCCACAATGTGTTCTGTGCAATGTTGTTATTCTCAGTGCTGAATCAAACACTGAACTCAAAACTCAAATGTCACTTAGATACAAAGCATTCAGAACATTCTAGAAAGGATGTGGAGTTCTTTTGACTTTCAGAAAGCGAGATTTATTAAAAAGAATTTCCTGCTTAATTCATCACTTTTGGCCCTAGGTTTTAGGGTGGTCCCGACAGGTTGTCATACCTAAAAAGGGAGTCCTGGTGCAAAAAGGATTGGGAACCACTGCTCTAATAGGTGACATCATGCTTACCTCTTTCCCAAGGTCCACTTACATCATGGCCCACCCACCCAATGGCTGATATTGCCTCCAATTACCCATCTTCCTTGGCTTCATCGTGGGCTATAGCCATCGTGGGCTATAGGCAATGATGGTTTGTGCAACCTCCTTACAAAGGTGGTGGGCTACTGGTACCAGGTGCAAGGGAGTGGCAACAGGATGCAAGCATCTTGTTGTTTCATGCCTCCCTGGGGCACCTAGTGGGCCGCTGTGAGATACAGGAAGCTGGACTAGATGGGCCTTTGGCCTGATCCAGCAGGGCTCTTCTTATGTTCTTATGTTCACCTTGGGCTGTATTTTCAATCAACACCATGTAAATTCCTACCACAAGCAGATAGTGACCTAGCTGGCTGGCCTGTCACTCATGAGCCAACTGCGGAAGCCCAATGGACAGATCCATCAGATAAAGCAAGTACCCAGAATTGTTCAAATACAGGTGAGTGTCGCTTAACTTTCCAGAAACCCCATCTTTAAGTGACTTAGCCACTAAGTGAAAATGACTTACCGGGTGCTGGGATGCCTCATGGAAGACCCTAGAGGCCACCTCCTTTGTCACGCAGAGCCTCTGCGGGCCTGAGAACAGCCCACAGAAGCCTCTGGAGGGCACTTTCAGAAGCAAGCAAGAAGTGCCTTCTGGAGGCTTCTGCAGGTCATTCTGAGGCCCAGAGGCCCTGCATAACATGGAGGAGGCCTTCAGTGCCTGGTAAGCAATTTCTAAGTTCCTTTTTAAAAAAAATAAATTGGTTTTCAAAATCACTAATTGCTGACTAAGGACCACCATTGTATATCTGATTAGTTGTTAGTCAGCAGGTCGCTAAGTAATGCACAGCTGTACACCCCATTGGGTCTGAACAAGGATGAAATGCTAGCCACAGTTCCTGGCTGCAGGATTCCACACAACCCATCCCTCAAGAAAAAAAATCTCCCCAATGTCTGTGGGTCCTTTTACAAGCTTTCTCAATGCCTGTGAGGTTTCTAGCTTTCACATTCTCTTCAGCAGTGAGGCTATCCAGGCCATGGGGGGACATGGAAATATTTGCTGGATCTCACCCAGATCTAGGATAACTTGACTGATCAATTCCAGTTCTGAAACGTGTCCCCAATTGTTCTCACCAAAAAGCAAAACAACTGCAGGCAGAAGTTACCCCTCTACTTGCTACCTTACAGTAGGGATCACTTACCTGGCAGGCAATAGATTTCTTACATAAACTCTTGATGGGGCTGTGTCCAGGTGTAAGGCTGTGAGGATCACTTCCTGATCTAAGAAGGAGGCCAGCTTCTTAAAGCATTCAGCAACATTCTCCATCACAGTTTTTTGTTTGTTTGTTTTTGCATTCTACAAATGCCTCAAGATAATCAGGCTGCACTTCTGCATAGCACCCCTTTCACTATTTAAAAACTTGAAGAGCAGAATAAGGTACCTGATCAATCCATTCTGACCTACTGAACGACTGTTGACGTATTCTCCACTGGGTAACTTTCTATCTGTGGCTAGAGGGAAGCAAGTGAATCATGTCATGGTTAGCAACCACCTAAGCAATACATTTAGGGACTTAGGCGTCATTGCTGACCATGACATCATGGTGACCCAAGTGTGGTGGCAAGGGGGACAACAGCAGCAGCAACCACACCAATGCCACTAAAGGGCGCTTAAAACTGGGATAGCTGGGTTATGTGCATTGGAGACGTTCTACAGGAGGAAAAGTTGAAGCATTCAAAGAAGGTGGGAGTTTGTGGTGTAATTTTTATAAAAAGAACTGGAAATGTGTCTGTTGGTATGGCAGATACCAACTGTGTTTTGGGCCAATTTCCCCTTGGCCACATATATATTCCACACAAGACATCTCAACAAAGTTGAAATCACGGCTGCAGGTACAGAGCCGTTTACACAGTAAGATATTCTCTGGGTGTGATTGTTGATATCCAATGGTCTACTAAATGTCAAGATATTTATGAATTGGTCCCATAGAATGAGCCAAAAAAAAGTATCTTGCTGCAAACTTGACAAAGAGGCACTTCTTTTTAAAGTGGCACTCCTATATTTAGCAGGAGGAGAGCAGCTTTACCCAAGCATAGAATCTTTTCCAGACACGGTTTTGCTTCTGCATCTTTTTAGAATATGCAAAATATTTTGTGAACTTTTTTGTTAAAAAGCAGTACACACATGCTTAGTAATTATTATTATTTGGTTAACTTCTTTAAAGGTATTGTTAATTTTTAAACCCATAAGAGGATTCACAGAACATGGGAAGATGTTGTATACTGGATGATCTTTATAAATGTTACATAACTTTGTGCTTGCTTAATTTGCATAATTTATTCTACTTCCATTACCTTGCAGTTTTATCTGGGCTTTTGGTGTAATCCAACAGGGCTTTTCTTATGTTCTGGGACACCACATGGCCCACACATTTTCAAGCTCATCCCCATAAGTATACAGGCTACAAAGGCTTCCTGCCCTATTTCATGTAGCTTAACCAACTACTTTAAACACCAATTACTTATGGAGGCTAAATATTTTAGCTGGCATCTGAAGAGGTCCATGAGCAGGTGGCACATTTTCCCTTCCCGCACCAACCCATCATTCATCAAAAAATGCTACACCAGATGATACTCCTGAAGAAAAAGGGTGGCTGGAAAGTCCACATGCAGGAGCTTGCACACAACCCTTTGAAATATAGGCGCGCGCCCCATTCCACATCCACAGATCTACTTATCTCACACACATGCGCACACACACACACACGCACACACACACGCACACACACACACCGCCCATTACCTTCTATGTTCTATATTAGCAATTTGGCTTGTTTCCTGCTTAAACTGATGCTGTAAGAGCAAAGAGGCAGGCAGGCTGCACACTAGGGGGACTCAATCTGAACAGTAACAGGAAGCAGGAACTTTCCGTGTTCCCCTAGCATGTAGGCTACCTGCCTGTTCTCACAGCATCTATCAAAGCAAGAAACAGGCCATATTGTTAAAAACAAACATGCCAGATTGTTAAAAAAGGAAGGTAAGGGGCATGTGGAGCATCACACCCAAAGGGTTCCCCCGTATCGGTGGTTTCCATATCCACAAGGGGGCCTGGAACGGATCTCCTGATGATGGGGGTAGGGCAAGGCATTTGCACTGCCTTTATTTTTGTATCATTCCTGGATATTGCATTTACTCAACTAGAGAGGGCAAAATCAAATGCACATTATTATCAAATTTACCTCCACACCATCAGGTTCATAGAGCTCTGGCTCTTCTGCTCAGTAAATATAAAAAAAATGGTAAGTTACCTGGATATTCCCCTACAAGCTCATTTATGTAATTGCCTCATAATCACAGCCAGGTAGCAGTCTAGTGCCTATGTCTGAGCTTGACTGATTGAGATAGGCTACTTTATGGCCTCTTTATGAGCGCCTTTCTTGTCATGGATGGCCATCATCTTCTCCCACTGAAACCAATCATTGGTGTAGGTTGCTGCTATTTCTAGACATTTATGGTAGTTACGACAGCAATTAATGGACATGCAAAAACCAGTGCAGAAAAACCTTACTGTACAGAATGTACAGTTGGCTGGCATTTTAAGAGTGACTGACTTGCATAAATTCAAATATATGAGCTCAGCCCCACCCCAAATAGACGGCAAAAAGCCCCAATCGTTTAAATAGTACAGGCGACTTCACCAACCATTTCACTGTTTCTGCCCGGAGGAAGCATGAAGCAGGAGAACACGTTGTTCCATCAGTCCCCACATGTATCTAGTGTTGTGCTTCAAGTTCTTAAAAATACAATACATATTTGCTGACTTTAAGGGAGTTTTAACTATACATGATTTTGACTTTACACTCCAACCCCAGAATATAATCCTCATGTAAGATACTGATCACTGCATGTTTAAAAGGAAAGCGTACAACAAATAACGTTTTCCTTCAATGTTTCACCGGACATGCCTATACCACACACACTCCATCACGGAATTGATCTTCTAACAAAATTCTCTTTCAAAATACTATCACTCAGAAAGCACTCTAATTAGAAGTCCAGCCACAAAAGACAAGACAAGCTGGATCGTACGACAGCTTTCATGACTACTCAAAGCACCTTCATTTCTCTAATGATGCTAAGAGCACAGAATATGGAGTGAAATGAAACATTTCAAGTAAGCTTCCAAGCTAAGGAAAGGCATCCTGTGCTTTATCTTCTAAACTTTAATACAAAACAATGGACTGTGAGTCCAACCAAGGCAATCAAAAAAATGTAACAATAAAGGATCAACTCTTTAATACCCTTTTTATCCATTATTTCACAAAAATTTTTTTAAAAAAAAACCTGTTTCCTTCTCTGACACAAGACCAGATACATATTTACCTAGCATCACAAGAATTCATATAGGCATGCCCTTGTATCTGTGGGGGATAGGTTCCTGCTCCTTCCCCAGTGGATATCTGAAACTGTGGATGAGAGGGAACCTATGTTAAGTATAGGGTTCTCCCCTGCCCCACTTCTGAGCAAAAATATTTTTTAGCAACCCAAAGTAAGAATAAAGGAAGGTAAGCGGGGATCCGTGAATAATTGAAACCACGGATAAGGAATCTGTATTTATTTAAAAGATATATACAGGCATACCCTGGTATCACTGGGGTTCCATTCCAGATCCCCCCATGGATACCTGAAGCCTATCCTCACTGATCGGAGGCAAGCACCAATACCCCTTTAGCTATCCTAGCTCAGCCCTGTGGTAAGTAGGGAAGCACTATGAAAATTCCATGCATGGTCTTTTCTCACACAGAAGGCAGGAATAGATCAATGACGCAAATAGCACAGGAGGATAGTTCAAGAATTGGCTGAAAGAAAAATGGATTCTTTCCGAAGTGTAAACAACGTAAAAATCATGTTGTTTAATATGTCCCCTGACTCAGCTGGGGGACGCCTTGTGTTTCCAGGGTTCAGGCATGACACAGAAGGGGCAAGGATGGTGATCCTCCATGTGCTTCTTCCTCCACATGGTTTGGGGATATTTCTGATCAAATGGCATGGTCAATGGAAGAGCCAGGGAGGGGCAGGATCAGAGGAAACTTTTCCCTCTAATCCTAGGCTATGTAAGAGCCAGTGCCTGATGCCAGACAGTGCAGGTGTTCCCATCCCCATATCCACAGGTATCCATTCCAGGGGCCCCCACACTTACGGAAACAATGGATACAGCGGAACCCTATCTAGGTGGACCCCTGCAGGGCCCCCATGCCCATTAGATGCTTTTTACAAAAAATGTTTCTTGCTTTTTATTTACAGGACACCGTAACAGGACACTACAAACATTCAAGCTTATAATGATGTGCAGGCAAGCTTAGAGATGTGAAGGCCTGGAAAAAAACCAGAAAAATTAGGGGAAAAAACTTTTTTTCTGAAGCCTTTTTTTTTTTTTTCAAAAATTGGAAAAATTGAAAAAAAAAATTGCAGAAGCAGAGACTGAAACTGATACTGATAATTACAGCTCAGAAAATGATTCTGATTAAATTTCATGCTTCTGATTAAATTTCATTCATTGAAACTTCCCTTCTATACATTTCGCCCCTCTTCAATTCTTTTTATGAGAATGTTTTTTTTTTTTTATTTAATACTGTGGAGAGGAAATATGAATAATTGTTACTTCTGGATTTTTAAAAATTGTTTTGTGGAGTTTTGTCTGTTCACATACACTATTATGTGTTTAAACTACTATAAACTGTTCCACATAGACAGTTCAGGAGATTGTTGCTCCATTTGTTACAATTACAAATAAATATAAAAAAAGTAAATTCTGTTTGTAATAATTGTTTGGATACACTATATTTTTAATATGCTAGTTGTGAATTTTATGCCAAGTCAAATTGTCCATAGTCATATTTTATGTTCCTAAAGTAACAGAATGACTTTCAATCTGGAAAAGAAAAAACAAGTGCTAATGTAGCACTTTTTTCAATTTTTCCAAAAATTTCCTTGTTTTTTCAGAAAAAACAGAAAAAAAACTGGGTTTTTTCCGAGCTTCAAAATTTCTGGAAATTTTACATCTCTAGGCAAGCTGCAGGCAGCCTGAATGCTTAAAGAGACTAGATTGAACATTAATAGGAAGCAGGAATTTAATGTTCAATCTAGTCTCTTCAAGCATTCAGGCTTCCTGCAGCCTGCCTACATGTCATTATAAGCTTACATGCTTATCTTTTACAGCCACAGAGAGGACTACAGCAAGGCAGAAGGAAAAGGCACAAGTAGAACAAGAGTATGAAGAGGCCACAACTTTATTGCTTGTTACAGCTTTCAGAGACAGCACAAAGCTGCTAGCCCAATTGCTGACAACGCTAATCCCCAAGCACATCTGCTGAGGTCAAATTGGTGTGTGGCAGAGGATACAGGAAAGATGTATTTCCTGTACAGAAAATCAGTCAATCTTCCACAGTCAAGGTGCATGCAATAAATCAGTCAAACAGAAGACAAGCCAGTTTCTGCTTCATTGTGAGACCTCTTAAAGATACCACCCCAATGAAGGGTCAGGGAAAGTATACCAATCACATGCTGATGGTCCCTGCACAATACCCAAAACATGTTGCAACAAACTATGCAATACTCAAACCAGTTGCAACGAACTGTGCTTAAAAACACACAAACACCCACACACAACAACAACAAAAATGAACAGATGAGTCTGCTATGAAGAAGGTGAAAACCCAGCCATTGCAAGCCAATTGAGGTAATACAGGTACAATCCCTTTCTAGCCCTATTAGCTGGAGACTGACAACATCCATAGCAATTGACACACAAAAGACAGAGGAAGAACCAGCCAAAGCACACTGCCTAACACCAAAATTGGCCCCTCTTATTTGGTCTAGCAGATCCAATGAAAAAGGTCTTCCCTTCAGTTTGGCCCCAGGCTCCAAACTGACTGACCACAACATTGGCTAGAAATACCCCCAAACCAAATGGCTAGGAGGGCAGAGACTCAGAGACTCAGCTAAGAAAGCATCAGTCTTGCCCCTTCTGTGCCCTACTGGTCCTTGCAGGCACGAAGAGTACTATAGATGAGTTTTGGGGGTGTAACTGTGCCCAAGTGGGAACTGGGACAATTTGGGAGGCAACAGCACAATGATGTGTAAGTATGGATCATGTACATGCTACAATACCATTGCTCATTACAGCTTTCAGAGGCAGAAGACAAATTGGCATCTATCAGGGCAATGACCTAACCAAGAAGCCAGCTGACAGCAATAATCCCCCAGCATATCTGCTGAGAGCGACAGGCAATGTAGGGAAGGCCACCGGCTTCTGACAATGTACAAAGCCAAGAGGGGCAGAGTACCAGCCTGCCCATGGATGAGCAGGTCTCTGCAGGCTTCTGTCCTATGCCGAGACCTCTTGAGGGGATAATACCAATTAAGAGGGCAAAAAAACAGGTTGGTACCACTTTTTAATGATCTCTGACCAGTGCCCACCACCATACAGGAGGCCAGACAGTACTGTTAAACCACTGGAAGCTGTAACAAGTTAACAAGTTCAGCCCGGAGGTTGGAGAGCCATATGTCAATGCCTGTGTCAGAAAGATGAACACCATCAGGCTCATAGAGCTCAGGTTGTTTGTATGTGATGCCTGGATGGCGGATCACTCTGTCCCCTTGCATGATCACAAAAGTCCGAATTGAACTGTTGAACTTCCTCCGTGCAACATCCACCTTCCTGGGGTTTCTGGCCCCCTGCCACTCCCGCCTTTCCAAGAGCTCTGACCAGATGATCCTGGTGTCAGGGAACTGCTGCTTGCACCACTCCAAGTCTCTGCGGGCTGCACGTCTAATGTCCAAGCTCTTCCGCTCACAGAGGTCGTTCTCACCAAGATGAATGACCAAGATGTCTGGCGGACCATATGCACCTGACTCTTTACACAGTAATGGAATCAAACTCTCCCAACGCATCTCTTGCTGTCCAAGCCAAGTAATGTGAAGCCACTCGCCCAGACCCAGCTGGGTACCCCCAGCAGATCTCTTCGCGTAACAGCCTGCCGAATGCACGACGGTATGCCCACAAATCCACACAGATCTGGTCCTTGACTCTGAAACTATAAACAGAGAGCATTAGGCAAAATTGCCCACCTGAGGGCAAATGTCTGTGCAGGCACCTGGTTTCCACTTCCCCCAGACTTCAGGAGGCCATAGATGTGCTGGCCACTAACCTGAAAGAACATGAGCAATTCAAGGGAGGAAATGATGACCCAGAGGACTGATATGAATTGGTAAGCAAGTCAGGTGTGAGCCATCCCTATGAATGAAGAGAAGACCAAACCCTACTGCGTGACGGAACAAATTGGTGATTCGGTTACGAACTGGGCAATGTCAAACCTTGATGAAGCACATGTGTTCACCTCAACCCAGTAAGTCCATTTTGAACCACCTAATGAAATGTGTAGGGTGACCTTGTGTTTAAAAAGCTGTACACTGCAAAAGACCAATGTCTTATCTGACTGGTCCCATTGACAGGCCCAAACTCACTCCCCTCTTGCAAGACTACAAAATAAAAAGGACAATGGTAAAAATCATGCTGAAGAGTCTGGCCTTGTAGCTCATTCCAAGGCATGGAAGATGCTTGCTAGTAAATCATAAGTCATCAGACGCCTGTAATCAGTGCTGGGTCCCTTCTAGCCCTCCAGGGCCTCACATACATAGATCTTAGTGCAAGGGCTTCCTGGGCCTTTGAAATGTATGAGTGAATTGCCACTGTTATGGTGCGAGGGCATCATCTAAAGAACACCACAGGGCTCTGAGACAGGCCACAACCAGCCCATTGTTCCAAGATGAAGCTGCTGCAAAAGGTTTGCCGGGCTGTAAGTTCATGTTTTCTAAAATGGATAACAATACTCCCTACATCACAGCATACTCAAAATACTTCAGCAAATGGTTCTAGACCACAGCATGGCACAGGTAAAAGGGCATGGTACCTCCTTTCCTGAATGCAAGACAAATGCAAGATACCTTGCATGCAAGATACCATCAACTTTGGTATCAACTATACCAAAGTCTATAGTGGCTACCTGTCAATGATATGTTACACAACAAAGCAGCACAGAGTACTCAACTGTTGCCACCATCCCCCACTCCGCTGCTGCAATTTTTACCTTGTTGATTTTTTCCTGCCATTTCTCCAGGCCTGGCCATGATTAAGCCAGCAGGCTGATGATGATATCCTGAAGCATGCACACCCCCAGGGCAAGCTGCAGCAATCATCAGTGATCCAACTGGTGATCTGAGCCAGCCGGTAAATGCAAACACTGTGGGGGCAAAGCAATGGTGGGGGCAAGCAATGATGGGTGCAATGGAAGGTGGTGCTGGGTCAAAACCTTGCTCCGACTGGCTGACTGGGTGGAGGAGAAGGCGGAGGCAGGAGCCATGACTCCCTAACTGACTGGGGCTCAATGCCTGCTTGTGCAGCTACAAGCAGATTTAGAGTGCTGCAGCCTCTCCAAGGAAAGTCTGCCTGTTCCTCAGCCCCCACAGCAGAGGCTGTGTTTAAGCTCTGCTCCCCAGGCTTCCACTCTCCTTACCTCCCCCACCCCCAATTTTTATAACTGTCTAATTTAGCAAAGGGGAGAAGCAAACTGGGACGCTTTTGAACAGGCGCACAGCTGTTTGGAGGATTGTGTGCGAAGCTGCAGTTGGGGGAAAGGGAGGGGGAGAAAGGCCGGCATGGAGCCACCAGCCTGTGTTGTGCCCAAACCCTTGCAGGTCTTATGTTAAATTTTGCATAATTTAGGCTGGGAGCAGGGGTGGGAGATCACATAACATTTAACAAAGAGGTTCCTGGAATGTATCCCCGTTAAATGACACATACCTGTAATAATCAGCTAGCTGGCCACTCCAGAACTGTAGCAAACATCTTGAAGGCAGCACAGGTTACTGAGCAGCCCGTGGACATGGCTTTATTCACACACCACTGGGCATGAAATTTCCCCCTTTTTACATCCCCATGTGCTATTTAAACAAAAGAAGGGGAAAGAACCCACTCCCATGCTATAACATTCAGCATTCCAAAATAGTGCATACACCGTAAGCCTTAAAGCTTACAGTAATATTTCATTTTACAAACTTTTTTTCTGAATGACTTAAACTGACTTACAAGTAAAATGTAAAACAGTACTTTGTAAAAAAAATATATACAATACAGGCAGACAAGTATCAATCAAGTCGTGGAAGGTATAGTAAACCAAGAAGATCCTGCAAAGTCTTCTAAAACGCCCAAGGAAGGGCTATAAATGGCTGATTTTGCACTTCTGTTTCTGCTGGACCAACATCAATTCCATGCATTAAACAGCGGATCTTATTGATGGTTGAGAATTATGGCATAGTCCCTGCAAAATACATGGATTCAACCACCAAATCTTACTGGTTGTTACAATCATCCTTGCATCATCCACCTCAGGAAAAAAATTCAATAAGAAAAGTGGCTTATCATGGAGCCACTGTTCTGGGAAAGACTAAGGCAAAAATCAGTACAAGTAAGTACACAAGACTTCAGACTGAAGAAATGAGAAAGACCAGAAAAATTGATAGAAACTTCCCCCAAAGCAGAAGGGAACAAACTGTAGATTCATATGTGACACAATCACAAATTCGTTTAAAATACTTTTGAAATTTGTAAAGAAATATGTTGCTTCTAATGAGATTAACATTGTTTTCTTTAGGAAGCAGAACGGCCACCTGATTTGAATATCATTACAGGGTAGATTTTTCAGAATACCATGGAAGGCCTTTTTTAGCCCAATCAGTATGGAAGCACACCATTGAGAAAGGAAAGATCATTTTCCAACTTTTGATTAACCAAAGTCTCTGGAGTATCAACTAGTATTTTGCATTGCATAGAAGAAAACTCAATGGAAGCCATACAACAGACTGCCAACACAATCCAATAATATCAAGAGAGGCTCACCAAAATATTGTCACGTATCAAAAAGCACAGCAAAAGGTAATCATGTTCAATGAAGTGTGTTGCTTCCACCCACTCCCATAACCATCCTGCAAACACTGCATTTTGATTCTCACATACTTGTCGCAAAACACCTATTAACAATTTATTCAACTAAGCAACCTTTTTTACAATTGTGTACAGATAGAAATTGCTATGTCAGTTTTTTTCTTTACATATACCACAAGAATACAGTACAGACAACTATAAAGGCGGTGCAAGGAATGTTATAGGCAAAAACGTTCCCAAATCATACAAAATCATACATACGAGCAATTACTGAAGTGTTGTTTACAAAATACTAAACTAAGGAAAATTCACATATCCATCTAAAGCATTCTCAGTTTGTTACTACAGCCTGATTCAATGTAAATAAGAACACACTACATTTGATGCTTGTAACATCCTCACTCAAATGCATCCCAACTCAAAGTTCTTAACTTGTGAGGAAAAAATTGAAGACTATTTTTTGTGATCATTAACATATGCATAATAATCAGCTTTGCATTTATAGCTGCCAAACATGGTGAAAAGAGTATGTTTTCATTTACAACTGCAAGAAATGTTGAAACAAGTACGCAGAGGTTCAAGCCTGATAATATGAAGCTGTATACCAAGGGAATGTATTCAAAGTCTAGATCGGAAAAATATTTCAGATTTTATGTACTAGAATACTTAGAGTCTAGACACTTCCATTGTTTTCCAGCTTTGAGCAGAAGTGTGCTATTTATGCATTACAGAACAGGGATCACTTTCACAGAGTTTCCTGCAAAACCTGATCCCTACAACTCCACATGATTAATATTCAGCATGATTAATAGTCAATCACAAACAAAACATCTGATCAGACTGTAAAATGCTAACTATTGCAGCCAACATACATAAACACTTGAGAGGAGGATTCAAAAAAAGTATCATTGCACAAACAAAAGGCACTTTCCACTTGCACAAAGCAGGGTTCTCTATTTTTACCACACCTCTATTCACTGCAGCACATTGCACTCCTCACAAGTTCACTCCCAGAAGGTGCACAGGTAAATTTTCAAGCTGCAACAGGTAACGAAAACTGGGCCCTATCTTGCACAAGTGCTTCCTTATTCTATTTCTGGTCATTAATTGAATACGGACGTGTCTCATTATCTGCTGGGGTTTGGTTCTGGGACTCCCCGCTGATCCGAAAACCATGTTAAATAAAATAGTTAAAACAAAATAAGAATCAGTCAAGAAGCAAATTAGAACTTCATTTTAAACTTTCTCCAATAAAAATGATCCTCTCCCTTAGCCCTCTCTCACTGAAGATTGGAATATGAAAGCAATTAATCACTTTCACATTCCATTTTTCAGAGAGCTGAAAATAGCAGTTCTAATTGACTCCTTAACAGACTCCCTATAAAAGTGTTTTTTAGAAAGGGGAAGTCTTTCCCCCCCTTCTTCAAGGATCAGTGTTGAGTCAAATGAGTGTATAAAAAGATTGGACCTGTACAAGCAATCAGTCTCAATGTATTTTCCAGAATCACTCCCTGTAATGTCAAACAGTACAGTACTTTAAGAACAAACGCTTGCTTGGAAATCCAAACCATTTATGCAAAACAAGTTATCTATGAAAGAAATTTACAGCCTTCCACCACTTTTACTGAAGTCCCATGATGCCAATTTCAACAGGTGTTCAATCCTGGCTTTCAGGTATGCACAAGAGTTGCATTTATTGGCAAAAGAGAGCTTGAGATTTGTAAGTATTTTGTCTCCCACATAAAAAGATACTGACCAAACGTAAGTAACACACACACACACACACTCACGATTTGCTTCACCTGCCTTTTCTTCCCACAGGCACCTCTCATCCTTTCATCCCCTCTGGCATATGTTTCAGAAATCAGTATTCTAGACCAGCTCTCTCTATAGCCTGGCCTGACCAGGATAGCCTGGTCAGATCCAGTTCATGTTCCCCAAGTGAATGGAACTTACAGTTTCGACCATCTCCCCCAAACTGTGCTCCAGAGGCCTCTTCCAGGTTCCGTTGCCCCAGAAGGCTTTGTGCTTGGATTTCTGGGCAGACACAGCCAGCTGGAGCACATTTTGGAGATCAACAACAAGGAACAGAGGCTCGCCGGCAGAACAGTGAGCTCCATTTCTGCTGGGGAAGACATTCCTGGTGCACAGCAGTCTCCAGTTTGGAGACTGCCATTCTAGACCAGCCATTCTCCAATGTTTCTGTCTATGAAGCTGTTTAGACTCTGTTTAGTCACAACTCTGACTGCTTGGGGAGCCGCACTGGTGCATGCACAGAATCTTGAGAATCCCAGAGCACCCATGCAAACATGGAGCGGCGTAGCACCAATCCAAATACCAAATACAGGAAAAGAGCAGGAACAGGGTGGAAATAAGGAAGGAGAGTCACAAACTGGAGCGACAGATGAACGAACTGAGTAGAGGGCAGATGGCATCCACTTATGGTTTGCTCATGGAGCCCCTGAAGGGGTATCAGGGAGCACCAGGGCTCCTAAGAACACACTTTGTAAAATATTGTTCTAGACCAGTGGTTCCCAAACTGGGGTGGGGACCCACCAGTGGGTTGCGAGCCAATTTCATGTGGGTCGTGAAGCACCTAGGTCAGCCATATTGCAAATATGGGAAGAGGGATATGTGGTTTTGCTTGTGTTACGTTTATAAATAGGAGTTTTTCTTTCTATTGGAAAATGGCTGAGAAATCACCCAACTTATTTTTATACTCTCAGGAAAGCAGCAAGCTCTGGTGTCAACGACGGCACTTCTGGCTGTCACTTCCGGTGAGTCCCAGACAGATTGTCATTCTAAAAAGTGGGTCCCGGTAATAAACAAAATTTGAGAACCACTGCTTTAGATTGTTTAATTGACAGAAACAGTAAATAAGTCTCATAGGAAGGATGAAAACACATGTCTTATTATTCTCTGTTTTTCATTATTTTGCTTCCATTTAATTATCTGAACAAAAGTACTGTATATAAATATTCTGGCTGAGATTTTCAGAATAAGTTCTTTTTCCCATCCCCCCCAGTACAGTTCCCTTAAGATGAAAAAACTCAGAGAGAAGCAAATATTTTTTTTTAAAAAAAGCAGATACTAGGTCATACCAGTTTCCCATTCAGAAGGAACGCTATATTAATAATGCTTGTTTTTTAATTTGTTTTCAAGGGCTAGGAGAAAGCAGTCATCTTGCTGTGCCTGAAATCACTCTGACAGGGTTAAGAACGAAGCAGCCTTCAGTGTAGTGTAGAAAAAAGGTTCAAATCTGATGTACACTCTTCTGCACCTCTTTCCAGTTAAAAGTAAAAAGATAGAATCTCCCTGACTAAACAGCAGCAACCACACAGAAGCAACAGGGAGAAACAATCTATTCTTTCAAAACTCCAAAAGACCATCTGACAACAAGCTACCAATGACCAGGCATGGGGCCAAAAACCAACAGCAAACAGTGAGAGTGCAGTAGGTTCAGCAGTCATGTTCTAATACCCACAAGCACCTGTTGTACTCTGCTTTGCTCAATTTCCTATCCTGCACTGAATGAAGATGCTACAGTACAACACCAGGCTCTGATTTTTCAAATCAATCTCTCTACTGAGGTCAAGCATATCTGTAATTCTTTGTGATGAGTAGGTCCTACTCCAACTCCACTGATGTCTTTTGCAATGCCGCCATAAACTGGGTAGATTTTGGTCACTTCTGCATTTGAATGTAAATGCATTTTAGTGTAAAAGAGCTTCTAAAATTGTGTGTTACAATTTTTAAAAAATCTGCTTTTAACAGGTTTAGCTACTGGCCAAAATTCTTCCTATAAAATCCTTCCTATTAAAACGAAAATTGTAGCTTATAGAGAAAATAAAGAACTTCTTTATACACAATACATCACAGAGAAATTCTCCCCCAGTATTTAGAACACACAGTACAGTCACTGAATAGGCAAAAGATGGACCTGGTCAATCTGTGTCAAATTAATTGAATGGTGGTCTGGGTGAAGGAGAAAAAGTGCCCATGTTTTATTCCCCCCACCCCAGAACTGTTTTACTTGTTGGAAGAGAGATGGGTGCACAGGGAGCTTGATAGAATGAAAGCGAAGTAAAATTCTATTTAAAGTATTGCTAGACTATTTGCTTGAGAGCAACTGATGTTAACAGTACATGCAAGTTTTGTGCTGGCTACTTTATACTGTACTAATATAAAATCAAGTTTTAACTAGCCAAAATAATTTTTCCCTGAACCCCTTCATAAAGGAACACCAAGGCCAATCTCTCTTCTGGGAATTGAACTGAAAGTTAATTGCCAGTCTTGCAACACAACTTCAAAGGCTTCAGCTGCATATAAACAGAAACCAGATTAATTCTGGACTCTACAGCTTTTGATCCCCTGTAATTTCACAGGGTATGATGGCTGCAGATTGGCACGTACTTTTTCTAGATATTTATCTATGGCTTTCCAATTGTTTTTATGCTGTTGCTGATTGGCTTTAACGTATATTTTATTGTTTATGTGTATTTTATGGTTGCATGTGTTATTTAAACTGGGCAAGAGGCACTTTTTCAAGTGGTGTTCCTCTTATATTTAGCAGTGAAGAGTAATTGTCCCTATTCAACCCTGCGCAGTGACTTTTCAAGTGGCTGTTGCAGGTGGCGGTCCGCATTTTTTTTTTTAGATTGTGAGCCCTTTTGGGACAGGGAGCCATTTAACTTTAATAATAATTATTTGCCTGTAAACCACTTTGTGCTAAAAAGCGGAATATAAATACTGTTGATTGCTTGATTTATGTATTTTAACTGGTTGTTAGGCACCTTGAGTGCCCTTTGGGGAGAAAGGCAGAGTACAAATCTAATAATAAATAAAATAAAGCCCTGAATTACAAACTGTGGACTGTAGGGAGCTTGTAGTTGGCTGCCAGGCTACTAGAAAAAGAAGGTCAATGTTAAGACAGTATAAATAACAGACTAAACAGATTGGCCAACTTTGAAACAAAATCTAGTTGCTGAGGCTGATTAGAAAAAATCTGGGAACCACTGTGAATCACACTGAACATAAAGCAGGAAACCACTTCCTTCTGAGGAGTATCCCATCACTTGAAGGCTTGAATTGTGGGCAGACATGTGAAAGATATTGGGACATAAGATTAGTGTTTTTCCCTATCATTTAAACAGAGTGCAAGATGGGAAAAAGGGAAAGTTTGAGCTCACCTACGAATTCCCAAGAATGAAAAGGAATTTATTAAAAGGAGATTTAAATCCCCTTTCAAAGCCTCCCACCACCTTGCTGGATACCACGTGCCTTTTCAGCACAGCTGCACCAATGGAGGGGAGAAGGATAGGATTGCACCATGAGTCTTCTTGTTTTCAGCAGGATATAATTTCTTGCTCTCACAAATTTACAATTAAGGAAAAAACAGATGAAGAACTGTGCAGTTAATGCACCAAAGCAACAAATGCAATACAGGTGAACTGTAAACAATAAAGGAGCAACCAATGGGAAGACTCATGACTGCCACTCTGAGTTATTAAATGAATGGCATAAGGATATAACATATATTGTCCAGTGAATCGTATTTTGTAAGGGAAAAAAAAAAAAGCAAGGGATGGACAATTACTGTTTCTGAAAGGGAGGACTAGGATTTGCAAATACTACCAAAATAGGATATGTACCAGCAAACAGCCACAAGCTTTAATAGCTGATCTGATATCAGTCACATTTAAGTTCTATAAATATGTACCTGACAAAAGATGGGGATGCAGGCACCTAGGGGCTGACTGGTATCTAGCAGTCATGTTGTAAAATACTTTAAAAAATAGGCTGGTATTTCACTTCTCAAATTACTAGCTGTAAGTTACCTGTGCTTCTTAGAATTAATGAAAGGTACTTATTTAGTGAGAAATAGTCACCATCGCAAGAAGCCATAGTAAAAGTCAGAAGTCAGAACTGGAACTTGATAAAAAGAACTGACTTATAATGTGGAACTAATGTCCATTAGCTGAGAATTTGGGTAATTTCTGAAACATGGGGGAAATACAAGGCTTAATTTTTAAACATTTGGAGCAAGTACAGGTGGGCCAGCAATATAGGCAGATTTGGAACACATGGATATCAAAATCCGCAGGTCCCAAATCCACAGGGCAAGGGCCCATCTGAACCCTCCAAAGGTGACTAGAGCACAGGGTTTTCTGAGTCCCATAGAGGCTGCGCATGACTGCCAGTAGGCTGCCTCTTTTGCCAATTGGCAAAAACTGGATGTTTTTATGCCTTTATAAGGCACTCTGAGACTTCCCTGGCCTCTGTAAGCTTCAGAAAACCCTCCCGAACTGACCAGAGCTCAGAGATTGAGGGATAGCCGAAAACAGCGGGTTTGAATACCTGCGTTTGGTATCCATGGGGATTCTGGGAATGGAACCTCCACCGATAACAAGGACCTACTGTATACTGCAAAATATTTTAGATGTCTTAATTTATCATTTTTAAGTAAAAAATATAAAAAGCTAGCCCAATCTATAACTTGCCATTTCCATGAGTGGTTTGGTATTAATTTGAAAACCTTCAGATTAACCAGGTGCATCTTGTTACATGCCAGACCTCTTTTATGCAGCTCCAACTTGCATAAGAGTAAAATGAATGCAAAAAGAAACAGATGACAAAGCCCCATAAATACCCACCAGATGAAAGCACATGGACAAATGAGGCATGCAAACTGGATTTTTCGCTGAGAGCTGCACATCAGTGGTCTAGTCCAGTGTCTATGCATATTCAAACCTATCTCTGTATGCTTAGAGGAAGCAAAGGCTTTTCATTTTACTTAGCTTCTATCTCTTGAAATACACCACATACACAACCTCATAAGGGCAGCAACCAGCTTTTCTTAACTACCACACTTTGAATCTACCAAATCTCAAAGCGTGCACAACCTGAGGTTAGAATATTGAAAAAAAAATAAGCTCTTTCATCAGTGGAATATTCTTAAGCCTCTCCAGATTTTGGGAAGTCCTCAGTATTTCTGCTGCCATATTTTACACTTTGGGGCAAAAAATGAACCTTTGTTTCTAAAGAATCACTAGGTGTTCACCCGCCCCACAAAAATATTCTTCTAGCAGCATTTTTGACCGAAGTGTAAAGCAACCTGGTTGGCTTCCATGCAGGCGATGGCCTCTTCCAAGAGGGAAAACTCCACGCAGATAAAGCCATAGTCGTAACCTGGGGACAGCATTTAAATACAGACGGGAGTTGCGTTAGTGCCAGAAAGCCATATTTTCAGAATTCAATTCCCCCTTCCCATACCAAGCTACCACCACCATCCCATGTTCCCCGCAAAACAAAATAAAATCAATAGTTGACGTTCTTTATAAATGGACTTGGACTCAAGTTTCGATTAGGTAGTATTTGAACACAAGCCTCTTTATTCCTTATGAATCCACGAAATACAGCAAGAAATTTTGGGTTTCCATCAAGAGACCATCGATAGTGTAATGGGTTCGTTCTCCTAGAAATTAAGAAGATACTGACCATTCCAGAACTAAAATTAAAGAAGCACAATATCCATGCCACAATTTTAGACAAAACACCATCTGCTTTAAAGAAATACATTTTAATCCTTGGGGTACTATAAAACAAAAGTGTTTTCTTAGTTTGTTACCTTTCAAGAGAATACTAATAAGAGTCTAGGAATATCATTTCATGATATAGAAAAATATCAATAAATATCAACCTTCTGAATTTATAACTGAACCTAGAGCAATTCTTAGACATACAAGGATATTAACAGTATCTTCGAATACTATCACAATAATATTAAATATTAATAGTATATTCTTAATAGTAATATACTCTAATTCAGTGATTCTCAAACATTTTAGCACCAGGATCCACTTTTGAGAATGACGATCTGTCTGGAACCCACTAGAAGTGATGTAATGGCCAAAAGTGCCGTCACTGTGACGACAAAGACTGCTGCTTCCTGAGAGGTTATTTCTCAGCCATTTTCCAATAGCGAAGTGAATCAAAAAGAAAAAGAAAAACTATTTACAACCTTGACACAAGGAAAATAACCACACAGCCCTCTCCCTTTCTAGTGACCCATCTTCCCATGTTTTCAATAATGGCTGCACTAGGTGCTATGCGACCCACCTGAAATTGGCTTGCAACCCACCTATTGGGTCCCAATCCAGTTTGAGAAACAGTGCTGTAGTTATTTCTTTGGGAAGAATCAACATGAAAACGAGCAAATAAGCATCGCTTGAAATCATTTGTAGTCTCCCAGAAACATTAATATTGTATATAGAACAGAATCATTTTTGTTAGTAATGATAGCTATTCCAAGAAGGGATGCACCAACCTTCCTTTAAATAGAGGTAAGAGGGGGACATAAAGATGACCTTAACTCAAAGTTACCAAAGATTCAAAATTGTCCAAATTAAAACTAAGATTTACTCAGGGAAAGATGTAACACTTTTTTGGAAGAAACAGTCTGCACAGTTTCCAAGGCTGAAACTGTAAGAACTGTTTTGCATCAGTATAACTAATTCACAGACAACACTGTGTGTCAAGTGCTTCTGTTGCTCAGATGACTTGGTTCTTTTCACATAAAACAAACTTCAGACCATAAACACCATGTACTAAATCAATGACCTAACTGATATTACAGACAGAATAAATTAACTTTTCAGAACAAATTTATAGCACATTTGTTACCACTGATGAGAATGGTGGGAATGGGTCTTTGAAAAGGCCAGAAATCAAGTGACACATGGCCACTCCACATTGTACATTTATAATTATCAAGTCATAACGGCCCTCATTCGACCTGAATCACTCTAGTGATGACTTGTTAAACTGGTTTTCATTACCTAAACTAGATGCATTCAGACATAATACCAAACTATGAGTTGACACTACATAAATGGAATCTGAAGGAGCCCCAAGCTCACCCCTACCCTCTCAGCTGCCCAACACTAAATTATTAAACTATTGCTTGCAAAAGCTGTTTTGCCCAACTGTGGTTTTCAATTCTAATTTGGAGGATACTTCAGTAGTTCAGGAGTTGAGGCAAGCTATAGTTTGCTTCAAACCAGGATCAGCTAGTAAGGAATTGTTGTACATTAGGGAGCACACAAGTCCAAGACTGTTTCAGGCTCATTGACTATCATCAAGCCATGACTTGAAATGACATGTGAAGGCACCAAAGTCTCCAACATTCAGGGTGTAACTGCTTATAACGGACAATATAGGATGCTGCTAAAAATGGAACAATTTGTCAAGTTTTCCTCCCCATGTTGCAATTTTATCACATTGTAAATTTCTTAAAATACAAATTTTCATTACAATCATCATTGGGCATCGCAACATATGATAGCTATAAAGTCTGCTAAAATCAATTACAAGGCTATTTGTAGATTTTTTTACATGTGCAGCTGCTCCTTTATTCCTGCTGCTCTCAATATTTTCAGGGCTGTTTCTCAGTTACTCTTGGTGTCCAGCTCTGGCTCCCAGCGTTCAACATCGAAGTCGAGAGAATCTAGTCAAGTTTTATGTACAGCGTGATGGGGCTGCCACATTGTGTCTTGTACGCTACCATCTGTCTGGAAGCGGGCCAAAGGAAATAAGCCTGGGCTTGATTTTTAAAATATTGGCTGAAAGTATGTTATGTCGCTGATAACGCTCCTTTTTTAAAAGTGATTCTCTCTGACGAGACCCAATCAAAGGAATTCACCCTCTGCCTACACAAAATCTATGGGCCTCACACCTGAGATTCTGGGTTCCCTGCCTTATCCTAAAGCCTTAGCTAGTATCCTAACTAGACTTTTCGATATTGATAGGCAGGAGTTTGCAGGAGCATCGAAGGTCTACTAGCCACTCACCCTCCATCTTCCACTAAAATATGCCAGGAAACCAAGGTATCTTTATCTAATTGAGGATCTGCAGGCCCATCGAGCAATCACACTGCCAAGGTGCAATGTGCTCCCCTCCGATCCAGTAAATACCCATTTTAGAGGCCTAGCGGTGGGGAGCATAAAGCAAATGTGTATTTGTAATGGGGAAGTTCCAGAGGATGTACCACACGTCTTGTTGCACTGTCCAATTTACAATAATTTATGCCAACTTCATTGTTGTCAGTATTTTCCATCTGCTACAGAGGGTACAGAGGAGAGATGTATTTCTAGACTACTGGCCTCAGATTCTAATATTGTTATTAGATAAACAGTGGCTTTATTGTTTTCAATCATACAGCAATGCCTTATGATTCTTCAAACTTCTTCTAAATTATAAAACTTAGACACTCTAAATGCATCTTTTTTATCAAAGGTTTAAATGCAGCTGTTGTACCAACTGCTGTAGTATACACATATTAACCATTTAGCAACATTCTTCATTTATTTGACTTTTGTTTTGTTTACGCCAATAAAGGTCTATGTATGTACATTGTAAGTTTCTCTGGCTGTCAATCCCCCCCCCCACACACACACACATTATAGACTGCAATGGGCAGGCATACACACTAAGTGTTGCTACACATTTGTAGAGGAAAGGGGAAATACTCAACACGAAGTGCCATCCCTAGAAAGATCCCTATGACTCATAACATGTCATTGTGTCAACTGTGGTTTTAGGCTATTCCAGTCTGTTAGTTTCCATCAAAAGGAATTCCCCCAACAGAGGGAGCAGCCTTCATCTTCATTTGATGCCCTTGTAATCAATTAGTTTTATAAAAGATTTTTTGAGGGCAATCTTTTACACTATCAGTCCAACTATTCATATTGTAGAACATTTCATGCTTGCAAGTTGTGGTTTGTTCTAAGGACTGCCCACCATTTGCATACTCAACAAAACTGAAAATAGGTAAAGACAACTGGAAATTGTGCAGGAAATCAGTTCTACAAACACATGTGCTGAATTTATGCCGCACTTACTATAAGACAAGAAATAAAATAAATCATAACACTAAAGATGAAATTATCCCCTCTACACAAAAAGCTGGTATCTTATGTCATTAGAGCTATTCAACATTGTTCATCTTTGACTGTATTGGGACAAGATGCTGGCTAAACACCAGCTTGTTAAGACCTGCTTGTTATTTTATAAGCAGATTGTCGAGGAAACTACAGCAACCATAAGTTGCTTTCTACAGATGGTAATGGTTAATGAAGATTCAGTAAATACGTATTTCCTGAGCTCTGAGTCACAATTGAGAGACCCGGAAACATTCCATCTGCAATGAGCCACAGCTCTGTTTCATATTTTGGCTTACAGACATTTTAATCATTGTTGAAGTAATCTATGGGATTCCTTAGCAGGCTCCACTCTAGATGCTGGTAGTTTAACACATTTGTGGAGTTGCCTGATCAAAAACTCCTTTGGAGAAGACGTTTTGATCACAATTAATGAAGTCTTAGACAAGGAACTGATTTTAAAGGATGTTTATGAAATACTGAATTCTCTGCAAGTTGGAATCTTTCTCCTGGGCAAAATTATGGATGCCGAGCTCTGTGGATTAGCAAAACTAGTGAACCTACAGAATTCGAAGGAGAAATTCCAGCCTGCCACCCAATACACACACACACACACACACACACACACACACACACACACAAATCAGCTGCAGTTCAAAGTGAAATGGACTTGCAAATAGTGGCAACATCTAAGTATCAATTTACACGCCACCTTCTAGCTATCAAAACACCATTTTGGAAGAAAGATGCCAGGGGACAAACATTTCCACCTCCTGTCACAGCAAGGCAAAATTGGGTTATCTAGGTAACAGATAAGAATGGAGTGATTCAATTACAACAAGAAACTCCAATGGCATGGAACGTATTTCATTTTTATTTTTTTTTACACACACCACACACAAGTTTCAGATCCCCACATGTGCGCACACTCTACTACATCAAATACAGATCCGCCCCGCCGCCAGCATCACATAAATACTAAGCATCTGCTAGTGCACTGGAGAGTCTGTATTAAGCCAAGCCCTCTTTCAGCCTGTTTAAATGTCCTATACATTGAACTAAGCAGCCAAAGTATATAACAGAAGCACAATTAACTATATGAAGCAAAGTCTGAGAAAATTCTGCATGTCATGCATCACAGGATATGTAGTTAAGTAAAGTGTGTATGATGGCTAGAGAAATCAGGGCAAAAGATGCCATATTTCATATTGTTAAAAGGGGACAGACTATACTTTTATTCCTGCAAAAAAAGGAATAGTTATCACCTGGTCCAATCAACAGAAAAGGCTTGCCCAAAGGGGACAGAGTGCAGATGCCTCATTTTCAACAAGTCACAACTTCTTGCTTCCCAAAAGTGTGATGGCATTAGAGTTAACTATGTGTTTCAGCTCTTGAAACAACTCACATGAAGCTATTTTCCAACTGAACTAGAGAAATCAATCAATCACTAGTATTTATATACCGCTTTTCAACACAAAGTTCACAAAGCGGTTTACAGGCAAATAGTAATAATAAAGCTAAATGGCTCCCTGTCCCAAAAGGGCTCACAATCTAAAAGAATGGAGAACACCACCAGCAACAGCCACGAGAAAGACACTGTGCTGGGGTGAAGAGGGACAATTGCTCTCCCCCTGCTAAATATAAGAGGACACCACTTGAAAAAGTGCCTCTTGCCCAGTTAGCAGGGGTTAATATGAGGGCAACAGAAAGGGAGAAAAAAGTTTCAGTGGCAGCTAAGATGATGAGAGATTAAAGGCAGATGTTTCAGCCCACACAAACATAGCTCAAAGGACTTGGTGCAATGTTCAGGATTGCTGAAAATCCTCACCTTCATAGAATGAAGGCTGAAAAGTAGTTTGTAGAGCTGGGAGAAGATTTGACATATTTGCTTTGGATCCAGGAGGCAAACAAATTCCTCAGCCCCCAGGGTTAGAATGAAAGACTCAAACTTCAGACGGGAAAAAAACCCGGAGTCAGAATCATGTGCGTCAAAAAGAGACAGTAAAACCATGAAGATTAGAGGGGGTAATAGCGCGCGCGCGCGCACACACACACACACACACACACACACAGGGATCGGACAGTGAGAGAGGGAAAATCTGCCCACAACAGGAAAGGTGGGGGTGAGACAGACATGCACCAAGGTGTTTCTCATGCACCAGTATCTCAAACTGTAGGTTGGGATGCAGTTGGTGGGTCACAACCCAATTTCCGGTGCATACCACAGAGCCTCCAATGAAAATACTGATGTTGGAAAGGTAAGATAATCAATTGCCTCAAGCCCCAAGGCTATTCAAAAATCAGGTAACTGCTAACTGCCCTGCAAAAAGCCGAGCTCCTACAGTTTGCAAGCTTGTGTAAATACAGAGAGATAAATGAGTGTCTTTTTTTCTGATGTGTCTTTTTCCAACAATGACAGGTAATGGGGCAGATGAAGGCTAAGTCATTTAATTAAGCCCTTCAAGTCTTGAGGCTATTCACTAGGCCTGCCTCATTACAAGAAATGGATTGAGGGTTTTTTTGAGGGCAAATAAAATTTCACTTGTAAATAAATAAAAATATTATTTCTTTCCAGGTCACCTTTTTAAGTCTAGAAAAGCTATATTTATAAATATACCTATTTATAAGTAGATAAACAGGTACTACGTATTTACCTATTTATCGGGAAGGTATCGGCATTCTGTGCACTACAGCGTATAGTCATGCTGGCCACATGATCACGGAAACTGTCCTCAGACAAACACCAGCTCTACAGGCTTAGAAACAGAGATGAGCACCGCCTCCTACAGTCGGTCACGACTAGTATAGACCATTTGGTCGTGGGGAAACCTTTACCTTTAAAGCTACATTACATGCTATATTCTTTTATATGCCACAAAATTATTATCAACAATTTTTATACCTTATTTAGTCTTTATCATTGTGCGTATTTGTTAACTTTTAGCAACAAACGGGATAATCAGCAAATCAAAATGCCATCCTCGGTCAGGCTGGAAATGTGTAGTCCCAATGTATAAATGGATCGTTTCAGGGTTTACAAATGCCAATACTCAACAGCTACCTGTGACACTCACCTCAGTTCATTATGTCTGGAACATGATGGCATGTAAACTTGATTTTGATCCCTTATTCACATTTTAAATTAACACTATGGGATAATCCAATCCTAAAGATCTCTAGGCAACCTTTTATATGGACAACACATTCCAATAGAGCAATCTTTAACATGTGTGACCGTGTGTGAAAGAGAAGCGTCCATATTCCTGCAGCGCCAAGATCTGGAATCGCTGCTAAATCCTTTTATATATATTCTCTGCAGTGTCCAGTATACCCTAAAAAATGAGTTTGCTGTATTTCTTGTATTTTTAATAAATCTCATAAAACAGGAGTATCAAACTCACTTCATGTAGTGGGCCGAACAGCATTCATGGAGCCTGCTGAAGGCTGGAAGTGATGTCATTAAGCAGATGATGGTCAGAAATAAGCACATTGTTCTCACATAGAAGAGCCTTGGGTGGTGCAGAGTGTTTGGCTGCAGTATTGCAGTAAAAAGCTCTCCCACAACCCAAGAAGTTGGGTTCTCAGGTAGTTGGCTCAAGATTAACTCAGCCTTCCATCCTTGCAGGAGGCAGAGTAAAGATGACTGGGAAGGCAATGGTGAACCATTCTGTACAAATAAGTTTGCCATCAGCTTCCTTCACAGTAAAAGCACCACTGTCAGATGGGCAAATTAATCACTCATTATCTGCAATATCACTCATACACCAATACAGCTTGGGACCAAGTCAACCAAAAAAAGTCTCCTCCCCTCCACCCACAGGCTCACCTACTGCACTCCCACTGGGTACTACAGATCCAGGTATCATTTGCACTGTGGTCCTCTACTTCAGAAGATCCAAACAGGAGCCAAACACCTGTGTGAGGTAGGAGCAGTGTTCCCTCTGTGAGCAGAACTCTACCACAGCCCCCCAAAGTGAGCAGAACTCTACCATGGCCACATGGGGGAAGCTCCTGAGCACGCAGCGATTATTTCATCTGCAAGCTCTGAGAGGGAAGCTGAGTAAGACTTCCATTAGAGCCCCACAGCACAGAGGGAATGCTAGGCAGAAGGTGATCTTGTGCTGCAGATGAGCAACTCTGACTTGGGCAAAGCCAGAGGAAGAAGACCCCATAAGTGGGCAGGGTCCAACAACTGCATTCAGCGAGTCTGCTGCCCTTCCAAATGTCTCAAACACCATACTAGTGTTCCACGATCTCTATAAGAAAGATGCCAACTTCCACTTTTCCAGTAGAGTCTCCTTGTGCAGCTTAGTTGAGCAAAAGCTATCTCAGAATGATCCCCTTCAAAGCTCCCTCACCCTTCCTGCAGTTGCCCAATAAGGCACTTTCATGGGCCCAAAACTCGTTCCTTCCCAAGCACACCCACAAAGACAAATGGCAAAACTCTCTAGTTTTCTATTTTCCATGATAAACTGCCACTGGAGAAGCCTACTAGATTGTGGCTTTTATATATCCCACTTCTTGCTTTTTGCTGTTATGATGGCTGCAGGAGGATGGCAACACTAACTCTAAATATGTGCCACCCCCTCTCAGTCATACAACAATTCTATACTTGCAAGTTGTTTCTGAATTCAAGGACGCTGAAAGAAAGTTTGGAGGTTCTGTGACAGCAGTTGTGGAAAAGGAAATTTTAGCAAACCTGTAAGTACCTACTGCACCCTCATGTCACTCACAGATACATACATAAAATATTGGCTCAACAGCTATCTAGGAAATACACTGCACTTGTGATTATGTGTAAATCAGTAGGTTACAAAATGCAATACATTTTCTTACCCAGAACTCACAGGGAGTGGGTTACCCAAATTTTCCTTTTAAAGTTTTCACAAGACTTACAAGCTTCCCAACCTCCCACCCACATACAGAAGGCCTCTCTCACTTAGTTAACAGGGCTCCCTCTGAATTGCTACTCCACCCTCCTTCCTTCTTCACAAGGGCCATCTAAGACTAGAGACGTCCCAGGAAGTTTCTGCTCCTAGCGGGCCCTTATAAAGAAGAAAGGAGAGCAGCGCAGCACTGTAGAGGAAGCCCTGTCAGATAAGCCAGGGAGAGAGTTGGGGGGCTTGCTTAACTTCAGGAAGCAGTAGTCTCTTAATTGGCATCTCCATTCATTTGGGGGAGTAGGAAAAGATTCCAGTTAACCAAGTTGTCCATTTATCCAAGTATCTGATAACACAGTTTTTACTGCGATTGGTTTTCTATAAGCTTAAAAATAACATTTTCAATCCTGTGGAGATTTTTTAAGTTCACAATGCTACTGAGAAAAGAAAAATTTCCAGAAAATGACACACACACACACACACACCATATTCCCCATCTAAAACTAAACTTAGTTTTCCACATTTTCCATAAGCAAGTTTATGTTTCCCAGCTTCCCTCTCTACCTGCCCCTGAAAATGACAAATTATTTCCTTACACAAATTCATTTAGATACCAGTCATGGTATCCATGATATTATGGAAAATGAAGCCAGGATACTGTGAACAATCAATTGCTAAAAAGAAAAAAACTGCCCAATATTAAAAAGTGGAAATTATATAAGTATAGAAAATTTGCTTTTAGATTTACAGCTATCGTCATTTGTTGTTGCTGAAGAGAGTTCAGTAGTGCTATATGATCTCAGGTCTTAGAAAAGGCATTGCCCCAATGAGAGGAAAGAAGAGAGAACAGCCATTGGAAACCAGCCACTGTTAGTTCTGGAAGGCTACCTTAGAGCAGCTTTGTTGTTGTCTGTCTTTCACAGGTGTCTAGCCTAATGGCTAATCTAGAACTAGCACAGATGGGTTACACCTGACTTGCCAAGCCTGTGTCTGAAGTCTTCAGTCCTGGAGAAGCCAAGGGGAAAGACTAGATGACCCAAAAGGCATTTAAACCCATAGTTAAAGAGTATCAGCAAGAAAGGTGTCACAAGACAAAATGGGTCACCTATGCCAGGCTCTGCAAATTCATTCAACACAAACACTGAAAAACCTCTCACCTGTAGTATAATCTTTTAGGCGCAGGTTCTTCACTGGTGCCCCACCACATGCTTGAAATGCATTGAGAATCTACAGAAGTAAACAAAATGTCAAGATAAGTCCCATGGGATTGGGAAGGTGTAACTAAGCAGAAGACCCCAGGTTCAATCCCTGGCATTTCCAGGTAGGGGTGAAGAAAATTCTGCCCAAGCCTCTGGAACGTGACTATCAGTAATTACAACACTTAGCAGAATGGACAAATGATCTGACTTGGAACACAATCCTAACCTGGAGTTTGGCTGGCACAGTTGGGTCAACAAACTTTGGCCGGCGCAAGAACACCGTATTTTTAGACCACTCTCGGAGTAAAAGAGGCTAGCACACAGATGTGCGCCATCCTCCCTGACTCCGAGAGTGATCCAAATGCACTTTACAGTGGCCCTTGTGCCAGCCAAACTTAACTGGCCTAACTCCAGGTTAGGATTGCGCCCTTGGTTTATGGCAGCTTATATACCTATCAAAACATATCATTAACTAGAGGTATTTGTTTCTAATGAGTGAGATTGGATTACAGAACACAATGGGCTTAAGTAAGTTTACTTAAGTAAAATAAATGACACCATTTTCAAACACCTACAATCATAATCAATAACATTTCAAACACAACATGGATGGGACATTCAGGATCATTCTGTTTCATTCCAATGCAAAGATCAGCATCTGCTTGGAGCGAACAGAAATGAGAATACAAAACTTGACTAAAAATACAACTTCTACCATGCTTTTGATGAAGCAGGCTCTGGACCATGAAAGGTTGTACCACAATAGTTGATCTTGCTGTATTTTTTTGCCACAGACTAATATGACTACCCCTCTGGAATTAAAGACTGGTTTTGGACTTTTAATTCCATATTCAAAGTATCATCTTTCTTTTTTTTTTTTTAAGAACAAAAATAGCATTTATGTTTTTACCTCTTCTAAAGACTTCCAAATGTACCTGAACATTTCTTGATGAAAATTCATAGACACCTAATATTCTACAACATTAAGAACTCCAGAGTTTAAAGAAACACTAAAGCAAGCAACTGGTGTTTTTATGAAGGTGAAATTAATCTAGTTGCAATGCAAACACAGATCATTAGGTAAGCATTTAAAATAATCCATAAAAGTGGTAAAGCCTGAAAGTAATTCCTTAAGTTTTATCAGGCAATCTATTCATCTTTAATGTTTAATTGGTGTTTTATACTTGTATAATTTGTATATACTTGTTTGTAAATATTTATTTTTATTAAGGCAACTAAGGTTTATAACAAACACTACTAGCAAACTGGAATCCTACTGTGCTCCTAGCCAAATTAGGACAAAAATCAACACTTAATGCTAGGATGTTCTACTGTAAAACAAAAATGCAGAAAACATGTAATTGGCAGTTCTGTTTTTGAAGTTTTGGCATTAACAATACAATTGGGTTTCAATCTTCATGTTATGAAATGTGTACTTGGTGTATCAAAATTGTCAAAGGCCAAGATGCCATGTAGACACTGGAAGGCAGATCCAATGCCACAGATAATTAAAACAAAGTTGTCAATATATGGCTGAAGAGCATAACTATTTTAGTGTCCCCATGTGAAGAACACTCTTTGCAAAGAGTAATCAATACTGCAAAATAAACTAGAATAAGCTTGGAATAAAAAAAACTTACATCATCTTTTGTGGCAGTTTCAGGCACTTTTCCTAGTCGAATCAATTTGCTTGGTTTTATATCTTTGAGGCAAGTCCTATAATCCTGGTCCTTCAAAATAAAATTTGAAGAGAAATGAAACAGAGGAAAAAATACTACAATTCAAGCACAGCAATTCAGATATACGTTACTTCATAACAAGCTTCATTGTATAACTTAATATCAATAGCATAGAACACTGAGTCCCAAACTGTGGGTCAGGACCCAATTTTTGGTAGGTCATGAAAGTGACAAGGAAAATCTATTGAGCCCTGTGGAAACTGAACAGCAAGTGTTCATTTACTTGTGAGTAGGTGACTGTGCTCCAGTCCACTTTGCAGGGCAAGACGAGGGAAATTGAATGCCACCAGAATGGCCATAATCCAATGAACACAGGCCCCAAGAAACTCTTGAGAGGAAGTTGTCCCCCCAAATCTGACAAGGAAAATGTATTGAGCCCTATGGAAACCAAAACTGAGCCACATGTGTGCATTTACTTATAGGTAGGTGAATGCACCTTGGCTCCTATTGAAGGCCAGGCTAAAGGGGATGCAAGACCACCAATCTGATGAACATGGAGCTCAAACGCTCTACCACCACTAGAGTAAAAATGGTAAAAACTGGAGCACCTGGTTAAAGCAACTCCTTTTTTTAGTCTCAAAGCTAGGTGGGTCCCTATAAGAATGTCATTTTTAAAAGTGGTTCCTGGTGCAAAATGTTTCAGAATAACTGGCATAGTAGATTAATTTGTAGCAATCCTAGATATGTTCAAGTATAACTACCTTATATGTAAACTGTTTTAAGTTCTCTCATTTTTAATATATTAAAAAGGTAGATATGAAGAGCTATTCAATTTCTAAGAAGCTACAGGATTTGCTAAAAGCAGAATAAGAAAATAAGGGCCCAATCCTACCCAACTTTCCAGCTGTGATGTAGCAATGCCAACAGGGTATGCTTTGCAGGGTATGCCAATGCAGCCATTTCCTCAGGGCTGCATTGTAGCTGCATCAAAGCTGGAAAATTGGATAGAACTGGGTCCTAAGTCACTTCCACAAAACACTGGACATTATAGAAGATCTTTGTGATATTATTTTAGAGTACCTTAATTAAAATGGGGGGGGGGTTGAAATATAATTACAGAAAATGAGACTTTTTAGCTAAAAAAGGGTTTGGAAAGACACATACAGACACAAGCTTTCCAATAAGTCATATACCTGAAGTTCTGGTGGAGAATCTTTGGAAGATTTTCCATCTGCAACGGACTTGCCATGCTCATAGTCAAAGATCTGATTTCCTGGCAGTCGATGATCTACATCTCGGTACTCAATGCCCCTGTAGTCTGTATCCTGCCTTCCAAGGAAATCCAGCTCATCTTTTTCTTTCAGTCCAAGACCAGAGGATTCAGATACTTGCTGTTCACCCCCAGAAAACTCCTGGTTGTTAGCAAAAGCCTGAGAGGGCTTATCTTGGTCCTGAAGAGCAGGAAGAGAACCACTGCTATTTTGGAATTCTTGTGATGGCTTAATTTCAAGGTTCTGTCCTTGGGATTCTTCTGCTCCAGCTCCTGGCTCTGGATGTGGAAATTCCTCTTTCTCAGCAATGGCTGTCCTCTCTCTAACAACATGGACTGTATCTTCAATCTTGCATTCCTTATCAGTTAGGGTTACTGTAGACTGACTCTGCTGGAAGTCTACAACATTTGGGTCCACAGAAGGAATTTCCCTGTCTATGAAATCTAAAGGTGGTGGTACATCCCGCCCCCTAAAATCCTGATCGACCTGGGACTTTGGCCTATTTCTGAAATTTGAATGTGGCACATCCCTGTCTCTAAAGTCTAGATCAGCTGCACCCATACCCCTCAAGTCCGTATCAGGCATGTCTCTTTTCCTAAAATCGGAATATGGTTGCTCTCTGACCCTAAAATCTTGTTCAGACATGTCTCTTGTCCTGAAGTGTGGGTGAGAACCTTCTCTACTCCTGAAGTCTAAATCAAATGTTCCTCGACCATGAAAATCTGATGGGGCATCATCTCTGCCCCTAT
This sequence comes from Lerista edwardsae, assembly GCA_029204185.1. Classification (NCBI taxonomy): domain Eukaryota; kingdom Metazoa; phylum Chordata; class Lepidosauria; order Squamata; family Scincidae; genus Lerista; species Lerista edwardsae. The sequence goes on from JAJKFI010000005.1 coordinate 5,704,576, forward strand.
AGTTCATTTTATGAGCTTCCCTGTCTCTGTAGTTCATACGGAATGCATCCCTATTCCTGTAATCCATTGGAGGAATGTCTCCTCCACTATACTCCATAGATTGCCCTTCCCTGTCCTGGAAATTTCCTGGATACATTTCCCTGCCCCTAAAGTCTGGATGGAGTGGCACCCTGCTCCTGAAGTCCAAATGAGTATCATCTCTATTCTGGAAATCAGGTGGTGGATAATCTCTGCCCCCAAAATCATGTACATGGCCCTCCCCACCTCTGAAGTCACTACGTGGTCCATCTCTACCTCCAAAGCTGAAAGCAGGTTCCTCTCTGTTGGCAAACTGAGGATTGAGGATGCCTGGGTGTCCCTGGATATCAAAAGGAAGTGATTCTCTGCCAGAGAAGTTGCCAGAGTGTCTTTCTTGAGCAAGACTATCAAGGGGAGGAGAGTAATCCCTGTTCCACCCGGGAGCAAACCTTTCTTCTTGGCTCCCACTGTAGAAATAAAGACAGCGTTATTCATAATGTCCTTCAAGTTTGCAATCTATACATCAGCATGTTCTTCTCTAATTTTTTTTAACAGCTGTTCAATAGTATGATCCACAGATGATAGCGATGTTTGGTAGTTTAAGAAGAGGTAGTATACGACAGACGTGATAAGTAATCGTGTGCACTCTCATTTCACCATAACTCCCAGGGGAACTCAACATGGTATACCTGAAATATTAATAAATTAATGAAGATAACAATCTACATAGTCTCACAGTACATGCAACTGGGATGTTTGGGAGTTCTCCGTTAAAAAAAGCCACCACATTTCTTTCATGTTTAACCAATGAATGGGCATTAAATTCACTTCTATCACCATCTTAGACAGAACCCTCTTAGGTTTTCTTGGCATTGTCCACAAAGAAACATCCTACACAACATTCATAGAAATGCTGTTAATAGCCTGCATTAGTATGTGTCAAAGACAACCACTACACTAGCTTAAACATCTTAAATATTCTTGGGTTTTCCAGGAATTTGCAGAAACAATGCAGAACATCACGGAGTTGGAAGCATTCTTATAGTAATGAACATGTTCTCATCAGAGATGAATATTCTGCTAATTAGTAAATGTTTCCCTTAACGTGAAACTTCATCTTCATAGCACAAAAAAAGGTGGGCAATGAAAGAATGGTATTTTCTAAAACGCTGAAACAGAAATAATTATCAGTTCAGATGCCATGCAGAACTATCATTTAATCCTGGTTCCATGTGATGTTCATAATGTGTTTCCTACTCCCCTTTGTACATAATTGAAGGACATTTTAAACTGGGATTCCAGTTCATACCCTGGCTTGTTTGCTGACTCTGGCTGGAAAAAAGCAAAGATTTTCACATCACAGAAAACCTTGGTTTTCTCTAAACAGGTCCGGAAGGCTTGAAATTTTCTCAGAGTTACACAAGTTCAAGGTTCATGAGCATTGCACAGAACCAGGATTAAAACATGGTTCAACATTATGCCTGAAACAAGTCAATTGCTTTTTCCAAGTATCTTGACAACATCACAACTGCCTTAGAATTCTTTTCCTAATGAGCAGAGGTTCAAGAATCTGAAAGATAATCCTACAGATGATTATGCTCCATACCCAAGAAGCAGTTCAAAACAATGCAACATGATTTTCTTTCACGCTCCTTCCATTACTGGAGGAAGTTTTTGTTCATGGAGGGTACTTCCAAAGACAGAAGCATTGGTCAGGATGCTACCTAACATCTTACAGAAAAAGCTTTTGACAAAATCTCTCACTTTACTCCTGATATGCTCCTGAATAAATTTTGCAATTACAGATGAGATTCTCTTATGGAGCCATAACCAGTGAAAGAAAAGAAAGCAGATATACAATTTTCACAATAATGGGGAGAAAAAGAATTGGAACAACTGCTATGTAGCATTTTCACAGATGATTTGGTGTCAGGGATAAGCAACAAAAAACAAATGCATTCCTTTGAAATTGAGCAAATGGATACCTAAATGGCAAACAAGATTTAGCATAAGTACAAAGTGATTTCCTGTATTTACCAATGTACTGCAACTATCCAAAAATGGGATCTTAGAGTATTAGACCAGTGTTTAACCAGTGGTATTCATACCACCAGTAGTACTTAAGGTGGTGCCCGGTGGTATTTCTGGGACCCCCACTGCCTGGCAGCAAGACTTGCTAGTCCTTGTACTGCACATAGCAATGCAATGTGACAAACAGCAGTAGGAAACTTTTTGCACACTTGAAAAAGCCTTCCTGTCTTTTCTTAGTGTCTGAGCCTCTTAGAGGTGTTCGTAATGCTGCATCTGGTCTCCCAATGCAGAACTAGTGATTACATAATCACCAGTTACTGCCAACAGGTGGACAATGTGAAGTGGTACAGCAAGAGACAAATGTTGACAAACACTGTATTACACAGTTTACTGAAATGTGCAGTGACAATGAAGATGACACACTCAATGCTGGGAATAATTAGAAAAGGGATTGAACATGGAACTAATATCATGAAGCCTTTATAAATTCAACTGTGATAAAGCCGGAATTGGAATTCTATATACAATCTTGGTCACTCCCCCTCCTTAAAAAAGGATTTAGAAGAACTACAAAAAATGTTGAAGACAACAACTAAAATGTATTGGTACACCTTTCTTACAAGGAAAGTCTAAATTATTGGGGCAGGTGTTAGTATAGAAAAAAAGATGAGCAGGATGGGACACAAGAGTTTTATAAATAATCAATGGTATTGACAGTGGCTAGGAAAGATTGTTCTCTTTCAGTATGAGAATTCAAGACCATTCAATAAAACTCTTGTGTATCCTGAGCCAATGAAGTATTTCACACAACACATGAAACAAAATTTACATCTTCAAGGGACTGCCAATAGTTTAGATGGATTTAAAAACAAATAATTCATGGAGAATACAGTAGATGCATCAATAGCTCATTGCTTATTGAGTTTACAGCAATAGCTTATTGAGTCATAACAGCAAAATCTCCATTTTTTTCAGAGGACGTATACCACTGAATGCTAGGCATGGGGAACATACAACAGGAAGCAACTGTTGCCCTCATGTCCTGCTGTAGACTTCCCAGAGGCATCTGACAGGCTGCCAATGGAAACAGGATGGTGGACTACATAGAACCCTGGTCTGATCTAGTATACAGTAGCTGGAATACCTTTAGGCCTACAGCATTTTGTATAATTCATCTAAGGTCTGAGATACTGAACAATAATTTGGGAAACTAGAAAATAGGCAACAAAAAGATTCTTTTATTTTTATTTATTTTGCTTTTGAGAATAATTCCGCCAGGTAACAACTCATAGTCCTAAGGTAAATTGATCTGTTTATTATTCTTTATGCCCCCCTTCTAAAATGATGTGTACATTTCTTCGTCAGGACCCAAACAGACCAATACACTTTCCTCATACTTCATGAGTACTATCTAGAGGACCGCACACTCCTGTCATTTGAAGGGGGCTAGAAAGCACCCTATGCACGTGCAAAATACCTGGTATTCCAGGTTCTGGACTTTAGCTGCAAATCGTTTTGGATGCAAGATACCAACACTGTACCAACAACCTTTCAAAATAATTATTACAGCCTTTGACATTATTTTGAAATATTTTATTTAACAGCAACTATATAGCAAATATACAGAAAAACGTTCTTGTAATATCATTTTTAAACGATGAACAATTCAAAGTCTAATATTTAAACATGTTAGAACTCGCCTGCGTTATTTATCATACTATACAGATCCATTAGCTATCTCATCTAGTTGATCGCTAGACACATTGACTTTACAATGATTTTACCACCTGTGTTATGTAAAAATCACTGTCTTTCCCCACCATATCCAAATTATATTTTCAAAATAGATCATTGTGAAAATTTGCATCTCTGTGAGATGAACAATCACTTGAACGTCTGCATCTCTTTCATACTGGCCAGCAAGGATGAACACTCAACCCGTGGCAACTTGACTTTCCCCAAAACATGTTTTTGGACAACTCATGGCAACTCATGTCAGGAATTTCACTGATCCCGACTCAACTCTGTGACAGTGACTCCAGAGAGAGAGAGAGAGCTCACATTCTTTTTCGCCACTTTCGCAGCACACTGAAAGGCCTCATGGGCAATCCAGAAACCAGCATTCAGAAGGACAAGGTAGGTTGGTTCCAAAAAGTGGGGGCTAGTGGGAATTGAGGGGAGAAGGGCTTAAGGTAGGTAGGGCGTGCGTGCAAGACTTCTTTCTTGAAAAGACTTGTGACAACCTGAAAGACTTGAAATTTTTCATGAGTTGAGTTGTAATGGCCATTCATTATGACTCAAGAGTAGAGGGGTCACTGACTTGGGACTCAATTCACAACTTGGGTTCATGGACTTAAGCGCATCCCTGCTAGCCAGTTCTTTATAAATTGGAATAAATCCACCTTTCACAGTGAAAACAACAAAATTTGTTTTTCCAACTCTCAATACAGTACACTGCATATTTACCCATTTTGCACCCAAGTCTAGAATGTGCCCTGGGTAGGTACCCCTGCTGCTTTTCCCCAATACCCTAAAAATAGTTTTACTTAACATGATTTGCTAGTTGCCTCATTCCTTGAAGTCATCCAAGGGAGCCCTCAAGTGCTGCCCTTGATTGAAGTCGGGCTGGTGGCGACAAGGGATATAATAGGGCCTCCTCTGCAGCATTATACAACTTCCTCCCAGTCAAAATGAAAACTACACCTTCCTTGCAGGTATTCTGACAAGGGCTAAAAACCTTTTTTTTCAGTTGGCCTTTCCATCTTAGTTTAACTACTTAGGTGAATACAGCTGCCTTTAGATGCTTTTATTATTATTACTGCTCCTGCATTTTTGTCTTTTTGTACTATGTGGTTCTATGATATTGTACGCTGCATTTTCTTTTTTATCATTTTATTTTATTGTGCTTTAATAAATAATGTAAGCCATCCTGGGCACCCTGTTATCGGGGAGGAGGGCATAATAATACATACACATCCTAAATAGTATTAAACAAAAAGAAAAAAGTGTCATAACTAGTCACTTCTGTGCTTATGTCCCTTCCCCAGGACCTGGCACTGGGGAAGGTCATAATTACTGTAGACCTTCACTGGCACTGCTATTGGAATATTCATATTCTAACTGTTCCTGTTCAGGTTGTGTGGTTTGCTGCTACTGATCTCCTATAACATCTTTGATTGTCTCTTCTGTCAACAGTACAATGCTTAAATGTTCTTTACTAAGAACCAATGAAAAGCTGCAATGCTTTCACTCTGCCTGATCTGCATACTAACCCTGCGAAGAAGGTAATTTTATAAAGATTTAAAATTGTTTTAAAAACTTCCAATGTATTGCATAATAGTTGCCATTTTGTCTAGAACAGTGGTATTCAAACTTTTTAGACCGTGACCCACTTTTTAGAATGGCACTTGCGTTGGGACCCACCAGAAATGATGTCATTAACCTGGAAGTGGTGTTGTGGCAGGAAGTGACATCATCAAGCAGGAAGTGCCATCATTGTAACATAATAAAATGACACTCCTGAAATGCAAGTTGGCATTCTTGGACTACAGCAATTGTACAACCATGAAACATCCCTGACAGAAAGCAAGATTAGGACAAAATATGATGTAAAAGCACTGAATGAAAAACATTTTTTTTTAAAAAAAAATCGTCACTTGAACATTCAAACTGTGAACACTCACAAAAGGAATATAACAAGAGTAAGGTCTGCAGTTTCCAAGATGGCTGCTCCCAGCTTTCCGTGGCCCACCTGACATCAGGTTGCGACCTACCAAGTGGATCCCGACCCACAGTTTGCATACCACTGGTCTAGAATGTGCCTGGGTAGGTGCCCCTATTGCTTTATCCCAATACCACTACTGGAAGTATGCTTCTATTTTAGTAGCATTTTTCACTAATCAGAACAAGAATACCACAAGTGTTTTGTTTCTTTAAAGGAAACACAGAATTGAGCTACAAAAATTGTTGCTTTCTCCTATCTGCTGAAACAGTCAGGTTTTCTTGTAACTATCCAGCACTTGCATTAATGAATTATACTACCCAGATGTATGTTAATATTCAGAAGATATATGCATTTGTTCAACATGAAACACTTATTTCTCACTAATCTGTAGCAATTCATGCCGCACCATCCTCATTTTGTACTGTTTGCACCATCATAATTGTGTGCCCATCTAGTATGTCTCTTATGTCTTTAACCAGCTTGTCACACGTACGCAGTGACAGTGCCTCTCTCTACTGCTGACTGCATATTCATACCCACACCACTTTCAAAGTTTTCCCCAAATCCATACATACAATTTATTGGTACAATTGTTCTTTTCACCAGATGTGACATTGTGACAAACACATGTTTGCCATATATTAACATTTCAGAAGTTACTGATCCCAGGTGTTCCAAGGCCCAATGAGAAATATAAGGCATGATGTCCATATCTCCAATAACCCAAAACAAAGTATTTGGATACTTTACTCATATTATTCACATGTTTCCACTTAACAACTTGCACATGTAAAGACGAACAAAAATGAGGACTAGACATAATCAAACAGCCCATTTATTGGCATGCTGCTTTTCTACATTCAGATGTGAGAACAATGTATCGTATCCACCATTTGTAATGAAAGCATTTCCTTGATGACCACATGCAATCTCTGGAACCGAGAAGAAATTTCATCCCGAGCACTATTGCAGATACCCATCAAGCTATCATTCAAATTTTCCCCTAGACTGCAGAAGTTCATGAACATATAATTAATCCAACAAAGCACATGTCCTGAATGTATACAAAGTTTGAAAACAAATCTGGATGATCTCAAAGCACTTCAACGGTTATATATTACAGTTACTCGTCTACAGGGAATACATGAATTTTTCACTTGTGTACTCATTCTTCCATATTTTTTTAAATTGCACCAAAGTCTATATAGTATTCCTCTCAAGATGACTTTTCAAAATGATGTTGGTAAGTAGCACAATGTATTTGTCTTTCACCTAGGAGCAAGTACAGTCAAGGAACATATGTAACTAGAATGATGAAGACAGCCAGCGTAGTGCAGGAGTTAAGGCTTTTAAACAGTTTGCTGCTATTTGGGCTCAACCCCCCTCTTGGCAACAAAGGTTGCTGGGTTTGGATCCATCATTTGCAAGCTAAGCAACCTCACAAGAGACATTGTAAGGAAAAGGGAATCACAACTGCTAGCCTGAGTAATTTGGAAGATTTATTTAATGTCAACACAGAGAAGATATTGAATATCCATTTACAGATCAGACCAAAAGTTAAAACCCAACATATTTCTACACAGCTCATCCAAAACAGAGAACTCTAAACCAAAGACACTTTTATACATGTGATTATTTTTATCCCGACTATTTAGGACAGTGGTTTCCAAACTGGAGACCACTACACCACCAAAAATTGTCCCTGGCATGAACAGCATCTGCCGTTCCACCCGGGACAACCACAAAGACCCTGACTTCAGCCCCCAGGAGTCCTCACTGTGTGCCATTTCTGGGGTCAGCCACCCCAGCATGCCTCATGCAGTGCAGTGTTCTGCGCAGGTGCAGCTTGCCGCAAAGACCCCTGGGGGCTATAGTCGGGACATTCACGTTCTCCCAAGAGGAATGTCAGGCGCCGTTCTTTCCGTGGAAGGATCCAGCCAACTGGCCAGAGTTTGGAGCCCCCTGATTTAGAACACCAAAGTACAACCAGTAAGGCCAAACAATCATTACAACAGTATATTTTGTGTTAAAATGCTTACCGAAAAGGACCCATTCTGTTGGGTGGTCGAGGGTTTCCCCACATTTTGCCTGTGGTAGACAATCAGGAAGTAAATTCTCTTCACTGATAGTTTATGGTATCTGTAAAATATAAATATCAAGATAGTATATAAAATGAAATTACAATTCATTAGCCAGAAGAATGCTAATCTTTATTCAGCAATCATTACCCATTCCCAAGAAATGAACCCGATATTCTTCAACCAACCTGAGTCTGCAAAGTTTCATTTAAAAGCTCAGTGGCAAGTCACCCTTCAACAAAGGGAGAGTAAGTGCAAAAACACTACCACTAGCCTTTCTGACTCATTTGTATTTATACTGCTTTTCCTACCAGTCAATTTTTCAGCTGAAAAAAGCTGATAGGATATGTACAGCACATCTCAAGAAAACAGCTATAGGTGGGTTCTAGAAATTCTCAAGGATACTGAAATCTGCAGGAATTCAAACCCACTGATCCGGGGGCACTCCACACTCCGAACCCAATCACAGCTGTGGTCTGGTTGCCTCTGGAGGGTTTTCCAAGGCCCACAGCAGTGTGCAGCCTCTGTGGGCCTCAGAATGCCTTTTGCAGGTCAAAAAGCATGACTTCCAGTTTCTCCCAGCAAACGGGAAATCAAGTTTTTCAGCCTGAAATGGCCATTCTGAGACATGTGGAGACCTCACATAATCATGCACACCCTCTGCGAGCTTCAGAAAGCCTTTCGGAGGCAACCAGAGTACAGCTCTGGTGGCCTGAAAGGGTTCAGGTACTCTGTGGGTTTAGGACCTGTGGATTCTGAGATCCATGGGTCCTGAATCCACAGATATCATGGGCCCACCTATACACATTTTACAGTGTCAAATTTATTATGCAGTAATCTATAAACATACATCATACGGTTCCCAAAGTGTGGATCATGACCCTCTGGTGGGTAACGAGCCGGCCCTCCTGTCCATCCCAGGCACTGTCTGGGTCCAAATTAGAGCCATTCGAAAAGGGAGGGTGCTGGCCCAGCAGTGCTGCCAGCCACAAAGCCTGACTGGGAGGCCCTGCAAGCCTCTTCTGGCTCACACCAGGCTGGTATTGGCTTTAGTGGGCCTCAGAACAGCCCACAGAAATGTCCAGAAATTGACTTCCCGTTTGCCTCTATAAACCAGAAATTGCCAGATGTTTCTGCAAGCCATTCTGAGGCTCGTGGAGGCCAATAGAGTGGGTTGCCAGCCCAGCACAACCCAAAAGAAGCCTCACAGCACCACCAGGAACATCAGAATGAAGTGAGTCGCAGTACGGCAAACCACTGGTGTACACAGAAACTGCACCTTGACCAAGTTAATAAATCAGACCAAGCGCTCTGAATCTTCCCTATTGGCATCTATATACTGATGACATTGTTGACTAAGGGATCTGCAGACATACACTGTGTTCCAATATGGTTCCATACATTTCTTCATTTGTCAATTTTTTCACATTTCCCTTAGCTGTTTGAGTGTAGCAGGTATTCTAAAATGAAGTATGCATGAATTAGAGCTCATTAAAGTATGTGTACATTTTTTTAGACAACCTACATATACACAAAGAAATAAAACTACAAAGTTACCCATGACCTTCAGTACACACACTTAAAAATGCTTTCCAATTACTTCTACCATTCACCTAAATTGGCCACAGCCTGCAAGGACCTGTATTTCATCAGAATATCTGAACCAATGGCAGCCAGAACCTACACATTGCCTTTGACGTCACAGGAAGTGTTGTGGTTCAAGAGTAGGTAGCTACTGAGAACACATAGGCCCTCATTAAAGCAAAGCAAGCTAGGGCAGTGATTCTCAAAGTCCTACTCAGACTTCAGAACCGCAAGTAAATGTTGGCAGAGGCAGCAACTAGGGCTTGGGAGGGTGTCCCGATGGTGCACCCAGGGGCTTCTTCACATATCTGGGGATTGCGCTGGCTGTGGGGAAGGTTCAGTAAGCCCACAGTCCCCTCTGCAAAGCCTCAATGATGTTTAAAATTGCTCTGTTTTGCAATCAGATCACACTTCCGTTTTTTGCACATGAAGATTGTCTGAAGGCCTCCTGGACTCCCCCCAAGGCCAGTGCACCCCCCCCCAAGTATATAAGGAAACTCCTGGGGACCAAGGCACCATGATTATTGCACCACTGTCAAGATACCCATTACTGGGCCACTCCCCTCAAGGGAGAATGGCCTAATTTCAGTTCCCAATGGTGGATCGGGACCCATCCCTTTGGGAACCACTGAGCAAGGCATCAGAAGAAAGACCAACAACCAACTAGCATGGACCGCACAAATCTAACAAAGAGATAAAATCAATTATTTATTATGTGGCACTGTTGTACCATCGTTTATTCATGTCTACAAGAAGAGATGAGAAAATAGAAAATAGCCCTTGTATATCTCTAACAGTTTTACCTAAACATACCTGAAGTCAAGACCTATTTCCAGTCCATTAACTGCCCACCACCAAAGCATTATTTATCAGCACTGGGGTTGCTGCCCCCAACAAGAGATTATTTATTCTTCACATTGTGTTTTTGTTTCAATGCCTCCTATATGCTATAGCAACCTTAGAAATTCAAAACACAAAGAACAAAACTGTGTTTTGTTGAACAAAACAACAGGAACCAGGAAGAACCAGACAAGGGTAGAACCACCAAAATATCAGCAGTTAGGTCTTGTCGTTTCTAGAACAAGACTTCTGCGATTAAAGAACACAGCCCTGAAAACAATGAAGTTGAAAGAGTTCAGCTGTACTGTTGGGATACAGCCAAGTGTTTATACTAAACCAGCTTATCTTCAGTAAATTTCCTACACATTAATACACAGAGCTGTCTGTCCACAAGCATACTAGAAGGAGGGTCACTTAAAAGAATGCACACTCCTGTCCAATTACATAATAGATATATTTTATATTGCAACAGCATGAAAGGGTTCGGTATACTGCTAAAAAAACTCAAGTGACTGCTTCTATTGTGGATTTTTTCATGCATTGTGTGAAAATTACAGAACAGTCTAGTTGAAATGTTACTAGAAAAATAATTAAGATCTAGAAATCTTGTTCACAAGAAAACAGAAACAAAATTGTAATTTGTAGTTCTCTATCTACTTTCTGCTCATAATGCAGAAAGGTACTGCAAAGGTACAATACATAAGGTACTGTAGCTCTCAAATCCAATTCATAGAACAGATGTGCAGGGTATAGAAGACAGCCAGCAAAAGAGACCTAGAAAAAGGATGCACACAGCCCTCCTTCATGTCACACTTCCAAGGCAAATTCTCTGCCTCACCACTCCAGCCTATGAAGAGCTTGTGCTGGCATTCACCACCACCACCAGACAGCAATAGCTGGAGAAGAGATAGATACCACGGAACAGCATGTTACCCTACCAACAAGAACTTACTACACTTTTTGATGACAAAATTCTCATCGCTGGACAACAATGCCTTTCTAAAACAGACAGGATGGTCTTTGTGTAAGAGAGAAGAGAAATACGTTAGAAATGGCTCTGCAGAAAAACCAATGAGTAAATTTCAACCCCAGGACTTAGACTGCTATGCTCACACAGGAAAAAAATGCTTAAGGACCTGACAGCTCACGAGGCTGTTGAGCTAGAATTCAGCAATAGATTTGACCAAAATCCTACTGATTTCAATTGTAACAGAGATGAGCAAGTCAATACAAGTAGTAAATTTCCTCAGAGAATGTCATGCGAACGGAGTCCAAGTCTTCAAATGTTGGATGTATGCCTGCATCCCGTCAATTTGTATAAACTGGCCAACTTGCTAAGTGACTTCCTAGTATACTTCAACTGAATGACTCCTGAATGATAGTCAGCCTACATCATATACCATGTCTGTCAGATGTAACTTCACTTTTTACTTCATGTATCTTTGTGTGTATGTTCCGCAAAGGCTCCGCAACACCTGGAGCTACGCACACCAAACTCGGCACGTGCATGCCTTGTGGCCTGGAGACAAACACTGGGTCTGGGTCTCACATGAAAATGGTCGAAAACGGCCGAAATTAGTGTTGAATCCGTAGTTTCCGGGGTCGCCAAAACGAGTGGCGATGCTGCCGTCGCCGTTGGAGGCCAGGTTCAGCCCCCCTCGGTGTGGGGGGCAAGAAGGGGTGCGAAACAAAACGTCCGCCATGCCCTGCTGGAACGCCTGGAGCAACTGGCACCAAACTTGGCACGTGCATGCCTTGCGGCCTCGCAACAAACACTGAGGGGGTCAGGCCCCCCAGCGCCCCCTGGGTGGGGGTGCGCAGGGGGCGCCATGTGAAAATGGTTGAAAATGGCCGAAATCAGGGTCGCCGAGACAAGCAGCAACGCTCCTGATGCCGTTTGAGTCCAGGTTTGGCCCCCCTCGGCATGGGGGGGTACGAAGGGGTGTGAAACAAAACGTCCGCCATGCCCTGCTGGAACGCTTGGAGCAACGTGCACCAAATTTGGTACACGTATGCCTTACGATCTGGAAAGAAACACTGTGGAGGTACGACACCCTTAGCACCCCTAGGGGTGGGGGTGGGGAGGGGGTGCCATGTACAAATGATTGAAAACGCCCGATATTGGTGTCGAATCCATAGTTTCCGGGATCGCCGAGACGAACACGTTCAGCCACAGCAGCATGGGGGGTGAGAAGGGGTGCAAAATAAAATGAAATGACCAACATTAGTGTCAAATCCACAGTTTTCGGGGTCGCTAGGCTGACTGGTGACAGTCCTGATGATATTTGTTACCCAGGCAACGCCGGGTAACAAAAAGCTAGTCTCTCTATATAAAAGAGGGTGTGTGTGTACATGTATGTTCCACATAGGTTCTGGAACTCCTGGAGCAACTGACACCAAGCTTGGTACGCGTATGCCTTACGGTCTGGCGACAAATACTGCGGGGGTCAGACCCCCCCTAGCACCCCCAGGGGTGGGGGTGCAATGTAAAAATGATCGAAAACGGCCGATATCGGTGTCGCATCTGTAGTTTCCGGGGTCGCCGAGACGAGTAGCGATGCTCCCGATGCAGTCTGAGTCCAGGTTCGGCCCCCATCAGCATGGGGGCGAGAAGGGGTGCAAAATAAAATGTCCACAGTGACCGGCATGTGTCAAATCCATAGTTTTCAGGGTCGCTGAGCTGATTGGTGACAGTCCCGATGACATTTAAGCCCAAGTTTAGTCGGATAGTAGCACCCCAGGGGTGGGGGTGGGAAGGAGTGCCATGTAAAAATAGTCAAAAACAGCAGATATTAGTGTTGAATCCATAGTTTTCGGGGTCACCGAGATGAACGGTGACACTCCCGATGCCGTTTGAGTCCACGTTCAGCCCCCATCGGCATGGGGGGTGAGAAGGGGTGAACAATACAATGTCCAAAATGACTGACATTAGAGGTTGCTAAGCTGGAATGCCTGGAGCAATTTACACCAAACTTGGTACACGTATGACTTACACTCTGGAAACAAATACTGCAGGGGTAAGACACCCCTAGCACCCCTAGGGGTGGGGGTGGGAAGGGAGTGACATGTAAAAATAATCAAAAATGGCCGATATTGGTGTAGAATCCATAGTTTTCGGGTCGCCGAGACAAACGGTGACGCTCCCGATGCCGTTTGAGTCCAAGTTCAGCCCCCATCAGCATGGGGGGTGAGAAGGGGTGAAAAGTAAAATGTCCAAAATGACACTGTCAAATCCATAGTTCTCAGGGTCGCTAAGCTGATTGGTGACAGTCCTGATGACATTTAAGCCCATGTGTAGTCGAACAGAATGAACAGAACTCTGTAGAACCTTCTGGAAATTTTTAGAAATCATTAGGCCCCGGTCTTGGATACGTGTCAAATACGTGCCATGTTACCATGCATAGTCACTGAATACAAGTCTATCGATACCGTAGTAGATGCCTATGAGGCCATCAATTTCCCATCAGACTTGATCCGGCTGCATTGCCACCACATCGGCTTTTACTTAAAGTGGGATCTCCAATTATTTTACTACGGAACCTCGACCCACCAAAACTTTGCAACGGTACAAGGCTGTGTGTCAAGCAGATGCTGGGTAATGTAATTGAAGCGACTACCTTAACAAGAAAGGGAGAGGGTGAAACAGTTTTTATCCAACAGATAACACTCATTCCGACGGATCTCCCTTTTAACTTTAAGAGATTGCAATTTCCATTGAGACTTGCATTCTCGATCACGATGAACAAGTCACAGGGGCGGTCTATTAAGTACTGTGGAGCAGATTTGAGATCGCCATGTTTCTCCCACAGACAACTGTATTGAGTTGCGTGTTCAAGGGTGGGTTCACCCAAGAATTTATTCTTGCTTCTGGAGGTAAAACTAAAATGCTGTTTATAATCAAGTTCTGAGTTAAGTTAATATTATAGTGAATTTGTAAAAGATTTTACTTTATAATTTTTATACTGTACTTATACTTTTAATTTCCTGTACATAAAATTACTTTGATTTTGCACTATAGATAGAATTCCTTTTCCTGTCTAATAGAAGCTTGGGATACATAAATACCAGGGCAACACCAGGTAAGAACCAGCTAGAATCACAATAAAATTGTTAGTTTGTAAGGTGGCACAAGACTTTGGCAAATTCCATAATCAAAATCCTAATGTGAACCCACAAAAGGAACATTATGCTAAGACTGACACATGGTTTGATTCAGAAACTCACTTGAAAGCAAAGAAAGCCACCCTTCACAATACAGGTATCTCCTATCTCATGATATCTGGTACAGTATAACAAGGTATTTTTAAGCATCCCTCAGTACCAATTGTTAACCTATACCCCTGATGCATTTGCAGAAGATGACATTTTCCACACCAAAGCAAACTGCAATTTGCTCAGACTGTTGTCAGATACTTTTATGAGATATAGAAACATGACACACTCTCCAGGGCTCAAATAATATGTTGGGAGGAGCACACAGATATGTGCCCTCTCCCACTCCCTGAAGAAAGCATTAGGCCAGTGCTTCCCAAAGTGTTGGGTCTCGACCCATCACCCTGGGAAGCACTGGCCAATACCTCTTTAAGGGGTGGGAAAAGAAGGAAGGCAGCAAAGTGATCCCCAAGATCATGCTGCTGCCCTGGGCAAAGGGGCTAATTTTATGCTTACCCCTTGCAGCACCTGGTCTCTGGGGAGTATGGGGAACCCTGAGGACATCCCCACAAGACTACCCAAGCCTCAGGCGCTGCAAGAGGTGAGTGTAAAATAAGCCCCTTTGCCCACGATCCTGGGGATCATTTTGCTGCCTTTGCTCCACCCCTAACACTACTTACAAGGTTCCCAACTCCCTCATAGGAGAGGCAAGCTCCTTCTAACCCCCATAATTAATAAAGCTGGACTGCATATCCAGCCATTCATTTCCAGATCTACATTTTTGTTAACTAACATCTCCCTTTTCTCATAACTCACACAATCCCTGTAATTTCATTTGTATTTCTTATACACCGGTTTCATGAGTTGTAGACAGATCTAACTAAAAAATATTATCTCCGTTTGGGGATTAGAGCTATGTCCTTGAAATCAGACTCTGTCCTGAAGAGTTAAGCAAGTATGACATTTTCTCACATGTTTCATATTCAGTTCTCACACATGCACACAGGATGTGAAAGAGAACAAGTTGTAAAAGATGCACAAGGAAAAGAGGAAAAAACGCAAAGCTGTAGATAAGGAATGCACAACAGATGAGGGACTGATAAAGTCCACTTTCTACTTACCATTGTTATATTTTGAACAGACCACAAGTCTAAAGGGTTTGCACCTTGTCTGTCCAGCCTGAGTCACTGAGATCACTATACACTTGTGTATATCCCACTCCTCTTTTAGAAAGTTCAAAACAGCTAACAATGGGTTCCAAACCAGCCACTAATCTGCCCCACACTGCCTCCTATACATACTTCCCTGGGAGTAGATTCCATTGAATTTAATTGGACTTACTTTTGAATAGACAAACAGGATTGGGCTGTTTCACTACTGATATAGAAATTAGGAACAGTTCTCCAAGACCAAGAAATGTTTAAACAGGAGCAGCTTACGTTCCAGTTTTGCAATGTAAAAACTTTAACCTAAATGAGACTATATTTCATACATATCGAATAGTTTTTCCAGGTATTAAAGAAAAAAGCCACATGGCTCTATTTTACCCATATTTATATAGTACCCTTCATCCAAGAAGCTCAATAAAGAGCTAAATAAGGAGAGATAAAAAGTCATTCTGGCTTTACATATACACATCAGCTAGCAAGTGGAAACATTCAACACATGGCCAATTCACTTTAGCCCCATTCCTCCTATTATTTTTCTGTTCTGCATTATCTCCCCTCCCTGAAACAGAGTACCATTTCTCTGCAACACTCCATGCTCCCACATATGAAAGGAATATTTAGGAATATTTGCTCTATTCCCAAGGTCACCACCCAATTCTGGACATCTTAATTAATCAAAGCCTGCATCTATTTGAGTATGAAGACAATAAAAGGCATACTATAGTTTGTTTTTCAATTAAGTACGAGTTGCAGTAGGCAGCCTTTGATTACTTGATTAGTTGAATAGCATTCCCCTTTGCCACAGAGAACAGAACACAAGAAGAGCCCCACTGGATCAGGCCAAAGGCCCATCTAGTCCAGCTTCCTGTATCTCACAGCAGCCCACCAGATGCCTCAGGGAACATACAAGACAACTAGATACCTGCATCTCGTTGCCATTCCCCTGCATCTGACACTCCAAGTAGCCTACCTCTAAATTAAGGAAATTGCACTAACCATCATGGCCTGTAACAGAAATGCCTCTTCAAAGATACCACCTAATGACTGCACTTCTGATTTTATAACCAAATAAAAAGATGGCTGTGAATATTTTTTTTAAGTACAAATAAGAACAGCCCTACTAGTGTCAACTAACTTAAATAGGTTTTGGCCTCCTCCAAAGTCACATTCCCCAGGAGTTCTGATTTTCGTTGTGTGTAGTTTTTCCAATACTATCAACGATTCTTCTCAGCCAATAACTGCAAATACTTGTCCTAGAGGCAGTTCTAAATAATAATACTTAGATTATTATAATAAAGTGATAAAACATTGCCTTATCATGATTAAGACCAGTGATATTAGTTCACTATAAATATATATTCCTACCCCACTTTTCAATTATTAAAACATTCAAGGCACCTTACAAAAAGAGTCATTCAATTAAAAGACATGAACACACCCTCTATGTGATCCAATGTGATACAGAAGCAAGAGCACTGTAAAGACCTCACACAGAAGCCTTTGGGAATCCTGCTTGCTGAAAATACAGAGGAACGAAGAAGGGCCTCCTGCATTATCTGCGTTAAAGGCACACACAAAATGCGTGTTCCGCCGGAGAGGTGCAGCCCTCGTCATTCACCTCCCATGAACCGCCACTTGCAGATCTCAACTACCAGCATCATCGCTGCAGCCATCAACAAGTCGCTACTGCTGCCTCCTCCCTTTCCCTCGAATAAACATATCTGTAACCCACCTTCCCTCAGCCCGACACAAGCCATTAAGTTGCCCTCAGCCACGAAATGCAGCTGCACCGCAAGCTGGGAGAGCGTAAACGCCACCGGTTATTATGGCTGCAACAGACCCACCTCCCCGCCACCCGACCCTGCCGCAGGCGGGCCTGTTCGCACCGAGCACGTTTCGCGCGACTACCCCGTCCCTCTGGAGCACACAGCTCCTCTTCCTCCGCGCCCAGCATAGGCAGCAACTGCGCAGCGCCAGAGGCCGAAACGTCCACGCACCCCCACCCCGCACGCTAAGAGGGAAAGGAGACGCACCACGGACACTCCTCGCCGCCACTCCAGGCCTCAGCAAAGCCGCAGCGCCTACCGAGAAGAAACCGGAAATTCCGGTATACTGAGCCGCGTGACCCAAACCCTTCGTGCTCACGCGCAGAATGGCCTGCACTGCTGTTGCTGCCGCTATCCGTAAAAATAGCAGTCGTGTTCCCGTAATCGTCGAGTATTTTGCTCATAACTGTGTGCGAGAATGTCTTTTTTTCTGAATGCTGCTTAGTTTAGGTGTTGTTGTTGTTTTTACTTTTGCAATGGATTGTTATGTCTCTGGTGGATGGATGTCGTTCTGTGTGTCGTTTTTGGATGTTTGACTTTCGAATCTGTCATACTGGAATTGAACAGGAGCGCGGGAAAAGGCTTGCAGATGGGTTTTGGAAATATTCAGCAAGCTCCATCTCGATGCTGTAAAATTAGTTATTTGAAATGGTCCTTAAAGTTGCTTAAAAACACTAATAGCATTACAGAAATAGAAAAAAATACAGTAATTCATTCAATTGTCTTTAGATGCAGTTTCTCTTAACTCCACTTCCTGGAACCTATGCTTCAGGAAAGATTGAAGCCACTGCAACACCTGCCCATTCCAATCAGGCTGCCCAGAAGGATACAGAATCTATGTTATCAAAAGCTGCTGAAAGGTCTAGCAGACTTAACAAAGACGTATCCCCCCCCCTTTGCAACTAGTTCCTAGCATAGATCATTTAGTTTTGGTATCAAAACTAAAGCTGTTTTGATACCAAAACCAGGTCAGAAATGGACTGAAAGATCAGTCTCATCCTGGAGATGTTCCATGGTGGCAGTCACGGGGAAGGTTCTCTCCAGCGTTCAGCACTGGTTTCCACAAACAAATGCAGATTGCAGGGTGATTCAGCTTGGCTTCATGAGTCCATCTGTGACAGGCCTTGCCAATACACTTACACTGCCTCCTACATACATAGGCATGAGAGAATAATCTGGACAAGGCTTAACACTCCTGGATATACCCATGGCTTTCTAAGGCTTTCTCTTACTTACAGCCTAGAATGAACAAAAAGGAAGACATTAAGGAACCCAGAAGTAGGATATCTATGTGAGGGCCCAATCCTATCCAACATTCCCGCACCAACGCAGCTGCAGT
>JAJKFI010000005.1:5729927-5776153 GCA_029204185.1 Lerista edwardsae
CTAAAGGTCACTCATCGTGTCCACCCTAAGGCCGCCACTTTCCTTCATGACTGAATATCAGCCCGTGCATGGAAATAACTCCACCACCGAGCAGTGGTTTATAAAGGTTAAAAGGACAATCTGCAGCAATTATTCTTTCCCATGGAGATTATCATTACTAATTTCATGTTTTCCATTTATATTGCAACCTGAGAATCATTTCATAACTCTGCAAATCTCCTCCTTTTAAAGTTGAATTCCAGATTATTTTTTATTAAATCTTAAAATATTACTATATATGTACACATACACAAGCAAGCAAAAAAAGAGAAATATTCTTAAAGAAGAAACATATTTTTTAAAAAAAAAATTTTTTAAAGAAAATAAAATCTGCTTATTTTAATCTAGTGAAGAATATATTAAACAACAATATTACTGTAGTGTGTGTTACTCAACTGCCTACTATAGATCGGATTATCTTCTCCATAGAACTTTTTATAATTAGGCACTGAACAACAGTCCATCCTGCAACCATCAGTTCTAATATCTGACTGGTATAAAACCATAGTCTTGATCTGCAATATAGAGAAGAAATCAAAATCATATAAACTGGCAGTTTTTAAACTGCATTTTATGCTGGCAACTGCAAGTGTAGCATTCCCCACCCAAGAGCATTAGTGGGTGTCTAAGAGCGTTAGACACCCACTAATGTCTGCATTGCATTGAAAAATACAGGGTAATTCAGAACAGGGTGTGAGCAAATGGTTCTGATTTAAGGAACGTCATAATTGCATGAATGGTAACCATGGCAGATGTGCCCCCTTGTGATTGCCTAATCCCATGCATGTTTCCTCCAAAGTGTAAATTCAACTCTGATCGATAAAACGTATTTCAAGAAAGTGATTGTAGAGTTGTCGACTCCCTGCAGATGATTGGGTTCTTTCTTAACCTGAGTACATGCCCAAGATGACTATAAAATGCTCAGTGAACCAGATTTATTTCTGTTAAGTCCTGAACGTAAAAAGTTCTGCTTTGGTATGAAAGATGGATAATGAATTTCATATTTCTGGATGAGGATCAAAGGGTTTCAAGTGCAAGAACCATAACTTCCTGCTGCCTAGTTGTACATCAATATTTCTAAAATAAGCAGCTCTTAGGATCTTACATAGCAAGCAATAGAACTGAAGTGTTTTTGAAGGAGGAACACCCATTACGATTTAAAATACAGGATACTCCCTTACAGTATGGCATACCCATCAAATAATGACTCCTGTCTTATGGCAGTTCTTTGGCAACTAGATGTGGGGGAGGCACAGAAACTCTAGTTTGTAGTCAAGAGAATGCCAAACAGCTTGCACACTCTTCATTTATTTTCGATGTGTATGCATTTAAGAGCTTTCCAAGTCACTCTTCTTTTATACTCTTGTTGCTCCCTTTTTTGAGTGTCCAATCCTGCTCTGAACAATTATTCTGGTGTGCTGTTTATTAGGGGCAGGCCAGGAGGAAGCCATGTTCGTTCACGCTCAGTCCTATGAGGACCTGACCAGCGCAGATAATCGGGTTACAACACCCCAAAGCCCAGAAGAGGGGGAAGTGGCCCAGGCTGACCAGACCAAGATGGAAGAGATCAGCAAGGACTTCAGTGAGCTGAGCACGCAGCTTACTGGCATGGCATTGGACCTGGAAGAAGAGATCAGGCATAGCCAAGAGGACAAGCTGGACTCCTCACCACAGGTCTCACGCCGGGACTCAGTCCTGTCCGGGAAGGAGGCAGAGGATGTCACCATGGAGGCCTGGCGCATGCACCAGAAGCATGTCTTTGTCCTGAGTGAGGCAGGCAAGCCAGTGTATTCTCGCTATGGATCTGAAGAGGCATTGTCCAGCACCATGGGGGTGATGATGGCTCTAGTGTCCTTCCTAGAAGCCGAGAAGAATGCCATCCGGTCTATTCATGCAGGTATTTACTGTCACATTAGCAGGACTTCTTCACAAGCTCGTGACATGTTATTTGTTTAGCCTTACTCATGTAAAGAAGGACTGCAAGATAACATGGAAGAAAGGAATGTGAGTGGCTTTTATAGTCTGTTGGCATTCAAGGTATTTCCCCAGTGGCCCACGTTCCTAGAGTGATACAGATATAGGCCTCAGGGAAGCTCATTTGTTAACCTGGAAACCCTGGGAGATATTATATGTGATTGTCAAGAAATGCTGGTTACAAGCACCAGCTTGCACACACAACGATCAGAACTGCAGGATGAATGGGCCAAAATGCTCTTTTATCCTTCAGTTCAGAAAATGTTAAGAAATTCACATGTTTAGAAAATCAGCCACAGAGGGAGACTATAAGAGGAATATTATGTTTGGGTGATCTCTTTCCCTGAGGAACAGGTCCAAAGCTAATACAGGTGTGCCCCAGTATTCACTGATTTGGTATCCACAGTTTCATTATCCACAGATACCATGGATACTGGGATACCTGTTAAAAAGATAGGAGAATTACCTGCAGCAAAACCACTGATGTTCCCCTATCTTTAATATGGTGTCCCCAGTAGCCACGGTTTCAGGTATCCACGGGAAGGTCCAGAGTGGATACCAGGGCATGCCTGTATTTAGTCAAAATCCAGCTTTGGGTCTGGAAAGTCTTGCCAGGCTGCTAGCAGTAGTTGTTAACCATGTAGCTCTACAAACTGGGTGGAAGCTTTCACGACACTGTTAATTAAAGGAGATATTCATTGAGGGTGTCCCCTATAATGGCTAAAATAGCCATTAACACTGTTAACAATTAGTCATCAACATGAGACTTCTCCCATTTTTTAGACCACTTGTGCACCAAAGCGGTAAAGCTGTGTTTGGACTGTACAGATGAGGTCTCACAAATTACTTCCATTACTGCATGTTGGAGAGGAGGCTAGAATTCTTCCCTCTGGCACGGTGTTGGCGAACCTATGACACACATCAGAGGTGACACGACACAACATTTTGGGTGACACGCCAGTGTTCGCCAGCACCTGGCAACAACTGAACTTGCTTTACTTGTATTTCATTTTTGTAATAAATTATTTGACCTTTGACATTTCTTTATGTAATACATAGCACCACACTATGGACTGTATAAATGGACTATATAAATATTGGATTGTATACGTGAGTATGTAGAGAATTGTTTCTCTTTTGTTCTGGGTGTGTGTGAGAGAGAGAGACACGCCAGCAGAATCAAGTTAGGAATTTTCGGCCTGCCGAGCCTTAAAGGTTCACCATCACTGCAAGTCTTGCATATCATTTTCTATATAGAGGGAGTTTTGTTTTTGTTGAGAGGTGCATTCTATCAGACTTGCAGTCTGAAGTGGTACAGGCCAGACATGCATCCTTCCCACCTGTATTAAATAGGCCTTTGAGGACAGGAGGTAAAGCATTTCATCACCATTCTTCAATGGTATGGATGTGAACCATTGTCAAATACAGGGCCTGCACCATATCAAAATAGCCTTTTAACTATGTTAGAGGAAGAGTTCTGTGCTTCTTGGTCCATGTTAACTTCAAAATACCATACTGGGTTGCCAGTGGAGCTTATGTTCCTCACCACATTGTTGTAAGGAAAGTTTGTGAAGAGACTGGCTTTCTTGCCCCCATTATCTATTCCAACCCAAGAGCAGCTTCCAGATAGGGACTTACAGATGCTTTCAATAAGTTTATATTCTCTCTCTCTCTCTCCTTCCCTCCCTCTCATTCCTACCTACTCCACAGATGGATACAAGGTGGTGTTTGTACGCAGGAGCCCCCTGGTGCTCGTTGCTGTGGCTCAGACCCGGCAGTCAGAACAAGAGATTGCTCAGGAGCTCCTTTATATCTACTACCAGATCCTCAGTCTCTTGACATGGACTCAGCTCAACCACATCTTCCAGCAGAAGCAGAACTATGACCTGAGGAGGTTGCTGGCTGGTTCTGAGCGAATCACTGACAACTTGCTAGACCTGATGTCCAGGGACCCCAGCTTTTTGATGGGGGCTGCACGTTGCTTGCCTATGGCTGCTGGAGTCAGGGATGCTGTGAGCACTTGTCTCCAGCAAGCCAAAGCCAGAAGCCTAGTGTTCACCATCCTCCTGTCCAAGAACCAGCTGGTCTCCTTAGTGAGGAAGAAGGACCAGTTCCTGCATCCTATTGATCTTCACTTGCTGTTCAACCTCATTAGTTCATCCTCCTCATTTAGAGAAGGAGAAGCCTGGACTCCCATCTGCCTCCCCAAATTCAACTCCAGTGGGTTCTTCCATGCCCACATTTCCTACCTGGAGCAAGATACTGATTTGTGCCTCCTCCTCATCTCCACTGACCGGGAGGACTTCTTTACTGTGTCTGGCTGCAAGCGCAAGTTTGAGGAACGTCTGAAGAAGCGTGGTGTTTATCATGCCCTCTTGGAGGCACTGCGCACCCCTTTCTACAGTGTCTCCCAGGTGGGAATCCCTTATCTCAGACACTTCATCTACAAATCCAAGAGTTCAGGACTCTTCACCAGGTGAGAGTTTTTTCCTTCTAAGCAACATCTCTGTTGACTCATAAGTTTTGTCAGGTGCTTTGACTTAATCTGTGTCCTCCAGGACCAGAGCAGTCAATACAATATCCATGCTTATTCAAGGCTTATTTGGAGGGCATCATTACTGACCTAAGAGGGACCAAGTAACAAGTTGCCCCATGGTATATTACATCTATGAGCTACAATGAGTAGTGGATGTGTAACGCAGCCTGTGGCACAGGTGGTACAAGTGACACAAGCAAGGGAGGTATGTGGCATTTTTTTCTCAACAGGCACATCGGGGCTCAAGAGCTTTTTATGGCACTGAGCCTGTTCCAGTATTGTGTTGGCTGGCTGAGTATCTATAGTAAGGTGGGGCTTCTTATATACTGTAGTGTCATGAGCAAGCGCTATCTTATATTGTCAGACCTGACTTGAAACTCACTTTCTAAGACGTTTGTCCACCACTAAGCTATATCTTTTGAGCTATTTTGAGCTCCACTGGAGAACTTGCATCATGCTGGTATTCCACTTCTAATTGCCAAGGCTGAAACTAGGAATGGTTACAGTTAGATCTAATTTGGGAATCAGATTCAGAAGTTCTTTTTCAATGATAGCTCCATTGACAATAAAGAGTGCTCCCATAAGCAGGGTCTGCAACCCTGATTTCAATAGCCTAGATGACTGTTCCCATGAGAAGCAGCTTTCATCTACATTCATAGCAAGGGCATAACCAATGGAGACTTTCTTTTCCCAGCCCAGAGATTGATGCTCCCTACATCACTGAGGAGGAAAAGGAAAGACTACTGGGATTGTATCAGTACTTGCATAGTCGAGCCCATAATTCCTCCCGCCCTCTCAAGAATATCTATTACACTGGATCTAATGAAAATCTCCTAGCTTGGGTAAGTTACATTTCTTTGCTCTTGAACCTGCTGCAGTGAACTGGCAGCACAATTACTAGGGAAAATGTGGTAAAAGCAGAGCAGCAAATGCTTGAGCTATAGCTTTATTATCTGGCAAATGCATTAGTTTATTATCTGGATTCACCTTTTAAGAGTCACAAGACCAAAAAGTTATACTAGGATGTGTTTAAACTGTGGGGGTGCCTCCTCTGGATAAACATAATGTGCTATCTTCATTGGACCACCTTCTATTGGTTAAAGAGTCTAAGGTTTACAGCAGTATAGAATTCTTCATCAGATTTATATCTTCCTTGAAATCTTACAAGCTCCCTTACAAGAGCAGCTGGTCCAGTAAAAAATATAATTAACTCGCTCTTTGTAACGAACAAACAACTGTATACAGCAACAACTCTGTATACAGGGGAGCCCTGGTATCCACTGATTCAGTATCCATGGGTATTGGGACGCCTATGGGTATTGGTATCCATAGTTGCAGTTATCCACAGATACCATGGATACTGGGACACCTATTTAAAAGATAGGGGAACGTTAAATAAATCTCTTTTTTTTTACCTTGTTGCAGCAAAAGCACCGATGTTCTCCTATCTTTAAATAGGTATCCCCTGTATCCATGGTTTTGGGTATCCATGGGGGGGATCTGGAACGGAATCCCAGCGGATACCAAGGCATGCCTGTATAATGAGAATGGGAAGTTTGTTTGCTCTACACATGGGCAAATAATATTAAGGGAGTTGGTTTGCTTTGACTGAATACCATTTTTTTTCCCTAATTTCCCTTTTCCAGGTGACTAGTGCTTTTGAGCTCTATGTGTGCTTCAGCCCCCTGGGAACCAAAGCAGCTGCGGTTAGTGCTGTCAACAAACTTATGAGGTGGATCCGCAAGGAAGAGGACAGACTTTTTATACTAACGCCCCAGACTTACTGATCTCGACCTGTAATATCGGTCCTGTTGTTACTGAGCTACTTGGTGGCAGGGAATGCCGAGAGGGGATTCCTCACCCTTCTTGTGAGACTGGACTTTCTCCTTAAGGTAAATTCACCCCACAACTATGAATGTGGAGGAGAAAGAAGGCAGGTTGACGGCCAGCAGACTTCTCTGCCCACATGGAACATGTGAGAAGTAGATTTGTATCTCAGTTTCCTATAGATTTTAGAAATCAATCCTGCTCTGTATGGCACTGAAACCTGGACCTCCTGCCATCATACACGTGCTACCTAAGACTATTGCAGACATATAGTGTCACTTCTACCACTTCCTGCACTTCTTTTCTGAGACTTGCATATTCCTGATTTCACACTCCCGATGTCGAATCTTCCTCCTTGCCTAAGAAGCTTTCTTCATTCTGGTGATCAGGAATGTGTTCTGGCACAGTTGTCCAGTGCATGGATGAGGTTGGCATTACTTGCCCCTTCTCTAATCTTTGCTGACTTTCCATGTGTTCTCCTCACAGTATCTAAGGTAGTCAGTTTTCAAGGGCTGGGCAGTCAAAGGAGCATTGAGAAGTAGAGGCACTGAATACTGTACCCCAGTATAAAGGTTGAGGGTAATCTGCAGTGCAGCAGAGAAGCCCCCAGGCAGAAAGGTACATTCCATCTGCATCGGGGACTCCTTTACTTGGAGTGCAGCAGTCTCCACTTTGGAGACTGCTTAGACTCACAAAGGTATGAGGTTTGGAAAACGGCTTCCTTATAGCTTGAGACCTAATCTAAGTTCCTCGTTTCCTGAATCCATGCCTATGTCATTCAGGGTGCAATCCTAACCTGGTGTTGAGCCAGCACAGCGCTCTTGTTCTGGACCATCACTGTCACAAACATGCCATAAGGCATGGCTGCATTGAGGATTCAGTTGGTGGGCCACCGCAAGCAGCAGTGCTAGCTCGTGGCGCTTAGCTCTGCCAATGCAGGGCCACGCTGAGGGTGTGCCACAGGCAGGCGGGAGGCATAACAGGGCAGCGCCATGGGCGGAGATGGGACACAGCTGTTGGGCTGTATCCAAACCCCCATCCCTGGGCTGGGTCGCCCTGATTTGGGCCTCTCTTGACTACATGGACTTGCACCTGCTCTTTTGTGGGTGAAGATCTGAGCAGCCCCATAGGACTGACTGGGGCTTACCCTGGGGCAAGGGGGAAATATTCCCTTGCCCCGCGCTGAGCTGCTGCTGCCTCCTAACATCATTAGGATGCGGTGCAGCTGAGCCAGCAGGCCTATTCCAGAACAGGTTAGGATTGCACCCGCAGACTGTCACAGAATGACTTCTTTGTTCCTTTGTTGAATAACTCAGTAATTAAACAGCAAAGGAAAGCTGCAAGTACAAGGTGACAGTGTGGGCAGAAATGATGTACGTGGCCCTAGGCACAAGGAAACAAGAGGTTGTTACTCTGAAATTGAGTATTTAAGGAAATTAAAATTCAGAGCTGAAGGGCAGAATGGTTTAGGCCAGGGGTCTCCCTGTGGCCTGTGGGGCCACATCTGGCCTCAGAAGGATTTTATCCAAGCTGCTAATTTTTCAGCATCTTGGAGCTAAAAATAGCTCAAAAGATGCTCTTCTGGGTCTCCTAGCATGGGTACATACAACATTCAGCCACTAGAGGTGTTGAGTGGAATGGAATGGAATTATTCCATTACACTGCATTACATTCAGCACCTCTAGTGGCTGAATGAAGTCTCTGATGCTGGGAGACCTGGAATATAAATGCAGTATAATGTCTTTGTAAAATTTATACAGAGCAGCAACTGAGACAAAAAACGTTTGTGATTTGCATTGTAGGTTGCCTGATGCTTTTTTCAAAATCCAGTTCCTCCTTTTCCTGTGCAAGTCAATTTTGCCCTCTGCTCCCCTCTTCCTTCCATCCTCCTACTTACTGTATTTAAACTCTCAGCGCATTGATTCTCCATGTAGTTATTATGTATTTTGTGGCCCTCAGCATCAGATATACAATGTGGCCCTCCTGCCCAAACGTTTGGAGACCTCCGGTTTAGGTTATCAACTGACAAAATGGCTACTAATGCTTTTACACAACAGGCTTGACTAACATTTCATGATACCAGTCCATAATGTGAATAAAGTGCCTACAGGGGCTGTAATTTGATTTTACTTTCTGTCTCATGTTAATGATGTTCATATGTAGCACAAAAGGAGGTAGGAAGCCAACCATGCTTTTTAGCTTCACATTTTAGATCACTTATAAGGTAATTCTTTCTGCAGAGCAGGCAGGAAGGCCAAATCACAGGGGCAGGAAGGAAGCCAAGTTCTGGGGACACACACATACCTCCACCCCAGCTGGGCTTTATGGATTTCATCCATAATATAAAATGAGCGTGTTCCCATGCACGGTAAGGCAATCACATTCCTTCTGCTGTAGTCACAAAAGAACATAATATAGGCCAGAAATAATGGATGGCATGTGGAAATGAGGCATATGGAGGAAGTTTTCGTTGCCTGTACCTCAAACTTTAATTGTTTCAGTATAGGAAATTTAGAGTTGGGGCCGGGGGATACTGCAGCACAAGCCTTTCAGACAGCCCTGGTATTCTACCTACTTCAAAAAGAAATGGTCAAGTGGTGAAAACGCACGGACAGTACACTGTGTTGTATTGCAGAAGAGGATCAGCGGAATACTAAGGATTGAGCCTGGATCCTCCAACTCCAGAAGTGGACCAATAAAGAAAATTTTCTTTTGGGACTGGCCCTCTCACTTACATAGAGAGAACATCATGCGGATCTCCAACCATCTCCTTTTCCTTGTCAGAACCTCAGTAGTAGGCATTACTGAGCATAGGCCGAGCGCCCTTTGGCCTGGGAAACTTGTTTGGCTGTATTACTTCAGATTGCAAGTGAGCAGCCCAGGGCCGGCTCTAACAGCGGCGGGACCCAATGTGGGGCATTCCTGCAGGGCCCCCACTCACCAAGAAGAGCTCTGTTCATGCCATGTGCAAAGCATGGCATGTGGAACATAAGAAGAGCCCTGCTGGATCAGGCCAAAGGCCCATCTAGTCCAGCTTCCTGTATCTCACAGCGGCACACCAGGTGCCCCAGGGAGCTCACAAGACAACAAGATGCTTGGATCCTGTTGCCACTCCCTTGCACCCAGTACTCTGAAATAGCCTACTACTAATGTAAGGAGGTTGCACAATCCATCATGGCCTATAGCCCACGATGGACTTTTCTTCCAGAAATCCATCCAATCCTCTCTTAAAGGCATCTAGGCCAGATGCCATCACCACCTCCAGTGGCAAAGAGTTCCACAGATTAACTACCCGCTGGGTAAAAAAGTACTTCCTTTTATCTGTTTTAACTCTCCCAACCCTCAGTTTTAGTGGATGCCCCCTGGTTCTGGTGTTTTGAGAGAGGGAAAAGAACATCCCTCTATCGACTTTATCCCTTCCATGCATAATTTTGTATGTCTCAATCATGTCCCCCCTCAGGCGCCATTTTTCTAGACAGAAGAGCACCAAACGCTGCAGTCTTTCTTCATAAGGGAGGTGCCCCAGCCCCGTAATCATTTTTGTTGCTCTCTTCTGCACCTTTTCCAGCTCCACTATGTCCTTTTCGAGATGCAGCGACCAGAACTGGACACAATATTCCAGGTGCGGCCTTACCAAAGATTTGTACAATGGCATGATAATATTGGCTGTTTTATTCTCAACCCCTTTTTTAATGACCCCAAGCATGGAATTGGCCTTCTTAATTGCTGCCGCTCACTGGGTTGATACCTTCATTGAATTGTCCACCAACACCCCAAGATCTCTCTCCTGAGCTGTCACAGACAGCTCAGAACCCATTAGCCTATAGGTGAAGTTTTGGTTTTTTGCCCCAATGTGCATCACTTTACACTTGTCTATGTTGAAACGCACCTGCCATTTGGCTGCCCATTCCCCCAACTTGGAGAGATCCTTCTGGAGCTCTTCACAATCCTTTCTGGTCTTCACCACCCGGAAAAGTTTTGTGTCATCTGCAAACTTGGCCACCTCGCTGCTTATCCCTGTCTCCAGGTCATTTATGAAAAGCACGGGCCCCAAGACAGATCCCTGGGGCGCTCCACTTTTCACCTCTCTCCATTGTGAAAATTGCCCATTGACCCCCCACTCTCTGTTTCCTGGCCCTCAACCAATTCTGAATCCATAAGAGGACCTGCCCTCCCTGACTTTGAAGTTTCTTCAGCAGCCTTTGGTGGGGGACTGTGTCAAACGCCTTCTGAAAATCCATGTATATGATGATATCCACAGGTTCACCCACATCCACGTGCCTGTTGACTTTTTCAAAGAATTCAAAAAGATTTGTAAAACAAGACTTACCCTTACAGAAGCCATGCTGACTTTCCTTCAGCAACACTTGTTCCTCTACGTGTTTTAGGATTTTATCTTTGATGAGGCTTTCCACCATCTTACCCAGAACAGACGTTAGGCTGACCGGCCTGTAGTTTCCAGGGTCCCCCCTTCTCCCTTTCTTAAAGATTGGCATGACATTGGCTATCCTCCAATCCTCTGGCACTGTGGCCGTTTGAAGGGACAAGTTGCATACTCGAGTTAAGAGGTCAGCAACTTCATTCTTTAGTTCCTTAATAACTCAAGTAGTTGGTGGTGATCTTATAACATCACCGCCAACTGCTTCCAGGTGGCCCATTTTGGGCTGTTCAGAGGCAGGTGGGAGAGTCTAAGGTAAAGCTGTTCTACTCGCCGCACTGACTTACAGCCCATAGAGATCCCAGCTGCAGCAACAGGCAATATGCTCACCCTGCTAATGTGGGACCCCCTGAAGCGCGGGGCCCGATGTGACGACATTGGTCACATTGGCTTAAAACTGGTCCTGGAGCAGCCATAATCTTCAAACAAAAATATTCTCTCCAGAGTGAAAACTAGTAAGTCAGGGAAAAAATTTCTCTCTAACATAACTTTCTAAATTGAGCAACTACATCTGAATGGAGGAGCAGTCAATGAAGTGTGCTCTCACTGCAGTGTGAAGTGGTACTGCTTGGATACCTGCTTAACTCCTCTGTGAGATGTAAGCCTTTGATGTGGGGCCTTGTAGGAAGTGAACATCCCAAATTGCGTGGATGGGTGCGGGGATACTGGCTGATGACAGTGCAATTCATTAAAGTGCCACAATGTGAGAAATGGAAAAAGCCGTGTGAAAAATGTCAGTGTAATCCAGGTTTCTAAACAGCCAGATGATGGCAGCAGAGGGTCAGAGTTGCAGAAGCACTTTCTGTGCCAGTGTAGTTTTCATAAGCATTTAAAAATAGATTCTTCTAAATGGAAAAATGGAACGCATTTTTCTAAGTTGATGCCATATGAATGCTAAGCTACATCTTCAGTTACACTTGTGAATTTGAGGTTCAGAGAAGTCCTGCAAAAGATTATATAGAGCCTGAAACTCTGGAGAGCCATCAGTGTTGGCAATTCTGAGCTCCTGGATCAGAGCTGCCTTTGTAAAGGCAGCTTCCTATGTCTGTCATTATTGATATTTCAAGCAAACAAAATATAGGTTTATTCTTTTTTACCCAGCAGGTCATTAATCTGTGGAAGTCCTTGCCTCAGGAGGCGGTGATGGCATCTGGCCTGGGTGCCTTTAAAAGGGGATCGGACAGATTCATGGAGGAAAAAAATCCATCGCGGGTTACAGGCCATGATGGATATGTGCAACTTCCTGGTTTTAAGGGTAGGCTATCTCAGCATCCCAGGTGCAAGGGACTGGCAACAGGATGCAAATACCTTGTTGTCTTGTGTGCTCCTTAAGGCATCTGGTGAGATACAGGCATGCTGGAGCATCCAGATACTGGATACAACCCCAGTATCTGCTGGGGTTCTGTTCCAGGCACCACCACCACACCTGTGGATACCTGAAAGTGTAGATACTGGGGATGCCTTTTTAAAGATAGGGGAACATCAGTGGTTCTGCTACAACAAGGTGAAAAAAGATTTGTTTAATGTTCCTTTATCTTTTTAATTGCCGTCCTAGCATCCATGGTATCCTGAGATAACTGGAACTGTGGATACCGAATCAGTGGATACCAGGGCACGCCTGTACAGGAAGCTGGACTAGATGGACCTTTGGCCTGATCCAGGGGGCTCTTCTTACATTCTTATGTCCTTGAAACTTTAAATGACATTTGAATGTCAGTGCACTGGAATCTATATTATTAAAACCTCAATTACTCAGCTGACAGCATAGTTCTGTTCAATTTTGCTCTGGAGTTAACATATCTGCTCTGTGTTCAGTGGGGATTTCCAAAGTAAATGTACTTAGGATGGCAATCTGACATTCCTGCTTATCAACATTTAGTTTTATCAACCCTATCTAAACAGTGCTTTCATTCATCAACCCAATTTGCATTTTCTGGATAATGTCTCTCCCTGTCTACCATTTATGACAAACACAATGCTTTGGTAATTATGTTATTTTGGTTTCACTGAGCATTCAGCCTCCTAGTTGTTACATTCCTTGTTTGCGTAACTTGTGGTTGGTGACTGTTCTGCTGTGTGTGCTTTCCGTGGTGCTTGCTTCACTTAGTGAGGAAAGAGGCTTCCTGCCTGGAACCTCCACCATCCAAGGACTTTGGGGGAAAAGAAAGAACTCAAACATGGAAGGACAGCAGTGGCTCTCACATTGCTGCTTTTTGGCAAGAGAGGGGTAAAACATCATTAGAGAAGGGAAAGGCAAAAAAAAAAAGTCCTTTTCAGCACAAATTTACTTTCTCTGTACTGTATGTGTGTATATAAGGTATGTTGCTTCTATGGTTTGATCACTTCCTACTGGAACACTTCTAGGGCCTATTTTTGGATTCCTGAGTGTTCCTTTTATTGAATGGGAAATGGGTTAGCCTAGCCCCTTGTTTCATGCAGTGTGCTTCAGAAGCCCACAGACTTGTTGACAGAGGAGGTCACAAAAATACTCGCACTGGGAAGGAGAAACAGACTCAGCCCAATCCAGGGGCGGAGGGAGGGTGTTGCCAGGGGTGGCGGCAGCCATGGGCGCTGGCGGGGGGAGGCGCTGGCAGCAGCAAGGCAGCATCGTGCGGAGGAGCCGGCGTGTTTTTTGGCAATTCCGGGCGCAGGGAGGTGTGGCGGGCTGACGCATGGGGGTGGGGCGACATGCCGGGGCGTGGTTTCGTCGCCCTGCCATGGGTGCGATCGCGGCCCCGTTCGTCACTGGCCCAATCCTAAGTTGTGCTGGAGCAGGCAGGCCAGTGGGCCTGCGTTGTATCCAGCACAGCTTGGGAGGCCGCTACATCCCTCCTCGATGTACTGCTCAGATCTGCGCCTGTGAAATCACGGGCACAGGTCCGAGGAAGCCAGCGCCGCATGGCCTGGGAACAAGGCCTTGGATGCGGCCTAACGGCCACATCCCAAACCCACCCCCCTCCTTGGCCCACCCACACCCAGTTCTGAACACCCCTCGCCCAGAACTGCCCTCCCACCTGCCGAGAACCGCCCCTGTGCTGTAGTGCTAAGTTCAGCTAGCTCAGGGGTAGCTCGGCACCAGTGATGTCATGCACCCACTACGCACCACTACGCGAGTACCGGTTTCTAGAAGTTGAGCTGGCCTAAATCATTATTTGTTTGGCATTTGGACAAGTGCCAATCAAAAGTGAGTACCGGTTTCTAAATCATTTGGATGACACCACTGCTCGGCACCCAGGCCAACACTACTGCTAGCTTTGGCCTGGGAGCTCTGGCGCTTACATGGGGGTGCCGGTCTATACCCCCACGTCAGTGCTAATGACGCAGCGCTGATGCAAACACGTTGCGTTGACGCCATGCAATCTATTGGATTGTGCCCTAACTGATCTAGGTTTCTGCACCAGG
The DNA here is from genome assembly GCA_029204185.1 of Lerista edwardsae. Taxonomy (NCBI): domain Eukaryota; kingdom Metazoa; phylum Chordata; class Lepidosauria; order Squamata; family Scincidae; genus Lerista; species Lerista edwardsae. Next base: position 5,744,144 of record JAJKFI010000005.1, read on the forward strand.
AGAGGTAAATCTCTAATCAAGATTTGCCTGCATCCCCCAAAAGACCATTGTAACTGATTGATGGAAAAGGTCTGGGAGATGCTGGTTAAAGAAAACATACAATTGGGGGGGGGAATAATAAATCCTGGATTATAGACTAGGATCAATTTACTGACTCTCTATGAAGCAACTGGAATTAGGAAATGGTGAACATAAGATCACAGGAATCTGTCTAACCATTAGCATACCGGGGTCGGGAGGGGTCTGCCCTGGGTGAGCACCATAAGGGGATGCCTGTGTATCTTTGAATGTACACCTTGCCTCTCCTGTGAGGAATCTTGAGGTAGAAACCAGGTATACCCATGTCTTCAAACAGCCAAAGGCGGGGCAGTGGGAAAAGTCTGCCCCAGATAGCGGTGGCACTAGGTGCGCCACACATCTTTAGCTTGCCCACTGTCTCTGAGGGAGGGTACAACTAGTCCACATACACTGGTCACCTAAGGAAAAGCTGAGATACACAGAAGAACATTATCAGTTAGAGGTACTTATCAGCAACCCAATCTTGTAAGTATTCTGCAAGAAAAGAAGCCACACAAAGAAATTGGAAATAATGTTCTCTAAGTATGAATACCAGAAAAGGATGATTAAAACATGATTTGGATTTTACTGCTTTCATTTAGTCCATACAGTTCTGGCTAAAGGGCACACCTGATGCCTTTCGTGAGCCTAGATAATACTAGCTTTCACAACCCTCACGTCTGCCTTATTTCTATCAAATTGTCACACAAATAGTATTTTAGTAAGGTACATCTCTACAAGGAAAATGCAGGGCAAAATTACATAAGTCTGCTGATCAAGTGATAACACAACAAATTTTTACACTTTCTTTTCTCCAAGGAGCTCAGGTTCCTTGCTTCCCTTATTTTGTCCTCACAACAACCCTGCGAGGTAGGGGAGGCTGAGAGACAGTGACTGGCCCAAGATTACCCGGGAAGCTCTATGGCCAAGCAGGGATTTGAACCTGGAGCCCAGGTCTGTGTCCAACACCAGAACCAGGATGTTGGATGTTTATGTTGAAATTATAGGAATTAGTGTCAGATTTGGAGGGGGGTAGCAACTTCGTGCCAGGTTTTGCTTTCTGTCTTCATACAATGCATGCAATAAAGACAATATAAATATGAAAGAAGAAGTAGAGAGGCAATTGAAACTTGCAATATCCAAGAAAGAATGTGTTTAGGAAGTGGAATGGAAAGTAATCATAAGAGCATGGAAATAAACAATTAAGAGGCACAGGGAAAAGATGGCACTTAAATAATTCATTCTGTCATTTGACAGTAATTACTTGTCTTCTACTGTTAGCCATCTGCTCATAAATAATGAAGTGCTCATAAATGCAATCATATCACATTAATATTATATATTTTAAAATCTATTGCCATAGAGATTAGAAAAGAAAATGATTAACATTGCCAGTTTGAGATATTGTGGGTATTCGTTTGTCTTCGATATCTTTTTCCTCCCTTTCAGAAAATGTGCTGCATTTTAGAGTGCGCCAGCGTGGCCTGCAATCCAAGTCACAGCTGCGTAATCCCTTTTGCCACGGCTCGGCTCTCTCCACTTCCAGAGAGGACAGTGCAGAGGGGCTTCTCGCAGGCCTTCACAAAAATATTTCCTTAATGACCTTTGGGCTGAGCTGAGCTGAGCTCTCTATGATATAACATATCACTCAGATCATGCCAAGACCTTACCTCATTTTGAGGCATTCTGGAGCTTGCTTTTTCTCAGGCCCCTTCATGTGACACAGGGGCTTTCAAGGAGCAAGTTGCTGGGTACTTCAATACAAAGTATGGGAGCACTCTGATGGGTGGTATGCATATGGAGCTGGCCCTGGATATGCCACCTTTCCACAATACTGACTTGTAGGCAGGGCACCTGAGGAAGAGCAAGGTTGATTCCTCAGGAACATTTATATTTTGAGGCAACTCACTGGTTCTAAACACAAAAAAATGACACAAACAGTTAAAATTGAGGCTACTACATACCAGAAATGTATGTCAAAGGCCAAATTCCTATGGTTAAAAACAACTACTTTCCTTTGATAACATTGTTTAATAATAAAGATGGGCAGGAGGCTAGTCGAGAGGGTAAAAGCCGCCGTTTGCCCGAAGATAAGATCCGAAGGTTGCCAGTTTGAGAACACCGGAAGTTTCCGTGAGCGGCAGACCTTGAAGAATGCAGCTGATAAGTTCTGAGCTGAGCTGTCTCCAGCTGCCTGTGAGAGAGGAGTTGTGCTGGGACAGCTGTTTCTTTGGTGAGAGCAAAGAAGCTGTTTATCAGCTGGCGGGAAGGCGATCATGCGGCCAGAAAGAAAGACTGGACTATGAAAGTTTCATTGAATGTAGTAGTTCTTGAAAGATAGAACCTGTTTGTGATTTGTAAAACCCCTCGGGGTTAGAAAAGCCTGCCTATGTAAACTGCCTTGAATTAAAGTCAAAGGAGCAATCTAATGACCAAGAAAGGCAGAAAATAAATACCGTTGTTGTTGTTGTTGTTGTTGTTGTTAAAGCAATTTAACTTTATTGTTATTTGCCTGTAAACAGCTTTGTGAACTTTGTGTTGAAAAGCGGTATATAAATACTGTTGATTGATTGATAGTATCTGAAATTAAAGACACTGTGTGATGGAAATTGTATAGCTTCTGGATTATTAAAGGATAACTTCAGTTAATAGAAATGGAAAGACCACCAGTATCCACATTCCTCAAAACCAGGATTAGTTACAGAAACCAACATCTGTCTTTTTGTTCACAACACAGTTGAATCAAATATCTTTTCAGCTATCATTTCCAGCTCAAAGATGCTGTTAGGCAAACCATTGCCCTGTCCCGCCATCAGCTCTTGATAGTCCCCCAATATTATCATACTAGTAGAAGATATTACACACCGGTTAAGAGCTCAGTCCTATCCAATGTTCCAGCTCTGATGCAGCCATGTCAATGTGTGTTGTGTCTTACAGTGGGGAAGCCGACATGAAGGCCTCCTCAAGATAAGGGAATCTTTGTTGTTTTACCTCAGTGCTGCATTGCAGCTGCATTGGATAGGATTGGGCCTAAGTTGCTAACTGTAGTTTATGTTTTTGCCTACTCCAGACTGGCGAGGGAGGAACAGTGTGTTCAGTAGGTTTCATGTTTTAAAAATTGGTCACTTGTGTTTAATAAAGTGGTCCACATTAAACCCAAGCCACAGTTTGATGTCTTCATTGGGGTGTGTGAAGGTAAATAGGCTACCTCAAGATGCCAGATGTAGGGGAACGGCCAGTGGCGTCTCTACAGGGAGGGCAGAGCTCTAAGTTTTGCAAGGAGCCTTACCCTGTCATGTAAATCCCGCCTCTCCCTTGCTGCTGTAGCCAGTAAGCAACGCCAAGATGTTGCTTTTCCCTGTGAGGATTGGCTAAAATGGTGCAGGAGAGGAGTGATTTCCACTGCAAGGTAAGGCTTCTTGCAAAACTTAAAGCTCTGCCCTCCCTGTAGAGACACCACCGGGAACGGCAATGAGAGACATGTATCTTGGGTGCTCCCTGAGGCATCCAGTGGACCACTGTAAGATATAGGAAGCTGGACTGGATTTAATTGGCCTGATCCAGCGGAGCTCTTCTCATGTTCTTAATGCTGATACTCCAATTAAATGGCAGTATAAATGCAAGTTTGCCATAATTCCCATCTTAATGTCTGCTGTCTTTCTTGGCTAGTTCTTCTGTCCTAATTCAAGTCCCACTTCTGCAGCAGGCTCCTCTTAGCCAGAGTCTGCTATCAGCAGCACTTTCTTCTCCTGCAACATGTGACTCTGTTATCAGTTTTGAGAGGGCACCATGAGTAGGTTACATCTTTGCAGCCCACTGAGTAAGCACAGGTACCTCTTCAAAGTAAGAGAATAGTGGGCAGGGGCTGGAAGCTGTGTGGATCCGGAAAGGGGTTCAGATAGATCAGGTGTGTGAAGTCCTAACACTGTTCAATTTGTTAGAGAAATAGGGCCCTATATTCAGCTAAGAGGATTCTGAGGTCTGGTATTGAGGTGCTGCTGGTGAGGAGTGAGGTTAAGAGACTTTAGATGAGGTTAAAGGGGAAGAGGGATATCTAAATGGATTTAAGAGGCATAATTCCCCCAATGGCTGCCAGAATCTGAGAAGGGAACTGCTTTAGTTTGTATTGAGAGAAGCAACAATTATGCAGCCAGGGAGGATGTGGCTGGCACCTTTTTTCCCCGTTAAGGGCCCAATCCTAGCCAACTTTCCAGCACTGATGCAGCCATGCCAATGGGGCATGCACTGCATACTGCGGAGGGGACCCTCATAAGTAAGGGTACGTTTGTTGCAGTTGCTTTGGCGCTGGAAAGCTGGATAAGATTTGACCCCAAGTCTAGAGCTACATCTTTCAGATTGACAAGATCAATTGCTGTGGTGGTTATAAAATGATGATGAAACCGTTGTTCTGCTTTAGCGGTTTTAGGCCTCCTGTGACACTGATATCTTGGGAGGGAGAACCGATTGACACTGAATTCAGACTAGACAGAGGTGGTGCTGGTATGAAATGGAGGGAAGCAGCCTGTGTTGGGGGGTATCCTTGTCTCCCTAGCTAACCAACCTGATAAAGAGCCTGGAAATGCTGCAGAAGTCTGCTTTCCTTCTGGGGAAGGCAGGTGGAGCTGATGTTCAGGGTGCCTTTTTCAATCTGCATTTGATCAAGAGGCTTTTCCCTCTTTGGTCTGGCCAAGCTGATCCATGACTTGTACCTTTACTTGTCATTGCAATGCATGGTTGGGTTGCCCCTGAAGGCAACAGCAACCCCAAAGCTTCACCTACTAAGTGCAAAACTAGTACTTCTTTTCTATGACTTAGAGGGCAGGCAGACAGGCACGTATTTATTAATAATAATCATTAATCATTAGGACGGTCAGTGTCTGAGGGTTGTCTGGAAAGAGCCTGTTTACTCCATTCCCCTGCTGTCATTTTTCAGAAACAGGAGTTCTCCAAAACTCCCATCCTTTCACAGGCGAAAAGGTGGGTTGGGGGGCGATTTTGAGCTGCAAAAATACGGGAAAAAACACGGTCCGGTCGCCTGTTTCCAGATTGCCTCAACTTTGGAGAAAAAATCAGGGAAGCTCCTGGTTCGAACTTTCACGTGGGCATACCGCAGATCTCCATAATATCACTCTAACAGCAACCAGACAGTACGTTTTTATTACCTGTACAACAAATAATAAGAGAGGGGAAATGCGCGTCTCAGTGCACGGCTCGCAGGCCAGCACGCGCACCGTTTTCGGACATTCCGGCCTCAATCGGGCGACGCACGGCGGCAAGCAGCCCGTTCCTGTTCCAGTGAAGCGAGAAGGCTGCCGCAGCCACGGATTGGGAGTCTTTGGGGTCATAGAGGGCGACCGCTTCCCCCAAGCGGCTGTTGCTGCGCCGCCTCCTGAAAATCACGCCGTGCTGCGGCGGATCCCGCCTGCAGCGAGGAGAGGGTTTCGCAACTCCGAAGTTCCTGGGACGGAGCCTGGAACACGCCGCGCCTGGTGCTCCGGGGGCGGGCAGGCAAGAGGAGGGGCGGCTCGGCTGGCTCGGTCCCGCCCGCCTGCTGCCCGCGCCTTCCCGAGGAGCCTCCTCGCCAGGTGTAAGCACGGAGGACAAGAGAGCGCGTGGCGGTGTCGGGGTGAGTTCCCGGACTGGGGGCGGGGGGGGGAGGAGGAGAGCGGGGACCGGAGGAGTCTCCACCCTGCGGCGCGCAGCTCGAGTCCCGCCACGCTCCATGCTCCCAAGAGCTCCGAAGCTGGTACCGCGTCGGGATCCGGCCCCTTGCCCTGGGCTCGACTTTCTCCGCTGCCCCAACGCGGTGAGGCTTTGGAGCCCGTCTCCAGCCGCTGGGAGGAGAGGTTGAGCACGGGGAGAGCCTGCGCTGCCTGTCTGCCGCTCGCTTCTTCCAAGTGCGGTATGGTTTGCACCAGATAAGAGGCACTGAGAGAAAGCTGCCCTTTGGGGTAACGGTTGTCCAAGGCTGCCGCACAGTCCCGTGTTTCACGTGCGCCGTTTTGGGTGGGCCCATTCAAATGAAAACTTGAGCAGCAGAGGGGTGTGTCTGGCTCCTGAGCAGCAGAGTCTTTGCCGACTCTGCAGAGCCCCACCTAGAATAGCTGTCACCCCCCCCCGCTTCCCCGCGTTGTTGAACCCCTTAAACTGGAAGAAAAGGCACCGCTCACACCCTCCGAGACTGCTTTCCTGTCTCATCACCCAGCAGTAAAGAATAAAAGTATTTAGAAAGAACAAATTTCCTTGAGCTTACTTCGGTGTATATTTCGAATGGAGCCGTTAATGTGAAAGAAGTTTTCAGAAATCGAATGTGTGTGCCAAAGTTCACCCTATGCCCTCTGCGTGCCTCCACTCCTCGCTATTTTTTTTTTCTTTTTCTGGTGCTACTTCCGCGGTCTGCTACTGGCCGTCTGCTTTCTGGTTTACTTTTGATTTTGTTCTGCTTCGTTATTAGATTATGCTTGTTATGTGGCGTTTTGGAGAGCTTTTGTGTTTGGTTTTCCTGCATTAATGGGGTTTTAATGGTTTTATGTAAGCAATCTTGAATGTGGAAGATAGAATCGTGGGGTCGAAATGCTTGCCGTCTTATTTTATTTAGCAGACAACACATCACCATGCCAGTATAGGCACACCTGCTGGGGCACAGGGATTGGCTGAGGCATATTCCTGTGACCAGGGCCTCTGAGAGGAATCAGGGGGTACAAAGTTTATTTTGGGCCCCTTCCCAGGGGACATGATTGAGACATACAAAATGCACGGAAGGGATAGAGTCGATAGAGGGACGTTCTTTTCCCTCCCTCAAAACACCAGAACCAGGGGGCATCTGCTAAAACTGAGGGTTGGGAGAGTTAAAACAGATAAAAGGAAGTACTTCTTTACCCAGCGGGTGGTTAGTCTGTGGAACTCTTTGCCACAGGAGGTGATGATGGCAACTGGTCTAGATGCCTGTAAGAGGGGATTGGACGGATATCTGGAAGAAAAGTCCATCGTGGGCTATAGGCAATGATGGGTTGTAACCTCCTTACATTAGTAGTAGGCTACTTCAGAGTACTGGGTGCAAGGGAATGGCAACAGGATCCAAGCATCTTGTTGTCTCATGCCTCCCTGGGGCACCTGGTGGGGCTGCTGTGAGATACAGGAAGCTGGACTAGATGGGCCTTGGCCTGATCCAGCAGGGCTCTTATGTTCTTATGTTCTTAAACAGTGGGAGGGGGTGGCAACAGGGGCAGGCAAAACAGGGGCTGAGAGGGGGCAGAACAGGGTGGTAGAAAAGTCTTTGAAGCCCTACTGCTTTTCCCATGAGGAGCCCAGGTCTACCTGTCCATGCAGCATCAGCCATTAGGCTAAGGAAAACCAAACACACTCCCAAATCTCTCTAAAATCTTTTAAATATGGAAAATCATAAGCATCATTGTATTTAGACTTAAATGAGAATGGAAAATGTCCTGTGTGTATCAAAATTTACGTCTGCAGTAGCTGTCGTCCTGCAGCTGTGTCCCTGAGCTCCTATACACTCCTTCGTAGTAAGCAGATCCACAAGCTAAAGAGATAGTTGGCCAGTTTCTTCCCAGATTTGACACTGTGTTGAGTGTCATGTATGCATCCTTCAGCCCAGTGCATATGGCTTGCAGCAGTAGCTGCCTGTGGTAGTGCCTCCACAATATCTCATGAGCAATGAGTCTGGAAGAGATAGGACAACGTAAGACTCCAGGAAATTTCTGGGCCCCCTCCTTTGGCTCCTGGAGCCCCCTTTTGACCCTTGGACTGGGTACAATTTATCTCCTTTAGCCCCCCTCTCATGAGCCCTGCCTGTGGCAAATGCAAATGTGCTTCTGTGTAATATGTGAGGCCAGAAATCACTTTCATATCCCTTTGCTCCTACCAACTTCTCACCTGTGCAGTATAGCACGCAACTTGGATGATTCAGGTTGCAGTGCTTTGCCCGCTTACCTGAGAATAAGCTCTACTGAACTCCATGGCACTTCTGAAATGGATGTATACATTCCTGGAGTTAGTCGAAATAAGGCTACAGAGGGAGCAAATAAGCTTTTAAATAATCTGGGTGTTTATAATAATAATGCTCATATTTATATACCGCCTTTCTTAGGTCATTAGATTGCTCCTCTGACTTTAACTCAAGGCGGTTTACATAGGCAGGCTTTATTCATATAAACACAAAGGTTTTTACAAATTACAAGGAAGTTCTATCTTCAAAAATAACATACATCGTACAGATGGTACTTTCATGGTGTAGTCTTTCTGGCCACACAATTTGCCTTACTGCTGGCTGATAAGTTTAAATTCTGCCTGTTGCTCCACCCAGAAACACACAGGTGTAAGGCAGTCCCTCAAACGTGCACTCTCATAAATGATGCTAAGAGCATCTGTTTTATTGGTCACTTAATATACATGTCACTTGTTCAAGATAAAAATGAAAAGAGACCAGTTTTGAATTTGACTGTACATTTTAATCAATGTAGATCTTGCATTCCTGTTGCAAATGTGGAAACTGAGAAAAAAACTTGTTAAAATTGCCATAGGTTTCACCTATACTACCTCCATTTGTGTATAACTTTAGTCAGAAAAAACAAGAGTAGTGATATTAATCATTTGAGCAGGTCTCTGCTTTAGAAACACTCCTTTTGGCTGTGGAAAGCTAAGACAATGATTTTAAAAACTGACAAAGATGTTGTTTTGCATAAATGTCTGATAAATATTTCAGTATGTTTGGCCTGCTTCTTAGGTAAGTCTTATGTTCCAAGGTTGGAAATTGTGTATACTGTAATTGTCTAAACTCTCTTAAATTCATCAAATACGTACTGTCTCTTAGCACAGTACTGACAAACTGGGACTGAGGGAACAGCAGCTTCAGTTTCCAGCTTCAATTCAGTTTCAGTTTTCAGTTTCAGGCAGGTTCTAGACATACAGTAAACAGAGTGACCTGTGGATAAGTCAAGGGTAAAAAATTTTTTTTTTTAATGAAATTCTTTAAAAGTGACTTACCAGTAATTGTTCCGAGGCTGTAACAGACAGCCAACCAAAAAATGGAGCCATCTTACTTTCTTCTAAGGCAGCACAGAAATGGAGCTACAGGCATGCCCTGGTATTCACTAGGGTTCTGTTCCAGACTCCCCACATGGATATCTGAAATGGTGGATACTGGGGATGCCTTTTTAAAGATAGGGGAACATAAGGGGCTTTGCTATAACAAGGTTAAAAAAAGAGACTTGTTTAATGTTCCCCTATCTTTTAAATAGGTGACCCAGGATCCATGGTATCTGGGTAACTGCAACTATGGATATCAAATCAGTGGATACTGGGGCATGCCTGTATTCTCCAAATGAGAAGAGAGATGATGGTGCTTATGGGAGTTGCAGGCTTTGTGAGGAATACAGTACAGTACCGCCATAGCAGCAGCCCTCATAATGATTGCAGTTCCCATAAGCACTTTCTCTTCTCTGCCTGTTTGGAGAAGAAGGAAAATGACTACTGTTTTTTTGCTTGCTATCTGGGTGCCTAGGAAAAATTATTGGTAAGTAGAATTGCTGTTTTTTTTCCACCCCCTGCTTTCTGAACCCAGTTCCCTTTCCAGCTGCTATTAGAAGCTTTATTAACCATATTGATCCATGTATAAGGCAATCCATGTTTTCAGGGTGAATTATCAGGTACACATTTTTATACATAAGTATATAGGTAAGTGGAATGTTGAGTGGAATTCCCTGCACTGTTAAACTATTGCTGTTCCCTGTTTGTTTGTTTGTTTTTTTTGGGGGGGGGGTCAAGTACTTGAATTACAGTACTTGAATTCGTGTGAATCAGTCTTCCGTACAATGCAGGTCAATTGTGTCCTTAAGTACTGTTCTCCTCCCAGGCTGCTTGCTGATAGATCCATCTCTATTTCTGTCTCTCTCACCCGCACTCATGCATGCATGCAATCAACGTACAGTTGGTCTTTACTAAAGGCTTGCTGCCAGTGTTCATTGGCATTGGTATGAAGAACCAGAAGCGTGTGCAAGGATGAGAGTTAACATGTGCAAAACCATAAAATCGTTGTCAAGAAGGAGCCATGGTGAAGGGTGCTATGAATTTTACACACACACACCACTTTCGTCAAAATATGTTCACCAAGAGATGTACCTAGCAATATAAACAAATAGTTCCCTACCCTAAGGGCAGGGACAATCACCACTTGTCTACTTTCCCAGGTAGCTATCTTAGTCATGTTAAAGTGGTATAGCCAGTCTTCTTGACTAGTCAAATTAGAAGAGTGTGGGAGTCAAAGGTAACCTCAACTTTAAGAACTGCTTTTGGCAATTTTTTCTAATTAGAACATTAGCCAAGTTTTTATTCTGTTCAATGTGTAATCCAATTACCACTTCTTTGTTGTATTGCTGCAGTGTCATTTATTTATGTTTTTTTCTCTTTTTTTCCAGCAGTGGTAGACCATTCTAGATGGGTTGCACATCCATACAGAAGAACTGAGGCAGCCCTTAACACCTGGGATTCTGCACTATTGTTACTTACCCTAGTATGGGTGTATCATTTCTGATTTGCCTTCTGCTACGGTTTTTGCCTGTAAGAATCCTTGGGCAGAGCTGGCAATGCCCACATGTTTCCTATAATTTGACTAGAGATTATACAGTACAATATAACCTCCCTACATTCATGGCTGAGAGTTACATCCAGAACATAGTTGCAGACGAGCGTCTTGATGTTATCTTTGTTGCTGTTCGGAACAAGATCTACATATTGAACTCAAAGCTGGAAATTCTATCTAATCTAGTGACTGGTCCCTGGGGTAGTCCTGAGTGCAAGATCTGTGCCAAGTGCCTAATGGAAGAGCCAATGAACTTGGAAAACACAGATAACAAAGTTTTGGTGATGGATCCCTCTGAAGAATGGCTTTATAGCTGTGGGACTTCACAGCATGGTGTTTGTTTCCAGCATGAGATCGGAAGACAGGACAATGTTGTTTTCATTAAAGGGACATCATGCTTGTATTCAGCCCAATTCAACAAGCCTTCAGACTGTCCAGATTGTATAGCCAGCCCCTTGGGAACTACAGTTGTAGTTGTTGATAGGTCTCATGCTGGATACTTCTACACTGCATCTTCCATCAATACAAGCATAGCTGAGACATACAGCCCCAAATCAGTGTCTATACGGAGGCAGAAAAATACCTTGGATGGGTTTGTCTATCCTTTTCACTCTTTAACTGTGCTACCCGAATATCAAGACACATTCCCTATTGACTATGTGTATTCTTTTAATGACCACCCCTATGTATATTTCGTCAAAGTCCAGAAGGAAAGTCTTGGCTCTCAATTGTACCACACTAGGATAGCGCGGCTGAGTACCGAGGAGAGTGAAGTTCGTCAGTACCGAGAGGTGAACTTGGATTGCCGCTTTGAATCCAAGAGGAAGCGGAAAAGGAGTCTTGGGGTAAACTCTAGGGATGTAGCATTTAATGTCCTGCAGGCAGCTCATGCCGCTAAGCCTGGCTCGAACTTGGCTGAAGAGATTGGTGTCAGTGACACAGAGCTCGTTCTCTTTGGTGTGTTTGCTGAAAGCCAGGTGGAGAGCATGGTGCCACAAAATTACTCTGCAGTTTGTGCTTTCCCAGTGCGCATGATAAACCAGGCGATTGAAGAAGGGATGAATAAATGCTGCAGTTCAACTGTCCATGAGAAGATGTTTCGAGGACTGACGTTTTTTCAGGATACTGAGTACTGCCCCCATAATGTGAGTCTTCAGCTATCCTTGCCTTGCATCCAGGGGTATAGTTGTGTATGACTTCAGAGGGCTGGTTAAGGGTCTTGATTTTATAATGTGTGCTTAACATATAAATGGTTTACAGGCTTTTTGGCCTTCACAACAATCCTATGCAGTAGATCATTCTTTTCAAAGATGGAAAACTAAGAAATTTTAAGTCAAACTCATATTGGCATGACTGAGCTGAGCTCTGAACTTGAACTTCATAGATGCAAGCCCAGCACTTAATAATGCAACTAATTAGAAGAGATAAATTAAAGTGACACTACAGGTATGGAAGGGTCCTTTTTTTAGCTCACCATTGATCTTTTTCATTTTTAACATTTGAGACCAGAACTATACATCATGTGGGATGAAGGGAGCTAGGTGTGCTTGCGTGCTGTGCTAGAATGTGATCCAAGGCAGCAGGAGTCAGGCTCCAAGCATCAAGCAGGCCACAAAATTTACTTCCTGGAGATGTCTGGCTGACAGAGTTATCAACATGCTGCTGAGAGAGAGAGAGAGAGAGAGAGAGATGCATGCCAGCAGGGCTGGCCTTAGTAGCTATGGGGCCCAATGCAAAACATTTCTGTGGAACCCTCATCTCCCACAGGGCCCCCCTACTCACCAGAATGAGCAGTAGCAGCAAGCCCAGGGCCTATGATACACTGTGCAAAGTGAGGCACCTAGAAGTAGGTGGTGGTCAAGTGGTAACCACCAACTCCTTCAGGGCAGGTCAATTTTGCTCTCTCCTTGTGACGCCTTAGCATAGAAGATTTCATGCTAGAGTGTTGGCTACGCAGTGGAATGTCAGTCTCTCATTTCCCTTCCCACCTGCTTTCCCATGATTCACCATTGTGAGGATGCCTTTATTGTTAACCACCATATCAAAAAGGTACAATATCAGGAGCCCCAGCTGGGCTCGGGCAGTGCCATTGAGCCAAGGAGAGAGAATGCAGTGGGCTCTGTCTTTCTCCAACTCTGAGAATGCTGGCTTTGAGGAAAGGGAGGGGACTTCAAGGGATGATTTAATGGGTTCCCTGCAATAGCATAGCTAGAGGGGGGTCAAAACACCGGGTATTTACAGTGCTGCAGTGTGCCGTATAAACGGCCCTTCACCGCCGGAGCCATACTGGGCAGCCAGAGTAACATGTAAGTGATATCTCCTCTTAGTGTTTTGACCCCCTCCTAGCTATGCCACTGGTCCCCTGGCCACTGACTCGGTTTGGGAACCAATGCAGTAGGAAGAGGAAAAATGGGCTGTTCAACCCAATTGTGACCATAATTTAGAATTCCATTTATTAAGACCTATTTGTTCCTGATTACAGCAGTCCAGAAGGACTTGGCTTTTACCGTACTTTTATTCACAGATGATAGCTGGAAAATTTGCAAGAGGACTTAGCTAGCCATATGCAGCCGCCTGGTTTTTTGGGTTTTGGTATTCGAGAATGTGCTTAATAAGTTCAGCATTTTTTCTGAGCCGTGTTAACCATACTTATCATGTGTGAGTCTTTGAAAAGATCTAGTACTACTAGTCTTATTGCACTGTGTACTTTCAGGAGGCACAGAAACTGAGAACAGAGTCAAACGCTGAAAAGGAGGAGAGAGAGAAAGTGCACAGTACAGTTCTCTTGGGACAATGTGTCTTTAGAATGCAGCATTGCTTGGTGTGTTCCAAGACTGAACGTTATACTGTATCTGGAAAATGGTTCTGAGGCAGATCACTGATTTTGTAGTGACCCATTTTGGTCCAGGGATTAAGCAATACAATTTGGTAGCCATCTGAACAAAACAGCAAGAAAGATTCAGGATGAAGCAGAAGATTTGGGCTTGGTCAGTGAAGAAAAAAGATAGATTAAAACAGGCAAGGATCAAAGCATAAGGGAAGTTGTATGCAAACAAAGTGAGGCAAAGTAAACCAAAGAAATGTAATTGGTGTTTAATAACTAGCTGTGCAGTCGTATGAATGTTGACTTTGAAGAATACAGCAAGATGTAACTTACTCCCTGGTAAATGTGTTTACAACTGCAGCCTAAAACGTTTTTCTGAAGGAGCAAATGCAAGAATCTGTCTCCCTTCGTTGCTCCCCATTCATCACAAATTGTCATATTATATGCTTTGCAAAGAGGCTTTGCCTCTTGATGTTTTGTTTTCCTTGTAGCTAGTTACTGTACTTACACTACCAAGTTTGGGCTCTTAGAGTAGGCACTGTTAAGAATCTGGCCATGACCCAAGAGGTGTAGCTTCTGTTTATTAAGAAGGTATCTTAAGAATCTAATAACAAAACCTGCCTCTTGGTGTTGAAAGAGAATACATCTTTAATAGTTGCTTTCCCATTCCCTACTGCAGTAAAATATGTAACCAAAATAGCCTCAGCCAACAACAAGTTCTTAACTGGCTCAAAAGGAGGACACCCCTCCCATTTTTTTAACCTAATTGAGATGATTTTGTTGATTAAACCTACGGATTAAATTGCTTAAAACTTTTAGTCCTAGTGAGAAATAGTATGATGCAGTTGAGGCAGTTCATAGTTCCCATTCTGAAGCAGAGGAATTTGCAGTTTAACTCTCTGAATCTGAAACGTCCTTGAGACATATTAAGTATGCCCCATATTCACGTGGCTCGTTGAGACCTGATTGCTGCACAGACTTCCTCCCATCTCCTTAAGGCTACACAAAACAAACATGCTGGCAGGAGGAGCAACTCTGCAATTCTGTGGTTGTTGTCTTATGCAATAAACCTTAGTCACTCCCTTTCTTCCTTTTTATATCCGTATGTGGGTTACTGGCTGAAGGGCTGAACGTGTTATACATGTTCTCTCTGTCCCCCTCTCTGTGTGCACAAATCTTTGCGTCATGCAGATTTATTTTGACATCGGGATATTTCTACACAATTGTTTTCCTCACTCATATTGGATTGGTTCAGAAATAAGCTGAGCAGTTTCCATCAACAAAATAGTTCACTTTATTTTTCCAAGCCAACATGAATTTTCTCCTCCCTTCCCAAAGTCGCTCACCCATCTCACCCAGTTCCCTTTTCACTTCCCTTATTGGGCCAGGGCAGGGCTGCAAAGAGAGAAGGGGAGAGATCTTTTGGGTGTGTTGCTAACAAACTTATCAGGGGCCAGTTTGAGCACCTGGGGCCATTTAATTAAGAAATGTTGTCTTTCAAGGGCACCTGTTGCAAGTAAGCTGGGAGTTCTTTTCCAGTGTGGAATTTCATGTCAACCAGCAGACAGTCTGAGTGTTTGTAATGCTCTGTTCTTCCCTGGGACTGGAATTACAAGACCTTGGTTCTTGTTTCCGAGTATGAACCTGGTCAGCTTTACCAGAATCTCTACAATTCCTACAAATTATCTTTCACGATTGTGCTGCTATTGTAGAGAGAAATCACATTTGTTCAGCACAGAAGCTGTAATATACTGTACTGTTCTTGGAGAAAATGCAGTTCTTTCTTCCAAAAGTGTATCCATTATAGGACTTCTGTATTCCATGTGATTTCTCATGGCATCTGTTGGCAACTACAGGTGTGCCCTGGTATCCACTGATCTGGTATGCACGATGGATACTGGGGCATCTATTAAAAAGATAGTGGAACATTAAACAAATCACTTGATTTTTTACCTTGTTGCAGTAAAACTGCAAAGATGTTCCCCCATCTTTAAAAAAGCATCCCTGGTGTCCATGGTTTCAGGTATCCACGGTGAGATCTGGAACAGAACCTCAGCAGATAATGCGGCATGCCAGTACTTGAAATGAAAATGATGATGAGAGGGTTATTTGCAGTTACCTTAGCAGGACTGAAATTCATGCTGGGAAATAGAACTTTTGGAAGACAAAAGAAGGTTGGAGGGAAATATTTGATGGAATCATTAGGCAACCAGTATAATGGACCCACTTTATTCACAGGTCCGTCATCTACAGATTTCACTATCCACTGATTCTGCAGATTTGGGGGGTCCCTTTTAAAATGTTTTTAAAAAATTAGTAAGAAAATTACCTTCTCTAGCTTAATGCTGCAAAATCGTGCCATTTGCAAGGCAGCTTCTGTTGAGCCACTTGATGGTTGCTTGATGCATTCTGGGGCAAGCCGTGGCCAAGGAATGCATGTGACTAAGATATGGCTTACAAAAGTGCAGAAGACTGCCCTGCATCCCTCCAAATGGCATGATTTTATGCCAAGAAGGTAGGGAAGGCCATTTTCTTACTAATATTTACTTTTAAAAAATTTTTTGTAAGCTCTCTGGGTCAGGGAACCCTCTTATTTATTTTTCTGTGTAAACTGCGTTGTGAACTTTTTTCTGTTGGAAAAACAACATGTAAATATTTTTAATAATTATAATCTGATTAGATATAAGCCACACAAAAAAGGGACAGTACAAACCCCAAAGGCTCTAGGGATCACAGGCTTTTCTATCTGGGGATTAGCCTGTTTGGGGGAAAAACACAAATGAGAAAGCTGTACTCGCTTGTTGGGTTTGTGTTGTTGAATTAGGTGTTGTACAAATATTTTACAAAGGATAAAATGTGGCTGGAACAGAATTTGATAACATGAAAAAGCCTGGAGGAACTGAGTTTTTTTCTAGACCTGTTTGGAAGTCCCTCCTTTTTTGCTTTGTTTGGGTGCAATGTGTGTGTGTGTGTGTGTGTGTGTGTGTGTGTTTGCGCCCATGATCTCAATAGGAATCTTAAGGTAAGAATAGAAAGATTTTAGTTATACTTTGAAATTGAGCCCCTTGCTAGAAAGAGCAAGGAAACTACAAGAATTAAGCACATTTGCATTTAACTAGGGGGAGCTGCTTTTCAACATCTAACAGCAAGAACAACTGAACTGGACAGACAACACTATACCATGAGTGCTAGAAATGTACATAGCTTTGTACAGTATTGCAAGAATGAGTGAAAACATAAGCTTGTGTTACCTATGTAAGTGATAGTGGTTCACTTACAGAGTGAATGTGCACATTACACGATCTGTATTGTAAAGTGAAGTTCATAATGGAGAAGTAGGATTGCACTCACTGACCCTTCCAGTGTCTGGCCATGTTGGTCATAACTTTCTGTGTGAAAGGCCCACCTAGTCCCAACTTCCTGTATCTCACAGTGGCCCACCAGATGCTTCAGAGAGCACACATGACAACAAGATACTTGCATCTCATTGCCACTCTCCTACATCCAGCACTCCGAGGTAAATCTGTATGGTATGTAGATCCTGTGTGTGCCCAAGCAGGAACACTGCTTTGGCAGTGCCTAATTGCATGAACGAGGCTGATATGTATAGTTTATAAGGCCCTTCCACAAATTGTGCTGAAGGCACGTGGGGCTCAGAAATACACTCCAGCTCCTCCCCTCTACATGTACACACTTATAAAGTATCTACAGATAGATGTAGAAACAACTATTTGCAAAAGATTGCAAAAGATATTGAATTTGTTAGGCATTTCCTCTCTACTAAATACTCCAGAATATATCAATGGCCATTGGTTGCCTTCATGTGTTTCAGTCAGTTGAAAAGGTGATTCTCCCTGATTCAGAAAGTTTTGTTCAGCCAAGTTGCTCTTTAAGATCTAAATTAATACCCTAAATTCTGTCTCTAAATGTAGGGCTCAGTATAAAGGATTGGGTGCTTTGTTAATTCATGTGTTGTAAGGCACCTTGTAGTGCTGCAGCCTGCAATTTGAAAGGGTTGCATTTCTCCGATTACAAGAGCAGGTGGCTTCAGCAGCTGATACCAGCCTGGGTCTTAAGACTTCTGGATGTTGAAACGTATTGTTCTGGTGTAATAGAAATCTGAGCTGAGGTGTGCAGGCTAGAAAGTGAGAGGAGTTTACTTAAAGGTTTAGTGGTTAAATGCTGAAATGTTAGCCCCTGCAGGATGCAATGGGCATGTCATTACTGAAGTTGTTCTAGGATTAACTGCTGTTTTTCTTTGGACGTGTTCATCTAGGAATTCATTCTAGGTACACAAAGCATTCTAACACAGTGATTCCCAAACAGGCCATCAGGACCTACTAGTTGCGAAGCACCTGGAGCAGCCCTGTTGAAAATCTGATGCTGGAAAGGGGGAGGGCCAGTGATGTCATGCAGGGGGTACGCGGGGGTACGCGAGTACCGGTTTCTAGGATTACAGCTGGCCCCGCCCATTCACCCGCCCACTTGTTGACTCCGCCCCCTGCAGTGTTTGAATTTCCTGCACGTTTGAGAGCCAGGCAGGCAGGCAGTGAGTGGAGCCTTGCCACGCCACTGAAAAATGAGTTGCTCTGGGGTTTTAACATGATGCCAGGCCTCCTTAACATGTTCTGGGGGTGCTGTGGAATACTGTTGCAACTGTTGGGTCAGTTTAAAATTGTCTGAGGCCTCAAAAAGGGCTTTTTTCACGTCTCTTCTTGCCACGACATCACTTCCGGCTTATGACGTCACTTCCGGTGGGCGGGTCCCGACACGTGCCAGTCAAAAGTGAGTACCTGTTGTTAAATCATTTAGATGACACCACTGGGGAGGGCTGTATGGTATGGTTGTTTTGTTTGTGTCAAGGTTGTAAATAGGCTTTGTTCCCTTTCTGATTTGCTTTGCTATTGCAAAATGGCTGAGAAATAACCCAACTTATTGTTGCATTCTCAGGAAAGCTGCAGGCTCTGGTCTCACAATAATGGCACTTCTGCCCATGACATCGCTTCTAGTGGGTCCCGGACAGATTGACATTCTAAAAAGTGGGTCCTGGTGCTAAAACGTTTGAGAACTACTGTTCTAACAAATTCACTTGCGTCCCCTATGTTTCAGGTACATTCTGAATCTTCATTCACAAGAGGCAGGTTTGGTATTCCTTGTATCACTGAGTTGCTTTGCATTATGCATGTTCAAATGTTAATAGTTCAAAGAAAACCTGTTATCTGATACAGTGTTGTATTCTCTCTGCTATTTCAGAGGGAGCCCTGCTTATTGCATCCCACTCTTCCTTTGAGAAGCTCAGACTACTTTGAATTTATCAAAGGAAGAGTTGGATATAATGAGAAAAATAAAACATTTTCCCATAGTCCTTTGAGAGAGATGAGCTTTGCAGCAACTTTCAAGATGAAGGGTTGATACTAACAGGAGCTCTGACCTGCTTCTTATACAAAGGCAGTCCGTTTCACAAGATTATCATTATTTGGGGGTCTTAAAAGGGGAAAGGAACATTCTTTATTCTTGGAGCTGCTTTATAGTAATTCTGATTTTCTAGAATTCTGTTAGTTCTACTATTATAGCGAGAATATTGCTCTCTCTCTCTCTCACACACACACACACCTATTGTGTGGGAAACTCCAAGATAGAAGATTAGTCACTGCAGCGGGTCAAGGCTGGGTTGCTTAAAGGGAATGATTTTCATATACAGTAATGCCTCCTAAAATGCTACTTCCTTTAGTGCTGTTTCGTAGCAATTACTGTATGATCATGTTTTGAAGCTGTAACAACCAACTTGTGCCTTGGTGCTTCTGCTGTTATTGAACAGTTATTTTCCCCTCTCTAAAGTTCATTAAAAATCACAATGATGACTAAGGGAGTGATATAGCAATCCCAGACACCTTTGACGTGTGTGGGATTCTGACCTTCATCAGTCATCAATTTCTTGCTGGGACTCAAACCTGCAAGCCACTATCAACCATTAGAGTCCTATATTGGGTGCCTTCGGGCACAATAAGGCGGGGTAAAAAAAATCAAATAATAAAATAAATAAATAAATAAATATTTCAGGTGCATATGGCCAGTTTTGGTTATTCCGTCAACATTGAAGGAAATGCACTCTTTACATGATAAAAAAATCTGTCATTTATTATTCTGTGTGTTTCAGGGCAAGTCGTGAACTGAAACAGGTTCTGGGTCTCAGTCCTGATTATCTTTGGTTCAGATTCAGCCCTGCTTTTTATGGAAAGGGAAGGAATCATTCCTCTGTTTTGTGTTGAGCTAGGGAGGTGCTTTCATGGAAGTACGAGGACTAAGCTTCCCTTTCTGAGATTTTGAAGTTTGGGATACTGTTCGTGAAGTTGGCTGGTGCTCAAATTCATAGATCAAATGCTTTTCAAGTACTGTACAACATTTCAAATTGGAAGTCTTAGTTGGTACCATGATTCAGCATGTAAAATACAGTTTGGCAGTAACTCGCCTTTAATGAGGTCTATTTAAGGCTCACTGGATGCTGTTGTGCTCAGGACCCGCAGCTGGGATGCAAGAGAGTTCCTCTGTGTACTCATGGCACAAGCAGTAGTGTACCTTGGGGGCTGAAAAGGGAAGTCTGGGATTAATTTGCATGCTGTGACAATGGGGGTTTGGTCAGTGAAGAAAAAACCCACTTCCAGGTTGTGGGGTTTTGGTGGATTTTTTCCCTGTCAATCAGTACACCTGGTACTGACAAGAACAGTTGACAGACCAGTTGTTGGACTTTTTCTAAGCTTAAAAATAACACAGGTACATGATTTTGGCCCATTTTCATGGCTTGCGGCTGCCATCTTGGAGAAAACCCACTTCTGGTGGTGGGATTGGGCGGGACCTTTTTTCTGTCAATCTGTACACCTAGTACTGACAGGATCAGTTGTCAGACCTTTTATTCTAATTGTTTGCAGGTTTAGGGTTTGTACCCCTAAATTGACTGGACTACATCGCAATCTCGGCTTTGCCCATCCTCCGGTCTTCTCTGGAGCAGCCTTGGTCGAGTCCTGCCTGCCTCGGTCTTGCATCAGTGTCAGTGTGAGCGCTCGCAGCTGGCTCTGCCCTGGTGGAGGGAGGGGCTGAGCAGCTGACCGGCCTCTGAACTTTTCTCTCTACATTCCCTCTGGCTTGGTCGTGACCTCAGCAGAGATGAGGGAGGGAGGGGATGCGGCAGGAGCAACCCCAGCGACCGAAGCCACCTGGCGACGTGATTTCAGGACAGTGGCAGACCTACATGGGGGCGGGGGCTGAAACCTAAACGCCCTTTCTCATAAAGTAGACCAAAAGGTTTTAAGAAGAGAGCCTGTAAGGTAAAAAGACCGTAGGGGGGACTACTGATGGGACTACTGGGGGGTGGAGGCATATGATGAGAGTACTGAGGGGGGTGGAGGCATATGATGGGACTACTGAGGGGGGCTGGAGGCAAATAATGGGAGTACTGAGGGGAGCTAGAGGCACATGATGGGAGTACTGAGGGGGGTGGAGGCACATGATGGGAGAACTGGGGGGCAGTGATGAGTACTTTTATGAATAACTTTACATAAAGTTCAGTAACTTTATGTGTGGTGGTACATTTTTTTTCAAATTTCTGGCCCCAAAATTAAGGTGCGTCTTATACATGGGTGCGTCTTATACATGGGGAAATACGGGTATTCCCTACTTCAGACTCTGGCTATCCAGAGTGACTTTTTCCTCTGAAATAAGCTATTTTCTGTATGCTACCCTCTCCTTTTGTAATGACCAGAATAGCTAACATTCCTCTAGCACAGTGGTTCCTAACCTGGGGATTGGGACCCCCAAAGGGATCGCGAACCAATTTTTAGGGTGTTGAGAAGAGTTTGATGCAGCCACCTTAAAATGTTGAGCACCACCATCTTGGAAGCTTCATTTTGGCTAGTATAGGGAAAAGCCTTCCCCATTAACTTGCCACATCCTCAATGCTTGTGGTTATGAGGGAAATCAGCTTTACTATGGGCTCGTATGTGCATGTGATGAAGTCTCTCTAGGTTCTGTTTCTAAGCAGGCACGTCGCCCCTTATACGTGCATGCCTAGGTGAGTCTCAGCACATGGGGAGCAGGAATGTAAATACTCTGAAGACTATCTAAAATTTGGCTTTACCAACTTGATCAACAATGGCACAGAGAAGCCACAATGCATTCTGTGCAATGTTGTTCTCAGTGCTGAATCAGTCAATGAACTCAAACGTCACTTAGATACATTCACTTTTTTTTCAAAAAGTGTGATTTCCTGCTTAATTACATCACTTCTGTCCCTAGATTTTTTTTGGGGGGGGGGCGACAAGTTGCCATGCCTAAAAAGGGGATCCCAATGCAAATAAGGTTGGGAACCACTGCTCTAACATATCAGCTTCATGTCAGAGTATAAAGTTAGCTGGGGAGATATCCAGATGTTCCAGCTGTCAACATGTGCGTGACTGTATGGTCCCTAAATACGCTTTATATTTTGTCTGCATAAGTCCTTGGTAAGGAATTACATGGCAGTCAGGCCAAGGAGGCACTGGGGCAGCCATGGACAATGAATACATATAGTTAAAAACGTATTGGATAGAATAGAATCTTGGAATTCCTGGCTGCTTCTTGGTTTTTGTCTGCAGGAATTAAGGAGAGAAAAGCAAAAGGAGTGTGGATTGTTGCAGCCCTGCTAAGAGTATGACTCAGCCTGCAATCAATTCCTCTTTCTTTCCTCATACTGATTAAAGAATGAATATTGTATCTCTGGGTGAAGGTAATAGTTGCACAAGAAATCACAGTGGTAATTTAATACTTTGTTGTTGGTCAGTCGCTAAGTCGTGTCCAACTCTTTGCGACCCCATGGACCACAGCACGCCAGGCCTCCCTGTCCTCCACTAGCTTCCGGAGTTCACCCAACTTCATGTTCATTGCTTTGGTGACACTATCCAACCATCTCATCCTCTGCCGCCCCCTTCTCTTTTTGCTTTCAAGAGCATGCCTTTCCCAGCATGAGGGTCTTTTCTAAAGAGTCCTCTCTTCTCATGAGGTGGCCAAAGTATTTAAGCTTCAGCTTCAGGATTTGTCCTTCCAGGGAGCAATCAGGCTTGACTTCCTGTAGGATTGACCGATTGGATCTCCTTGCAGTCCAGGGGACTCTCAAGAGTCTTCTCCAACACCATAATTCAAAAGCATCTATTCTTCGGCGCTCTGCCTTTCTTATGGTCCAGCTCTCACATCCATACATTGCTACTGGGAAAACCATAGCTTTGACTAGGTGAACCTTTGTTGGTAGGGTGATGTCTCGGCTTTTTATTAAGTTGTCTAGGTTTGCCATAGCTTTCCTCCCAAGAAGTAAACGTCTTTTAATTTCATGGCTGCAGTCACCATCTGTGGTGATCTTGGAGCCCAGGAAAATAAAGTCTGTCACTGCTTCCATTTCTTCCCCTTCTATTTGCCAGGAAGTGATGGGAGTGGCATTTAGATTGGCCTTATATAGTTCCTCTGTGTATTCTTGCCACCTCTTCTTAATCTCATCTGCTTCTGTTAGGTCCTTGCTGTTCTTGTCCTTTATTGTGCCTACCTTAGCATGAAATTGTCCTTTGACATCTCCAGTTTTCTTGAAAAGATCTTAGTCTTTCCCATTCTATTGTTTTCCTCTATTTCTTTGCATTGCTCATTTAGGAAGGCCTTCCTATCTCTCCTTGCTGTTCTCTGGAAATCTGCATTCAGTTGGGTATATCTTTCCCCCTTGCTTTTTGCTTCCCTTCTTTCCTCAGCTATTTGTAAAGCCTCTTCAGATAGCCACTTTGCCTTCTTGCATTTCTTTCTCTTTGGGATGGTTCTAATTGCAGCTTGCTGTACAATGTTACAGACCTCCATCCAAAGTTCTTCGGGCACTCTGTCTACCAGATCTAAGCCCCTAAATCTATTTGTCAGCTCCACTGTATATTTGTTTGGGATCTGATTTAGGTCATATGCAGTGATGTCATCCGGGTGCGCCAAGAACCGGAACGCCCAGATGATTGACAGCCCTCTGCCCCTATGGCGGAGGGCTGCCACACCTCCCTGAGCCTCACAGCGCCCAAATCGCTCCATTTCAGAGTGATTCGGGACGCGAGGGAGAGCTGGCAGGCCCAGGAGCAGCTCGCCCGTCCTCCGGAGAGGCGGTGCGGCCCGGGCCCGTCCGCAGAACTGGCGGAACGGCGTACCGGGCAGTTCCACCTGGATGACGCCGCTGGTCATACGTGGAGGGCCTAGTGGTTTTCCCTACTTTTTTCAGTTTAAGCCTGAATTTTGCAATAAGAAGCCCATGATCTGAGCCACAGTCAGCTTCAGGTCTTGTTTTGACTGCCTGTATAGGACTTCTCAATCTTTGGCTGCAAAGAATGTAATCAATCTGATTTCGGTGTAGACCATCTGGTGAAGTCCATGTGTACAGTCGCCGTTTATGTTGCTGGAAAAGGGTGTTTGCTATGACTAATGTGTTCTCCTGACAAAACTCTATCAGTCTTTGCCCTGCTTCATTCTGTACTCCAAGACCAAACTTGCCTGTTATTCCTCTTACCTCTTGACTGCCTACTTTAGCATTCCAATCCCCTATGATGAGAAGGACATCATTCTAGAAGGAGTTGTAGGTCTTCATAGAAACGGTCAACTTCTTCCTTTTCAGCATCAGTGGTTGGGGCGTAGACTTGATTTATTGTGATGTTGAAAGGTTTGCCTTGGATCCGAATTGAAATGGTCATCTGAATTAAATTCTCCCATTCCTGTCCGTTTTAGTTCACTAACTCCCATGATGTCGATGTTCAGTCTTGACATCTCGCGTTTACTCTTTCTGGAGCTATTAGTACTCGTGTTCTGCTCTTCCCCGTAGCATAATGGACACCTTCCAACCTGAGGGTCTCATCTTCCAGTGTCATATCGTTTAGCCTTTTAGTTTTGTAATCCATGGGGTTTTCTTGGCAAGAGTACTGGAGTGGGTTGCCATTTCCTTCTCCAGCGGATCACGTTTAGTCAGAACTCTCTACTATGACTTGTCCATCTTGGGTAACCCTACATGGCATAGCTCACAGCTTCATTGAGCTACTCAAGCCCCTTTGCCACGACAAGGCAGTGATCCATGAAAGGGAATTTAATACTACAGTATTCCAGTATTGATTCAGGTGTTTGATATTTGTGGTTCATTTCTGAACAGGGATGAAAACTTTGTGCAACTTCCTATTCTACACATCAGTGTACAGATACAGGTTGAGTATCCCTTATCTGAAATGCTTCGGATGAGAAATTTTGCATTTCGGATTTTGGAAGATTTCCAGATACATGCCAAGACGCAAGTCTAAACACAAAATTCATGTATGCTTCATATACACCTTGGAGGTAATTTTATACAATAGGTAACATAGCCTGAAGGGAATTTTATACAGTATTTTTAATTTTGTGCATGAAACAAAGTTTGTATATGTTGAACCATCAGCAAGCAAAGGAGTCACATCAGGCAGGTATGGAATTTTTCACTTGTGGCGTCATGTTGGTGCTCAAAGTTTTGGATTTTCAGAGTAGGGATGCTCAGCCTGTATTATCTTCCATGGCTTTGACATTTCTATGTAAAAAGTATGTGTGAGCACACTTTTTTCAGTGCTTATATTGATTGATTTAGTTTTCGAAAGTATCCTATTTGTGCTGCCTCTTTACTGCTCTTGTCATGCTAAAATGAACAATGCACTTAGACTTTTTGTGAGGGCAAACCACAAACAATGAACGCAGATGAACTTAGATAGTTTTTAGCTCATTGAAAATTACTATTTGTTGCAATTAATGGTTTCCCTGCTTTTGCTGCAAAAAAAGTCTGAGTTCTCAAGCATAATGTAGGCTGTAGTATGCCGCAAAAAGAACTATAATTACTAATAGAATAATTGCTACCACATTTTGCAGTATTTCTGCCCATTCGTTCACTATTTAATAAGTGAAAAGCAAGTAATGTATCTTAATCAGAGACCATAAAGTTTGATAACAAACCTTGTGTGTATCGTAGCTTCCAGCACTGTGTCCTGTTCTTCCAATATTTGCCACATTTTAGAATGGCTCATGTTTAAGTGATCACCAAATTTAATGAAAACATTCCTTAAAAAAAATACTTTTGTTTCCCCAAAATAGTAAATGTTAACCAAATTTTAGACCACCTAATAATCCTAAAGTGATAACCACATATCGAATTCTCGTCATTTTTGTAAAGTATTGGACAGTTAAAAATGTTTTTGTCTCCCAAAAATAGTAAATTTTCATAATATAACCCTAACCCTAACCCTAACCCTGCATTTGGATCGTATAATTCTGCTAGCTAAATAATAGTACCGTCGTGTAAATTTCATGTTATACATTTGGTGAACATTTACTAAATTTGGTATAACCATGGTTTGTTTTGGGACCACAGTGCTAGGGGCTTACAGTTTAATTTGGTAAGTCTTTTAATTTGTCCCCTTTTAGAACTACCAAGAGCTAGAACCCAGGATAGGGCTTTGCAGATTAGAGCAAACTTGAATCTTAATAGCTGGGATCAGAAGAGGCATAAGAACATAAGAAGAGCACAGCTGGATCAGGCCAAACTTCCATCTAGTCCAGCTTCCTTTTCTCACAATGGCCCACCAGATACCTCAGGAGGCACACACTTGCATCTCGTTGCCACTCCCCTGCATTTGGTAGCCTCCTCTAAAACAAGAAGGTTGCATCATGGCCTGTAATCTGCGATGGATTTATCCTCCAGAAATCTGTCCAATCCCCCTTTAAAGGCACCTAGGCCAGACACTGTCACCATCTCCTGTGGCAAGGAGTTCCACAGATTTATTACTAGCTGGGTAAATAAGGCAGGGAGCAGGTTTACTTTATAAGCCAGCAATGTCCCATATAAAGAAATGGTGGCGATATGTTCAGTTCAGAAAAAGAAAAAAAGTGCAGGATTTATTTACTTACTTACTTACTTACTTACTTACTTACTTTTTTGAAAGATTTATATTCTGCCCTTCCCATACTGAAGCAAATGCCCAAGGGTAGAGGACAGCATTGAGGACAGTGTTGCAATGAGGTCAAAATCCACTCCCAACAGTACATGGCCCAACTTTTACTGATAAGGATCCCTCAGTGGACTATACTCCTAAGCCCTTTAAATATACAAGCCCACCCTGAACATGTATGCCGCCCCATTATAATGCTAATAATCTATTGCTTTCGGTCATTGCAAGATAGATATCCAGGTACTTCTCTCATGCCACTGAGGAATATTGCTGGCAGCAGAAAGTGCATGAGTATGCTCTGCATGTCTCCTCTTGCCTGCTTGCAGTTATATTCTTACATGGGTCACCAGATCCCCTTCAACACTGATCCTTTGGTTGGGTGAGGAAGGGTTTAACCACTATGAGATTTTCAGAAGCCCCTGCTATTGTGAATTTAAAATTTCTGGTAAGCAAAGGTTCCCTCATTCATTTATTCCTGCATGTACACTAGTTTACCTTTTCTCTGCCCCTTGATCTATGTCAAGATATTATTAGGTGTTTTCTTTCATGAAGGATGTACTAATTCAAATATGAATCAGCAACAGGTTAATGCTCCTTGGGAACCTGGCATGTCAACTCATTTTTTTTTTAATTTCCTGTAACCCTGCAACGCATTCTATCCTGATGCCATTCCTCTGAACATATGATATTAGTGACTTCTCTGTTTGACTATTTAATTCAGAGCTTGTATTATTGTTGTGTTAATGAACTTGGTCCGCCTGGTGAATATAAACTGTCCACACACTAATCCTTTTCTCTGGGCATGCAGGCAGGTAAAAACGTGAGTGTCTTGGTGAAGACAAAAACCTACGCTCTGTGCACTAATCTCATGAGCAACAGTGGACTTTAATATACCTGCATATTACATATCATTCAAATGTTTATTGCTGTTGCCATCATTGGATATGGCATCTCTGTGTCCAGGAAAGTTGGTGCATTCTCAATACCCTACTGGGAGGGCAATCCTAAATTGCGCTGGATTGGTGAGGCCTGCGGGCCTGTGCCAAATCCAGCGTACCTTAAGTGTGTTGGAGAGCCTCCCAGGGGCAAGGGCACATTTGTAGGCGCAGAGCCGAGGAAGCCACACAGTCCAAATCGGGGCCTCGGGATCTTTCATGCGGCCTGATGGCTGCACTCCAACCCCAACTCCTCCCTGGGCTGGCGCACCCACTGGTCCACCCACCCCGCCCAGTTCTGCCCACCCTCCCTCCTCCTAGAACCCCCCTTGCCCGGCTGGGGCAAGGGAGGCTCTCCGTCAGCACTCTCGGGCTAATGATGTAGCGCCGACGCAACAATGTTGCATTGGCACTACATCGAGGATGGGATTGCACCCTAAGTGGGAGTTCCTAATCTCTGTTTGGAACATGCCATTTCTTCATGCATGCTCCCCCTCCTCCAGCCACAGTCTTGCTGAACAGCTTACCACAAGTCTTTAGTGCTGCTTAAGGCTAACTGATTAGATTATGAAATGTGAATGGAGATTATGCTTCACATTTTCAGAAGGAAGAACATACTTTGCAAAGGGTGCAAGCTCATTTTTTTTCTGCTTCGGTTTTCTTCTTTTTGTAGAGTAGGACAGCAGCATTGGAAAACCTTCTATTAAGGAGCCATGTAATGGTTGGTTAACTAATTTAGCAGGTAGGGTGTGTCAAAGCACCCTGAAATTGGAGTTTGAGTTTATATTTGCAGCAACCTGGTGGCTGCTATGAGTCAACATCTAAGCCCCTTGGAAACAAACAATGCTTGTGTGCCAGTGTTCAGGTCCTGGCAAACACGTACAGAATACATGCATGTTACCCCTGCTAACTGGGCAAGAGGCGCTTTTTCAAGTGGTGTTCCTCTTATATTTAGCGGGGGAGGGTAATTGTCACTCTTTACCCCTGCGCAGTGTCTTTCTAGTGTCCGTTGCTAATGGTTTGCCTTTTTAGATTGTGAGCCCTTTGGGACAGGGAGCCATTTAACTTTCTTATTACTATTTGTCTGTAAACCACTTTGCAAACTTCATGTTGAAAAGTGGTATATAAGTACCGGCTGGTTGGCTGGTTGGTTGGTTGGTTGGTTGGTTGTGAAGGGCAGATGCACATTTGCTGCTTGCTCCTTTTAAAATTTATGGAAATTGACCATAGGTCTCTTTTCCAATTCAGTGTACAGTATTTAAAGGGAAAAGCATGCATTTGCACGAAAAACCTGATACATGCATTTTGATTTTCACAATTGCTGGGGCACATGTATATTTTGTAGTTGGATACCTCTTTCTACATACACATTATTGCACAAGGAGATGCCAGTAGAGGAAGAAAACCAAGGGTTATAGAAATGATGTGAAGTCGTTCAATATGAATTATTCCTAGGTAAAAAAATTTAAAGTGTTGTCTAGCACTTGGAATACTTCAAAATGGTGTTGAATATAAAGTGTGCTGAAGAAGAGTTGCTATGGTTTCCACTAAGGGAAGTTTTGCCTTTCTAACCCGTTAGACATATTTGAGGTGTTAATAAGCATGTAGATGGGGTAGTTCACAAGGTATTGTTTACTTGGGCTTCCAGACAGCTTTTGCCAAGAGGTGAAGTCCTCCTGATGTACTGCTGACTAGTTAAGAAACAAAAACAGAAGAGCAGAGTAAATAGTTTTCACAATGGAGAGAAGTAAACAGTAGGGTCCCTCAAATATTTTCATTGGAACTGATGCTATTTAACTTGTTCATAAGGCAGTGCTTCCCAGACTGTGAGCTGTAGCTCCCAGGGAGCCGTGGAAACCAGCCATGGGAGCTGTGGAATCCTCACGAAAAACCCGCCACCCTAAACAATGTTTAGGATTCTGGCCCTAATGGGGAGCCAATGGCCCCGTAGGTCAAGGGAGCCATCCGTTTAAAAAGTTTGGAAACCACTTTCATAAGGGGTGAACAGTTCAGTAATCAAGGTTGCCTGAGGAGTCTATTAAAGCATTTCTGTCTTGCACTTCCCTTCCTGTTAGGGAGGCACTCAAGGTTGCTTACAAACAGGGCCGGCTTTAAGCCAATGTGACCAATGTTGTCACATCGGGCCCCACACTTCAGGTGGCCCCGCACTAGCAGGGTGAGCATATTGTCTGCAGCTGGGATCTCTATGGGCTGTAAGTCAGTGGGGCGAGCAGAGCAGCTTTACCTTGGACTCTCCCATCTGCCTCTGAACAGCCCAAAATGGGCCACCTGGAAGCAGTTGGCAGTGATGTTATGATATTACCACCAGCTACTTCCACATGCCGTGCTTTGCACGTGGCACGAACAGAGCCTTTCTTGGTGAGTGTGGGGCCCCGCAGGGAGGGTTGGGGCCCCTGCAGGAATGCCCCACATTGGGCCCCGCCACTGCTAGAGCTGGCCCTGCTCACAAACAGTTATCATTATGGTAGAGAGAGGGGGGCAACCAAAATAGTCAATCAGTCATTGAACCATCTTTTCAGAAAGAAGAAGCTTAAGAGGCTGTAGGAGCAGAGAGGTAAAAAGAGAACTATGAGGGTTATTCAGGGGGCAGCCCTTCAGTGCAGAATCTGAGACCTGCTCCTCCCCATTCCTTTCCCTTGACATACACTGTTGTAACTATACAATTCTGAGGAAACCCCTCATGCTTCAACATGTAGTACGTAGGTTGAATGATACGGGAGTGTTTTTTTTGGGGGGGGAGGGGGACATTCTTAGTCATTCCTCCCTTTCCTCTAAATCACTATCTTTTTATTTTCCGGGCACACTTCGTTTTTCTTCCCCAACTTCGGCCAGAGTCACCAGATGTACTCTTTTTCCAGGACATGTAGTACATTTCAGCCTTCTATTCTAGATAAATTTCAAAATGTCCTACATTTCAAGATTTACAGGGGGTGGCAGTTTCAAGGAACCTTTGTTCCTTTGTTTGTTGGGTTGCATTAAAGGAGGACAAGACACCCCCCCAATCAATACTGTATGTGATTGTTTTTAGCCTTTATCTTGTAACATCATGCATTTTTCTTGAATGTCGTTCATTTTAGGGTGCTGTGTCCTCTTTTGTGTTTATGACATCTGGTCACCCTTCTTCTGGCATACTGTGCCGCTGGTAGTTTAATGAGTTAAGGACACCATCTCCCATCTCATCCTTACTGTTAAGGTATTTTTTGGAGCAGCTCAAGACAATAAAGTTAACCCCTGCTAACTGGGCAAGAGGCACTTTTTCAAGTGGTGTCCTCTTATATTTAGCAGGGGGAGAGCAATTGTCCCTCTTCACCCCTGCGCAGTGTCTTGTCTAATGGCTGTTGCTGGTGGTGTTCTCCATTCTTTTTATTTAGATTGTGAGCCCTTTTGGGACAGGGAGTTATTTAACTTTAATGTTATTATTTGCCTGTAAACCGCTTTGTGAACTTTGTGTTGAAAAGCGGTATATAAATACTAGTGATTGATAGTGATTGATAAAGTGCAAATCTCTTCTCCGATATAGTTATTTTTAACTAACTAGTGGAAGAGATGTGTTTTTCATCCTACTTTTGATTTATAGGTCTAGACCAGTTAGTTCCAACTGGTTTGCTAGTAGCAGGAAAAAGAGTAAAGGTTTTTAAGGTAGGTAGGTTGGGGTGGGGCAGGTCAAGGGAATTCTCACAGTAGGTTCATTCCAGGACCTAGAAAGAAAGGTGTGGCTATGAATCAGCAGAGCATCTGTCTAAAGCATGTCTACATGATAAATTGTAACTGTCTTACACTGACGTATCTTTTCCAAAAGGGATCTTAGGTGCTGCAGGGACATGTGTGTTATGATCCCTGGTTAAGAATCTTAATACCCTCCTGAGAGACTCATTGAAACATTGGTTTTCACAAAACAATTCATCCCATAATTATACCCAAGGCCACTGTTAGAATGGCAGATTATCGTATTTATAAAGTGTTAACAGACTTGCCTCTTAGGGCACAATTCTAACTTGCGCTGGTGTGGGCAGGCCAGTGTGCCTGCGCCTATCAAGCGCAAGTTGGGAGCTACCTGGAGCCCTTACCCTGGGGTAGGCACCAGCTGCCCCGATGGGCTACTCAGATCTGTACCTACTATTTAGCAGGCACAGATCCAATCAAGCCACGTGGCTGGAATCAGGGCTGCACGGCCTGGGGACAGGAGCTTGGATGCAGCCTAACAGCCACATCCCAACTCCACTGCCTTCTCCAGGCTTGCACACCTCCTGAACTTGGCTGGCACAGGGGCGGCACACTGGCAGCTTGTGCCGGCGCTGCAGCATTGACGCAAGCTGCCTGCGTTGATGCTGCTACAGCGCTGGCGCCCATGTGCTTTATGGCATGTGTGTGACAGCACGGAGCTGATGCAAGCTGCTTGCTTCAACCCCAAAGGGGGGCGTTGAATTGCACTGCCCATAACTTACCACTAGATTCAGTGAGAAGGAATATTTTGATGATCTCTTCTGAAATGGCCAGTTTCATTATATGAATGCCTTGATGTAGTCTACTGTGTAATTGGTTTTGTTGTAATCCTCCGAAGAGAACGACGGGACTCCCCCCCCC
>JAJKFI010000005.1:5781153-5792518 GCA_029204185.1 Lerista edwardsae
GGCCTGCTATGCACAGGTGCTCGAATTATCCCAGAAGCATAGCTACAGGTTTCATGTTAACAACCTCAAGATAAGTTTTTTAAAAAACACCCCACTGCTGTATCTTAAATAAAAAATAAATCCAGATGTGTGGAAACCATTCTGTCATTTGATACCATTCTGGGAGAAAGCAGTGGTTTCAGATTAGAACATTTTCCACATTAATTAATAAATAGCGTTTTGCCCAACTAGCTAGAGGAAGCATGTCCATCTATATACTGTACCACTGGGTCTTTCATGTGTTACTGAAAAATGGAATTTGCAGTTACAGTAGCACTATAGATTTGGGATTCATAAATAAAAAGGGTATGTGTGTATGGGCAGGCGCAATCCTAACCAACTTTCCAGCACTGGCATAGCTGTGCCAAAGGGGCAATCTTTTATAAATGTGTTTTCCAGATGGTGATTTCAGAAGGTCCACTCCTCACCCCTTTTCCTTCCTGTTCCCATGAATGATTGAGGGCCCAATCCTATCCAACTTTTCAGCACTGATGCAGTAGCTATGCAGCCCCAAAGTAGGGGAAGAAAAGTTCCTTTACCTTGAGGGGATCTCCGTGACTCCATCACCACCACTAAATTAAAGGCACAACCCATTGGCACAACTGCATCAGCACTGGAAAAGTTGGATGGGATTGGGCCCTGAATCTCTCCCTTTCACTGCACGTTTCATTGGGTTGTTCTGCACTTTGCTTTGGTCCCTGCTTCTGTGCCTCTTGAATCTGATCATGAGGAGATTTAAACTCCAGATGTCTTTTCCATTTCACAAGAATGCCTTGCATAATTTTTGTATCCTTAAGGCTTTCTGTGTTTACAGTAAAGGACCGTTCTCTTCTGTAGCAACTGCTGTGGCTACTGAAAGTTTTGTGGGCTCTGTGTTCAGTCCAGAAACACATGCGTGCTCGGAATGACCAGCATTAATTCAGGAACAAGTGAGAAGACTGGAGTGTAGGTGGGCTATTGGAAAAAATGAACCTTGGTCATCTTAAGTGCCACTTCTTTTGACTGGGTAGCAAGTGGCAGTATGCTTGGGGTGATGCCGTAATAGAACTGTTCCGTCACCAGAAATAATTTGTATCTTACTGATCGTTATAACCTTAAGCTATAACAGTTCAGTATAAAATAATGCAGATTCTAATTGTTTCATCTACTGGGTGGTATTAATAAACACATAGTCTGTTGCAGGTATGTTGCATATGGTGATACTGGGTAGGTGAACCAATGTAGGGAAAGAATCTCTTGGTTTCTGGATATTAATATAAAGCAGATAACAAGACTTCATTACATCTACAGCTATCATGTGATCTTTCCTCAGAAGTCTCCAGCAGAAGGCAAAAGTGAGCAGTGCCTGCAGATTAGGAATCTTTGTTTTCAATTTCTTGGCTTATTTTTTTTAAAATCCTCTTGAACTATGTGATAACCTGATATATAAAACAGCTTCTTTTTGTCTTAGGTGCACACCTCAGTGGTGGACAACAGTTGCCAGAAGAAGCCCACCTTTATTGCTACAGCTTCCTACAGGGTGGATCTTTTCAATGGACGTATGTCTGGAGTGCTGATGTCCTCCATCTTTGTAACTGCAATAGGCAAGGTGACTGTAGCTCACCTGGGCACATCGGAAGGACGTGTTCTGCAGGTCAGTTTAGAGACTCGGAGTTGCAGCTTCTGTGCTATATCTGTTGTAATATATTGCATTAGCAGATGTTATGATTCTTCTTGGTGCTGTGGATTAGGATGAAAGTCATATTCATTTACAGTGTTCAAATGTCTTGTCTGTGATACTTCCAAGTCATGGCTGAAAGCCACCTGTTCAATTTAGGAAGTGTTGCTATTACAAATGTGAACTGCACAAATTGTTGTTCTTCTTTTCACATAGAGAACAGGAATTCTTGGCATCCTCACAAAATGACAGTTCCAGGGTTTTGTGTGGGAAACGGTAAAACCAGCCAAGGGTGATTTAGATTGGAAGTGCATATGAAATCTAAGGAATGCATTACCCTTGGAGTTGTTGTTTAGAGATATTCTGGGGTTGTTGGGTGGTAACCGGACCTGTTGGTGATCAAGATGGATCCCTGGTGCTCCAATGAAAGGTGGAGCATCTCAACTTCTCACTACTCTAACAGAGCCTAGAGATGTTCATGGAATGTTGCTAGTAATGGTAGGAGTGGAAACTAATGCAGAATGATGTGTTTGCAAAACGAATGAGAAGGTTTTCTGCAACTTTCCATGCTCCACTAGAAACAGTTGTTGAGAGGGTTGCTTTGTCTTTTTAGGTGGTACTTCAAAGATCCAGTGCCTATACAGTCATAGTGGCCAACTTCTCCTTGGGGGAGAGATCGCCAGTGCTGAGAGAAACCAGCAAGCTGAACAACACATTGTTGTTTGCCACAGGAAATAAGGTGAGAAATAGGGGATTCTTAAACCTGATTGTATCTGGTTTGAGCCTCCCAGGAAGGATCAAGAATCCCTTAATTTCTGGGAAGGTACTTTGATTCTGTGTCAGAACATAGCATTCAGACTGCACCAGTCTAGAACCTACACCTTTGACCCAAGGTTGTTTAGCAATATCTAGTGGTAGATACCCTCTGGGATTGCACCAATTTAGAGCACAAGTAGTGTTTGAATTCTTCTTCATAGTAGACCTCGGTGCACACAGAAAACCAGTTTTCTGTGTGCACCATGATCTATATATATATATATGTGCAAGATAAATTGTAAAAGCTTAACTACGACCCTTTTCCTGGACAGCCTAGCTTTCCATAAGCAGGGAATTTGTGAAATGAGAGAGAATTCAAATATGCCATTCCACACCAGCATTCTGAAGCAGTGCATTCTTTTTGAGATTGACCCTGAGTATGATTCTTTGTGGAAATGGCTATTTTATTTGGTGTGACAGGGTAGCAGCTGTCTCCCATCACAGCGGCTTATTTGAACTGCTGTATTTATCAGCACAACCTCTTATGAGTACCAGTTTGACTCTTCCAGCCCCGGTAATGCAGGAATCTTTTGAACTTTCTGATCTCTAGCCAATAATGGCCTCTCCTGGGATGCTGAAAAATGGGTGTTTCTAACTGAAAATTCCATTGTCTTGCTTTCTTCTTCTGTCAGCTCTTTAGCTACCTTCCTAACCCTTTTGCTCTGGGGCTCAGTGGTTTCATCAGATGTAAAGGGTCAGTCTCATTAAAATTCAGGTAGATCTTTGGCATGTTCTGCAGCTTTTTTTCTTTCAGCCATAATAGCTTTACTGGAAAAAGACAAATTCTGGCCAAGCAGATATATAGCAGAGCTTATACACCATTGCAACCAAGAACATTATGGCACTTATACATTGTGTTGATTCAAGATACAAGCAAGGAGTATGATGATCCCACTGAAGGGAGTGTGTGTGTTTTTTAAGTGGGGGAGTAGTGACTGAGACCCAGGAAGTGTTGCTGAAAATCTGTCACTCCTTCTAACAGTTGGCCTAATACTTTGTCTTGTCCATTCTGAAGTTGTCCCAGGTGAGCCAGACTGGCCCAGGCTGTCGTCATTTCCTGACCTGCCTCCAGTGTCTGAAGGCAGAGCGTTTTATGAAATGTGGCTGGTGTGGGGATTCATGCACCCGTCAGGAAGAATGCAAGGCAATATGGAACCAGGAGAGGTGCCCCCCTTTCCTCACTGATGTACGTATGCAAATTATTTCTCTCTATTGGAGATTGACTAATAGGAAATGAGCATGGTGATTAAAGCTCTCTGCAGCTGTACTAACCATGCCACTTTGGTGCCTTTGAGCTAATTTTCTTGGTAAATGCCCCTCTCAATGTTTCTGTTTGTCATGTGTACCAATCAATCAATCAAATAGTATTTACCGTATTTCCCCATGTATAAGATGCACCAATGTATAAGACGCACCTTAATTTTGAAATTTGAAAAAAAAATGTACCACCACACATAAAGTTACTGAACTCAAGTTTTATTCATAAAACTACTCATCACTGCCCCCCGGTTCTCCCATCATGTGCCTCCAGCCCCCCTCAGTACTCCCATCATGTGCCTCTAGCCCCCCTCAGTACTCCCATTATTTGCCTCTAGCCCCCCCCCCAGTACTCCCATCATATGCCTCCACCCCCCTCGGTAGTCCCATCATATGCCTCCACCCCCCTACGGTCTTCTTACCTTACAGGCTCTCTTCTCTGATCACAGGACTGCGGCTTGACTAGGAAGTACCGCGGTGGCCGAGACTTGGAAATGAAATCCCATTCTCGGCCACCGCAGTACTTCCTAGTCAAGCTGCAGTCCCGCGATCAGAGAAGAGAGCCTGTAAGGTAAGAAGACCGGCCACAGTCCCGCGATTGAACAGGGGAGAGAGGTATTGAACACTGTGGGGGGTGCGGCCCTCATTTTAGCTCTACATGCACGGTTAGGCTCAGCACCCTGATGCACACCCCTTGTATAAGACACACCCAGTTTTTAGAGCCCAAATTTTTTGAAAAAGGATGCGTCTTATACTTGGGGAAATACGGTATATACTGTGTATACACACACACACACACACACAGTTCACAAAGCGGTTCACAGGCAAATAGTAATAATAAAGTTAAATGGCTCCCTGTCCTGAAAGGGCTCACAATCTAAAAACTGTAGAACATCCCCAGCAACAGCGACTAGAAAAGACACTGTACTGGGTTGAAGAGGGACAATTACTCTCCCCCTGCTAAATACAAGAGGAGCACCACTTGAAAAAATGCCTCTTGCCCAAGCACTCTTGGTATCTTGGGATCCATGCTGTTTCTATTTTTTGATATTTTTTGTCATTTGAACTGCATAATCTGAACATTGCATTAGCAGTTTTCTTTTCCATAGGATTCATTTTCATCTTCTTGCTTAACATGCACCTCTGGCATAAGAATTCCTATTGCCCCATATCTTATTCAATGGAATTGTGGAGGCTTGCTCTTTGCTTTGCGAAGGTTCTCGCCCCTCTTTTAGTATGACATAGTCAGCCATGTGTTTGTGTGTTCCTGTCTTTTTTTTTTCAAATGGAAAGTCTAAATTTCACAGACCTGAAATATGTAAATGTATCTGTGTTATTTTACATCCACACACATTCTTCTTTGAAAAAGTCTGGTATCTTTGATGCAGGTGGACTAAGAACTTTCAACAGCAAATCTTTCAATACTGGCCTTTCTCTTTGTTTTTAAGTGCTAAGAGCTGGCATGTATGGGACAGCCAGCAGGTAGAAGCTGCTTTGTATTGCCCCCTCCTTAGGAATTGCTTCTCCACAGCAAACCTGTGGAGCTGTGTGTGAATTTAAAATAATTAGATTTGTAGCCTGCTTTTCTACCAGAGTTCCCGAATGCAGTAGATCCAACTATACAAATAAAAACCCCTTTCATACAGTACATCTAGATTTAATTCCTCTAAACCAGAGGGAAAGGTAAGTAGAAAGGGCAACTGAGCTGATCCTAGGAGCAGAGGCAGATCTAAGGGAGGGCAAAGCTCTAAGTTTTGCATGAAGCCTTACCTTGCAGTGGAAATCACTCCTCTCCTGCACCGTTTTAGCCAATCCTCACAGGGAAAAGCAACATCTTGGCGTTGCTTACTGGCTACAGCAGCAAGGGAGAGGAGGGATTTACATGACAGGGTAAGGCTTCTTGCAACCCTTAGAGCTTTGCCCTCCCTGTAGATCCGCCTCTGCCTAGGAATAGATGCACAGTGATGTCATTGCCTGCCTGCCTTTCCTGGTTTACACAGCAGTACTTTTTTGATGACTGCATTGGTAAGGGAGGGGAAAGCCAAGTGGAATCAGATCATGTAGTTATAGTTCTAGATTAATGGTATCAAACTTGTTTCATAAGGTGGGCCAATTAGCATTCATGGTGCATGCTGAGGGCTGGAAATGATGTCATTAAGCAAGTGATGACCAGCAAGCATGTTAGCTTGAAAAGACAAAAGTTAAAGTATGCAAATCCTGATCATAGAAGAGCCCAATTATCACTTGGGCTGAATAAAGCGCTTCCATGGGACATATCCAGTTTGACACCCCTGATCTAGATGGTCTTTGCAAAATTCTAGGGACCTACTGATTTAGATTATGGTGGGGATCCCTGCTAATAGTTAGGTCACTTTGTGTTCTTAGCTAGCAATAGAAAAAATGTTTTCAGGTTATAGGTAGGATTGCATATTTTGTTAATACACCAGGTCATGGTTACCTTAGATCAGTGGTTCTCAAACAATTTAGCTCTAGGACCTACTTTTTAGAATGGCACTCATGTTAGGACCCACTGGAGGTGATGTCATTAACCTGGAAGTAATGGCCGGAAATGATATCATCAAGCAGGAAGTGCCGTCATTGTGACATAATCAAATGATTAGGACAAAATATTATATAGAAACACTGAACTAAAAACCATTTTTTTTAAAAAAACCTCACTTGAAGATTCAAACTATTAACAGTCACAAAAGGGATATAGCAAGAGTAACGTCTGCAGCTTCCAAAATGGCTGTTCCCAGCTTTCAGGGAACCACCTGACATCAGGTCATAACTCACCAAATGGGTCCTGACCCACAGTTTGAGAAGCACTGCCTTTGGAATTGGGGGATTTTCACATCACTTTAAACTTTCAAAAAACATTTCCAGTTTTCGCTGTGACATTCTACACCATAAATGGTTTACTTCATGGAGGGAGCCGTTGCTAGGAACATTTTCAAGCATCCTTTTATTTGTCTGTGCTTCAGGCCCTAATCTACATTAACAAGAGTTAATGTTTAGCAAAGCAACCTTTACTGAAGTAAATATAAACCCACATATAACTCACTCAGTAATCATAATGAGCAATTGGGCCAAATCACATTAGGTTGGATCCAAAGGTGCCCTTTTGTGTGTGGAAAGTCCCATTTTTACAGTTAGCGTAAGAGGCTTGTATGAGAGAGAAAACAAAAGAGATACAAATTCCTCAAGATTGTGCAAGGAATATGTGCAAGAAATTGTTATTAGCTGCTTACGAGTGTCTTATCCTTGTCGTTCGTTGCAGAAGTGGTGCTGTTTTTCTTTTTCCAAACCTTTTCCGTGCTGTAACTTGAAACGCAGTAGCAGTTTAACAATGCTTGAAGCACCATAGTGTTCCCAGTAGCCAGCTCTTAGAATCATAGAGTTGGAAGGGACCCACAAAGTCATTCAAGCACTGCCCACCCAAGCAGCTCCTGCCCAGCTGGGGTGCCACATTGGCTGGCTGGCACTGTGGTGGCTATTGGCACCTCCTCTAGCTTGGTAGTTAACATAAGAACATAAGAAGAGCCCTGCTGGACAGAGGCATTTCTAAGGTATGGCAAGGGGGGCACGAGCCCATAAGGTGGGAGGCGCCGTTGGCACGGCACCCCCGCCCGCAAATTTGCGCCCTCGGGAGGCGGGAGGTTTTGCCCTGTACGCCTCTGCTGCTAGATCAGGCAAAAGACCCATCTAGTCCAGCTTCCTGTATCTCACAGTGGCCCACCAGGTGCCCCAGGGAGCGCACAAGACAACCAGATGCTTGCAACCAATTCCCTTGCACCCGGCACTCTGAAGTAGCCTACTACTAATGTAAGGAGGTTGCACAACCCATCATGGCCTATAGTCCACGATAGATTTTACCTCCAGAAATCTGACCAATTCCCTGTTAAAGGCATCTAGGCCAGATGCCATCACCACATCCTGTGGCAAAGAGTTCCACAGATTAATTACCCGCTGGGTAAAAAAGTATTTCCTTTTATCTGTTTTAACTTTACCAACACTCAATTTTAGCGGATGTCCCCTGGTTCCGGCGTTGTGAGGGAAAAGAACGTCCTATCGAGTCTGTCCCTTCCATGCATAATTTTGTATGTCTCAATCATGTCCCCCCTCAGGCGCCTTTTTTCTAGGCTGAAGAGCCCCAAACGCTGCAGTCTTTCTTCATAAGGGAGGTGCCCCAGCCCTGTAATCATTTTCGTTGCTCTCTTCTGCACCTTTTCCAGCTCCACTATGTCCTTTTTGAGATGCGGCGACCAGAACTGTTTGCAATACTCCAGATGTGGCCTTACCATCAATTTGTACAATGGCATAATAATGTTGGCTGTTTTATTCTCAACCCATTTTTTAATTACCCCAAGCATGGAATTGGCCTTCTTCACCGCCACCACACACTGGGTTGACACCTTCATCGAGTTGTCCACCAGCACCCCAAGATCTCTCTCCTGAGCTGTCACAGACAGCTCAGAACCCATTAGCTTATAGGTGAAGTTTTGATTTTTTGTCCCAGTGTGCATCACTTAGCATTTTACATTGCCCATTGTAAAATACATACATTTTACATTGCCCATTGACCCCCACTCTCTGTTTCCTGGCCCTCAACCAATTCTGAATTCATAAGAGGACCTGCCCTCTTATTGTCTACATTGAAACGCATCTGCCATTTTGCTGCCCATTCCCCCAGCTTGAAGAGGTCCTTCTGGAGCTCTTCACAATCCCTTCTGGTTTTCACCACCCGGAAAAGTTTTGTGTCATCTGCAAACTTGGCCACCTCGCTGCTTATCCTTATCTCCAGGTCATTTATGAACAAGTTGAAAAGCACTGGCCCCAAGACAGATCCCTGGGGCACTCCGCTTTTCACCTCTCTCCACTGTGAAAATTGCCCATTGACCCCCACTCTCTGTTTCCTGGCCCCCAACCAATTCTGAATTCATAAGAGGACCTGCCCTCTTATTCCCTGACTGTGAAGTTTCTTCAGCAGCCTTTGGTGGGGGACTGTGTCAAACACCTTCTGAAAATCCTGGTATATGATATCCACAGGTTCACCCACATCCATGTGTCTGTTGACCTTATCAAAAAATTCCAAAAGGTTTGTGAGGCAAGACTTACCCTTACAGAAGCCATGCTGACTTTCCTTCAGCAACACTTGTTCCTCTATGTGTTTTAGGATTTTATCCTTGATGAAGCTTTCCACCATCTTTCCCAGAACAGACGTAAGGCTGACCGGCCTGTAGTTTCCAGGGTCCCCCCTTCTCCCTTTTTTAAAGATTGGCGTGACATTGGCTATCCTCCAATCCTCTGGCACCGTGGCTGTTTGAAGGGACAAGTTGCATACTCTAGTTAAGAGGTCGGCAACTTCGTTCTTTAGTTCCTTAAGAACTCTTGGATATATACCATCTGGGCGACTTATTTATATTTATCAATTTGATCTAAAACATCTTCTTTATTACCCATTACCTGACTTAAATCCTTAGTTAGGAAGGACGGTTTGGGCAGCGGTATCTGCCCAAGGTCTTCTGCCATGAAGACGGATGCAAAGAATTCATTTAATTTCTCTGCGATCTCCAAGTCCCCTTTTATCTCCTCTTTCCCTCCTTCACCATCCAGTGGGCCGACTGCCTCTCTGGCAGGTTTCCTGCTTCTAACATATTTGAAGAAGCTTTTATTATTCCCCTTTATGTTGCTGCCCATGCATTCCTCAAACTCTTTCTTGGTCTCCTGTGTCACCTTCTTACTTGTCTTTTGTCAGAGTTTGTTCTTTTTTATTCTGCTCACTTGGGCAAGACTTCCATTTACGGAAGGAAGCTTCCTTGCTCTTTACAGCTTCTCTAACTTTGTTCGTCAGCCATGCAGGCGCCCTCCTGGACTTAGTTGAGCCCTTCTTTCTTTGTGGTATACACTTCTGCTGGGCCTCTACTACTGTTATTTTAAACGGCCTCCATGCAGCCTGGAGAGACTGGACTCTTTTTACCTTCCCTTTCAATTTCTTTCTAACTAGCTTCCTCATCTGAGGGAAATCTGCCCTTCGAAAGTCAAATGTTCTTGTGTCAGATTTGCTCTGCACTCTTTCCTGGACATGCATGGCAAAACCAATTGCAGCATGGTCACTGTTCCCCAATGGCTCAGTAACGCTTACATCCCTAACTAGGTCCTGAGTACCACACAATATTAAATCCAGAGTCGCCTGTCCTCTGGTGGGTTCCATGACTAGCAGCTCTAAGGCACAGTCATTCAGCACATCAAGGAATCCGGTCTCTCTTTCTTGACCAGAGCACCAGTTGATCCAGTCGATATGAGGATAATTGAAGTCCCCCATGATTACAATCCTGTCTCTCTTGGTCACTCCCTGATTTGTTTCCTCATTTCAAAGTCCCCTTTAAGTTTTTGATCCAGAGGACGATAGCACACCCCCACTATTACATTGCTCTTATGCCCTGGTAGTTTAACCCACAGTGACTCTATGGTGGAGTCCGGCCCACCTTCAGTTTCTACTCTGCTGGATTCTATCCCTTCTTTGATACAGATGGCCACCCCACCGCCAACACGCCCTTCCCTGTCCCTCCTATAGAGTTTATAGCCTGGGATTGCAGCATCCCACTGGTTCTCTGCATTCCACCAGGTTTCCATTATGCCTACTGTATCAATGTTTTCCCTAGCCACCAAACATTCCAGTTCCCCCATTATTTGCATAATAACACCTTTATGCAGGGTTCCCTAAAGGAGGAACTCTTATTTGATCCCCTTTCCCCACCTCTCTTTCTACTGGACCAACTGTCACTTACACTCACTCTTGAAAGAATTTCCTACTCTGTCATTACTCTGTGGTACTCCTCCCCCCTCCTCCCCCCATAGGGATGAGAAGTTCCGAACTGGATGCCGCTCGGCTCCTGTCAGCTTTCCCCTAGGGGTTAGTTGAAAAGCTGCTCTGCCACCTTTTAATGTTATGTGCCAGCAGCCTGGTTCCATTCTGGTTCAAGTGAAGCCCATCCCTTTTGTACCGGCCTGACTTGTCCCAGAACATTCCCCAGTCATTCTGACGAATCTAAACCCCTTCTCCCAACACCACCGTCTCATCCACGCATCGAGACCCCTGAACTCTGCCTGCCTAGCTGGCCCCGCGCGTGGAATGGGTAGCACTTCTGAAAATGCTACTTTGGGGGTCCTGGCCTTCAGCTTTCTGCCTAGCAACCTAAATTTGGCTTCCAGGACTTCCCGGCTACATTTCCCCACGTCGTTGATGCCAACATGCACCACAACAGCTACCTCCTCCCCAGCACTCCTTACCAGCCTATTTAGACGAGACGTGATGTCCGCAACCTTCGCACCAGGCAGGCATGTCACCATGTGGTCCTTACATCCATCACAGACCCCCCCTCTCTATATTCCTAACTATAGAATCACCCACTACAAGGAGCCCACGACCGCCCTCTCTCCGAGGAGCATCCTTAGTGCAACTGGCTCTTCACTGGGAGAAGGGGTCCCCCCGGGGGATTGATTCAGTGGCGTCATCCTACCGGTTCGCTGGGCGGGGTTTCTTCGCTCGCTGGGAGGGTTTCCGTGGTGATCGGCAGCGTGTTCGCTGCCTCC
>JAJKFI010000005.1:5804664-5832660 GCA_029204185.1 Lerista edwardsae
TAATAATAATAATAATAATAATAATAATAATAATAATAATAATAATAATAATAATCTCCTCTCAAGATGTTTGTCATCTCTCCACAGTCAGAAAGAGGAGGCCATTATGTGCACCACCCCTGCAGCGAGCAACCTGACCAATGCTTCAGTGACTGTAGTAATAGATGAGGAGCAGTTTGTCTCGCCACAGCGCTTTTGGTATCGTCCAAATCCACATATAGATCATATCTTCCCCCACTGCAGCTATGAGTAAGTCTGCGTTTCAACCCCCCCCCGCCCCAGTTTCTGAGGGAACCCTCTACTTCCATCACTTCCCTTGTCCTAGTCTTCCTGTGATAAATACCATGCAGCAAGTTACCTGCTACAGCTGTGGATCCTACCATTGGGTGGGCCCCCAGGTGCGGGGCTCCTGGAGCGGGTGGAAGGCGGCAAAGAAACGCTTTGGCTCTCGAAGAGGCACGTGATTCCAGGCCGTCCACTCCTGTATGGCTCCAAAACAGAGCCTGGACTGCCAGGAGGGCAGGGAGGGGGTGGAGAGCTGACGCTAGGGGCTCAGAGCGCCAACCTGGCCCCTGAAAGGAGCGTGGGCTGGGCGCGCCACTGGTCTGCTAAGTAAATTTGTGAAAGTTCAGAACTATCAAATGTCTAGCAGCAGAAGCCTCTGCACGTCTTCTCAGCAGTCAGTCCCGTTGTGTTCAGTGGAAATTACTCCCAGAAAAGTGTGTATGGGATTGTAGCCTTATTTAATCAGGGAACTATGGTAGCTTCTGACTGGTGTATTATGGACGTGGGTGGTTGTACTATTAGGATCTGACAACTGGATGTACCACTGCCAATTTATTTTAATTGTTCAGGTCATGCACACTCCACTTGGAAATGCTCACAGGAACTTGTGCTATGGGCATTTTTGCCTACCATTGTTACATAGTCATTTTTATTGTTATCTTTTTCAGGGGTTCAAATATCTCTATCT
The DNA here is from genome assembly GCA_029204185.1 of Lerista edwardsae. NCBI lineage: Eukaryota > Metazoa > Chordata > Lepidosauria > Squamata > Scincidae > Lerista > Lerista edwardsae. The sequence goes on from JAJKFI010000005.1 coordinate 5,805,638, forward strand.
ATGGTACCAATCTGGATTCAGTATCTTATATAAAGGTGCAATTTGTGACCCCCAGAGCACAGAGCACAACTAAAGTGAGTATTGGGGGTGGGGGTGGGAGGGTTGACTGTATGTTCATGAAGTGACCCTAAGCAAACTTACTAGAGTAAGGGCCCGATCCTAATGGGCCCGATCCTAATGGTGGTACGAGCGTACTGCCTGCGTTCCTGTCACAAAAGATGCGGTAAGGCACCTCCTGCCCCAGTGGTAAGCCATTCCCAATGCCAGCCCCATGCTGCCCAGAGACTGCACCGCAGGCCAGCGAGCTGTGAATATACCAGTCGCCGGCATTGCAGCTTTTTCGGGCAAGGTGGGAGGGCAGGGGGAGGGGTAGAGCGAGGGTGGGACCTTTGCTGCTGACCCTGATCTTTGTGTAGGGCCACGTGGCCCTACACGGAAGCCCTCACCTCTGCACTGGCTAAATAGCCGGCACAGAGGCTAGTAGACCCATTGCCCATGCTGCGGCCTTACCCTGGAGGAAGGGGACGAGTGTCTCCTTCCTCTAGGGAGCCTCCAGCACCACCCTGGCACCAGAGGGATGCAGAGACAACCGCTTGGTTACCGCTGCTGCCACAGGCGATTGGGCTGCTCAGGATTGGGATGCCTGGCCCGTTGAACGCACCAGGACTTACTGCTGCCTAAACAGTCTTAGGGTGTTCTGTTTATTTGTTTAAGAACATTTTTACCAGACTTTTCTAGATATAATTCTTAAGATGGCTTACAGCACATTTTAAAAAAACCACTAAATAATGGTAAAACTTACCAAAAACCAAAATTAAGTTCTCTCACATGTTTCATAATGCTCCAGATTTAAATAGTTTTGGAGGCAATGTAATTTGGCTTTCATTTTTACATGAAGAGAATTTACATGGGATGATTTAGTCAGAAACAAAAAACTGAATAGAAGAAAGGAAACTGCAGTTCTTTCAATAGGTGCATAACAGAAGCATTGTTCTTACTTTGATATCAAAGTAAGGTATCGCTGAGTATTGAAGATAAAAGTCTAGCCTTCAAGGGGAGAATAGAAAAAGAATCTGAAAGAACCTAAATAGAAATGGCTGTGGAAGACAATTTCATTGTTTCTTTCCAAGAAAGTTTTCACAGACTTCCACTAGGATGGGACACGATACCAAAAAAAAAAGGTTAATACATAGCTGCAGGACTCAATCAGATGCATAGTAGGGATGTGTATTACCTGGTACATATTCCCAAAACGTATTTTGGGACTATCCCATTATAACAGTATTTTTGAGGGAGGCGAAAAGGATAATATAAAGTAAGCTGGGATGTGAATTGATGTTGAGTGCTAAAGTGATGTTGTTGGGATGGCTTTTCTGAAAGACTGACTTTTAAGGAGCTACTGCCAGAATTATAGTCACTGCCTATTGGAAAAGACTTGTTGTGGAATCTACTATATTGGTTCAGATGGATGTGGAAAGTTATTAATATGGTGAAACAGATATAGGCGGACCCTGTATCCACAAATTCCTTATCCGTGGCTTCAGTTATCCACGGGTCCCCCTTTCTTCCTTTACTCTTAGGTGGGTTATTAAGAAAAATCTTGCTTGGGGAAGTATAAGTTCCCTGTTATCCATGGGTTCAGGTATCCACAGGGGGGGCCAGGAATCTATCCCCTGTGGATACCAGGGCATGCCTGTATTGGAGAAAGGCAAGGGAACAAGGTACTACAGATTTTCACAGATAATGTGGATTGTTCTTGTTAACTATTGGAATAAGTATGAAGATAATTTTTATCTGTATAGGTTATTTTTGTTAATCAAACATAAATTGGACTTCAGTTATCTGGGCTCTTCCAGAGGAAAGGGGAAGAGAGAGTATTTATCCCCGTCTTGCTCCCAAAGTGGGGGCACATAGAATTGGATTCCCAATGACAATCTCAGTAACCCAAAAGGTTCTATGCAATCCTTCAAATATTCCTGTGGTTCCCAAACTGTGGGTCGGGACCAACCAGTGGGTTGCGAACCAGTTTCAGATGGTTTGTGAAGCACCTAGAGCAGCCACATTGAAAATATGGGAAGATGGGAGGGGGTGGGCAGTGTGGTTGTCTTGCTTTGTGTCAAGGTTATAAATAGGTTTTTTTTCTTTCTGATTCACTTTGCTATTGGAAAATTAAGAAGTAACCCAACTCATTCTCAGGAAAGCAGCAGGCTCTGGCTTCACAATGATGGCATTTCCAGCCATGACATCACTTCCAGTGGGTCTTGAGAGATAGTCATTTTTTAAAAAAACGCGTCCTGGTGCTAAAACAAACGTGGTTCTCAAATTACTGAAATATTCCGTTCTCTACAGTTGCAGCTTTCAATGTTAAAACCAGTATTTTCACTTGTGCTCGGAAACAAGTTAGTGGTTAGAGATAATCCTTAAATATAGTGAAATAGCTCTTTGCATTGCATGTATAAAATATTGTATCCAAGCTACGCTCCTCCATACTATTGTTATACCCTATGACAAAAGTCAGCCCAGACAAAGTCTTCCACTGGTTCAAGAACATTCTGTTTTTATAACCTAGGAAGCTACTTATACTGTACTGAGTCAGACCACTAATCCATACACAGTGTTGTCTACACTGACTGGCTCCACCACGGGGTTTTTTTTTGGGGGGGGGGCACACTTTGCCCTTCCTGGAGTGCCAGGGATCAAACTTGGGATCTTCTGCATGCAGAGCAGGTGCTTTTCCACTGACTCATGACTCCATTCCCCCGGGGAAGGAAACGTCACAAGTGTGGAGCAGCCAGTTAGAAGACCTCCCGTATGTCCCTGTTGTAAGGACAAGCAGTCCAATCCTGAGCTGCCTGGGTCCTGCGGGTGCAGAGGTAGCCGAACAGCTACTGCTCCATCCGTTGGCAGCTGCTGGAGGCACCTTGGGAGAAGGGGGCATCTGTCACCTTCCCCCGGGTAAGCCAGGAGACCTGCCAATGGGTCTCCTCAAGTCTGCACCAGCTATTTTATTTAGCCAGCGTCCTGGCTAAATAGCCAGCTATTTAGCGTCCTGACACGGAGGTCAGGATCTAGTGGTGAAGGCCGCTGCCAGTCCCACCCTCTGGTCCACCCTTCTCCCACCCACTTCCACCTCCCCCGCCTGCCTGGAATTGCCCCAGCACCAGCGGTGGTTTTACTTACCGGTTGCTGGCTCCACATGGGCGCCACCCGCCTGTGCAAGACCGGCACTGGTCCAGCACTGGTGGTAAGGGCTTACTGCCATACCACCCATACATTTGTATCACCCATGCTGCGCTCAATAGGATTGGGCCCATAGCCCTAATTGTAGCAAACTTAGCCTCTAGGGAGAGCCCCCAAATGGACTAACATAGAAGTCCATGGACCCTATAATGATACGTAGGGAAAGACACAGTATTTAAGGTATGTGGGGTTTAAGCCATTCATCTTGATTAATTAGATGTATAAAGTGAAGTTTGTGCAAGGAGTTATCTCACTCCTTGCTTTGTATCTGTTTTGAGGCAAGTGTCAAAAGTGCAAGAGGGCTGCACTATTCCTTCAGTATATAGTGCAGGACTATATAAGCTAATTTCCTTTTGTTTGTGAAAACATGAACTTAGAGGGGCACCTAGCTGTGACCAAAAGCCAATGCATCATGCATAGATTTTGTTTGGTAGTATTCCTTTGTGTGTGGTATGCTTTTTACAACAATATTTTTTTTCTGGGTTTTTGTTGCTGCTGCTTTTTTCTCTCCCTTTTCCTTGTATTTCAGTGTTCTGTTTCCTTAGTCTTTATTTTCATTCTTTTTGCCAGTAGTTTTCACTGTGCTTGCCTTCAGTCAACTTGTTTTGATTCTATTCAAATTTTGACCCCAACTAACATATCAAAATTATGAAGATGGTTCATTCTTCTGTGGATAGTCTGTTCAACAATTCACATCACTCAGTGTGTGAAGAATTTATGCCCTGGGTTATTTTTTATTATGACTTCCTGTAGATGAAAAGCACAACCTTTTGGTTGGGGGCAGGGAGAGATAAAGGAATAGGAAAGTGATAGAATACTATGCGGTTTATTATCTGATTCCCCCTTGAGCATTAGAAGTCCTACCCAAGATTTTGGATTCTGAAACCTATAACAGACCAAGTTTTAACTCTTTAAGGTTTTTTTCCCTGCAATCATGAAGAATGGAAACATCTCTCCTTTTAAAAAATACCCTGAGTTTTTTTCAGAAAACCACATCTTGTGCCTTTGTCTCATTTCCATCTTTTGTATGGTATGTTTGTTTTTGCAATGTACATTGTACCTGTTGGAGTTCCAGGGTGGCATACAGCAATCATAATAAAAATTAAAAAGAGATAAATAGCAAAGAAACAGGATGATTTAACATGGCAGGAATTTAAATACTTTCCATCAGGGACTAAAAAACCAGGATGAATGAAAAGATATTTGCTTGCTGCCGAAAGGGCATAAGGATGGGTCTTCCTGGGAAGAAAGTTCTATAATTGGCATACTCTATAATCAGAATGCATTATGGAATTTACATGATCATGTCTTTCACAGTAAGGCATATTTCCTAGCTCTTGAATGTCATTCTTATAGCCCAAACAGTTTAGTTTATTCTTGCTTCAGTATTGTGGGCACCTGAATTGAATGCCCTATTCCAGCAATGATCAGATTGAAATAAAGCCAAATGAAACTAAGCTCCATTTGTTATCCTGTTGTTTTGTTTTCTGCTGTGATGACTTCAGGAATGTGCAGGACCGGAATCTGACAAGAGGCTCATTTGCCAGAGCCCTGCCTACCCATTCGAAAGCAAGGTGGAGAATGTTCATGGAAACCTGAGTATCGTGGTGGATGGTGCTCTGGAGCACAGGCTGTTTCAAATTGGCTACTACCCCAAGCCAGTGATTTACCCCTTTGAGCATGAAGACAAATTATATATACTCAAGCAAGGAGAGAACGAGATTGAGATTCATGTATGTAAAGTGGGGTTGTCTAAATCCAGCTTTTAGGCCACTTTGGGGGAGCAGATTCCATCCTGGGAGAGTAAGAGCATGGTGTGTGAATATCTGCATGCATGAGTGGTCTACTCAGATGTGCAGTGTGATCAGCAAAATTTAACCCATAGCCACATTTTCTGCAAGTGGAATATACTGTGGATATGGAAATTCTTGCTCACAGAAGATTCTCCCTTAGCTTGAACTAAGCTTCTCCAGCATGGCGGTACTTCTAGACATATGCGACTTCTGTGAAGTCACACACACACACACACACACACACACACACGAGCCAATTAACACATGAATTGGCACCAAGAAAGCAAGTCATATGTAATGGAGAGAAGCTCATTAAATAAAATTGGAAGGTTATATTGTGAAGACAGTTTGTTTGTAGGATTTACATATGCTGGATACTAAGGGGAAGAGATGTGGAGAGACATCTGGACTCCCAAGATCAGCAGTTGGGTCTTAAGGATATGACTGTTAAGTACCATTAAAACCTAGCAGCAAAGAGCACCGGGTGGGTGGGTTGGAATTAAGTTAGATGGGGCACAGGGTTTGGGCATAAGCTTACAAAGTGTTTTGGGTGGGAAGAAGTGATGGTGACTTCAAAGAGGCAATGTGAATATTCTTATGTATTTGTACAGCACATTGGATTGGATGCTCTTGAAGGCTGCATGCCAATCAATATGACGGTGGGTGGCAAAGATTGTCATCCCAGTGTTCTGAAGAATGAGATAACCTGTCGAATCCCTGAGGGCCTGGATTTCTCTCCGGATGGTTTATTAGCACAGGTAGAGCTAGTGACATTTCTTTTCAACCCATACAGATACCATAGTGTGGTTTCCTTCCTCCCTCCCTCCTTTGGCTGATGTTTCCCTTTGCAGCTTGTTTCTTACCCTGGCCAGACCCTCTCATTCTGTCTGTGTTTTATTGGTGCAGTTTTCTGCTGGTAGCTGCAGAGAAAACTGAAAGCCTGGCGTACTAGAAACTATCCCCATGCTGAATAGCTATTCTGTCAATTTTCATTCCAGCTAACTTCTCTACATTTGCTCCTATGTACCCCTCTCTTTTAAATATAGAGGCTATTCTGTACTGCGCATTTGATAAGGAATGAGAAGGGTTAAGGATGCTGCAGCACCATAGAAAAATCAGCCAGGTCTTGTGTAGGTCTTCTTGGTGCTTATCATCCCATTATGACGTAGGACGGTCATCCCATTATGACCTTTATAGCAACTTGTGAGCTCAAAACAGAGTTCTGACCTTTATGGAAGGTTCTTAAAGAGATGCCTGCTGTATCCAAACCAAACAAGCCAAAGATGCATTTTTATAGCGGAACATTTGGCAATATTCCCAACGTCCTTTGGCAGAACTCCTTAGACTCATTTATTATTAGGAAAGAGTTTCTCCAGTCTGGAATTCACCAAGGGATTCTTGAAATGTAGGAAAAGACTTTTGTCAGTGTGTCCATGAAACTCCCAGCCTTGAACTGAGGGTGGGTGGGAACAAAACACTGACAATCTCTTGAGGGATCTGGGACATACTCTTGAAACTAGATCATGCGACCTGCCTCCTTTTAGTGCTCCAGTGTTTCTGAACTTTCCAGAGAAACGGCTCCAGTGCCTATGTGTGCATCACTTTATTGCCCGTATCCCTGGTTAGCATAGTTTGCAGGGCCATGCCCCGACTGAGATAATTTGCTTTCCCTTGATCAAATTCCTCCTCTGTGAGAACGTAAGAAAAGCCGTGCTGGATCAGGCCAAAGCCCACCTAGTTCGCCTTCCTGTATCTTTCAGTGGCCCACCAGATGTCTCGGGGGTGCTTTCTGCTCTTAGAGATGTTGGTACAAGACATCTCTGGAATACACATTTGTAACTCATTTCTTGTTGACTGGTGTTTGTTTGTTTGTTTTTTTGTCTAACTGCCAAAATTTAGCACTCCAGAGTTTAGAATTAGTTTTAATTCTGGCTTGCTTATTTTTGTGCACATCAAACCTTCCTGATAAAAGACTAGTGCTTGTGGTATTAACTATTGAAGGGGAGCCTATCGCTTCTCCTGATGTAGATTTTTATTTTTTACATTTTTATACTGCCCTTCCTCCAAGGAGCTCAAGGTGGTGTATGTAATGCCTTTCTTCCTCACAACCCATTGAGGGTAGGCATGGCTTATCGGGGGGGGGGACGCACACCATGCAGGAGGGGCAGCACAATCATGTCCCCCCTCATGGCCACCCTTGGAGCTTCTGTTGCTCCAAGGGCTGCCTGCCCGCCTCCTCTGGTTTAAAAAAACAGCAGAGGAGGGCAGCCCTCAAAATTCATGTCACCGCCATTACTTCCAGTTGGGGGGGCTGCACTGGAGGGCTTCCCCTGGTGCAGCACACAGGTCAGGTCCGCCAGTGGAGGTAGTGAGGCTGAGAGAGCGTGACTGGCCAAGGTCAACCAGAAAGCATCACGGCTGAGTGGGGATTTGAACCTGGATCTTCAAGGACTAAATCCAACTCCCAAACCACTACAACATTCTGGCTCCAATTTCAGCTAAGCTACATTTTGTGTATGGCTCCATGACCCATTCTTCTCTTCCTTGGATTTCTTTTATTGAGAATTATTATTGTCACATATTTTTTTATATATGGATGGCTTCCAGCTGAGGGGGAGAGACTAGCTGAATGGAGCAGAAGTGTCCATCATCCCCTGAGCCCAGCCATCCCATTTATGCCTTACTCTGAGATCCAAGAATCCTGGGCTGCCCCTTTCTTATCATTAGCTTATATGGCTAACTTTCAGCTACATGGAAGGTGAAGCAAAAGTACCACCCTCTTCAGGTTAGGATTGCCCCTCAAACTTCAGGACAGCCTTTAACCAAGTTGTTTCCTGTCTGCCCCACTTGCAATCTGCTTTCCACAACACCAGGAACACAAGTTTAGTATGCAATCATTGAATGTGTTAACTTGAAAACCCTACCATTCAAAGCCTGCAGCTGGCATATTGACTCTTGGCTTCCTACTCCTGGCCTGTTGGATGTTATTGCTCTGGCATGGCTGGTAACCAGCTTCCAATGTGTTCCTTCTTTCCTTCTAGGTATGTGTGAATGGAAACTGCACAGACCTGGGCTTTGTGGTTATGATCTCATCTGTATCCCCTCTCGCTGTTATCCTGGGGGCTGTTGTAGCCTTTCTAGTCCTCTGTCTCTTGGCATTTCTGCTGATGAAATATGCACAGTGGAAGAAGAAGGCAGGTAATTGCAAGCCTCTTATTTCGTGTAAGATGAAGACTTTTCTCCAGCTGTGTTTTCTCAGCCACATTTATCTAAGTATGCTGATTTGCATCTAATCTGACTTATGAGGCTTCTGGTCAGAGAATCACCATGTATCAGATCTGACTTAATGATCAGAATGGCAAGTTGTATGAGGATAGGCTTCAGCAGGGGTCAGCCGGGCAACCTACCTAAGAAGGAGACTAGCTCACTGCCACTGATAGGCTTGTTCTTTTGTTTTGACAGGAACTGAGAACTTAGAGAGACTTTCAAGTTTCAACAGGGGCACACCAAGCATCCCACTGCTTCCGTACAATTCTGGTTACACAGATGCTAGTGGTAAGGATCCAGGCTGATTAGTTTCTGATTGTTGTAAAGGTTTTGGAGCTGCTGGGGCAAAACCCTATGAACAAAAGCACCAGAAAACAATCTGGCTCAGGCTGAGGATTTCCCAGCATGTGATCTTTGTTTTATCAGCATGTACAGCATGCTCAGTCTCATGGTATCTTTTGGGTCTTCAGGAGCAGTTGTATCTCAGACTGGCGTCAAGAGATACCTGTCACCATCTTCACGCCTTTGGCTCTTAAGATTGTTAGAAACAAAAAGTAATGCACTCAAGTATCTAGCTTTTTTTTTTTTACTGACTAGTGACTTTTGGTTTGGTTGGAAGAAACCTGTGATATTTCATTAAAATGCAGGAAGAGAGAGTCACCAAGGATTTGGAAAAGACCAATGGCAAGATGCAATATGAAGAAAGGAGTATAGTAGATTTTGCTGTTATCTCTCTAACATTCATTTCCTTCTCCACTATTCCTTGATGGCTTTGCTCTGGCAGGGAACCCACAGACTGGCTCTCATGAAGTGCATTTTGGAAGTGCCTCTTACACAGGGAGCAGTGATGGTTCTGCTGTGCCCTTCGTGCGGGTGCCATCTTGCTCCATGAAACACCTTCGTCCACAGCTGTTGGAAGAGGTGAAGGACATCCTCATTCCCGAAGAGCAGCTGGTTATGCATCACGATCAGATCATTGGCAAAGGTGAGCAGCACCAAGTGCTCTGGGAGCTCACAAGGCAACAAGATGCCTGTATCCTGTTCTGACTCCCTTGCATCTGGCATTCAGGGATAGGCTACCTCTAAAAGGCTACTCAGAAGTTGCGTATTATCATACAGTGCTGATTCAAATAGTTTGAAAATTAAAACATAACACAAGTCGGTTTCTTATTAGATATGCTTATATTTATATTTTGAAATTGACTTCTTTGTGGCCATAAACTTATTACTTTTAAATCTGTTTTTCCTGTGCTTCCCTGCACACTTATTTTTCATAAAGGTCTCTACGAATGCACACAACCTCCCTATGAATATTTTATACAAGCTTTACATCTGTGATTAGTTATCCATTTTAATTTGGGAATTCAATTAAAAAATAAATGCATAACGCATCATTTTCTTGCCAGGAGCATTACCTCCAATGTTTAGGACTAATTAAAGTTCATTTTTATTGTGTGGCTTGTGCAATTCCGTTTAATATGATATCATGGTTCTTGAGAATTCTTTTTCTGATGTTCAAGTATTTACAACTCAACAAATGATGTTCCAGTGAAGGAAACAAACGATTGTTGGCAATTTTATCAGTGGCTCCCCACTGCACCCCAATATAGCCTTTGCTGGTCCACTAGGTGCTGCTACTCCTGTCATGGATAATTGGAGACAAAATGAATTGAATTTGATGTTTGTAGACTTGAATCAACACTTGCCTAGTTGGCTTTTGTCCTTTTTAATTGTTTATCTTTCTAGCTACCATGAAAATTTACAGTGTGTAGATTCAGCAAAATGATACAGGTTAATCTGCTCTGGGCAGTGGGAGGGGGCATTGGGCAGTACTGAATCCCTTTGCTCAGAGTTCATAAGAATCCTGGCCATGTACACCGTATCGCTTGCCTTTGTCATATGTCAAAACTCATTATCAATAGCATCTGTGGCAGGACAGTAATCACTTCTGACTGCATGGGGACTCAGATGTTCCCTGCACATTAAAAACCAGCATAACCGAGAGAAAGCTAGGCTAGAATTTTACATAATAATATTAGGGGTAAAAGGAGAGTTTTCTTTTGTTTTTATTGTGGAGATGATAATACTGAAACCTTATATTCTCTGAAGTGTTAACCTACCAGCAAAGTCATCATGTGGAGCCATACATCACATAACCTGATTGCGGCTCTAAAACTGTCCTGCATTTCTACACAACGAGTGTGAGAGCGCAATCCTATACCCTCATTGCACCGATGCTATGCTCTTGCGCCAGCCGAACGCTGTCACAAGCGTGCCGTAAAGCGCATCAGCATCGGCGGTACAGCACTGGACTGGCACAAGCAGCAGTGCCAACGCTCGGGCGCCACTGCAACCGCCAGCAACGCTGGCCTTGTGCCAGTTGAGCGTCGGTGGCGCACAGTTGGCGCTGGGCCTCACCGAGGGCATTCTGGAGGTGTGCTGGGGGTGTAACTGGGCAGTGACAGGGGTTGTGACACAGGACAGCCGTAGTGCCAAATCCTAAACCCCGTCCCCAACCTCGGCGGCCCCAATTCAGGCAACTTCTGTACACGTGCACCTGCACAACAGCAGGCACAGATCTGAGCAGCCCCATTGGGACAACTGGGGGTTATGCGGGTGTAAGGGGAAAACCTCCCCTTGGCTTGCACATTGCTATGCCTCCTAATGGGCTTTAGGATACAGCCCTGTTATGTCGGCCTTACTTAGGATTGGGCTAAGAGTGAGATCTGTGTTGGTTTAGCTAATGGTTGAAGTGCAAGCTTTAGACAGTTACAGAGAACTCTTCTTAAGGCCTCCGTGTACAAAACAATACCAACCACTACCACCACCCGCAAAAAACCCTTTATGTTGATCTGATAAAATTGTCTTGGGCTTCACTGTCCTTGTCTCGGGCTGCTCTTTCATGACCAAGTGCCTCTGGTACAGAAACAGGCTGTGTAGCTCTATCATGTTATATTGCAATCACAACATTTTAGCCTTCTAACTGCAAGTAATGCAAAATGTTAAGGGTGTGGTTTTGGCTGATTTGCACTGATTTCTGTAGTGGCATGTATAGGGTTTATTCCAATGCTGCTCTTCTTCGTCCTATCCAGGGCATTTTGGCAGTGTTTACCATGGAACATACATAGATCCATCCCAGAAAGAGATACCCTGTGCAGTTAAATCCCTGAACCGTGAGTAATCTCTCCTGCTAATCTATGGCAGTGGCACTTACTGGTCCAAAAAAGGGAGCTTAGGAGGCTTACTCCCCACAATGCCTCCCTAGTTGCAAAGCATTAATGCCCCAGTGATTTGTGAATCTTTTTTCTATTTTTTTTTAAGAAGTGGAAGATTATGCATTCTGCCCCTCTCCAGTGCATTTCCCATGAATATTAAAACAAATCCCTTCTCAGTGCAGTGGGCTGTCTCCCTGGATATTGTGGCGACGCGCACCAGACTTGGCACGCACATGCCTTCCAGCCTGCCGACAAACACTGCGGGGCTCAGGCCCCCCTGGCGCCCCAGGGGGTGGGGGTCACAGGGGGCCCCATGTGAAAATGGTCAAAAAACGGCCAAAATCGGCATCGAATCCGTAGTTTCCGGGGTCGCTGAGACAAGCGGCGATGCTCCCGATGCTGTTGGAGTCCGGGTTCGGTCCCCCCTCAGTGTGGGGGGCGAGAAGGGGTGCAAAACAAAAGGTCCGCCATGCCCTGCTGGAACGCCTGGAGCGATTGGCTCCAGACTTGGCACACGCATACCTTACAGTCTGGCAACAAATACTGTGGGGGTACGACACCCCTAGCACCCCTAGGGGTGGGGGTGCGAAGGGGGTGCCATGTAAAAATACTCAAAAACAGCCGACATTAGTGTCAAATCCATAGTTTCCGGGGTCGCCTAGAAGCTTGGGATAATTTGTTACCCGGGCAACGCTGGGTAACAAAAGGCTAGTAATCAAATAAAGCCCTTATAACTTTGGGGGGAAATGGTGCCTTAAATTGGATGCTGGGGACACCTGCTCCACTTGGCATTCTCTTTTTGTTCACTTTGTAGTGGTACAAGGAGGCACCGTTGGCTTAAGTGCCATAATCTATGGCAAAGCCTTGGTGCCTCTTCACAGTGTCATTCTACACATAGTAGATAGAAATAGCTGTGAAGAGGGTTGTGAGGGGAGCACTGACATCCCTTAGCCTGCCAGATAGCGCTGTTAAGACATGCTGTTAAAACTTCTCTGGGGAAGCTCTTTGACACATTGTAGGAAGCAGTCCTGGAGGGGATTTAGAGAAACAGAATTGCTCTTGTACCCAGTTTTGGTGCTACTGCATTTCATAAACTTGTAAAATGAAAAATGGGTTAACACTAGGCTCCCTGTGGAACCAATAATTCCCAGGGCTTTGCTGGTCTTTGAATGATATTCTGATGCCTGGTAAAGTTTCTCCCTATAAATAGGGTTACCAGATACAAACTGGTTCAGAGTGCCTCTACCTTTAACCGTTGTATAGAAGAGGGAATTTGAGTAGGTGCAGCTCATGGGAGGGTTTCAAAAGCTGCACCTGCCAACATTCCCGCTTCTATACAATGGTTAAAGGTATAGGCCCAATTTGTCCCAATTTGTATCTGGAAACTCTACTTATAAACACTCTGTTGGGGCTTTGGAAAGCAGAGGTGCCCACAGCCAGCTTAATCCAACATTCTGCAGCTCTTACTCTGGTGGTCTTTTTTTGTTTTGGTCAATATTAGCTTTTGGGGATATCCTTCCACAACCCCCAATGAACAATTTCTGTCCCCAAGAGCTAGTACCACTGCGGATGTACTGGCAGCCCTTATGCTCTGTTAATCCATTTCCCAATTGTTTTATGGGGTGTGCCTCAGAGCCTTTGCCAAACCTCTCCCTCTTTTTGTTGTTGTTGCAGGAATCACTGATTTGGAGGAGGTGGAAGAGTTCTTGAAAGAGGGCATTCTGATGAAGAGCTTCCATCACCCCCATGTTCTCTCTCTCATTGGGGTTACCCTGCCTAAAGAAGGGCTCCCCCTGGTGGTGCTACCATACATGAAGCATGGCGATTTGCGACACTTTGTCCGTTCGGAGGAGAGGGTATGTACTGAGGCTGGGCCTGCTCCAGCAAACCAGCCCTTGAGGTTGGTTTAATTCCCTTTTAATTTAATTCCCTTTTAGGGGGAACAAAAGCATCTTTAATCTCTTATATTTGATTTTCCTGATTTAGGAGCTTCCCATGGGCTGAGAGGCTTTAGCTCCATTATGTGATGCGGAATCATTGTTAAGGATGGAGGTGCAAAGAGACATCAGCCTGTCCTTTTCCTCCCTCACTCACAGTGTATCTTTCTCTTTTAGCCAGCAATGGAAAATAGGAAGCCACCTTATCATGGGCCAGACCACTGGCCCATCTAGATAGATATTGCCAGTACAGACTGGAAGTGGCTCTCTGTTTCGGGCAGGAATCTTTTCTCTGCCCTACCTGGAGACGCCAGGACTTGAACCTGAGACCTTCTCATTGCAAAACAGGAGCTCTTCCACTAAGCTATGGCTCTTCCCTGCCAACAGAGGCTTTGCATACTCCTTCTGTCAGGAGCTCACCGTCCTGCAGCAAGCAATGAGCAGTGGAGCTGGTTTCCAGGCAAAGGGGGGTGAAATCCATCCTGCAGCACAGCAGAATATTGTTAGCTAATATATTTTTGTCAGGTTTTCTTGGAGCATTGCATCTGTACAAGCCATCTGATTTGCTGCTGTGCTGCTGCTGCAACAGGTTGTGAAACTTCAGGGTCCCAGGGCAGAGGATTTTTTGCTGACTTCAAGTCTTCTTGAGCAGGAGCAACATGAGCTTGTCGCTGATGCATCTTTTGCCGAGAATCTCGTCTCTCTCCCATCCTAAGCAGTGCAGAACTAGCAGCTTTTGCTGAGAGCTGCAGTAGCACCAACACCTCACTTTTCCCATTAGGGAGGCAAACACAGAAACAGAGCTAGTGAGAGTCATGCTGTAGGCAGGCTTAAGTCCCATTTCTCTCCCCTTCCTGCACCATGGCCAGCGTTTAATGATAAATCATTGTAGTACAGTGATCAGTGCTGAAAAATCAAGGCACCTGCTGGGTTGCAGAGAGAGATTCATTGGTTTATTCTGCCCTGCAGTTTTTCTGATTGTTTTCAGTGGGATTGTGCATTTTGCAGTACCCAGCAGAGATTCTTCTGAATGGCAACCTGCTTCCATGCTTGGCTATACTTTAAGGGTGTGGCACATGTGTAACAAAACCTTGATAGCTGTTTCTAGAAAAACACAGCTCTGTGCAGAGTTGTGACAGAGGTTGGGGATGCTTAACCAGTCGTTTGTCTGCCTTTTCCCCCTACAACTCCCCAGAGCAGTTGGAGGAGGGAAAGGAGAGGTTAATCACCCCCTCATTCCTTCTCCATTCCAAATTGTCCTTTCCCAAAGCTGCTTTGCTTTAAGAAGTGACCACTAGTGTGCTATTATTTATGTTCATCAATACAAAACACCAGTGTAGGCAGTATGGTGTGGCCGTCTAAATAAAGGACAAATAATTTCCATGCACAAAAACCCTTGAATGTTACAGCTGCACACATACAATTCACTGTCAGTTTCTTACTGTTTTCTACATGGAAATGGTTTCCGTGCAGGAAATGTATGGTGCAGAATTCAGTCACTTTGTGCATGAAGCACATTCCTGTTGGGAGTTTAAAGATGGGAAGATTCAGGCCATTGCCCTCTTGTCTCAGTCTGGGGTCTGAGCAGTGACTTCTGGCAGCACTACCTGTCCTGAAGTATTTGGAAGCAGGCTTTAGAGCAGAGTGTCCCCTGGTTGTAACTAGTGACTATATATCTATCACACAGTGACTGGAATCTTTATGGGTTCCTATGCCAAGGCCTGGCATTCTTTCCAACTAGCTGACAGCAACTGGACTTTTGGGAGCCTTTTCTTCCTAAAAGCACTAAGAAAATAAATTCATAATCCATATGCCTTCCATCTGGTTAACTGCTGTTTTGGGGACAGCCCATGCTTTATACCATTTGAACTTGGGATAAAAGAATACTACATTTGTACTTTGGGAAGCAAAATTGCCTCTTCTTCCATACGGCAATCCTTCCAGTATTTAAAGAGTGCTATCTCAGCCTTCTCTTCTCCAGGCTAAGCATACCAAGTTCCCTCAGCCTTTCCTAAGATCTGTTCTCCAGCCCTCTGACCATTCTTGTTGCCTTTCTTGGAACCCGCTTCAGTTTGGTTGCATCCTTCTTAAAGTGAGGTGTCCAGAATTTGACACGCAGAGGCATTTCTACAGGGATGGCAAAGCTCTAAGTTTTGCAAGAAGCCTTACCCTGTCGTGTAAATCCCTCCTCTCCCTTGCTGCTGTAGCCAGTAAGCAACGCCAAGATTGGCTAAAACGGTGCAGGAGAGGAGTGATTTCCACTGCAAGGTAAGGCTTCTTGCAAAACTTAGAGCTTTGCCATCCCTGTAGAAACGCCACTGTTGACATGATACTCCAGGTGAGGTCTCACCAGTGCAGAGTAAAACAGAACCACAACTTCCTGTGACTTGGAAACTACAGCTCTACTAACGCAGGCTAAAATAGCATTTGCCTTCTTTACCGCTGCATCACACTGCTGACTCGTGTTCATCTTGTGATCCACTGCAACGCCAATATTTATTTAATATTTAATTAGCTGCTCAAATTTCTTGTTCTGAAGAAGAGTAGTTTTGGAGGTTATGCACTTCCGCGCTGCACAGATGTGCATGGTTTTAAAAGGAGGAGGGAAACAAGCCAGCCCCCTTCTACCTCCCTGCATCTGTTATGTGCAAACAGAATTGCCGAACGATTTTTACGAGAAACATGGTTGATGAGAGTCTTGCACAAAGGGGCAAGAAAATATAGTTGAGGGACACTTGGAATGAACATGTCAGAAAGCAGTGAGAGCATCTACCCAGTAGGGGGCCACACAGACCCACAGCATAACTAATACATGGCAGTAAAGTCTGAGGGAAGTGTCACACAAGACTGAAATCCTACATCAGTATAATTTCCATGTAGAACATTGCTTGTAATTCATGTGAACCTGTGAAGTGATGATGGGTAGGTTTCTGTTTTGCCACATGCTCACTCAACAGGAAAGCCTCATTTGGCAGAAAACTCTTGCAACATATTTAAATATATTTATGTAGACACATGTGTTCTGTCACACATAGCAGCTTGCCCACAGAGTGCACCCAACTTCCTGTCCAAAAGTAGTATCCAAGTAGAAAATTTGTCTTGTGTGAAGCAACCCTGAAATTAACTTCAGCTGTGTTGACTTGGGGAAGCTACAAGCAAGCAGCTCAGGTCTCTGGAGGGGCATAAACACCAGAGCCAGATGGAGAACTCATTTCAAGTTTCCTGAATGTCACAGAATCTCTTTCTCTTTCTCCCCAGAACCCTACTGTGAAGGATTTAATAGGCTTTGGGCTGCAAGTGGCTCAAGGGATGAACTATTTGGCCCAGAAGAAGTTTGTACACAGAGACCTTGCTGCAAGGAACTGTATGTAAGTATTGTAAGTGTGTGTGTGTGAGAGAGAGAACAGAGAACCTTACTGTGTAGGGGAAGATTGAACAGGGGGGACGCATATGTATAGTTGGTCTTTGCACTGTTATTCTTTTAAGTAATTTCCAGTGTTTTGTTTAGATCTTTCCTTCATTCGGTGGTATGCCCTGCTTACATTTCTATTTTGCAGCTAACATAGCAGAGCCCAGGCATTTAGTACACTCCATATATGGCCCTACCACTGTGCCACAGCTCTAGCTTCAGTGGGAGAATGAGGTCATAAGAACATAAGAAGAGCCCTGCTGGATCAGGCCACAGCGGGCCACCAGGTGCCCCAGGGAGACATGAGACAACAAGATGCTTGGATCCTGTTGCCACTCCCTTGCACCCGGTACTCTGAAGTAGCCCACCACCAATGTAAGGAGGTTGCACAATCCGTCATTGCCTATAGCCCACGATGGACCTTTCCTCCAGAAATCAGTCCAAACCCCTCTTAAAGGCATCCAGAGCAGATGCCATCACCACCACCTGTGGCAAAGAGTTCCACAGACTAACCACCCGCTGGGTAAAAAAGTACTTCCTTTTATCTGTTTTAACTCTCCCAACCCTCAGTTTTAGCGGATGCCTCCTGGTTCTGGTGTTTTGAGAGAGGGAAAAGGACATCCCTCTATCGACTCTATCCCTTCCGTGCATAATTTTGTATGTCTCAATCATGTCCCTCCTCAGGCGACTTTTTTCTAGGCTGAAGAGCCCCAAACGCTGCAGTCTTTCTTCATAAGGGAGGTGCCCCAGCCCCGTAATCATTTTTGTTGCTCTCTTCTGCTCTCTTTTGTCGGTCCCTCCTGTTAGCTTATGGTTGAGGTGCCAGAGCAGGACCTTGGTTCTGATGCTGGTGTCTCCATGTCCAAAAGAGTGCTGTCCACCTGGCCACCGTGTTCTTCCTGACTCTTCCCTCCGCTCTGTGCTTTCTAGGCTCGATGAGACCTTCACAGTAAAGGTGGCAGACTTTGGGCTGGCCAGAGATGTCTTTGACAAGGAGTATTACAGCATCCAGCGACACCGCAGAGCCAAGCTCCCTGTCAAATGGATGGCTCTCGAAAGCCTGCAGACCCAAAAATTTACCACCAAGTCTGATGTGGTAAGTACAAACACAGGCAGCAGCTAGCTTCAGGCCAGGGAAGCAAGGATGCCAATAGACTGTCTCAACATTTCCTTGACTGCATAATCTCTTTAGTAAAGGATGATAGAGAAAGGGTCTGATATGGAAGGATTGTTCAGCAAACTCCAGAATGCTGGGTATACTTAAGCATTTTAGACGCCCAGCTTGGCACCTCATTGGCCAGGGTAGGAGAAACCAGTTGAAGTGGAGTTCTATCTCCACTTGTGATAGAAGTTCAGAAACAAAATTCTTCCATTCTAGTGCTGTCCTGTTGTCTTTATGTGTTTGCCCAATGGTGCTGTCATCCCCCAAGCCCACTATAACCATTGCATAGAACACAACACCTTCCCCTATCCTAGATTGCTTTTTACTTGATAATTGTTTTTATTCTGTTGTGTGCATGAGGCTGAATCTGAAAGTTATGGAAATATTTGACTGGCAAGTTGAATGGCAAGTGGTGAGAGATGCTGAGAAATCGAATAAACCTCTCCAGGATAGTACGTTTCCCCTGCTCTGTTGACCATGGGTCTCAGATCTAAATTGCCATCAGTATTAAACTCTGTTTTCCTCACCTACACATTCTGTTTTCTTCTGCCTAGTGGTCTTTTGGGATCCTCATGTGGGAGCTGATGACACGAGGAGCCTCTCCGTACCCTGAGGTGGATCCATACGATATGACCCACTACTTGTTGCAAGGAAGAAGGTTGCCCCAGCCTGAATACTGTCCAGATTCTCTGTGAGTGTGTGAAGTTTTGGCAGGACCCTTCAAAATGCTGGCGAAGGACTGAGGGGAGTGCTGAGCTCCATGTAGTCTTTGAAGTTACAGGAGCATTGAGATTACCATCTGCTGGTCTCCACCCTATAGAGATAAGGGCCATAAGGAGAAAGTCAGGCACAAGATTGTGAGAGAAGAGGAAGAGGCTGTCTTTTGTGCCACATTTGAAGGAAGGGTCTATAATTTTATGCTAAAATTCACAAATCAGTGATGTTGCATATCTGCCTAATTTTAAATTGAAAGGAGACTTGTGATATAGAGGCGTGCCCCAGTGTCCACAGATTCAGGATTTCAGTTATCCACAGATACCATAGATACTAGGATGCCTATTAAAAAGATAAAGGTAAAGGTTTCCCCAAGACCGAATAGTCTAGTTGTGACCAACTCTAGGGGGTGGTGCTCATCTCCATTTCTAAGCCTATAGAGCCAGCATTTGTCCGAGGACAATCTTGCATGGTCATGTGGCCAGCATAACTATCCGCCATAGTGCACATGCCGATACCTTCCCACCGAAGTGGTCCCTATTTATCTACTTGCATTTTTAGGTGCTTTCGAACTGCTAGGTTGGCAGGAGCTGGGACAAGCAACGGGAGCTCACTCTGTCGCATGGTCTCGAACTCCCAATCTTCCAGTCAGAAAGCCCAGCAACAGCGGTTTAACCCGCTTCGCCACCACGTCCCTAGGATTAAAAAGATAGGGGAACATTAAATAGAATACCTTGTTGCAGCAAAAGCACTGATGTTCCCCTATCTTTAAAAAGGCATCCCCAGTATCAACGGTGAGGTTCAGAACAGAACCCCAGTGGATACCAGGGCATGCCTGTATCTGGTGGAGAATGATATGAGAGGAAGAGGTAGAAAGTGGTGTATGGGACAGTGAACAAGACAATGTAGGATTATTTTATGGGCTTGGGAGGGAAATGTGGGCGCACTGGACGAGACAGGTCACACTTTGGTTTCTAGTTGATACTGGCCACATTTGTTAACATTTCTCCACAATCATGGCTACTAGAATGCAGTATGCTCCTAAATGAACCACAGAGTTTTAAAAGTTGATGCAGATCAGAAGACCCAGTTCCCAATCCGTTGTGATTTTTCTTTTTTCAGTCATCATATGGTAAGATCTACATACATGGAACTTGATCCTGTGAAGGTGACTACTGCATGTATTGGCTCTGCCCAGTGCATTTTGGGAAACCTGATTCAGGGCCCAGTCCTAACCTGGAGATAGGCTGGCACAGTTAGGTCAGCAAAGTTTGGCTGGCACAAGGGAAACAGTAAAGTATGTTTGGACAACTCTCTGAGTCAGAGAGGCCAGCACACACAGGCATGCACCATCCTCCCTGACTCCAAGAGTGGTTCCAAACATGCTTTATGGTGGCCCTGGTGCCAGCCAAACTTTGCTGGCCTAACTATGGCGGCCTAACTCCAGATTAGGATTGCACCCTCAGTGATGTTGCTGAACAAATATCAGTCAGAGAGACAAACATGCTGAGACTTTTATTTTTTTTTAAAGCTTCCATTTGATCCTCCCATGTGGTGATTGTAAAAACACTGCACAGTAAGAAAATTAGTTAAATCAATTGACGCTTTGAATCCTTGCAAAGTTCCCCCTCCCCGATATCATGTCAGATTTTCTATTGCATGGTCATAACAATCCAGATTTCTATACCCCCTGAGTGCATTCTTCCCCTCTACTCCTTACAATCTCCATCATAGCCTTAACATGTCACACTCAGCCTAGTTGCCAAATGTTCCACACCTGTCCTTTCTCCACACATTAGCACCAGTGTCCCGACAGGTTTTGAAAACCTTTCCTAATCTGGAGTGTCGCAATAATTAACTCCTAACTCCTGTTTTGAAGTGGTTCCGCTCCTTCCTGGCTGACAGATCCCAGAAGGTGGTGCTGGGGGACTCTTGTTCGGCACCCCGACCTCTTAGGTTCGGGGTGCCGCAAGGTTCCATCTTATCCCCCATGCTGTTTAACATCTACATGAAACCGCTGGGAGAGGTCATCCGGGGGTTTGGAGTGGGGTGCCATCAATATGCTGATGACACCCAACTTTATCTCTCCTTTCCCCCTGATTCTGAGGAGGCGGTTGAGGTCCTGGATCGCTGTCTGGAGGCAGTTGGGGGCTGGATGCGGGCGAACAAGCTGAAATTAAATCCGGATAAGACAGAGGTGCTTTTGGTTCGGAAATCCACAGCTTGGGTATTGGACTATCGTCCTGCTCTGAATGGGGTCGCACTTCCTCCGAAGGAGCAGGTTCGCAGCTTGGGGGTTCTCCTGGATTCACAGCTACACCTGGAGTCCCAGGTGGCGGCGGTGGCCAGGGGAGCCTTTGCTCAGCTTCGGCTGATCCGCCAGCTGCGGCCGTACCTGAGCTGTGCGGACCTGGCCACAGTGACCCATGCCCTAGTGACATCAAGATTAGATTATTGCAATGCGCTCTACGTGGGGCTGCCTTTGAAGACGGTCCGGAAATTACAACTAGTACAGAACGCGGCGGCTCAGGTGGTTGCTGGGGCACGTCGGTTTGACTCTGTCGAGCCGCTGCTTCGGCGACTACACTGGCTGCCGGTTCTGTTCCGGGCCCAATTCAAAGTGCTAGTTTTGACTTTTAAAGCCCTTTACGGCTCGGGTCCGGGGTATTTGAGGGACCGCCTTCTTCTATATAATCCAACCCGTACTCTTAGATCATCTGGGGGGGCCCTTCTGACTGTGCCGCCACCAGGAGAAGTAAGAGGAGTGGCGGCCAGGAAGAGGGCCTTCTCGGTGGTGGCCCCCCAACTCTGGAACACCCTTCCCCTCGAATTGAGAACTGCTCCCTCTCTGTTTACATTTCGGCGGGGGCTGAAGACCTTTTTATTCCAAAAAGCTTTTAATTGTTGACAGGTTGGCTGGCCGGTTATTATGATCCACGGGGCTTGTGTTTTATTTTATTTTTTAATTGTTTTTAAATTGTTTGTGTTTTTAATCTTGATTGCTTATTGTTTAATACTGTTTTTAACTGTTTTTAATGTTAATTGTTATACTTTATTTTTATCTTTTTTAATATTGTAAGCCGCCTTGGACATCTGCCCTGGCAGAGGAAAGGCGGGGTAAAAATTTCTTAAATAAATAAATAAATAATTCCCAGCCATAGGTAGGAATTACTAAGTTAGTGTCTCCTTCCCACTGCTACCCTGCCTGCCCCCAGTCCATTTGGCATACATTCTGAGGCTACCCCAGGTATGGAGACTTGGTGAATGGGGCTAAGGCTGATGAGATGAGAATAGGGGTGGCTCACTGCAATTGGTTATCCTGGGGTGGCCAAAACATGTTTAATTATTGGGGCACTTCTGTGATACTGTTTTGTCCTTCAGGATCTGGTGCTTGGTATGATGTGCTTGGTATGGTGTATTATCTCTTCTTTAATATTGGTGTGCTTGTGTTTGGGGCAGGTACACAATTATGTTGAACTGCTGGACTCCAAACCCTGAGGAACGTCCAACTTTCTCCGCTCTGATCCAGGAAGTGGAGCATATTGTAGCCTGCCTAAAAGGAGACCATTATATCAACCTCAACGTCACCTACATCAACCTTGAGCAAGGACTGCCCTTCCCATCCTCCAGCAGTTGTGTGAATGAAGCCGACTCCAGTGGGCTGAGCAAGGAAGCAGCCACTACTGGGCAAGCATAGCACTGTGCAGGTGTTTGTTGCGCTCTTCCAGGGGCTTCATTCCACCAACTGGGGAAGTTCTTGATTCCTACTCTGTTGGGGCTTTGTGTCACAGCAGTTCAAAATCTCCAGCGGTCCTGGAGCCTCCCTTCAGATGCTAATCACTTTATTGCCTTTTGGATTTGGGAAAGCCTTGGTTCAGAGACCTTCTGTGACATGATCACTCTGCTGCACATTCCAAGTGACTTTGGGGCTTAGAAATATGCAGAGAGAGAGTCAGCCTTCCCTTAAGAGGTGGGGCAGGTCCCCTTCGCTCAATAACAGAGAGATATTCAGAATATTTGGGAACGTATTCTGGACTATTTTTATAAGGGTTATAAAGTAATTTAATAATTTTTTAGCCTGTGGCTGAATCTGTATATAAAAGAACATTTTGACCACATGTGCTGTTTGTATTGAGTGTATTGTGCAACAGGCTCTTTGGTTTTGTTCTTGTGACAGGGTATATACTGTGTGTGGTCTGTGATGTTGTCACATCCACAGGCGCCTTGTAGCAGAGGCTCATGTCATGTAGTAACCTCATTTTGCAGCAGTCCACTGACAAGTTAGGCATATGGTGACCTCGATGCAGGCAAGTGTTCAATGGGTTGAAGCAAAATTGGAAAGCATGCACAGTGAGCCACATGCCCCCTTGTCCATGTTGGAGTGGCCCTGTACCATGGACAGCAAACTTGCACTGATCCACAGCAAGGAAAAAAAATGTGTGCTGTTGTTGTAAATTCTCAATACATTTAAAAACATTTTATTGTGGAGGCTGGCAGATTTCACCTGCGCTTAGACTGAGTATTTAGCTTTTGATGCTGGGACTTGGCTGTAAAATGCATCTACTGTGTATTCTCTCTTCCATTTGAATAAGCATTGTATGGGACAAAGTGTGTTCAGGGTTTTGGGGCTAGCTTGAATCCTTGGAACCTTCTCTTTTTGGAGTTAACCAACATTTGATGGGTAGAGTGGTCTTCAGATAATAAGAAAAAATAGGTCCTTTTTTCATATAGCAGACTATGACACTATCTCTCTAGGTATCTATCGGGGAGATAGGTTGCTGCTGGTGACTTAGGGCAGACGTCTTCTGATTTTTGGGGAAAACAAGCAAGTTATGTTTTTAGGCCTTAGGAAGGCCTTTAGAAGGCATTCTGACAACCAGAAAGGCTGTGTGCACCTTGCCCTCTGAAGAAACGGAGTGCTCAAGGTGACGTACAATAGAGAAAAAGTAGTAAAATGCCAGAATAGGAACAAAATACAGAATAGTGTATTTTAGGCTACTTCAGGAGAACCACCAGCAGGGGGCAACAACAGCAAAAGGATTTAAAGAGTTTAACTTACATCTCAGTCCAACTGATTGCCAAAATTCAATTGTAAGCTTGGCAGGGGTTAACTTTCCCCCATTTTTTTTCCAACTTTCCCCCCACCTACAGCAAAGCTGCTATTTGCCCTACATAAAAATGATATGTAGGTACCTGCATGTTTAGTCTCAGACAACTTCATGCGGAGGGGGTGGAAATTAAGGCTGCAATCCTATGGACTCTTTCCTGTGAGCAAGCCCCATTGAATCAAATGGTATTTAGTTCTGAGTAGACATGCCTAGGATTGTGCTGTAAATGGGGAAAACTGCATGGAGATTGAGGGAAATTGGCCCTTTCTGATTCCAGATCTTGCCCTCCATCCCCTTAAAATATTACAAAAATAAGAAATGATGTGTAGCAGGTAAGAGGAGCAATTTTCAAATTCCACAAAAGTCCTCTTTGTGTCTGCCTGCTTTGTAATGGGGCAGCCTTTCCAAGCAAGAGCTCTGTGTCATGAAAGAAAAGGCATGAGAGAGGAGTACAGGGATAATTTGTACCTGGTCCCAGAGACAAAAAGGGGGCCAGGAACCAAAGGAGGGGGGCTCAGAAATGTCCTGGGATCTCACATTTTCCTATCTCAGCTGGACTTGCTGGCAACGCAAGATAGTATATGCACTACTGCAGGTGCATGGCTGCCACCACAAACCATATGCACATGGCCAAGGAATGCATGCATGAAACGCCTTAACACTGTCAAATTTGGGAGGAAACTGGCCTGCTAACAGTAGCTCTTTGGCTTGTGGATCCACTTACCATGAAGGAGCTCAGGGACACAGCTGCCGGACTACAGATGCTATGGAATTAAATTTTGGTGCACTCAGAACACTTCCTATTCTAAATATGAACCTTTGGGAAGGGGCTCAAAAGAAACTTTGTACCCCCTGATGAAATACCTCCTAGGGGCCTGGCAAAAAGGCATCCTGTTGGAATCAATGGGATGCACATCCAAGTGATGTATTTTAAGATCAGGGTATAAATGCTTAATTTCTTTTAGTATGTAACATCCCCTATCTAAAGGGTTCACTGTGACTAGTAGCAAATACATAGACACATATAGGACTTATTCTAAAAAGAGAAAACAAAGAGTAAGCAGACATTTGTGCCATTTCCTTCTGTGCTCTCCCTGTTCCATTGGCTTTTATAGCGGCAGTGTTCCAAGCTGATGCCATTTCCTATAACAGCTCCAAAGGCAGCTTGGGGACTACAGTAATTCCAAAAGTGCACATGCAGGGGGGGGCATCTCACCATTTGTCCTGTGCCTGTTCTACAGCCTTTAAGGATAGCAATGGACTGGAATCTTTCTTGCTTTCCTGTTTCTTAAGATTCTTCCAGCATGAAGGAGAATGACTTCCCCCCACCTTGAACTTGCGGTCAACATGTTTGAAGCAGTAGAGAAAACTCTCACATCCTTCAAGTATAACAGGGGACCTCACTAGCCAAGTGTTTGAAATGTGGCCAAAACGCTTATCTTTGTTGCCAGGTTGTTACAAAAGCTTAGAGATGGAAAGAAAGGAGGATGGATGGTAATTACACTGCACAAAAGATAACCAGCTCTGGATGGCTGAATGCATAGCCTTCACCCTAGCAGCCTGACATTATAAAAAATGGCTGCACTTTGGCTGGGAATATCACAATTAATATATAAAACAAGAGTATCTCCCCCATAAACTGAGTTCTTAAAAGATTTTGACATATTAAAATATTGCCTTACCCTTTGCATCCATTCAGTGCCCTTGTTAATTAGTTGAATAAATAAGTGGGCAGTACTTACTAAATTTAGACATTATATGAAACTGGAAGAGATTGCAAACCTTACAGACAACAAGCTATCCATTCAAAATGGTCTCAATAATCTAGAAAGCAAACTTATTAAAGTGAGTAGGAACGGACGCAAATCCTATCCATGGGAAAAAAAGAGCCAACCGCATTAGTGAAAAAGGAAATAATGGGTGATCAGGCTGTGAGATTGCCAAGAAAAATGTAGAGGTTATACTGAGCAGCAAACTAAATGAGGCAAGTGTATGATGCTCTGGCATTTTTATTTTTAGATTATATCCTAACACTCTCCAATACTTGCTGGGAAGATCAATTGCTCACCATACTACTTGAAAACAGGATAACAAGCAAAACGTTTAAATTAGAAAAGCAGGTTTAGGTTAAATAAATAGGCATTAAATAACAGAGAAAAATACAACGTTAGCTAGAAAAGTTGTAGTGTCCTTGAAGTTTGCCAAGGTCAGGCACAGGGTTGGCCCATTTATGAGGCCAACCAAGGCAGTCATTGCAGGGTGCAGATGGGTGAGGCTGCCACCACTGTCCATGTCCTTGGCTTTCACCTTTGCCACCACCTTTGCCACTCTCCTTGGATTTTAAGAAGAATGAGCCGAAGAGGAAGCGGAGGAGAAGAAAGGTGAGTGGTGGGCTAGAGCATCTAGAGACACTCTAGGCCCCTACTTTGCTCTTCCAAACTTTCTCTTCTGCTCTCTTCCCCTCCTCTTTTTCAGATTCAGGAAGACAGAATGGCAGTGTGAGCGATGGAGGAAGATGATGCCTCTTTGTACCTGCTGGTCTGCCGTCAGATAAGGTGCTGGCAGATCTTGGGCCAGTTCTGGCCAGGCATTTGTCCTGGAAGGTGCCCTGCTGTAAGGTAGGGTAGGGTATATAATGGACAGTGCGGTGTCCTCCAAAACTGGAAGACAGGTTGAGAGGATGATAATGAAATACAGGTTCAGCAATTCTGATGCTGGCAAAGAGTGTGGGGTGCATGCACAGTTCATAGAATTCCCCACTCATTTGCAGATCATGGCAAGATCATGGCCCCACTCATGACAAGATCAGTTCAGGAGGGCAGAGTCAACCCCAGAAAAGGATGAGCAAAATTGCAATGAAAAAGATGTCTCTTTCAAAGATGGTTTTTCACGCTTCTACTTTGTGCCAAATGCTGAACCAGCTGCCCCAGTTAAGGGGCAGATGAGCTTTTCCATTTTAAAATTTAAAATGGAGCGTTTCCATTTAAAATCATTTAAATGATTTTAAAATTTGGACCCAAGTGTAACTCTGGCATGTGTAACCATGTGCTAAATGCTCTCATTCCTGTTCCTCTGTTATCCAGGTAGAGGAAAGATTTGGGGAAATCTAGGAAGATGGACAAAGGCTTCTTGACCTCTTGAGGTTCAGGGCGCAATCCTCTATGTGCCCTTGGGCCAA
>JAJKFI010000005.1:5832670-5862378 GCA_029204185.1 Lerista edwardsae
TTTCTCCAGTTTCCAATTTGTGCTCACTTCGTGCTATGGATTTGCAAAAATCTAAAGAGGATGCTTCCAGCAGGTCACAGAAAGAGAACTTTACAGTGCCTGGAGAAATCAAAGTCATGGCAAAGCAGCCCCCATGGCAAAGGCCGCACCAGTGCAGCTGGGAAGGTTCTGTACCCTGAGGTAGGTGCGTTCACCCGATCTACAGCAATACAAGAGGGGAATTAACATCTAGCAAGCAGGTGAATGCCATCCTTTCATTCCACATCGTCTCCCGGAATCTGAGTTTCCAAAGAGCACCAACTGTCTCTTAAAACACATTACCAGGCAATTGTGCTCCCATAATGTGATGATGGCACTTAGACACCAGTGCTTACATGCCGGCTCAGAAACGAAGGTTACAGGGTCTCAGTCACCAAGGAAACAGCGGGTAGGCACTAACGGTGCTGAAACGATATACAAAGCAAACTTCAGAATCACTGTATTCAAATGATTGAATTAAAAGGTGGTTTGGGGGATTTAAAAAACTCGCCTTCAGTATTCAATGGACTTTTCATTACTCATGTATTCAAGACTTTGTTTCTGCCCACCTGCGAGCTTCACTAGTCTCTAGAAGAAGTTGCCAGCTTCCCTGTGAGTCATCATTTGGTTAACCCAGGCAATAGGACATTATTCAAAGCAGCACCCAGAAAAAGTAATGAAAATAAAAGATGATAGATCAACGTCACTCCTTTTTGATGAACTTCACAATGGTCAGAAAATGGAATTTGGATGTACACCGAAGCACCAAGATGCCTGCATTATGTATGGGAATGCAAGATTTTATCTCTAGCCGTGATACCGAGTGACGAGGCGAGTGCATGGAATTGAAAACTGGGGGTTCTGAGGTAGATCATAGAAAACTCCTTTAAAATAGTTGCTGCAAGAAATAGTCTTAAATAGGAAGAGAACAAGAATTTCTGTTTCTGAATTCTGTAGCAAACTTCCCTATGATCAGGGCCTTGAGAATTCAAACACCCAAGCTTTAATATAATGATGAAAGCTAAACGTTCTTGCAGCTGCCAAAACCTGCAATTATAGATTTCAGATATACTTGTTTGTAGTAGATACGTAAAGACAAGAGAAGGCTGCCATGAATATAAAAGAAACACATTCTTTTGCAAAGTTGTTGGGCACAAGCTCAACATTGTGGGGGGCGGCTCCTTACTCTAGTGGGAACAGAACTATCCGACATGCTTCTCAGATAGGCAAGCTGTACAAGGTTCTGCTCTGTCACTGCTACAGCCCCAGCCCTTCTAATATTTTACTGCAGTGACAGAGCCTTGTGTGGCTTTCAGCCCATCCTCACTGGCTGCAGTTGCCATGCAGCCTCTGCATACCTCCTCCTCTGTTTTCCTGAGTAAATTGCTTTGTGCTTGGACAACTTTTGCAGGAAGCTGCCCTTCCCCGTGCTATCATAACCAGTACACAGCTATTGCACTTCCGGTTCCGTTAAGGACATATACATAGACTTTGTACAGGATGGGTGCACTTCAATGTTGCACGTGCCAATGCATTGCTGGTACCCAGAAGTATGACCCACTTGGCAATGGTGTTCCTATGGGGGGGGAGAAACAATAAGTCATACTCCTGTGTAATGCAGCCCCTCCCCTCCCCTTCAGAGCCATTCATGGCTTGGAGAGATGGCTCAGAGGCTTTGTTCTCTGAACAGCAATGGCTCTGAAGGCAAGGAGGAGGGGCTGCTTGGCACAGGAGCTCAGGCTGTACACATTTTGCCCGCCCCCGTGGAAGTGCCTCTGCCACTAGGGTTTTCTCTTCAAGAAGTGGGCAAAGGATTTCAAGCTGGCAGCCCAGTCCTATGCTGTTTACTGAGAAATCAGTCGCACTGAGTTTTGTGAGGCATGCTCTGAGCATAGGATTGCAGTTTTTAGTCTCTGCTGTGGAACAAGACAAGCTACTGGTCCAGAACATGGGTAGGTTGGCCTCTAAATGGGCAATGTAACAGCTGCCATTTCCCCAAGGAAAACAAGACTTTCTCTTTATGGGAAGCCACTGAAAAGACTGATTCACATACACTGCTCCCCCTCCTTTGGGATCGGTCCCAGGATCTAGGAAATACCTGCGTATAATCTGGCTGACAGACCAAACGGTTTGATCGCAGAGTAAAGCTACAATTGGTATTAAATGGTATGCATATAATTTTGAAGGACATATTTTGATAAAGGGCTGGCCCGAGACCGCCTGATGGTCGTGCTAAACACGGCCCTGTCTTACTGGGTGATGGGCCAGCCTCTGCTCCTCCCACCCTCCAAGGTTCGGCATTCTAGCTCAGCATTCTCCACCCCTCCTCCAGTGCCAGATCCCAGTGCCTGGAGGAGCCGGTGCAGGGCTGGTTGGCAGTAGGTTTCACAGCTGCTGCTGGTGAACAACTTTGGGGCAGGGAGGGCAGAACTGGGGGGGAGGGGCAGAGTAGGCAGTGGCCTCCACTGCCGCATCCTAACCTCCATGTCGGGCTGTGTGGCCCAACGCGGAGGCCCGGCAAAATAGCTGGTGCAGACTTGAGGAGACCCATCGGCGGGCCTGTGCACTTACCCTTTTGGCTACTGCTGCACCTCCAGTGCCCAGGCAGCTGAGGATTGGTCTGCCCAGCATTAACGGAAGCCCCCCAGGCTGGCGGTAAACGATTTCCAAAATGTGCCACCTCTGTCAAAGTGTGTATGGGGTGGGTGAGGGAAAGAACGTGAACAATAGGCATATGTTAAATCATTTAAATGTGTGCACTTTGTAAACGACTTATTTCCTAGAATCCAACCCTCTCCAAAAAAATCTGTCCCTCCCTCCTTCCTACCTACCAGAGCAGGTAATATAAAAAGTCCAGTCAGTAAAAAAGCTGGCCAGGGAGGTGCCGTCTTGAACTGGCTCATAAGGCATTTGAATGCCACCCAAATGGTCCATTCCTGGAGAAGCCGCCTTTCTTGCAAGGCAGGAATAGGAGCAAAACTGCCTGGGAAAGGAGTCGCTTCAGCCTGGAACTTGATGATCACAAAAGAGTGTTCGGTTGCACATGAAGCCTGGCTGTGGTGCTTGTTAGTGCTGAGGGGAGCGGGTGCCATGCCTAGCAGATTACTTTAATAATCTTGTTAAGAATGAGAGAGAGAAGTCGCTGATTATGAGACTTGGAGGATAGCTGCGAGACTTTTAGCGAGGGACCAGAACAGAAGCAAAAAGCCTTATTGTCCTAACTGGATTTGTTCGGCAAAGCTGCTGCTGCGACCAAAGAAAGCCGAACAAAGAACAGCAAAGCACTGGAACTGTTTATCCTGCAGCGAGAGCCACAGAAGAGGCGGCAGTGAAGCCATGCGAAAGGGAAGTGGAGCCGCAATTATCTGCTGCTGCTTCCTGCTGCTAAGTAGCGGCTGTTACAGGAAACGGGGTCATCTGAGATGGCTGCACAGAAGCATTTGCTTCGTGGAGGGAGCCCAGAGGTCAGAGCTGTGCCATACTGCTGTTGCTTTCTCGCTGGGGTGGCAGGATGGCTTGCCCACCCTGCAGGGTAAAGCGTTGCTTCCTCTTCCAAACTTCCATTCATTCATTCATACTTGGGTTTGTGGGATTGTTGTTTTTTGTCCTTATGAAATGTATTAAGGATGGAGCTTCTCCACATTACTTCATAAGGCTCAAAATCCCAGTGGGCAACAAGGATGTCGAATGAATGGCAAATTACAGGTAGCAGATGCATTTGCTACTTTGGGTGGAATGAGGTATGATGGCAGCAGATCCATCTCTTCACTTGGCGGCCGTGCCATAAGAATGGAAGAGCCTGTTGAATAAGAGTCTATCAAGTCCAGCATCCTGTTTCTCAGGTCAAACAGAGGCCTCTGGGAACCCCAGGCGTGTAGGCAAACAGCATAGGCAACAGCGTAGGCAAACTTCTCAGCAACAGGTACGCAGGGATTAACTGCCTTTGAAACTAGATGTAGCGTTTAGGGCAGGGGTCCTCAGACCATGGTCCAGGGATCAAATCTGGCCCACCAAAAGATTTTATCCAGCCCTCAGCAACTTATTTGACATACTTCATTTGACATTTTAACTCATAATATATCATTTCTCAGTTTAAGCATGGCATTTTTTCTTTGTAAATGTCACTTTTCTGAATCATATAATGTGGATTACAGAAAAGATCCAAGTCAAACTTATTAATGCATTTAAATTTCATTCATTCACTTATAAAACAGATTTTTTTGATTATTATTATTTTTTGCCCGTGAAGATCTGCAAAATAAATGATGTGGCCCTCGTACTAAAAAGTCTGGAAATCCCTGGTATAGGGTATATCATGACTTCCCATTTTTGACTGATAGGCCTCCTCTAATGCCTCTTATTTCTTTGAAATCCATCTAGGCTAGTGGCCATCACCACATCTCACAGCTGCAAATCTTAACAATTAATGAAGCTAAAAAGCCGCAGATCATGGGTAGTGGTGCTAAGGATCATCCAGAACACCATTCTGCCTGACACTCACTTAGCAGAATTTACAAGTTCCTAGTCCAGTGATGGCGAACCTGTGACATGCGTGTCAAGGCTGACACGCCAATGCAGTTTTGCTGACACGCAGCCCCGCTGGAGCTGCCGGCACTTAAAGCCTGCTTCCCTGAGCCTCTGCCAATCAGAAGCAGCCCCGCCCCCAAACGAGCTCTTGCAAGCAGCTGGGAGGCTGGCAGGGGCTCTGCTAAAGAAGTGCGGGAGGTTACACAATCCCAGGGAGAAATAGGTTGGGTCTGCAGGTGTCTGGTAGACAAGGAGGGAGGGAGGGAGGGAGGGAGGGGGGCTGGCTGGTTTTGCTCTCTTTCAACTTACTTGGGAGCGCTCTGAATCCTGGAGCGCATGTGCAGAGAGTCAGGGAGAGAGGCGGGAAGCAAGAGGCGGGAAGCAAGCACACAAGGCAGAATTGCTGCTGCTGGCCTCTGTGTGCGTGTAGGAGAGCGCGCACGTGTGTGCACGCGCATGCACAGTACAGGGTGTGTGTGTGAGAGAGAGCCAGCCAGCCAGCCAGAGAGAGAGAGAGAGAGAGAGAGAGAGAGAGAGAGAGAGAGAGAGAGACAACCAGAGAACAAGTGAGAGAGAGAAGAGAGGTGCAATAGCCAGAGAGAGAGAGAGAGAGAGAGAGAGAGAGAGAAATGTGTTTCAATATATATATTTTTTTGTCTTTTGTTCTGGGGGGGGGGTTGACACCCCAGCAGAGTTGAGTTACGAATTTTCTGAATTTCTGACACACCAAGCCCAAAAGATTTGCCATCACTGTCCTAGTCAGTATACTCAGGTTTGCAGTCTGAAAGAAATTGGGCTCTCCTGGTCAGGAAGTGGTAAGCCTAGCTTGGTCAGTTGTAGTACTGCTGCAAATCTTTTAAAAGGATAAAACATTTTTATAGCAGCTTCTCATCAGAATTTTGTACACGTTGTAGAGGATGAAAGGCCTTGTGCCTCACGTTGGACGCGGGGTGGGGAAAGAAAGTGAGGGATGGAGTGTTTTTCAATCAAGCATGTTTTTCAAGGTCACTCAGAGTGCAATCCTAACCTGGAGTTAAGCCAGCACAGTTAGGCCAGCAAAGTTTGGCTGGCACAAGGGCCACTGTAAAGCGCGTTTGGATTACTCTTGGAGTCAGGGAGGGTGGTGCACGTCTCCAAGAGTGATACAAACATACTTTACCGTATCCCTTGTGCCAGCCAAACTTTGCTGGCCTAAATATGCTAGCCTTACTCCAGGTTAGGATTGTGCCCTCAGAGAAGCTGCGCCTTCTGAATATATATCGTAGCTCTCCTCATGACCAGACTACGGAAGTTTTTAAAAATTGCTGATGTCAGCTATCTAGACAATGGCAAAAATTGGCTCCAGCTGTCGCTGTGGAATTAGTTAGCCTTGGGGTCATCATCTGTGAGGAGAAACAGGGTCTCCCAGCTGTTTCTGTGACTCCTAAAGAAAATGTTCTCCTCAGGCTCAGACTGTTGATAGGGATCTTGGTGACAGACATGGCTTGCCATTGGCTCATGTGATTCGGCCCTGGTTTATTTATTGCACTAATAAAACCCACATTCTGTGCTCAAAATAAATTATGCATATACATAGTCACTCTTCATGCTCCATAGGAAACCTGATAATTGAAGTTTTGCAAAAAGTGGAATTACTTTACAGGGATTGGTGTGAGGTAGGAGGACAGGCACTGTTATGTATAGGAAGGGAAAGACCAGGATTCATGACTCAAATGATATTTTTCTTCTCTGAAATAGTTTAGGTATGTTAAAGTACCAGAGAAATGCATAGGGTTACCAGATACAAACTTGGACAGAGTGTCTATACCTTTAACCAGCGGCGGCATTCAGTCAGTACGCTGGGTGGGACTTACCTTTGACGGGCAATCCGCCTGTTGCATAACGGCGCATTATGCCGCTTTCCCGCCCGCCGGGGCAGGCTGGAAAGCAGCAGAACGTACCGTTACGCAACGGGTGGACTGCCGGTCAAAGGTAAGTCCTGCCCAGCATACCGGCTGAATGCCGCCGCTGCCTTTAACCCTTGCATAGAAAAGGGAATTTAGGCAGGTGCAGCTTTTGAAACCTTTCCATGATGAGGTTTCACCGGCCTAAATTCTCTTTTCTATACAAG
This sequence comes from Lerista edwardsae, assembly GCA_029204185.1. Taxonomy (NCBI): domain Eukaryota; kingdom Metazoa; phylum Chordata; class Lepidosauria; order Squamata; family Scincidae; genus Lerista; species Lerista edwardsae. Next base: position 5,839,326 of record JAJKFI010000005.1, read on the forward strand.
GTAGAGGCACTCTATCCCAGTTTGTATCTGGTAACGCTAGAAATACATGGAGAGACCAATATCTCTTCAGCAGCACATCAACTAAGGAATCCTCTTACTTCCTCTCTTGTTATAACAAGGTGGTTCCAGAGTGTAATGTTCTCACCTCTCAGCAACCACGTCTGCCTCGCAGTCTGCCTCTCTAAAATGATGTTACTGATCTTCTCTCAAGAGAATGAGTACAGGAACCCCAAATAAAGAGTTCCTGGGACTAGAGAAGGGTTGTTTGGATGTTTAAGAATAATGTAGGTTCCACAGGTAGCCTAGCAATGAGGTCCAGGCTGAGTGAGAAGAGAAAAACAAGCTGCAAAAGACTTTTTGCTGTACCCTGCCACCCCAGCCAAAGGAAGAAGGGCTTCTAGCTTTACCCATAAGTATTTATGACCAATGCTTGCTTTCCTGGGCAGACTGAGCAGAATAAATATGCACAGGATTGTTCTTTGGGAGCGCCTGCCAGCTGGCCTGCCCCGTATCCAGCATGGGGCTGGGGGCTGGCTGCGGTGCGACCCAGAGCAAGAGGAATCTATTCCCCTTCTTCCGGGTAAGGCGGCAGTGGCCTGATTGGAGCTACTTGGATCTGTACCACTGAAATCAGAGTGCAAATCTGAGCAGCCTGGATTGGGGCCAAATGGACTGGGGACGGGGGGTTAGGATCCAGCCTAAGTGCTGAATCCTGGCTCCACCCCCTCCCCAGACCATCCCAGTCACAGGCCCGCCCATCCTTCACCTTCCCCCCCGTTCCGCCTTCCGCCAGTCCTCCCCCTACCCTCCCAACCCCCTGTAGGAAAAGCCCCAAAGTTCTGCTCGTCCCTACTCCACCCTTGCTCTCCACCTTCCATCACAAAACTCAAGACAACATACAGGGGGTTCATCAGGACTCTCCCATTAAGACACATTAGTCCTGCATGTGCCCAGAGACCATGTCCTTGCATTTGCTGGGACAAGCAATATACCAAAATCTCTTAGCTCCCATTTGACTGTTTCCTCTTCCTCCATTGGAAAGAATGACTCTGCCTGCCCAAACGTCTCCCAGCAGAGTGTTGGAAGAGAGTACCTCTAGATTAGTGTTCTTTCATTCACTAATGGGCTCTCTTTCCTCCTAACCTTTTCCCAGTGGGAGATAGAAACCATTCTTTGTAACTTGATGTTTTCTGGTTCAAGTGGCTGACTCAGATTTTACAAAGATACCCACCGCTGTTAATGTTAGCAGAATGGCTGAAGGGTGAGAATGCTGAACATCAAGTTTCCATTTTGGTGGCTTGTAGAGAGAAAGTGATTGTTTTGCCCATTGTTTCCTCTTTGGGCATTTATTGCTTTGAGTACCTGCTGTGATAGATGGGGGCAAGACTTCCACTGAATAAGTTATAAATTTAGCTCATGGAGGTTGGCTAACTGGCGCCTGCTTAAGCATAACTCCTGTCAAGGAAGGGTTGGAGACTGACCAAGGGGAATACTGTCTAGTGGTTAGCAGCACTGACGCATCCCTTCCTGCTCCCCCCATCTCAGATTTCCTAGGTCAGCAACTGAATGGGAAGAAACTGGTAGATATATTTCTGCCACCATCTCAGGCTAAGGAAATCAGGCAGAGGGAGGGACCATCTTGGAAAAACCAGCCTTCCCAAGACAGCACAAAACCCCAGTGGTTTTTGAATAAATTCAAATTGCAGCCTTAAAATAATCAGACATGTCAACCACTGAATCACCCAGGAACATGGACTAGGAGTCAAAATATAATTGATCCGTTAAAATCCCTGAAGGAAAAGGAATTAAACAAAATGGGAAAGAGGGCAGAGATAAGTACAAATGATGAAAACTCCTGCACTTTGTTGGATGGATACAGACAATACTGTAGATTGAACAAATTGGATGCAATAACCAGTAATGCCCTGCAGAGGGAGCGAGGAAGCTACTTAAGAGTAAAGCCCACAAAACCCAAGCCTTCCCTGCACAGTAAGGTTTACAGGTTGGCTTGAAGTGAGAAGAGCAAACAAAACAAAATCAATTCCCTAAATGCAACTAACTAGAAGTAAGGCTCTTTTGCCAGCTACTTCCATTGTCCCAGAAATCTTGACTTCCTGCCATTACTGGAGAGTAGGTGGGCATCTCCTCCACAAAATAAGAGCTGGTTCCGACACCAGATCCAGCAAAATGCACTCAAGCGTCCTGGTGTATGATCTTAAGAAACTTGGGTTTGATAATGGCATGTGGTCATCCAGTGGAATGAGGGGCACACACATGGCCACCCCACCCCACCCCTTTACCTAGATAAACAGGTTTGGCTGCCCAATTGGAGGGCACATGCCGCTCTAAATTAGAAGGCTTGGCTAGGTCTATGGTCTCTAAGGAAAGTCCAGCCACAGAGAAAGCCCAATACACTTCCAGCCACATCGCTGTTTGGGAATGGTGCAGGAGGCTGTACCAGCAGCTGTTAAGTTGCTGAGCTGCTATAGAAGCCTCTTGGGGGTAATTAGCAGTGGTCAAAAATAAGGAAAAATAAGCAACAATATAGGAAAAAGCAGGGCATTTATCACAATTGGAAAAGGCTTCTGCTGCCTGAAGCCTTTAGCCTGCTGATTCTCAAACTTTTTAACACCTGGACGCATGCTTTAGAATGACAATCTGTCTAGGAACCACCAGAAGTGATGTCATGGCTGGAAGTGCCATCATTGTGATGCCAGAACCTGCTGCTTTCCTGAGAAGTCAGCAATAAGTTTGGTTATTTCTCAGTCATTTTCCAATAGCAAAGTGAATCAGAAAGGGGGAAAAAAGCCTATTTATAACCTTGGCACAAGCAAAACAACCACGCAGCCCTCCCACTTTCCAGCATCCCATATTTTCAATATGGCTGCCCTAGATATTGAACCCCTGCTAACTGGACAAGAGGCACTTTTTCCAGTGGTGTTCCTCTTATACTTAGCAGGGGGAGAGTAACTGTCCCTCTTCACCCCTGCGCAGTCTTTCTAGTGGCTGTTGCTGGCGGTCTGCCTTTTTTTAGATTGTGAGCCCTTTTGGGACAGGGAGCCATTTAACTTTATTATTACTATTTGCCTGTAAACCGCTTTATGAACTTCATGTTGAAAAGCGGTATATAAGTATTGATTGGTTGATTGGTAGATGCTTTGCAGCCCACCTGAAATTGGCTCACAACCCACTGGTGGGTTCCACTGGCTTAGAGAATACTAAGAGAAAACCTCTGATCTCACTTGGTCTATCAAGTGACCCTTGTACAGACTTTGTCCACAAACAGAGGTAGCAATCTCCAGGGTAGCACTGAGATGGGCTACGTTGCCCTCTTGGAAATCTGGTGCTTCTCCCCACCCTGAGATCTTGTCAAAACCACAGGTACCATCATGCCCTGGTGCACATGTGGGGCAGAGCTCCATTACCACCAGAAATGCACATTTCCACCACCTGGAAGGGGAGGTTCTGCCTGCAGCCAACCACAGCCCTCTCTTGGGGTCATCTTGACCAACCTCCATGCCACCTCCCTCCCTCTCTCTCTCTTTCAAACATACACACACCAATTGCTATATGGGTTGAAGCACTAGACAGATTTATTTTAATCAAATCAAAGGAAAAGATGTATTGGGGAACAAAAGACAACAAGGAAAATCAGACAGACTATTTTCTGTCTGATTTTCCTTGTTCCCTTTTGTTCCCCAATACATCTTTTCCTACTACTGTAAATACATACTATACCTGTAATCAAGAGACAAAATTCAAAAATAAAGTTAAAACAGACTCCTCTGACTTCAGCATCCACTTAAAATTGCAGCACATTCCTGGCACCAAAGGGAAAGACCTTTCTAGGCATTAACTCTTTCCTAGCTGGTCAGCAGCAAGGCATATGTTTTGGCTGGGTTGTCATCCTGCAACGCCCCTTGTCCTCAAGGTGCCCTCAACTCAGTGGCTCTCTTTTGCCCCACCCCTTCTGGGAGCCTAGCCTGCCCCTCCAGCTCTGATAGTTTGGTTTTATGTTAATTGACATTAAAATTTCAAGTCAGATGAGCAAAAATGGGCCAATCCAAGTGTGAGAGATGGTTTAGTCAAGGCTGGTGATACCAGCACTCACAGGACTCCAATTTACATTTGAAAGAGGAAGGCTGTTTGAAAAGGTGTTTGGGGGGGAAAATTGCATTGCTTATTTTACTTAGAATTGCCCAATGTGTTCAGTGAGTCTTAGGCTGTGATTCTATTTTAGAGCGCAATCCTAACCTGGAGTTAAGCCAGCACAGTTAGGCCAGCAAAGTTTGGCTGGCACCAGGGCCACCAAAGCCCATTTGGACCACTCTTGGAGTCAGGGATGATGGCACATGTCTATGTGCTGGCCTCTCTGACTCTGAGAGCACAATCCTAAACTGGAGTTAGGCAGGCATAAACTGAACCAGCAAAGTTTGGCCAGCACAAGGGCCACGATAAAGTGTGTTTGGACTACTCTCGGGGAGGATGGCGCATGTCTGTATGCTGGTTTCTCTGACTCTGAGTCATCCAAACATACTTTACAGTGGCCCTTGTGCTGGCCAAACTTTGCTGGCTGAGTTTATGCCAGCCTAACTCAGTTTAGGATTGCGCCCTGAGAGTTGTACAAACTTACTTTACGGTGTCCCTTGTGCCGGCCAAACTTTGCTGGCCTAACTGTGCCAACCTAACTCCAGGTTAGGATTGCACCCTTAATCACCAGAAACAAACACCTCTAGCTATGTGTGATACCTGAACCCTGAACAGAATGGAGAATCTTAGGGGGCTTTCTAGGGTACTTTCAGTGTACAGGTGTGCCCTAGTATCCACTGATTTGGTATCTACGTTTCAGTTATCCATGGATAATGGTATGCCTATTAAAAAGATAAGGGAACATGAACCAAATTCTTTTTTTACCCTGCTGCAGCAAAACCATGGATGTTCCCCTATCATTAAAAAGGCTTCCCCAGTATCCACTGTTTCAGGTATCCACTGTGGGGTCCAGAACAGAACTCCAGCAGACACTGGGGCATGCCTGTATATAGAAAACTGTTGTGGTGGGCAGGGTGGGGGGAGTTTGCTTAGGAGAGAGGTGCAGATATGACAAAAATTCCATAAATCCCCAGTGTGCTGTTCACACATGCACAAAAACCAGTCTTTAATATATACAGTAGAAGCCCACAACCTGCATTCAGAATAGTCCACTTGCAAGAGCCTAAGACGTAAAACCACTTCACTGGGCTTTCCAAATTACCAAACAGTTCGCTCTCATAAGATAAATGGTGCAAATTCCTGCATAAGATAAATGGTGTTGTAATTCCTTGCTTCCAGGAATCAGTGTGTCTTCTGTGGTCATGTGCATTGTTTTATCACACCCATAATTTCCCCAACACTTTCTAAGCACCTATCGGTGGTTTTATAGAATCAGGAATGAGATGCAGAATCCATTATTGATTGAAGCTGAAATTCTTTACACACTTATCTGAGTAAGCCCCATTGAACACAATGTGATTTACTTCTGAGTAAGGCTGTACAGGATTGTACTGTGCTCTTTATTGTACATGCTCTTTATTAACTCCCCTTGTGCTAGAACTTAAGGAAAGCTCAAGTATAGCACCCCTCCCCCGCAGTTTCATTGGGGGAGGGACTAGATAATCTTGCATGTCCCTTCCATGATTCTACAATTAAGCTAATTGGCCAGTTGATTTGTCTCCTCCTGTCCCAGCTTTCCAGGCATGCAAAGTGCATACTGAGTATGATCAACCCCCTCTTCCAGTTAAAAATAGCACTTCCTCAAGTCCGTGCCCAAGTTCAGCTACACGATGTGCTCTGTGACAACCCTGTAACACCAGCAGCTGCTTTCCGCTCAGATCAGAGAGCGATCACACACAATGGAGCAGCTGGAGACTCCAGCGCTCCAAATAGCAGCACTTCCTCGACACGAGGCCTCGTTTAAACAGAGCGTGGAGCAGAACATGTTGCACTGCAGATGCCGCGGATAGGACGTGTCAGCTCCCGATGAGAGACGGATGCTAATTTTGAGCCCTTAGAGAAATAATCTCATAACTGTAATTATGGAATGCAGCCTCCATGCCATCGTCCCCCCTGTGTTCCACTGCACCCCTCCGCTTCAAAACAGAAGCCTCCCAACTGTAATTGCAGAAATAAATCTTTGAACTCAGCATTCAACATTGATTATCCCACTGATCCTGTGATTTGAGTAGGGCTGGCCCAAGTTCTCCTGGCAACTGTTCCCTCCTTACCTGCTCTTGTGCAAGCTCCTGGACTTCACACTCCCTGGATCGGAAAAGGAAGAAGAGGATGGAGTGGAAGAAGAATGGAGGAGAAGAGACGGGCGGATTAGGGCTTCTCCTCCACACTTCCTCTTCTATTCCTCCCGCCTCTTCCTTTTGCAACCCAGGGAGTGGGAGGAGGAGCAGGGGAGGTGGAGGAGGTGGGCACCTCTGGCCAAGCTGCTGCTTTAAGTGACTGCCTTATGGCTGGGGGGGGGGATAGCCCTGGACCTCATGTCTCACAGCTCTTCTAGGTAGCACTCACAGAAATTTCAGGGAAAGTGGGAGCTTTTGTTGGACCATCTTCTCTTGCCTACAATTAGCAGCAGAAGAACCAGTTCAGTCAACTAGGAAGGCCAACTGTTTTTATTAGACCCTGCTTGTGTCCCTACGACAACAGCCCGGTCTGCAGATAAATGTTATCTGTTACATTACCATCATGCCACAAACGTCTTCAGATGCTAATCTCTGCATGCGCGAGGCATATGAGAGAGCCAGCGCAATTTTGTCTTGGTTCGCTGGCAGATTTACGATCAACATTTTGCATCCTGGCATGCTGGTGAGTGCCGGCAAACACATTGCGCCCGTCTGTGCTATGTCACATCATTTTATGCCTAGTTGGGTTTTTTTTTTAGAACAGGGAAGGATGTCACTACAGCACCTGTCTCCCAAGCATATTTGGCATTGGCTATCCTGCAGACTGAGTCAGAATAGTTATGTTATGTAATTCAACAAGGCCTGTGAGAAACATCGTGCCATTGTGGTCCCCATTCAGCCTCCAAGTAAACTAGGCCTGGTGAACTTCACACACCACGGGAAGCGCAAGCCCACAACTCTCACCCAGTGGCCAACTCTGGATGTAACAGTGCACTCTCAGAGCTGTTAAAGAGTAGAGTGGGGAGGTAGACACACATCTCCAGTGGCTCAACTAATAAATTACCCTCCTCCAAACTCCCACAACACACCTGCAGACCATTCGCTGCTGCACACCGATGGAAAATTGAAAAGGAGAAGCTTTTCTAATAGCAATGTTGACTCCATGCCATTAGAACCAGTGAACATAAGAGAAGCCCTCTTGGATCAAGCCACAGGCTCATCTAGACCAGCCTTCTGTTTTCCACTGTGGCCCACCAGCTGTCTCGGGGAAGCCCAGAAAATAGGAGCGAAATGCTGTTGCTCCCTTGAAACTGGTACCCAGGGGCACACTGCTGTTGACCCTGGAGGCAGCATTCTCAGCAAGCCCTTTGCAGAGCATCCCTTTTGATACAAGGGCTGCCGTTCAGTGACAGGTATAAAGTTTTGCAGGGAGCCTGGATGCTTGCTTCTGCAGCATACACTTCAGCAGTGCAAATGCAAGCAGCTCTTCAGTGGAAGTGTGTGTGAAGGTAAATAGAAAAGGCTGTGCATACATGCACATGCACGCACACACCTACACTCACACACACCTACACACACACACACACACACACACACACACACACACACACACACAGTGTCCAGGCACTCAGATCAAGTGGTGAATACACACACACACACACACATGCACTCACACACACCATTATGAGATATCTCGGCTCCAAGGTTTTTATTTCAAGGATCAATTTCCTTTTCTGTGTGTCCCCATAGATTTAAGCCTGTGGCAACTCGTTGCTGTGGTAACTATAGTCAATGAGAGCCAACTTGAAATGCTGCATGTATGTAAACTCAGGCTGGAACAAAGCCTGAGCATCTACAATTCGCCCCTGAAGTTCAGAAAGTGGGCATGGTGCATTGCAGGCACACTGAGTGCTCAGGTGGTTGGCAGGACCAAGCAGGAGCTGGCTGCGGGAGGTGGTGAGGAGGACTTCCTCATTTTCAGGGAAAAAAATTGGGGTGTCACAATGAAGCCCTGCTTTTCCCCAGTCCCAGAGGAACTCAGGTTGCTCACTGCACTTCCAGCATCTCAAGAGGGACAAGCCACGTCAGCTGAGAGCAAGGTGAAAATGTGAGGAGAGGGAAGTGGAAGAGGAATGAGGCCCACTCCCTGCCTTCCCGCTGTTTGTACGGTAGTTCAACAAACAGTCCAGCTGGATCAGGATGAAACTCTTCCATATAACACTGATGGCTACCAAAAACAAAACAAAACAAAAACCTGCAGATATACATACATACATACATACATACCCTTTATTGGCATAAACAGAACAAAACAGACAAACAGACAAAAGGTCACAAACAAGCAATCCCAATCAGAAAATGTGATCCAATCGGTGGCCTGTATAAGCCACATCAGATGTCGCACAAGCTAGACCCAAGTATTTGACAAGATTAGTGCAGCTGGGGCATACAAATTTTATAATTTAGAAACATTCTTAAGAGTCATTAGTCTTTGTTTGTCTAATTGTAATATCAGAGTCTGAGACCAGTAGTCTTAAAATGCAACTCTCCTCTGTGCCCTCTGCTGCAGATGGGGGATATTGACAGCAGTAAAGTTGGCATACGTCACTATACATTGGACAGTGCAGCACAACATGCGTCATGTACTCTGGAACTCCCCCATTACAGATACACATTCTTCCTATGCTCCCCAATTCCAAGCCCCTAAAGCGGGCATTTGCTGCATTAGAGGGGAGCACGTTGCACCTCACCAGTGTGATTGCCCGGCAGGCCTGCGGATCCTCAATTAAATTTAGATATCTTGGTATGCTGGCATATTTTAGAGGGAGATGGAGAGTGAGTGGTGAGCAAACCTTCGATGCTCCTGCAAACAACTCCTGCATGTCAATGTCATAAAGCCTGGTTAAGATGATAGCTACGGCTTTAGGATAAGGCAGGGAACCCAGAATCTCAGGTGAAAGGCCCATAGAATTTATTTTACGCATACAGTAGTTAAATTCCTTTGGCTGGGTCTCATCGGGCAAAATAGCTTTAAGAAAAGGAGCATTATTGGCTACGTAACATGCTCTTAGACAATATTTTAAAGATCGGGCCCAGGCTTGCGTCCTTAAATCTGCAGATTGTCAACCCAGTGGTTCATCTTCTCCATTCGGAGGACAATGAGAGCTCTTCGATTGCCCTCATCGATGGTGCCACATTTAGCCAAAGCTGATAACCTGTTTGGTACCTATTTGGTACTGTGACTCCTCATGTTCATTATGTGTTCCCTGATTGGCGGGATAACACAATGAAGACTGCCCTTTCAAGTTCAAAAAATGTGCAGTGATGAAACGATGGCTGTAGGCAGTTGTGATAAAGAGTGGATGTAAGCCTCCCCGCTTGAACATTTTCACATCTTTCAGTCATTTGCAGAACAAAAACTGAATCTCTCAAAAATTCCATGCAGTGCTACTGTTACGATCGATCACAAACCGGAAGTGAGCTCCAACAACAAAACGGAGTTCACTGCAACAAGGCTTCATGCAGCCCCCAGGTGTGTTATCATGCCCTTGGGTCCCCATGGCACAGTGATCACTGCAGCGCCATGGGGGGGGGACACACCCTGTCCCTGCAAACACTTACATCCAAGTAGGTCTCTGGAAGATTAGTGAGGCAGGACGTACCTTTGCAGAAACCATGCTGATTCTTCTTCAGAAAACTGCATTCTTCTATACGCTTAAGAACTTTATCTTTAATTACGTTTTCCCCCCAGTTTACCTGAAACGGACACTAAGCTGACTAACCTGTAATTTTCTGCAAGCGTTTTGAAATATTGGTATTACACTGGCGAACTTCCAGTCCTCTGGCACAGAGGCTGATTTATGGGATAAGTTACATATTTTTGTTAGAAGATCAGCAATTTCCCAAGTTTTGTAAGAGCCATTGGGTGGGTGCCACCTTGACCCAGTGATTGGTTAGTGTCCAATTCGTCAATACGCTCTTGTTGCTTCTGTTTGACCCAGTTCTTCAGACGCCTTCCTTGACAAGGTCACTTCAGGGATGGGTACCTGCCCTACACCTTCTGTCGTGAAAACAGATTCAAATAATTCATTGGGCTTCTCTAAATTCTCAGTATCCTCTTTAACCTTCACTTTTATGTCCTTGTTATGTAACTGTTCAACTACCTCTCTGCCAGGTTTCCTGCTTCTGATGTATTTCAAGAATGTGTGGTACTCTAGGTGTTTTTAAGCTGCATGGCCTGGGGATGGGAGCTTGGATGCGGCCTAACAGCCGCATCCCAACTCCACCCCCCTCCCCAGGTTGGCACACCTCCCAGATTGCCCAGAAATGCCCTCCCTCCACCCTCCCCCCACCCAGAACCACTCTTGCACTAGCCAGACTCGACTGGCACAGGGGCAGCACAGCATGGCCTTAGGCCGGCGCCCTTGGGCTGCTGCTGCTGCTGCTGCTGCTGCTGCTGCTAGTGTTGGTGCCATGGCAACAGCGCTGATGCAAAGGTCCTAGTCAGCACTCTCACGCCAGCGCTGCTGCCTTTGGGCTGATGCTAGTGGCTAACAGCAGCCCGGGGCGCTTGTTGGATTACACCCTCAGTAGCATCACAACAGGGGTGCAGTCGGTACAGGCTGCACCAGGTGTAATCCTTAGGAGGGGGGACACCACACTGCCTGCACCTCTGTTTGGCAATCTTTGGCCCACATCAGGCCCAGCCAACTTGTGCTCTGGCTGTTGATTGGCTGTTGTTTCACATTTAAAGCAATGCAATAGCCCAGAAGGCCAGGGCAATGTGATTATGTCACTCCAAACGTCCAGAATGCTGAGCCTCCCCAGCTGACCGAGCAATCCTAGACATGTCTACTCAGAAGTAAATCCCATTGTATTCAATGGGTCTTACTCCCAGGAAACTGTACGTAGGATTGCAGCCTGAGTGGCATCCAGTGGTGGGATTCAAATAAATTAACAGCCAGTTCTATGTCCTTCAGGGCGGCCTTCAGGGCCATCCGCTGCCGTTCTTCCCTCTCCCAACCTAAAATTAGCAACCGGTTCTGCAGAACTGGTGAGAACTGGCTGAATTTCACAACTGGTGGCATCCAAACCCAGGGACACCTCTGACATTTCTTTTTCCTGAGTTCCTTTTTGTTCTCCTCACTTGGGCAAGCCTTCCATTCACTAAGGAAGCCTTCTTGCCTTTTAATTCACAAGGCTCCCAGTTGTAAATGGTACAGCGATTCCAGGATGCATATGGCACTTCTAGTTTACTGTAAACTAGAACTTGACAGTTCTCCTAATAGAGCACCAGGCAATCTTCTCTTAGCTACTGTCTACTGACAGCTAGAGAACTGTCTAGAAATGAAAGAGATGCTCTGCCTCTAACATATGTATCAGGGCTCCTCCCCTGTTTCTGAACTGTCACCCTCCATCTGTAAAACAAGACTATCAGTTCTTCTGTCAGATCCCTGAGGGGATCTGTGTTGGTGGATCTATCAATGTGCATTCTCTTCTGCATGATTTTCCCAAAAGACTGGCAAGAAGATTGGCCCTGTACACTTAGACCAATTAACAGGGACTAATGAGACCTCAGGGAGGCTGAGGGATGCAGGCCCAGAAGACACACGAAGCAAGACTGCAGAAGGGCCAATGTTTGGCTGAGAGACCCCCCTGTGCTCCAGGTCTTTGGGATTCGGCTCTTCTGTGGCCACCTACCTCTGTGCTATCCGCTTCTGGGTTCATACTCTTGACCAGAAACATTGGGCTAGTAATTTTCAGCGTATAGCTGTTACCATGGTAGGTGCTGCTTTTGCTCCAGGAACTCCTCTTCTGAGCCCGCCGCAGGCAATAGACTAGACTGATGTCCTGAGACAAGGATGACCTTTCTTTTGCAGCCCTGCTGTGAGTGCCAGAACAAAGAGGCAGCGATTGAGCCTGACGCGTCACCCCTGGGGCTGCAAGATTCCTTGACAGTTGCACACAAGGGGGCATAGCCAAGTTGCTGGGGAGGGGAAAGGGGCTCAGACATTCTTCAACATCCCCTGCAGAGGCCATCGTTGTCAGGATAATCACTGGGCTGGCATGGAGAAAGGAGGCTGCCGGCCTGAAATGGTTGCTGACCTGCGTAAGCATCAGCTGCCCGGGTGGCAATTAGGGTGGCAGAGGAGCTCTTGGATTTGGTCTCCAAGCAGTTCTTGCCACTAACTCTGCTTGAGAGGCACAGAGAATTGGATTTCACGCTTCATTCACTTCAGGGCCAAGGAGGCTCTCTGCAGATAAGGGGTCCATGCAGCTTGGCGTGGCTGCAAATAGTCGGCCTTATGGGTTTCAAAGCTGATCCCATGACACTGCTTAGGGAGAATGTGAAAATGATGTGTATTAAATGCACACTGGGCAGAGGCTTATCCACACACAGCACAAATCCTGCGTGGTCAGCACAGCCCCAAGCTTGACTGCTCAGTGTGTCAATCTGCCGTTGTCAATGCTTTGCTGCTGCTTTGGCAACCAATTATTCAAGCAGGGTGAGACAAAAGCTCAGTCAGTGTGCCAGAGATCTTCAAAAAGGAGGAACATGGCAATTGGGGCAGTTCTTGATGCCACAAACCTAAGGAATCTATGCAATCTTTAGGATGCTTTGAATGATATGGCCAGAACTGTTCTTGCAGAGTAAATGCAAGCATCATATATAGATTGGCCCCCACCATGTGGCCTGACCAGGCAGCTCTAACCATTCCTGGTGGCAGGCATCAGTGTGGAGGCAAACCGTGTGATGGAAGCCAATCCATTTTTCTGAGTTGATATGCACAGAATGGGAGTCTGCATACAGCACTTGCCATTCAGGGTCAGGTTAGGCCTGCACAAAGAGGCCAGATCATGTGAAGCAGATCTGGGATCCTTTAGTTCAGCTCTTTCATGGTGTGGTTCTCAAGGGAAGAGACTAGCCTGGGGGGTCTCTAAATTATGACCCTTAGCAATATCTGGACCACCATAAGCAACTTGGGGTTTTTTTTTGTCAGAGCATTTGCTAACGTTTGACACTTTCACTCATTATATAGGTTGAGCCTGATTATCCGCAGATTTTATATCCGTGTATTTGGCTCAATGCAGGTTTCCCAGATCTGTGTTAAACCAGATTAATCCTGAAGCCTCTGAAGGCGATGGGAGCTCAATGGGCCTCAGAATGGCTGTTTCGGCCGCAAAAAATTGCTTCCAGTTTTCAGCAAAAACCAGAAGTGATGTTTTTAATGTCTTATAAGGCTTTTAGAGACCTGGGAAAGCCCTCCAGAAGTAAACCAGAAATAAGCTCCAATTGGGTTCAGAAGGTGTGGGTGTGGGCTAAAACCATGGGTTTAATGACCTGCAGATTTTTTTAATCCACAATATGCTTTATGGCACTTTTGTGACAGTACACAGCCGGCACAAGCTGCTCTGGCAGAAGGGAGGGTTTGGATTGCGCTGTCATGTATTTATAAAGCTTATTTTTTCGGCCTGTGAAAGCAATTGTGTAAAATACACAATGTGGCCTTTGTACTAAAAAGATCCATCTTTAGAGTTCACAAACCCCAGAGCATTGGGATGCATTCAATGTACCCTCTTTCCCCCTTTCTGCTTACCATCTTAAGTATAACTGAATTCCAGTATTTACAATAAAGGTGAAACTATGTGGAAGTGAGATGAGAGAGAGAGAGAGAGAGAGAGAGAGAGGGAGGGAGGGAGGGAGGGAGGGAGGGAGAGGGAGAGGGAGAGGGAGAGAGAGAGAGAGTTCTTAGGTACATGATGGGGAATAGCAGGGGAGCAGAGGGAATGAAACCAGCTTGGAGTAGCTAAAAACTGTGAAGAGAGAAGCCACCTGCAGTGCTGATTGCAAAGATGGGTTGCTGCAGTGAATGGAAGCAAAGCCTCTGAGACTGAAGGAGACTGAGAGCACAATCCTAAACTGGAGTTAGACCGGCACAGTTAGGCCAGCAACGTTTGGCTGGCACGAGGGACATCGTAAAGTATGTGGACCATTCACAGAGTCAGAAAGGCCAGTACACAGACGTGCGACATCCCCCCTGACTCCAAGAGGCGTCCAAATGGGCTTTACGGTGGCCCTTCTGCCAGCCAAACTATTCTGGTCTAACTGTGCTGGCCTAACTGCAGGTTAGGATTGCGCCTGAGTGAATGGAAAAGACAAGGATGGATAGAGTAGGGAAAGAGCAATCCTGTATGCATAGGTGTGTGACAGAGCAGGTGGGCAGTTATCAACAACAAAAGTGGCACAGATTGAGTATTCCTAATCTGAAACTCTGAAATCCACAATGCTCCATAGTCTGAAATTTGACCACCCTGCAGGGGCCGGTCCCACCTCTGAGTGGAGCTCACTTTCCGACAAAACAGTGTCTTGGGACGTGGCATCCGTCTAATGAAGGCAGAGGTGGAAAGGTGGCATGCATTGTTCCGAGTGGAGGGAGAAATGCTCAGCTGCTCCAGGAACTCACATGAAGTCAGCCGCAAAGGAGGACGGCAAAAACTGAAGGTTTACACTTCTGGGTGCCACTCCTTGGTTGGAAGCCTTGTGGACAGTGGTGGAGCTTCCTTCTGAGGGAGGTGCACACTGCAAAACAGCATCCTTTCACAAGGGTCCAAAATCCAAAAAAAAGTCCAAAATCCAAGCACTTTCGGGTCCCAAGCATTTCGGATCAGGGATACTCAACCTGTATAAGTCATTGGGGAAAAAATAATGGCCCAGTAATGGAGGCAGGCTACTGAGCAGGGTGGGAAGCTAGAAAGACGGGCCACAGCATAGAACCACTTCAGCGTCAGAATGACCCTGCTGGGGTAGGTGGAAATCAGCAGTCTGGTATGTATGTGGTTGGGTGGAGGAGTTTGTGATGAGGTGGGAGAAAGAACAGGAAGAATGGGAAGAAAGTGGGGTCATTTGCTCTAAGGTCATGCTGTTAAACATGTCTGTCTGTTCTAAAGTTCTTCAAAAGCCAGTTGCTTTTCCCAGTGGCTGTTCTATTTCAGACTCACTGGGAAAGAACTTCATAGAACAGCCCAATCCATGTGAAGTGGCCTGTATATGTGTTCAGTTAGCATTAATTTAGAATTGTCAAACTTTTGAACAATAAACGTTCATGTTGCACCCAGAAACCCATCATTATTAGTCTTAATTTCAAAGAATGGCTGCTTCAGATGGAGTAGGCTGATGTTTTAATGTCTAATGCTTTTTAATTAGGTCATGCAGAATGGTTGTATATGAAAAGCTCATGCTCATTATTTTCCTGATTGTTCATCCATAATACCAAAAAATATTTTTGGCAGCACATTGGCAAGGGAACATAGCAAGCCTTCCCTTCCCCACCCCCCAAGTCATAATGATATCTCCTGTCCTGAAGTCTCATTGAAAACCTCTACAAGTTTCATTTCAACACCAAACATTTGAGTGCATATAAAAGTCACCTGGCTGTCACTTGAGCCTTGTGGAAAGTTATGTTAACAAACCCCTTCCCCAAATGGGAACAGAGAATGGGAGCAGAACAGAATGCAAAGAACAACAGTTAGAATTTTGATATTCAGGTCCAGCTCAGAAACTTCGAGAACATTTATACATTATTAGAAGGATCAGATATGCATGACTCCCATGTCTGTTAACACTTGCATAGTGTAACTATTTTCTATTGATTATTCCAAGCCCATGGTTTTCAACCTTTTTCATCTCACATCACAGCAACAAGGTGCTGAAATGGTCAAGGGACACCATCAGTTTTTTTGACAATTGACAAGGAAGATCACAATGCCTGTGGGAGGTTCACATCCCCTATTGGCCCTAATAAGAAATGACCCTCCCCCAAACTGCCACAGCACACCTGTCGGCCATTCACGGCACACCAATGTGCATGGCACACTGGTGGAAAATAACTGTTCCAAGCATTTTTACCCCAGTCTTCAATCAACAAGGCTCCCAGGGCAGCTAGCATGAATTCAAATAAGTAGTAAATAAGTAGCAGACAAAACAATAAGAGGTGCACAGGAAGAAGTTCTTCATATTGATTTCTTCTTCTTCTGTCCTTGCTCCTATTACTCAGACCCAGAACAAACTCAAATGGAAATCAGCATTTCCCACAGTTGAAGTGCACATTTCTATGCAAAGCCCATGCGAGTTTCCATATCTGTTACTGATCCATGAGCTTTTCTCAGTTGACTAAACCAAGTACCTTTTCCACTTCTTAGTCTGTGAGTTCTGAGATTTTCATGTAGGTTTTGAATGTACAGTTGGAAAACCCATGTGTTTGATACCCCTGTTGAGTCCTCTGAGGAGGTTGAGACAGTGCCCTAGACCAGGGGTGTCAATATCATTTCATACAGAGGGCCAAAGTTAGCATTCAAGGCACTTGCTGAGGGCTGGAAGTGAAATCATTAAGCAGAAAGTGACATCATTAAGCAGATGATGGCCAGAAATAAGCACTTTGTTCTTACACAGACAATCATTAGCTGCAAATAACAGAAGAGAAAATGTGCAAATCTAGTTCATATTTTCAAGATAAGAGAGAGTTATTAAGCTGGGATAAGTTATCCACTGATAATGGAGGCCAGATAAATTGCTTCTAGGAAACACATTCGGCCCATGGGCATTATGCTATATTTAATGGGTGTTATGTTTGACACCCGTGCCCTAGGCTGTACCCTTGGGGAGACTTTCTTCATCAAAGCTTGTCCTCTTCTTGCTTTTGGCTTTAAAGAGAAGCCATCTACTCCCCTGTTGCTTGTGGCAAGTAGGACAGAAAGGCACGAAAGCTTGAATTCTAGCTGAATCTTTGATTGACTCATGTTGGAGGAAGCTAACCCTCTCAGCAGCAAGGGGATTCCTTGCCATCTGAGGAATCTGTCATGGACTGAGGAGGAGTTGAGTGCCTTCATGGATATTTGGCAGAAAGGCGTTGCCCAAACAGCTCTTGCCAGACATTACCAAAGTGTGGAGCAATTCCACTCAATCTGGAGAAGCTAAAGGGCTTGGGCTACTGGAAGGACCTTGAGGCATGCAGAAACAGAACCAAGGAACTTCAGAGGAAATACAAGGAGGGCATTTGCCATTCTGAGTGCCCCAAGACAAACATGTCTTTCTTCAACACTGTTCCTCAACCTTTCCTTTATGGCACCTATGGGGTTGGGGTACCCCACATGAATTCACAAGGGTGGCATAGAAGAGGGGAAGCACTGCCACACTGAGGGTGCAATCCTAAACTGAGTTGGGCTGGCATAAGCTAAGGCAGCAAAGTTTGGCCAGCACAAGGGCCACTGTAAAGTATGTTTGGACCATTCCCGGAGTCAAGAGGCCAACACACAGATATGCGCCATCCACCGTGACTCCGAGAGTGGTCCAAATGTGCCCTTGTGCTGGCCAAACATTGCTGGCTTAGTTTATGCTGGCCTAACTCCAGTTTAGGATTGCGCTCTCAGGGACAGAGAAAGACATGGTCTGTAAAATGGTCTTGAGCCAGGGTCCCATCAATACCAACCAGTCTTCTTAGTGCTCCTAGGGCCTTCAACATTGGGGGTGCAATCCTAGCCTGGATTGCATTGGGGGTGCAATCCTAGCCAGGTGTTAGGCCAGCACAGTTAGACCAGCAAAGTTTGGCTGGCACAAGGGTCACTGTAAAGAGCGTTTGCACCACTCTGAGTCAGGGAGGATGTTGCACATCTATGTGCTGGCCTCTCTGACTCCAAGAGTGGTCCAAACGTGCTTTACAGTGGCCCTTGTGCCGGCCAAACTTTGCTGGCCTAACTGTGCCAACCAAACTCCAGGTTAGGATTGTACCCTGGATGAGTTGTTCCAAGCCAAGAGTGATGCAGAAACCTAGTTTAGGACTATAATCGCTGGCTGCTCTGAGAAGCGACCGCGAAGCAGTGAAGCTGGGACATCACCTACTTGGTGGGTGCACCCCTGGAGGTGTGCCCCATGTGCTGACTTCCCCCCCCCAGGATTGCCCCTGAAAGGAATCCTGTGATAAGCAGCCAAGAGGAGTGTGGAGGTCAGCTGCCAAGAACAAATAACACCTGGCTGATTTGTGGCTGCTCCTGCTGGAAGCTCAGAAGGTATGTGTCAGAAAAAGAATGAGGATATTACAAGTTACAATTTTACATTAATTGTAAAAACGCCATTTGTAAAAGTGGGGTTTGGTGACAGCCTGCCTACGTGAACCACCTTGGATCTGTAAGATGCTCATTCATTTGAGAGTGGGTGAGAAAGGCCATATAGAAATACTACATAATAAATAAAGATCCCACAGCAGCAGAGTTCTTAAAAAGAAAACTTCTAATTGTACTTTAACATACAAATTGGACATGAAATTGCAATCAAAGAAACGAAAAGCAAAACACTGTTTCAAATCATTACACAACCTAGATGGCATATGCCTGGCATTTACTGCTTACATAATTACTGGCAGTTTCCAGCCAGGCACAGCGAGGAATGCAGGTCCCTCTCTGCGCCTTGGCAAAAGATGCAGCATGAAATTCATAAGCTCCAGCCTTAAGATTCCTCAGAACAACCTTGGCAGCCTCCTTACAAGACAGTTTGCCGAGGAACTAGCCTGAAGGTTCAAGGTGATGCAGGAAGACAGAACAATGACCAGGAAGCTGAGATTGCCAAAGACGTTCCCATATCGGATCCAAAACAATGGGAAGGAACCACTCATCTCAATGTTGAGAGGTTTTCAAAGGTTGACTCTTGTGCTCCTCAAACAGAACTGCCAAGCAAAATGAATACACACGTTTGCAGTGCGGTGCCCCTGTTGGTCAGGGGAAACCAGAGCTTGGGTGGTGGTTTGAGAGGGGGTTTGCTAGAGGCTCCCCATGTCTACTCCTGAAGATCACTGTAGGAGAGAGGGAGCAGGATCCAGCACCCTCATATTCTATATGAAGTACTGTCTGTTGCAAGGTAAAGGTATGGAGGGGTGGTATTTGGGCACATGTAGCGATATGGCTGTTAGTGGTCCACAGGTATGATGGCATTGATCCACACTAGGTGCTGCTTGGCACTGGGGCTGGGGGCTGCTGCAGGAGGGGGCTGCAGCTCAATAGTAGGGCACATGTTCTGCATGCAGAATTTCCCATCTCTGGCCTCACAGCTGAAACCCTGGCAGTGGAAATATGGACTGAGAAAAACCAGTGGCCTGACTCAATAGGAGTCAACTTCCTCTGCAGACCTGTCTGGTGCTCCATCAATGGTCCTCATTCCTCCACCACCCCTTCATGAGACTCATAGTGAAATGCAGCCGGTTGCCTCCTGCCATATAGCCAAGGCCAGCCTTAGGAGCTGCAGAGCTCCATTGGAAATATTTTTTGTGGGGCCCAAGTTCACAGTCAGGGTCTGTAGAATCTTAGATATGAAGAAACATTATTATAGACCAGTGTTATTCAAACTGTGCGTCGGGATCCACTTGGTGGGTTGTGACCTGATGTCAGGTGGGTCGCGAAAAGCTGGGAGCAGCCATCTTGGAAACTGCAGACCTTACTCTTGTTATATTCCTTTTGTGAGTGTTAACAGTTGGATTTTCAAGTGAGGTTTTTTTTAAAATTTTGTTTTTAGTTCAGCACTTTTACATCATATTTTGTCCTCATCTTGCTTACTGTCAGGGATGTTTCATGGTTGCACAGTTGCTGCGGTCTAAGAATGCCCATTTGCATTTCAGGAGTGTCATTTTATTATGTTACAATGACAGCACTTCCTGCTTGATGATGTCACTTCCTGCAAAACATCACTTTCAGATTAATGGCATCACTGGTGGGTTGCGACACGAGTGCCATTCTAAAAAGTGGGTCGCAGTCAAAATGTGCATTTAAAAAAGTGGTTGTGAATTCATGGAGGCATCTGGCCTGTGCAGGGACAAACTTAGTGGAAGATGGAGAAGACAAAAAGATAAATCCTCTCGGACAACTTAATTCTGTACAGTCACTCTACACACAACATCCACAGATCTCCAGGCTGCTCTCATAAGCTCACTGGCCCTGTAAACCTACCCCTGGCTCTTGCTGCCATTCTGGGAAATGGGAATATGAAGTGATAGTTCCTTTGAGGTGTTGCAGCAAAACTCTTCCCTTTGCTGTTGTAGTGCCCTTTTGGTTGAAGGACCAACAGCACCAAGCCTGTGCATGTTACTTCCGAGTCCTATTGTGTTCAATGGGGCTTATTCCCAGGAAAGGCTTGCAGCCCAAATAGGAAACAGTTCCATAGTGTGTGTGTGTGGGGGGGGGGCTTGTAACAAAGCCTTGTAAGAGGTGAGATAAAATTCCTGTCAAGCATGAGGAAGGCGTTCTGAATGGATGCATCTGGGGACTTCAGAAAAAAGATGAGCTAGGCGGGATTTTTCTGTCTTCACTCCTGGAGTCCTTTTTTGGTCCTTGCAAATTGATACCTGGCATTGCTGACCACTCACCTGACAGCTCAGCCACACAGTCTTCAGACAGAGGTTGGTTTCCCAGCCCAAAGCAGAGAGAGCTCCAAGCTTGTCGCTGGAAGTGCTGGGATGGTGGAGGGGCAGGAAAGCCACGGACGCGCTGAGGGTGTTGTGTTGCGGGGGCAGGGGGGGAGGGAGGAATTGTAAACCACGCAGTAAAAACCTAAAGACAAGACAGATCCCTGTGTTTAAAGGTCTCTAATGTCTTAAATAACGTTTAATTTTAATAAACTGCAAAAGTGCCAAGTGCTTCGCTGTGATCCCAGGGGCGTTTGCAGCTATTGGCCCAAGCATAGGACAGGAGGAGCAGGTTTATTTCTTAAAGGGTAGAAGGCAGCTGATGGTTTCCTTTAAGCCTCCTGAAGGGGCTATTTTGTGAACATCAAAAATACAAGGAAGGGGACATAGGCAACTGGGGGGTGGGGGAGTCCACCTGTACTATCCCATACCCAAAAGTTGGCCAGGTTGGCCCAGCAGGAGGAAGAATTTCCCCCAGACCTTGTCTTCAGATCTGTTTATTCATTGACTTACATGCAATCCTAACCTGGCGTGGTGCCAGCGCAGCACACTGGCACCAGACAAGCGCTGCCGCAAATGCACCACAAGGCATGTCTGGGCTGCGGATTTGGTTGCTGTGCCGACGCAAGCAGCAGCCTGGCACCTGTGCACTGCCGCGACTGTCAGCTGTGCCGGTCCAGCGCTGGCTTCGCTGTGCAGGCGTAGGGCCACGCCAAGGGCGTGCCAGAGGTAGGTGGGAGGCTAGCGGGGCAGCGCGACAGGCAGAGGCAGGGGCAGAGATGGGAGAGACAGTCGTTGGGCTGTATCCAAACCCCTGTCCCCAGGCCGGGCAGCCCCAATTCGGGTTGTTCTTGGCCACATGGACTTGTGCCTGTTCTTTTGCTGGCGCCGATCCTAGCAGCTCCGTAGGGCTGACTGGGTCTTACCCTGGAGTAAGGGGAACATATCCCCTTGCCCTGCGCTGAGCCGCTGCTGCCTCCTAACATGGTTAGGGTACAGCCCACCCACAGAGGCGGATCTAAGGGGGGGCAAATCTGTAAGTTTTGCAAGAAGCCTTACCTTGCAGTGGAAAACACTCCTCTCCTGCACTGTTCTAGCCAATCTTCACAGGGAACAGCAACATTTTGGCATTGCTTACTGGCTACAGCAGCAAGGGAGAGGAGGGATTTACATGACAGGGTGAGGCTTCTTGCAAAACTTACAGATTTGCCCCCCCCCTTAGATCTGCCTCTGCCCACCCAGCTGTGCCAGCCTGCCTATTCCAGCGCAGGTTAGGATTGGGCTGCGATTTACATTTTGCCTCTCCTGAGGGGTGATGCTCAAGCCGACAGGAAGGAAAAAGATGAAAAAGACACAAGGGGCAGCTGGATGGAGTCTTCCTTGTCAGACTGGGCCACTTTGTAGGCGAGGTGGACACTCAGGAATTCGCTGACAAAAAGAACGCAAGCATCCACATGCATGTTTTTTTAGTAACCAGTCCCTGCAAATGCTCTGCCAACTGGAATGTGGGAAGGGCTGGTCCCTGTGGGAGGGACTGATCCCTGGGAAGGCAGAGGAAGTGATTCTTAAGCGGCTGGCTCCAACCCACGCTGTCTGTTAGTGTGGGCCCCCCTCTTTTGAATCAAATGAAGGCAGCCGTCTCAGAGTTTTAGCATGTTAGTTCCGCCGTTCAGCACTCTTCTAACATTTATAAAAATGTTACCATCTGTGAGACATTCCACAAGACATAACAAAGCGTTATGTATATATCAAATCTACAAATCTAATTTTGCCCGTCTCCTGTTCAACAGAGTTTGTCAATGATCCGCTTTACTACTCCGCTTTCCCTCTAATCTTTTCTTCCATTCTTTCTTCTCCCACAAAACTCTCCTCCAGCAGCCCATTCAAAGTTTGCAGTGCAAAACTGAGAATGTTCTCATGTTCATGAGAAATGGCATGAATAAATACTGTGTATTGTTTGATCATTGTGACATGCTTGGAGTAGAATTATTGACAATGTCATCTCCACTCATCTGCCACATATGGTTACCAATTTCAATTACACCCAAGTTGAGCACACTAATATTCCCAGTCGGAAACATTTGTGCTTCTGGTTCTGCCCGCACAAATGAGGCCTCATTCATATATACCAATGGACTACTTCAGGGAGGGGAAAGATCTCACATAATTTGCCCAACTAGTGTAGTTTCAATATTCCCTGGTGCTGGATAGCAACATGGAATCTACCATATTGTTAGAGGTATGTGGGAACGAGGCCAACACGGCCAGCCCATTGATGATGGGAACATTTTCACTTGGTGGCGGATTGGAGGAGAAGCCGCAAACAGATGCCCACCACCTCTTTCCAGTCAGTTGCCATCAGAAGGGGCCCCCTTACCTCGTTCCTTTCTCTGCATGGGTGCTTTAAACAAAGCAGGAAATGCAGATTGTGCTGACAGCTCT
>JAJKFI010000005.1:5862388-5889336 GCA_029204185.1 Lerista edwardsae
GCATGCATTGATCTTGCTCCCACTCCTCGCTCCTTCCTCCATGTGGGCCCTTCAAACAAAGCAGGATGTGTGCAACACGCTGGGAGCACTCCCAGGGCACAATCCTAAACTGAGTTAGGCCGGCATAAACTAAGCCAGCAAAGTTTGGTTGGCAGAAGGGCCACTGTAAAGTATGTTTGGACCACTCTCGGAGTCAGAGAGGCCAGCACTCAGACCTGAGCCATCCTCCGAGAGCCTGAGAGTGGTCTGAGTATACTTCACAATGTCCCTTGTGCTGGCCAAACTTGGCTGGCTTAGTTTATGCCGGACTAACTCCAGTTTAGAATTGCGCTCCCAGTCCATTTCACATATCCTGTTTGTTCAGAGTGCGCACACAAGGAAAGAGTGCAGTGAGACTGTGAGGGGCAAGGTGGTGGCGGCAGCAGCAGCAGGGAGAGTGCAGTGAGGCTTTGAGGAGCAAGGAGCAAGATTGGACACAGGGGTGGGGGAAAGCATTTGATGTCCTGTTCTTCCATGGCCCAATAGAATTTGGCTTTTAGATGCTATGGACTGTCATATCTGTTGTGTCCAGATACCATATCAATGGCAGGGCAGACACCACTCATGCTAGCACACCAAAGATATGCCTTCTGTTAACATAGCTATGCAATGCAGGAGCCTGCCTAGGCCAAACAGTAGGGCCTAAAGGGGGTGGTAGGCTGGCTCAAGGACAGCATGGAATATCTGCTATTTATAGTTTTGGCTTTCGTGCTTACTCATCACAGAGAAATGCTGATGGCTGCTTTCCTGCTTTCCTGATGATGGGCGTGATTAAATA
Organism: Lerista edwardsae; assembly: GCA_029204185.1. Lineage (NCBI taxonomy): Eukaryota > Metazoa > Chordata > Lepidosauria > Squamata > Scincidae > Lerista > Lerista edwardsae. The sequence goes on from JAJKFI010000005.1 coordinate 5,863,206, forward strand.
ATGTCTCGGCCTATCCCAGGAGTCAGACTTAGGGAGCATCTTGCAAAACATGTTAGCATATATTATGTAATAGGGTGGGAATATTGATGGAGATGACCGCCCCTGTCTGCTTCAAAGCTTTTAAATACAGATCTTTAAATGTAATGTCCTGAGCATGCATTTTGCATAAGGGGCTTGGTACATTATTCATTGCAACAATGACAAGAGGAGGTTGATGAGTTTTGTAGGATAATTATTTTACAGGCTCCTGAAATTCCCAAATGCTTAGTGAGAGGAGCGGTGAAGTGGTACCCTCTTCCCTGGATGCTCTCCATCTCCCCTGTGCCATCCAGATATTTGTGGATTACGTTCAGCCACTCAGGGCGGGTGGGAAGGCACTTTCTTCTTCATTATAGTATGAAGTGACAGCTTCATACCCTCCAACATTTCTCACAGATGAATGAACATAGTTCCCAAAACATGTATCCAGCGACGAATGGAGACCTGAGCGCACCCATGGCTGGCGCTGAAACCGCGCCCCCAGGATGTCGCCCCGCCCCTGTGCGTTGCTCTGACACACCTCCCTGCGCCCGGAAATGCTCCATTTTGGAGAGTAACGGAGGCCAGGGAGGGCGGGAGGGCCAAAGAGTGCGCTGTTTTGCGCATGGACTGCATGCAATGGCGCCCCGCCGCTCCGCCACTGCTGCCCATGGCTCGTGCCACCCCAGGCTACAGGTCAGATATGCGGCTGCATGTATCATCCCAATTTGCACAGCAAACCCCAGTACCTGAAGGTCATCCACATTAGTTGTTAATGATATACCAGAAAAAAACCATATCCAGAAGAGCACCCCCATTCGTCTATAGCAGCAAAAGCCATGACGAGTCTTGTCGCACGATAAAGATGAACACATTTCTTGTAGCATAAACTGTAGACTACTGTCTGCTTCATTAGCTGCATGAAGTCAATGGACTTCAGAGAGCTCAGGGCGTTTGACACAGTCCCTCACAGAAGGCTCCTGAGGCCAGTGGCATAGCGAGGGCACTTTGCACCCAAAAATTACTTAATTTTTTTACACCCACTCCACAGCAAGTTTGTTTTTTTGTTTTTTGGCCATAACTTTTGGTATTATTCCTTAAAACTGTGATTTTAAAAACCGCAATGTTTGCAAAAGAAGTTTTATTTTTGGTTTTTACTTTTTTGGCTATAACTTTTCACAGAATACAGATATTACATTCTGTTTTTTCCATTGAGTTCCTGGTAAAATTCCACATCCAACAGTATACCGCATGATGGTCTTATTCCTTAAGACCGCGATTTTGAAAATTGCGATTTATTCAAAAGAAGTTTTATTTTCGGTTTTTACTTTTCTGGCCATAACTTTTGACAGAAAGAGATACTATACTCTGGGTTTTTTTAATTGAATTCCGGGTGGAATTCCACATCCAACGGTATACAGCATGACCATATTATGCCATAAACGTGCTATTTTTGGAATTTGGGGTTCAGTGGTGACACCCCCACTGTGCCCCCCTCGCCCCATAGGTAGCTACGCCACTGCCTGAGGCAGCTCAGGGAATAAGGGGGCAGGTCTGCTTATGGGTTGAACTGGCTGAAGAACAAACAGAGAGTGGGTGTAAAAGGACAGTTTTCACAATAGAGAAAAGTGACCCTAAAGATTGTTCTTGGGACCAGCACTTGTCAATTTGTTCATAACTGACCTGGAAATGGGGATAAGCAGTGAAGTGGCCAAGTTGGCAGATGACAATAAAAGTTTCTGGGTGGCAAAGTCCAGAAAGGATTGTGAAGAGCTCTAAAAGGATCTCTCTAAACTGAGGGAATGGGCAGCAAAATGGCAAATGCCAATCCGGCCCATCTCCTTGAAACCAGCTGAATAGAAACTCATAAAATAGAGTAACAATTTTATGACAGCTTGGTTGTGGTTGCCTACAAAAATCATTTAAAATGCATTTACAAGCAGGAGGCTGACGTATGTGCCTACCTCAGCATGTACCACAAACCCCCTCATATTAATAGTATGAGACAGCACAGAGTTGGAAATCCTTTGTTTACTTCACACCATATACTTTCACTCTACAACAGACCAAAGTAAAGCCCTACACTTCCTGGGCCCAGGTGACTTTAAGGACCATTTACCAGAGCCCTTAATCAGCAATCCCTGGTAGTACTGAGGGAGAAAGGGCAGAAGGAAGCAGCCACTGCTGGCATCAGGTTGCTGGGGACCCTGGCAAATCCCCGAATTTAGCGCCAAGTGGCTTCTCTAGCCAACTTCTGGACAGCACACTGGGCCTTACCATTGCCCCTAATACTGATGGTTCAGGGTTGTCTTAGCTGACTGGGCTTTCTGATGGGAATGGGCCTCTGACCTGTGCCTAACCTGAGAAATGTTTAGAAGGAGCTTCCCTCAGAAGGTCCTAGTCTAGCAATTTCCAACATTTTTCTTCTCATGGTACCCTGACTTATATGGTCTTCTCATTGGTCTTTGCCTCTTGTGGTATCACTTCTGGCTTCCAGGAGACTCTTCCATGTTTTGTGGCTCTGTTTTTAGGGAAACTGTCTGTAGTAATGAATTTTCTGTCTCTCTTCCTCTGCCAGGAGAGGGACAAACTATGACTACAAACATTTGCCCTAAAAACAGAGCCACATAACTTGGAAGAGTTTTTTTAGCAATTTTTAACCTCTGTGCTCTAAACTCCCATGGCACGCCTGCGCACCTTTCCTGGCACATCAATGCTGCCCTAGTGCAATGGAGTTTTTCTTAGGTATACTTCAAGAACTGTACAGTGGACCCTGATATCTGTGGGGGTTCCTTTCCTGGAACCCCCACAGATACAGAATTTATGGGTACTGATACCAACAGATTCAGGGCCCACCCCCACTGGACCCTCTGAACCCAAACAGAGGGGAACTCCAGTTAGGTCTGGAGGGTTTTCTGAAGCCTACAGAGGCTGTGCACAACCTTGGGCCTCAGAATGCCTTATAAAGGCATTACATAATCTCTTCTGGTTTTTGGCAAAAACCAGAAGTGACTTTATTTTGCCTAAACTATTGCTATTCTGAGGCCCACAGAGGCATAGGCAGTCATGTGTGGGCCTCATAAAACCCTCCTGTCCAGTTCAGTGGGTCCAGGCAGGCCCTGAGGCCCTTCTGTGGATTTTCAAATCTGTGGATATCAAACTTGCAGATAATACGGGCCTACCTGTCTCACTTAAATGCAGACAGAACATCTTTATATGCAGTAGTTAGTGCAATAAAGAATTATCTCTTCTCTGCCCCTTGATGGATACACCACAACTGTTTGATTTAACCTCAGCAGCCCTTGGGAGAACCTGTGGCAGTCACTGTGTTTACTGAGGGGCAAGTAATTTCAGATGGCACATAGCACAGTTCTGCTCCAAGTCCATTACAAGGGTAGCTAACCCTGGCTTGATGACAGAATAACTTCTGGAAGAGACAGCAGTCAATACCTGAGACAAAAGGAAACATACTTGGAGGAGGAAGATGTGGATGGAGAATCTCGTCTCTGGAAAGGTTTCCACCCACTCAACAGCATTAGGAATTCTTGGATGGCTATTTTAATGCAGCGAAGGTAAGGTTGGGTGTGTGGTCTCAAAAGGTCATTTTGAAACATGAACTGAACAAGAGTTGCCAGAGTGATTGGCCACCCAAAAAGATTAATATGACCCTTAACAATCTATGTTCACATCAATGAGAATTGCAGCACGGGATCCTGCAGCAATGGCTGGGGCAATTTTGCTCCAGCCAAATCTGCATGCACCCCGGTGGCTGCCATGTCCCCCTGCTTCCCGACTTGGGAAGTGTGCATGAGCTCCTGCAGTAGTGGCTGAGGTGATTGCACCTGAGCAGCAGCTAAAGAACCCAGCGCACAAAAGGGACTGCCGCTGGGGCTGGGGTGATTTTGCCTGAGCCGGAGAAGCAGGTCCTTCTGTTCGCCTCCTGACATGAGAAGCCAAGCGGGTGAGTGGAGTTCTGCAGCCACGAGTCTCTCAAAAATCGCCCAAGCCGTGGCTGAGAGGGCCCATGCATGCCAATTGCTTCCTCAGTCAGGGAAGCAATTGGAGAGCACACATGCTTGCTCCCCACAAACGGCGCTCACGGTAGGCGCTATATCATGTCCCAGTCCCAGGGCAGATATGCCACTGATCTATATTAGCTGGAATTTTGCTACATGGCACATACCTGCACTTTGATTCTTCTACCATATGTTCACACACAATGCAAAGATACAGCATATAGATTCACTAGTTGACTGCCCATATCTAGCCTTCCAGTGGATGGTTGGTCCAGCGTCAGGAACTACACTGGCAGCTCTGGGCACAGAGACGGAGTCCCCAGGCCGCTTCTGATCCATCAGAGGTTTGTGTGTGGAAACTGACTTCTTCCTATCTATCTCCTGTATAGCGCGAACACACGAAGGCTTCTCAGGAATGAGAGATGTAGCCTCCAGCTGCCACCTGTCGCCTGCGCGCTTAGTCCTGCTCCCGTCCCACTCAGGACTGCAGTCGGAGGGAGAACCTCTCCCTGCGTCCAGCATTTGTCACTGCAGACAAACTCCTGAGCACCTGGAGAGCACATTTTGTGGAAGGCCCCACATGTTATCTCTCCATGGGAGACTGAATGTCCTTGCAGGGGTAACGTCTTCTGGTCTGCTGCAGCAGGGAAAAAAATAGATTGGCCGGACTGCGCTAAAGCTACATTCATTCACATTCCTCCTGCAATTCACAGCTGCCTGCCACGAAGTCCAGCACTGCTATAGAATCCGACAGTGAAATAGGTTGCTCTCTCTCAATCTCTCCCAGTTTGTTTGTGTGTGTGTGTGTGTGTGTGTGTGTGTGTGTGTGTGTGTGTGTGTGCTCGCGAGTGTGTGTTGCAGAGAGGAAAAGCATAAACACACTAATAAGCCAGTCGATATGCTATCACTGTTTGCAGGAGGGAACACACTGCATCCCAATCTGGATCACATCAAGCTGAGTCAAAACGCCGGTGGACTGCAGCCGAGGAGAACGAGTCCACTGCACACCAAAGTGAAAGGGACAAACCAAGGACAGGTCAGGCCCTCGCCACGTGGCCTTGACACCCCAGCACAACAGGAGGAAAACAAGGAGAAGTCAAGGGAAGTGGGATTTCTGGTGAAATGGGGACAGCCAGTGATTCAGTGAACTGTGGGGTGCTGCCAAACAGTTTAGTGGCTCCATGCTAACATGTTCCAATTCTCAGGCAGCTAAAGAACACAGGACGGATACAGCAAGTAATTCCAGGTTAAGTTGCTAAACTCAGCCCAGTCCTATGGGTTAGTTTCCACTGGTGGTGGCTTCTGAAAAGCAGCCACAAAGCACCATCCAGCAGTGTGCTGAGTAACACACTGACAGTGTGGTGGTGGGCAGGCCAGAGACTTCCTGTATGTGCCACCAAAGCACCAGCTACCCACCGAGGAGGTAAGATGGTAGAGAATGTGGGAGGGGCAGGGAAGGGCAGAATGGGGGCAAGAAGGGGCAAAACTGGGTAGAGAGGGAGGAGGAACAGGGGTGGGGTGGTGTCAACGGCATATACTGAGTCAACCCCAGTGGTCCATTTAGTTACTCTTGCCAAGTCTGGATGGCAGTGGCTTTCCTGGGCATCATTGCAACCCTGAGATCCTTTCAACGGAAGATGCCAGGGAACTGAGGACCCACGCTGAGCAAAACAGGTTGGTTGTTCATCTCCTGCATTGTACCTTGAGGAAAGCGGAAGCCTGGATGTCAGTGAAACATCACAGCACGTCTGTTCCCATTTTGAACCACACTTTGATTTCAAGAACAGCTTTCCTTATCGGATGCAGCAGTTCTCCCAAATTAGCCCCGATGCAACACAGAGATGAAACACGGGGCAGCAAGGGCCAGGCATAACAATGTTTGATGCCTTGTTGAAAACGCCCAGCAGCAGGACGCTGCTTGTTAGACTCAGATTTCCACCTGTGCCATCTAAGTGTGTACATCAGGTGGATACTGGAACTCAGGAGGGAGCCCTCTGCCTGAAACATGAGCAGTCTGGAATTAGCAAGGACACTGGGGAGAGGAGGGGGAGGCAGAAAGATTCTGCCCGAGAGTCTACAATTCTGCCTGAGAATTGCACCTGTGTTAACCGGGGAGCTGAGCAAACCCTGCCTGAGTTACTGCAGTAACGCAGTTGCTTTTCTGTTGCCTTGCAGGAACATTGAAAGTTGGAACCATGTGGATGGGGCAAGCAGAGGCAGATCTAAGGGAGGGCAAAGCTCTAAGTTTTGCAAGAAGCCTTACCTTGCAGTGGAAAACACTCCTCTCCTGCAGCATTTTAGCCAATCCTCACCAGGAAAAGCAACATCTTGGTGTTGCTTACTGGCTACAGCAGCAAGGGAGAGGCGGGATTCACATGACAGGGTAAGGCTTCTTGCAACACTTAGAGCTTTGCCCTCCCTGTAGATCTGCCTCTGGGGGCAAGTTTGGCAAGTCTTTCCCGCTGACTAATCCTAACTTCCAAACGTTACTGCAGTGACACAGGATGCAGCCATGGGAAAATATAGCCATGTAGGAAAGGTACAGGTAGAAGAAGAAGAAACAGTTTCCAGGACAAATTCTTGCAGTTAAGAGTTTGATTTAAAAAAAAATTGCTATTATATTTTACTGTGTCCAAAAGTCCTGAAAAACGTTCAGGGTGCTAGGATCAGGTGAAACTGCATTGTGATCCAGAATCTTGTGCTTCTAGAAGGGAGAACCACCTCTAGTTTGTATTCTTGAGCTAAGAAGGACAGCACACAGCCAAGTCAAGCTACACTTCAAGTTAGTTTGCAATACTAACCAGGAGTTAGGCCAGCACAGTTAAGCCAGCACAGTTTGGCCAGCACAAGGGCCACCGTAAAGCATGTTTGGACCACTCTCAGAGTTAAGGAGGATGGTGCACATCTGTGTGCTGGCCTCTCTGACTCTGAAAGTAGTCTAAACATACTTTATGCTATCCAAACTTTGCTGGCCTAACTGTGCCAGCCTAATTTCAGGTTAGGATTGCGCCCTGAATCACATTCCTGGCCCCACTGTGCTTGTTTTTTTCCTTGTTTAATTAGGAGCCAAGGAAAGGCAATCTGGAATAGGGCTGCCATGTGAGGAGGGGATTTAACTATGTGGTCCTACCATAGTCCTGATCCACACTTCAGCAGTTATTTGCCCAGGGAAGGGAGCTCCCATTGGGACCAATGATTTAATTAATCTACAGCTTTTTGAAGTATTCAGTTAATTGCATGCAGGTCAAGCTTTAGACCAGATCAAGTAAACTGTATTCAACAGAGTATATATAATAGAGTATAAGAAATACAGTCCCAAGGGAATAAATGAACGAACTAAATCTAGATGAATATGATGATTGATACACTGATGTCCCAATCTTATGGGCTGTTTATGCCACTGAAATGACAGTAGAAGTGAGCATAGCCAGGCCACCACTGTAATGGAGAGTGGCTGGGTTCACACAATGACGGGCAGCCGATGAATTCACGTGGGGAGGGAGAAGGGGAGCGGGATACAATGGGGCAGGGGGTGGTGGTTTGGGCCTGGGGAGGGGATGAGTTTGGAGGCAGCAGCACCCACTGAATCCTAAACCCCTTTCTGGACCCGATCCAGCTTCTTCAGTCAATGCAGATTCGCTCTAGCAATATCGCTGGCGCACGTCTGAATGGACTCATGGCAGCAGGGAGATCTTACCTTGGGGGAAGGGAGCAAAAGTTCCTTCCCCCAAAGAGGCCTCAACATGCCAAAACGTTCCCATGGGATACTGCAGATACCAGGTTGGCACTGCTGCTTCGCCAGCATGGAGTTAGGTAAGACTGGGCTGTGAGAATGCCTAATGTGGAACATTTGGAGTCTTAAATTGTTTTAAGTAAAAGCCTTTGGAGATGAGCCTACTAATTTATTCACTTACGTAATGATTTAATGACATTAGATATAGTGCTCACACGAATGTCATATTCTGTCATCCTCAAGTCAACAAGCCTGTCCGTGTAGCCTGGGTTAGTTTTGTCCTGCATGAAAAGAAACTCAAAGGATACTATACAGTGAGTTTTCTCATACCAAGTCAGGCCAATGCCACATCTACTAGTACTGTGGATCATGACTGGCAAAAGGCCTCTGTTCTAAACCTGCCATCAAGTGTTTTCCACATGTTGCCATCTCAATCAATCAATCAATCAATCAATCAATCAATCAATCAATCAATCAATCAAAAAGTATTTATATACTGCTTTTCAACATGGAATTCCCAAAGCGGTTTACAGGCAAATAATAATGAAGTTAAATGGCTCCCTGTCCCAAAAGGGCTCACAATCTAAAAAATGCAGAACACCACCAGCAACAGCCACCAGAAAAGACACTGCGCAGGGGTGAAGAGGGACAATTGATCTCCCCCTGCTAAATATAAGAGGAACACCACTTGGAAAAGTGCCTGTTGCCCAGCTAGCAGGGGTTACCCAGGAGGGCTCCAACAGCTAGTGGGAAGGGCCACTTACACGGTACATTGCAGCACCTGCAATATTTACTGGATCACCACCTCTGTAGCAATGCTACTGTGTAGGAAGGAGGCAGATACAGGAGGCTGGACTAGATGGATCTTTGGCCTGATCCAGTGGGGCTCTTCTGGATTGCCATTTTCGCCTGGGGTTTGGGGAGTTTGCCCAGTAATGAGTCAGGGCAGCATCAGAAGACCAATCACGTTGTGCCATCCTTAATCATAAGGATGATACATCTCAACTCCCCCATCTGCCTGTTCTCCAAGTGTTGAAAATCAGACAACACTTAAAGATGTCAGCAGACAAATCTTTACAAAGCCAATGACAGAGACAGATTAGGACGGTATGCAGAAACAAACCACCTAAACATGAAATGTCTCTGGCAGACAGAGGAGATGGAGATGGGGGTGGGGGAACTGAGTGGTGTGCTGCTACCTTCTATACTTCCTGCTTCCCTTGTTCTTCCAACAGGTAAGAGATGAGTAGGTGGGCTGAAACTCCAAAAGCTGCAACGTTTAGCATAGCCAGTTTTTACACAGCAGGGCTTGGGAGATTTCTCTTAAAATCACTTCAAGTATGGGATGACAAAGAAAAGGAAATACTTTCCTGCATTTAAGATGAGAATACCACACTTTGATGTGGGGAGAAGGAGAGAAAGGTAAGTGCTGCTGTTGTTGTTGTTCAGTCGCTAAGTCGTGTCCGACTCTTTGCGACCCCATGGACCACAGCACGCCAGGCCTCCCTGTCCTCCACTAGCTTCCGGAGTTCGCCCAACTTCATGTTCGTCACTTCGGTGACACTATCTAACCATCTAACTAACTAGCCAGGTGGGTTGTAAGTGCTACTTTTGTGCTAACTAGCTGGAAAAGGGATTCTGGGAAGAAGAAGGAGGGAGAGATTAGCTGTATTAGAAAAGTAAAAAAGGGAAATCTTACAACCCACCTGGCTAGTTTACTAGCTTCTATACATTGTCCCCTTCAGGTGCAGGATGCCTGTGCTGTATCATTGCACCTTTCTCCACTTCCAGTGGCAACAGCATCCTACCTTGGGACGTTGGTTTATCTTGGGCAGGAGGTTTAGTCGAGAGGGTTAAAGCCTCCATTTGCCTGAAGATAGGATCCAAAGGTTGCCAGTTCGACAACACCAGAAGTCTCCGTGAGCGGCAGACCTTGAGAAATGTGACTGATAAGAGCTGTCTCCAGCTGCCTGTGAGAGAGGAGTTGTGCTGGGCCAGCTGTTTCTTTGGTGGGAGCAGAGAAGCCGTTTATCAGCCAGCAGGAAGACAAGTGTGTGGCCAGAAAGGACTAAACAACAAAAGTTCCATCTGTATGTTGTTGTAGTTCTTGAAAGATACAGTGGGGCAGGGGGTGGTGGTTTGGGCCTGGGGAGGGGATGTAATTTGTAATTTGTAAAAACCCCTTGCAGGTTTAGAGATAAAGCCTGCCTATGTAAACTGCCTTGAATTAAAGCCAGAGGAGCAATCTAATGGCCAAAGAAAAGCGGTATATAAATACTTGCATTATTGTTATCTAACTCCAAAGGATTATGCCTGACTGGCTCTTTGCTCTTCACTGTGGATGTCTGTCTGTTACCAAAAATGTGACTGCACTGCTCATGCCTTTCACTGCGCCCCTTTAGAAAAAGACAGGAACAGTGATGGGTGAAATCTCATAACATACATTTATGGGAAAACATACAGAAGGAGAGGATGTTTTTCACTCCATCATACATTCTGACTCCCCTGATGCACTGAGTCCTCCTGTTGAGGTTGCAATAATTTGCTGATGTCTCCAGGGTGTTGCAGGTGCACAGCAGATATGTCGTGTGCAGAGCAATGTCCCACCTTTCAGGAAGCCCATTGTGAGACTTGTGTTGGATTCAACTGCCAGGGAACTGGGAGCACCAGGCTTCTGCTTGAGCTGCCGGCCTGAAATGTCGGTAACCACCTAACTTGGATGAAATTGACTTCATGGTTGATGGTTGCTTTGTGGTTGAAAATGGTACTTGCAGTGGAACAGACTCCAAGGACTATTGGAGAACCAAGAGCTATAAACAGAACCAGCTGGGGAAAAGGAAGCTCCAAAACAATCTGTTTTGAGCACTCTCCATTTCTGTCTGTTCATATCATATATTTCCTCTTCTCCCCTCCCGCTCTTCATAACTAGCCCTGGCGAAATAAGTCCCTCTGAACTGGTTAGTGTGCTGCAGTTACAGCTGTGGCAGCCACCCAGGAGCCCGCAGAAGGCAGGAGCTGCAATGCATCAATTATTGAGGCAGTGAGCCGGGCTCTCTGACAGCCACGCCATCTATAATACATGACGGCAGTGGAGGGGGAGGGGGAGAGACGGGGGGGGGTCCTGACTCACGCTGGCTTCGCGTGCAATGGGCATTCGGCAGAGAACTTCGCTAGCTTGCCTCGCGGGGTTTGGCTGCTGAGGAAAGAGCTGGAGTGAAGAAGAAGGGAGCAGGAGAGAAGCAAAACTTCCTGCATGAAGCAGGCTGCAAAGGGAAGCAAGTCACAGAACTATGTGTTTTAATGCAACCAGTCGTGGAAGCAGATGTGATGTGGGCTCCATAGGCAAAGAGCAGAGGCAAAGGGCAGCTGATTTAGTTGGCTCAGCACAACAGGCTTTTCTGACTGCCGTTCAAGCCTGTGATTTATTTCGAGAAAGAGGCTTGAGCCAGTCCTTGGTTCAATATTTAGTAACTTTCCTGCCTAGGAAAAAGAGTCACTGCAGACCTCACAGTGAACAGACAAAAAGCTGTCAACATTCCAGGCAGGCCTGAAGCGGCCCAAGAGCATTGCCCTGTTCCCCCCAAGGACAACATTTTCTGAAAAGAACTTCGTGCACAGCTTCCCTCAAGTGAATAGGATAGGGAAGGGAGGCAAGGCCTCTTTCCTCTACATGAGTCAAGCAGGTTTAATAGCAGGAGACGGCATGACGTCATTTTCTTGAAGCCACATCCGGGCACCTGCGGCCATATTTGTTGACTCAGTCAGATCATTGCCGCCAAGGAGGATTGCCGCGAATTCACGAATGAAAATCTCCCTGCATGTGTGTAAAAGTTAATATCAACCACTTTAATCATGCCTGCGTGTTCACACTTTATTTTTCCGCCTTTCATTTTCTACTGTAATATTTATGAAATTCTGAACATTAACAGAGTTTTTTTTTTTATGGGGCATGACCGTTTTATTTTTGCTTGTGTAGATTTCAATAAAGTCTGTCAAAATAGTGCAATCTGAGTTTAAATAGACAGCAAGTATGTTCAGTAATATTATTATGAGGAATTTAACCTTGTAATTGCATATAAATCATAATAAGGTTACCAATAATGTGTCTACATGATCACATGTTTTTATTTTCGTATTTATTTAAGGAATAAACTATTAAATCCTAAACAGTACGAGCAAAGCAATCTGAAATGCTTGGAATGAGGATTGTTTTGAGTTAACTAACATGGCGGCTAAGCCTGCCCACTGGCTTCACCTCACGAGCATTAGCGCGTTAAGGGATGCTGTCTCCTGCTATTAAACCTCCTTGCCTCTTCGTGAGTCCTGTTTTAATTGAACAGGAAGAGTGGTGCGTGCTGGGAATGCTCCTAGGATGCTTTGCTCTTCCTGTTTATTTGAAACAGGACCCTTGTGATGGAAGGAGATGGCATGGGAAGGGGGCTTTGCCTCTCCCCTTCCATCTTCTGGTCCAATTGGCTGCTTTTCTGAGCAGCTTGGCAGACAGGGAGAACAAAGCACCTGCCACACCAGAGTCCCTGCCCTTCTTCCACCAGCTCCACTGCTGCCTCACTTGCTCTCAGTGAGCAGGAAGATTGGAATGCCAACTGGAGCAGCTCCGTCAACATCAGGCTGGAGAGCAGACAGATGTGGCCTACTCATCAGTTTCATTGTTGCCTCCCCCACCTCAGCAGTCAATGTGAGTCTCTCAGGGCACAGTCCTAACCTGGAGTTAGGCCAGCAAAGTTTGGCCAGCACAAGAGACACCATAAAGTATGTTTGGATCACACTTGGGGTCAGAGAGGCCAGCACACAGATGCGCGCCATCTTCCCTCACTCGGAGTATGGTTCAAATGCAGCTTGTCTCCAAGGTGGCCCTTGTACCGGCCAAACTGTGCTGGCCTAACTCCGGGTTAGGATTGTGCCCTCAGTCTGTTCCATCAGAAGGCAATCCCTGATTTCAGGAGCTGGAAAAGGCCAGGCTTGATTGTTTGGAAACCACCCATCACCAATTATGCACACCCCGCAGATACACACGCATGTGCCTGAGCTCATCAGGTTTTAAGCCTTCAGTAATGTTCCCATGCATATTTCCAATGGAACCATTTTCTGATGGAAAATATTAAGACCATCAGTAACAATGTTCTTAGATCTTTCAGATTTCAGATTCTGTTAATCTTCTATTTGTTGACCCTTAGCACACTGTGCTTCTAACAGCATGGCACCATACCAGGAACAATGCTTTCTGTATTGTCAAGAATTCTGAGGATGAAAGAGGAATGTGAACTTTCCTTCAGGAAGGATGTCTCACTCTACATCCTAACGCCATCTTCCACCATTAACAGCCCAATCCTTGGGCTCTTTGCACAAGCAGAATGCATTTTCCACCAGCACTGGCAGCTGAAAAGCAGCTGTAAAGCGTGTTCTGGCAGCATTCTGTAGCGTGCTACTGGAGTGCTAGTGAGAAAGCTGGAGCCTTCCTCCATGTGTCACTGGACCACTGGCCACCTGCTAGAGGAGGTAAATCAGAAGGGGAGGTGGGAGGGGAGGGGGGAGGGCGGATCCGGCAACAATGGCGTGTGATGAATCCAATCCCCTTTGCGCAGTCTCCCTGTCCCCTTTCTGTTCGTACTCTCCAGCAGAATAGCTTCTGCAGGTCCAAGGAGACCCACTGCAAAGTGGGAGGCTTATGGAGTATACGGGGATTAAAATTCCCTTTCCAAAGCCTCCCAATCGCTCCCTCCATTGGATACAGCACATCTATTTTTGCTCATGGTTCTTTGCCCGGGGTGTGTGTTCTAGAGCAAACACTGTACCTGTTTCCATGAGGTTGGAAGCATCCTCCGAGCAGACCTCAACAATACTAGAACTCTACCAACTCTCCCCCGACCATGTATCATCTGGTGTGTGTGGCGGGGGGGAGGAGCAACAGCATTGAAACCGCAGCAGCACTAGAGACAATGGTGACAATCACAATAGCAGGTGGATTCTGCAGTTGCCCCATGGCGTAGCAGTACCCCCATTGAATTACATCTGGGGTTGGGGTTCTGCGCCTGGGCAGACCTGCAGATGGGTGATGGTGTACTACCCTTCCCCCTACAGCACTGATGAGAACAGGGGTGAGGGATTAAGGAAGGTAGGATCTTGTCCCCGTATTACACTCAGTGATGGAACAGGTGAGAGTTGTCTTAAGGGTGAGGACGGGGTTTTACAGAGGCCAGGTTGGATGAGGTGGGGGTTACTCCATCTGTTTCCACCTGGTTTCTCCGTGCTGCAGCAGCCATGGTAGCAGTGGTGTAGCTAGAGGGGGCGGGGGGACCATGAGTGGTCAAAATTGTGAAAACCTTGGTATTTATGAATATCATCATGTTATATACAATTTGATGATGTAGAATGCAGTGAAACACATCGCGTTGAGCTATTATTTTTCTACCAAACGTTATAGCCAAATAACTAGAAAAGGAAAACACAAATGCCTTTATATAACAAAATGATATTATCGTGGTATTATTATCAAAGAAATGACAACAGGATGGGCCATTGGTCTAATTTCAGCTCATGTTCTTATATTCTTAATGATAATAGTTTAGGTGCTCAGTGAAAACAGTTTGAATTTGTATAAACGTTTCTCCTGTAAGCATTCCTAATATATGTTATTTTGCAAATCTTTTCATTTCTACTCTCCTAATATGAATTTTCCCTCCTCCAAAATTGCAAACTGTCAATACTGTTATATTTAGATTTTTAAAGGCATACAATTATCAAGTTGTCGACCTGAACAATTTATGTAAAATTATGTATCAAATTCCATTTTTTAACAGAGAAATTTGATCATTTCCAACTTTCAAGAGCGGAAACCAAATTCTGACATTTTGCCAAAAGTTTATCCCCCCTAGATTCCATGCTCCATTTCCTCTCATTTTGCAGATTTTTACCCATGGCACAATGTTTAAATGATCATCTGGCTATTCTCTGAAAGTTAATAAACATTATTAGAATATTTCAGGAGGAAATGATGGAAAATATTTCTGTTTGAGATCATTTGTTCGGCATACAGTGGCATAAAACAATTGTGCATATCTTCAATACTTTCTGATGCCTTAAATGATATGGAATAAGGTATTGAGATCTGGTTTTGGACAGATGGTGTCATATTTAGACTTGGTTGGAAAACAGCTGAGTTTATGTTTGGAGAGCAATTAATTAGGAATATATTCTGTGCCAATGACTATGCTCTGATAGTTCACCCCCTTGATGATATTTAGAGAACTCTTGCTCAGAACTGTAGAACATATTGGTCTATCTCTGACTTTACAGACGACAGAGGTACTTACCCAGAGGAATCCAAGATATCGTTACATTCTTTTTCAAGATGCCTTCCACTGATCATTTACTTGTGCATGCTGAAAAGTTCATCTTTTGCCTTGGCAGAGTCTTTTTCAAGAACGCTGCTAACAAGGATGAAATGAGCTGAAGAATATCCAAAGCATCTGCTGTTTTTGGAACACTAGAGCTCTAAAGTAGGTGAAAGTCTCACTGCAAGATGATTTCTCATTATCAAAGGCTACCATCATCATCATCATCATCATCATCATCATCATCTTCAAGCTGTGAACCACAAGTACCGTCAGTCAATTCGCACTTAAACCTTAAACACATACCCCAGACACCTGGACTAAAATCAACAGATATTAATTCTCCAAATCTTTACCGCACCTTTTTTCTATTTGTGAAAATACAGCATGGAAAAATACATTTTAAGCTGTAAAATGACAGGAGGAAAAAGAGTTATATCTCTCCTCCGCCCCAACCCAGTTTCTTCTACAAACACAGCATGTGTGTGTGTGTGGGGGGGGGGTGTTTAAAAAAAAAACCCACAGTGGAAAGAATTTACCAAACTTCATTGCATCGTTTCAGCCTTCAACAAAGGAAATTAATGTTTTAAAAGAATTCACACCAGAATGGAAAGATGGAAGGAAAGGAATTGAACCATTAAGCAACATTTTTGTCCTATCTGAGAGAGAGAGAGAGAGAGAACGAGAGAGCAATAGTGTGTGTTTTATTTTAGAGGAAGGCCCATCACTTCAACTCCTTTTTATCCCCAGTCTTAAAACAAAGATCATGTTCAAACATGGCTGCACCACTGGTTTGTTGAGAGGTCCAAATATTTATAAAGAAAAATTGTTGCCATAAAATTGCTGAAATTGAGGCCAATACTTAGTGACATAAGAAGATAAAATATTATTGATAAAAGCTTGGAATTGAAGTCTTTTTCTTCTTCCAAAGAGGCACCCATCTGTATTCATGGGAACAATTTGTTCAGATATGCAGTACTGAAGAACAAAGAGAACCAAAGGTGCACCCTTTGTATGAAAAGAGCTCTCAGAAGTTTGGGATAAAATGGCAACACAAGACAGTTCTACAAGGAGTTTCAGCATAATAGTGTCTCAAATATCTGTAGAATTTAAACACCTGAAATGTACAGTATATAATGAATAAAGCTGCCTACAAGTGTATATGTATATCTTGTAATCTGCTGTGGACTGTACTACTTACCCCATTTGGGTAGACATACAAATTTGAAATTGAATGGCCTTCAAGAGCAACTGGTTCCTCCTATTTCCAACTCCCTCTTTTTTTGGGGGGGGGAGAGTATGAAGGCAACTATATAAATATGCCAGTCACCTGCATTTTTTAAAAAGGGTACCTGAAGGGGCAAAAATCTGGGTTGGAGTCTGGGCCAGAGATTTGTGGCAGTAGTCAGTCATCAATCCTTTATTGGCATACAACATACACAAATACAACAATAGGTACAGACCTCCTAGTAAAACAGCAAAATGCATAAGATGTGTGGCAGTAGAGGGGTGTGTGAAGCAGAGCTGGCTCTGCAGAAGGAATATCCTGTAAGGGTAGCTCAAAGTTACCCTAGATTGGATCTAGAACTGAAGTGGGATTTTTGTTCCAATATGAACATCTTCTTGCAAATGAGATAATTGTGCAAATTATCTTGCAAAAGGGGAGGGGGGAAGGAAAATTCATACAAGCCAATTGTAATAATCCCCACAGCTGGGGAAAGATGTGAGACATTTTTACCCCACGAGCAAATATTTAAAATGACCTCTTTCCAATGATGATGATGATGATCTAAGATGTAGAAGATGGACACAGGAAGCAGTAAAATGTTGCTCCACTGGAGTGTGCTATTTGAAGTAAGGAAACGGTTTACTGTTGCTTCATGGGAAAGCCATGGCAAGGACAGTTTGAGGACCTTTTGCAGGTCAATGGCATCATTTCTTAAATTCTGTATCTCATTCTGAAATAAACCAATGAAGAAAAGTGGGTCCAGGGAGCCTCTTTCACGTTCTACAGAGAGGCAACGGCTGTCCTGGGGTCCTTTTGGCAACCTGGTCCATGGAGCACCTCCCTGCCCCTTGTTCTAATCACCTTGGATGCTGCTGTTGCCTCTATTCCTTCCTCCCACTCCTTTGCCTTCCAACTCCCCACCTTTATTCTTTGATGATTTTTGTGTGGTTTTGTGTATTATTATTATTATCGTAAACTTTTTTTTTAACATTCAGTAGAAACTTCAAAATAAAAAAAAAGTTCAATAAAGCTGTCAAGGTGTGGTTTAAGGGTTGTTTTCTTGAGCCACAGCTCATTCAGAACTGCCCTGGCAATGAACAGAAACTATTCCAGATTAGCTTGTCTCTTGTCTCTAAGACAGTGACAGTGACAGTGTGGGTCAGGACCCACCAGTGGGCTCAAGCCAATTTCATGTAGTCACAAAGCACCAAGAACAGCCATATTGAAAATAGGGGAAGATGGGAGGCTGGAAAGGAGGAAGGCTGTGTGGTTGTTTTGCTTATGTCAAGATAGTAAATACACCTTTTCTTTCTTCCTGATTCACTTTGCTATTGGAAAATGGCTGCAAAATAATCCAACTGATTCTCAGGAAAGCAGCAGGCTCTGGTATCGCAATGATGGCACTTCTGGCCATGGCATCACTTCCGGTGGGTCCCAGACAGATGGTCATTCTAAAAAGTGGGTCCCAGTGCTAAAATGTTTAAGGACCACTGCTCTAAGACATAAAGGGTTAAACTAGATATTTGCTGCTATGTGATGGGGCCCAAAATTGATGTGGGGTGAGGTGGTACTCTCCCACTTGCTTTGCCATGGCTCCTAGGCTGACTGCATCCCCATGCCACTATTTATAGTTTAAAAAGACACTTCTATTGAAAGTCAGTAGCTGCTTTGAACTCCTAATATTATTGGAGGCATGCAGTCAGGCTAGGAAGCATTTCAGGGGCACATGCTAAAGCCCCCCTATCCCACCACTAGAATTTTGGACTGCTTCACACACCTCAGCCGCCCACCGCCCCCCACTAACTGGGATAGTGGGAAAAAGAAGAAAAATCAAGGATCAAGAGTACATGTGCATTAGACATATATGTGTGCTGTGACCATAGCACATAGGAAGTACTTTGAACTCTCCAAAGTGCTATGCAAATGCCAAAGAGATTATTCAGTTTTCTGGCTGCACACTTCTCTGTATTGGTGTTCTCCTGGAACACTGGAATAGACTTGGCAGATTTGCTAGACTTTCCACAGTGTGCCAACCTGGCGCATGGTAGTACGATGCTGTCTTTTTGGTGCATGATCACGTACACAGGTGGAGAGGGTTAAAGAAATGAGCAAGCAGAAGCCACCCCATCCTAGCATATTTTCCCTCTGTGGTTTTTCCTGGATGTGTTGCTACTCAGTTCCAGCGGTCCAGGCCTACAGAAGGGTGCAGAGAGGATGTGCACCTGTGCTTGCTCACTCCCTGAAGATGAACTCTGAACAAACTACCTATCCTGAAACAAATGGACCCAAATGGTCCAGCCTACACAGATTCTACCTTCCCAGAGCAATACACCTGGCGCTTGTCCAACCATATGAAGCTTTTTGCATAGCAAGTTTCAGGATGTTGCCAGCACATCAGAGCTCTGACAGCAAAAACTCTTGCATGTATTCTCTCACACAGAGGCATAACTAGACAAAAAGGCTTGTGGGGCAAGGAAGTATATGCGGTGCCCCTGGGCAATGGGAAGGGCCTCCATGCAACCTAGAATAGGTAGCAGGGATCTCAGAAAACTGCCTGGAGAGCACTCCAAATTCAACGTTTTGCTGTGCAGCAGTAGGGGAAGCTATCTGGGGCTTTTTTCTTTAGTTCTTAACATTTTTAAAGTGGGTCTGCAGGAAAATTGCACCCCCCTTGGGGTAATGCCCTGGGGCAGGTGCCCCTCAGGCTCCACCCTTGTTACATTTCTGCTCTCACATATTCACTGCAGGAGATGTACTGCTTTATGATGGCACACATGCCACAAGTGGAAGCCTTGGAATAAGATCTACACACACACACACACACACACACACACACACACACACACACACACAAATGTTTCTGTATGCCACTCTGGTCTAGAAGAGAATATTTTTGCACCTCTGAAGGAGCAAGGTAGGTGCAAAAAGCTGCTTCAGGAGTCCTGGGTGTTAGAAGTTGTGTGGCATTGCGCGTGGACTGTTTGTCACCATGAATTGCAAAACGTCCGCCTATGTGAGAAACTCTGGTGCCATGGCTTTGTTTGCCCATCAGCACTCAAAGATGGAAGCACACGGGGCTATTTTTACCAGGCTCAGCTATGAAAGCTTTTAAGCTCACACTCTTGCCTGAGAGGAATACAAGTGGGTTTCCCCCCCTTCTGTTTATTAGTTTTGTGGACATTCAGGCACCTGTTTACAGTCTGGCAGGAGCTGGGAGCAAGCAGAGAGCTCGTTCTCCTCCCCGGGGGTTATGGCTGAGAGGGCGACTTTGTGCAGAACCTTAGCTGGAGCCACCAGCCCTTGGAATCTGAACTGCGCTCCTTCGTTACATGGGGGCTGCAGATCCATTACCTCAGGTGAACAGCCATGTTGTTAATTGGACAGGGCTCTTTGGGAACGATGAACTGGGAACTGTTCAGCCCTTACGGAAAACATATCAACTTTCCTGTACACTTTTAGCTGTAGCAACATATCTTGTGAGCGGCGGTGAGGGGGGGGGGAATTCAGTCTCATTTAATTTGTGAGCCTTCAGTAGCATCTCCTATTAAAGAAGAGAGCAGGGAATCTGTGTCAGAAACACTGAAGACAACAAAAGATAGCAGAGCCCCTGTCCTCGAGAACATTTAAAAATAAACCGGACAAACCACTTTGGAGATGTTTTTGATGTAATTAAGAGCATTTTCACACATGCCTGTGAGGGTGCATTTGAGTCTGCTTTGCACTATTTGTGTGATGTTAAATGTGGAACAGAGAGTGGAAAGAGCTGCCTTTTTAATGGAATGTACATGCTCCTCAGTGTAGATTTATGCACATACAGTATGCAGAAAAAAATGCAAGAGGGGTGTGTGTGTGTGTGTGTGTGTGTGTGTGTGTGTGTGTGTGTGTGTGAAACAAAGCCTTGTTGGGAAGGGAAAGCAGGAGGAAATTCCCTGAGTGGCCACTTGGGAGCGCTGGAGGAGGGAACTTGCGGAGAATCTGTCACCTAGCCAACCCCCAGGTAAACTAAGGGAATGGATTAGGGGAGAGGAAATGGGGCAGGGAAAGACAAGCTAGAGGGAGAGCAAAGTGGGGATGGAGCAAGTGAGTAAGGGTCCAGGGAATTCCGGCACCAATCCTAATTCCTGAAATGCAACATTGCTTAATTAGTTATAGGGCTCATCTTTCACCATAGTCCCCAGAGAAAGTTCAAAAACATTTTGAAAAAAAATCACATTAAAATCAGATTTCAAATAGCTTACATAGACAGGCAAAAACAAAACGCATCCACAGCAGCCTAAGCCCAAAGCTTGGCACAGGGCAGGCTTTAACTTCCCTTTTAAACCCTTGCACAGATACCTCTCTGTCGCCCTCTTCTGCCAGGGCCTCATCAGGGTGGACAAAATGGTTGCGAATGGCTTGGAGCTCAAGCAGGAGTATTTCAACAGATATCCTTTCAGCCCAACTAAACAGGCCTTGTTCACTCTGTGAGGGACCAACTGCAAGGACCTTCCTGCTGCTGCAGTCTGGTGCGATCTTGTGCAACGATGAGGCCAGAATCCTCTTCTGAATCCACCAGATATAATTATGGGCCATAAATGTTTCTGTCTCCTCTCCCTTGCCCTTTCTCTTCCTGTAATATTAGTGAATGACCCCTTTGCGGTCCCTCCCGGGCAATTACTTTGATTGATAAACATTACCTGCGTACACCCTACAAGCTGCCTCACTGGTAATGAGCTCAGTAACTCAAAGGAAAAATGAGAGGGTGAAGCGCTGCCGCTGCCTGAATCTAGGTTGCAAGGCTGGAAGGCAGCGAGCGGAGGTTGGAGGCGCGGCACAGCGGGAAGCCTGGGGTCGCGGCTAATGCTGGATCCACCCGATCTGTGTCAAGAGGCCGAATCACTTAGGGTGATTTAGGACAGTGATGGCGAACCTAAGACATGCGTGTCAAAGGTGACATGCCATGACGTCTTGGGTGACATGCCAGCATTCAGTAACACCCAACAACAACTGAGGATGCCTTCGTAATGATTTGATTTTTTGTAATAATTTTAATGATTTCTAAATGATTTGATTTTTTAAAATATAATTAATAACCCCATGCATGATTGGACTGTATTTTTAAAAAATAAATGAATATGTAAATAATTGTTTCTCTTTTGTCGGAAGTGGGGAGTGACACAGCAACAGAGTCACCCACTGAGTCAAGTTAGGCATTTTTGACACGGCAAAGACAAAGGTTCGCCATCACTGGTTTAGGAGAACCTGGGCAATAGAATCCAGCAACAATATGGGCTGGATGCAAAAGTTCATGGTACACCTAAAGGAGGGGGAAATATGGGCCTGACAGCTGTCAAGTAAGCTAAATTCCTTTGGATTTTTACCGAGCGGGTAGTTAATCTGTGGAACTCTTTGCCACAGGAGGTGGTGATGGCATCTGGTCTAGATGCCTTTAAGAGGGGATTGGACAGATTTCTGGAAGAAAAGTCCATCATGGGCTATAGGCCATGATGGATTGCGCAACCTCCTTACATTAGTAGTAGTAGGCTACTTCAGAGTACCAGGTGCAAGGGAGTGGCAACAGGATGCAGGCATCTTGTTGTCTCATGCCTCCCTGGGGCACCTGGTGGGCCGCTGTGAGATACAGGAAGCTGGACTAGATGGGCCTGTGGCCTGATCTAGCGGGGCTCTTCTTATGTTCTTATGCTATAAATGCCCTGTGTAAGCACTGAGAGGAGTGTCCTTTTCTCCAAACTGGCTGTGCTAGTGGGAGTTGTTTTGCCCCATCCTTGGGCTGAGGGCATGAGGACTGTTGGCAGCTGACTGGGATGCTGAGGGGAAGAGCAAGGATGCAGCTTCCTTAGGATGCCTCAGGGGTTACAGAAGCCCCCATCACTCTCCTTTTAAGCCCACGCACACCTCAGCTAAGTTTGTTGCGGCTGCCTCTTGTGGCACAAGTTGCTGGTTGTGGCAGGCTGCCTGGGTTGGTGGTGGAGACATGCTGCTGGATTTCCTGGAGAAGCAGGTGCTGCTCCACTCCAGGCCTGCTGAGAGGGAACAGGGCACTTCACTTAGTGACAGTTCCCCCGCTTAAGACAACAACTTAATGAGGCAGAAGAACCCCATTACAGCCTCCTGAGGGAGCGACTGAAAGCTTTGGAACATGGCCTGTGTGTGTCCTTTGGAAAGCCAGTCAGCAGCTTACCTGCTACCAGAGAAAGTCAAAATCACAGCCATTGCAGGGGGAGGAGGGGGCATGGGGGAAATGTACCGCAAAGCAAATGTCAGCCATGAAGATGCTGCTGCTGTATTTTCCGCATTCAAAGTGTGTGTGAACCAGACTCTTGCTTCTGCCTTTCTGCTGTGGCGGATTCAGTTGGCGCTTATCAGCTACATCAGAACAGAAACTCACAATAGATGTTCCCTATTAACGCAGTTACTTTTTGATAGCAGTTCATTGGAAAAGCCCACTGAATTGTACTTAAGTGGGTGCAGAAAAAACTGGGCACACCTGACCTGACTGAAATGTTAGTTTCTAGACCAGCAATTCTCAGACATTTTAGTGTTGAGGCCCACTTCTTAGAATGACAATCTGTCCAGGACCCACCAGAAGTGATGTCATGACTGGATGTGCTGTCATTGTGACGACAGAGCCTGCTGCTTTCCTGAGAATGCAGCAATAAGTTGGGTTATTTCTCAGCCATTTTCCAATAGCAAAGTGAATCAGAAAGGGAAAAAAGCCTATTTTCAACCCTGACACAAGCAAAACAACCACACAGCCCTCCCCCTTTCCAGCATCCCATGTTTCCGTATTTTCAATATGGCTGCTCTAGGTGCTTCGCGACCCATCTGAAATTGGCTTGCGACTCACTGGTGGTTCTTGACCCACAGTTTGGGAACCACTGGATTAGACCATATGGGCTTAGGACCCTGAAGAGCTCATACAGACTCAGCCATCCACACAGTTGCAAAAGGGAAATTGTTCCTCCCTGCCAATTGTTCCTCCCTTCATTTACACCACCTTCTCTCTGAGGCATCAAGCATTTGGCCCTTAAAGAGAGAGCCTACATGAATGCCTCTCTTAAATTTACTACATGCCACATGCCACAGCTGTTGATATAGCCACAAATCTATTATATGGATTTGTCAGCTAAACTATAGTGAGAAAAGGTGGAGTTGCCAGGGGGTTCAACTTCTTGCCTTGTGTCTTTGTTATGGATCAACCTTTTATCATAATTTATTTTTAGTTTATGCCCATACCACGCCTTCACCCCAAACCAGTGATGTCATTCAGGGGGAACGGACCAGAATGGGCGTTCCGGATCCTAACGGGCTCTGTGGCTGGTTCCAGGTTCCTGACAAGTGCCAAGCAAAAGTGAGTTCCTGTTCCTAAATAATTTGAATGACACCACTGCCCCAAACCCAGTTATACTGGTGTGCTATGAATGGTCTGCAGGTGTGCTGCAGGAGTTTGGGGGAGGGTCCTTTCTTAGTAAGGGCACTGGGAGTTGTGAGCCCCCCACCAGCAGCACAGCGTGCCTTGTCAATTGTAAAAAAATCTGATGGTGTGCCTTGAAAATTTTAGCACCTTGCTGTGAGATGAACAAAGTTGAGCATCACTGGGCTGGAGTCTCCACATTGCTCAGAAACTCTGGATTCCTGCAAGGCAACTCCAAATTCCCCTTCAGGAACACAGATAGTGATATTGCACTCAGGTACAGCAAGCACAACTGACAACTAACACCAAATTCTAAGGGAACCGGTCATTCAGTTTAACTTTAAATATTGGCTGTAAACTCCTGACTGGAGCTTAGGATAACCTTCCAGCATATTTTACCTCCAGTGGATGTCTGGAACCCCATCATTTCCCAGAATGCTTCACTTCTCCTGGTGTGAAGAGCTTTGTGAGGAGAAGCACAAAGATTGATGAATGGAGGGTGCCCAGTGCTCCAAAAGGAACACAGCACTTGGGTCTTTGGCCAGGACTCACCCCTTCCTTTGCTTGGTGATAAGAGGTGTTCCCAGTGGCATTCCTATGGGGGGGCAAACTGCTATGTTTTGCAGGAAACTGAACTCCTGTGTGATATGGCCCCTCCCCCTCATCTTCAGAGCCATTCGTGGCTCTGAGCCAGCTCTCCAAGCTGCAAATGGCTGTGGAGGCAAGGGGGCAGGGCTGCGTTACACAGGAGCTCAGGCTCCTGCAAAAGTTAGCATTTTGCCCCCCTGTAGGAATGCCCCTTGGTGTTCCTTCCATTGCTGTGCTTGCTTAGCTATGGAAAACGAAGTCAGAGGGAGAAAAAAAGGAGGCAGGTTGAGAGTCAAGTCCCTGTTTGGTTCTTTTACCTGTTCTCCAGTAAACAAGTAAATGCACTGTATGCACTGAATGATGGGATTTCAAGGAGACATGCAATTGGTTTCTCTTTAATTTCATGGAGATGGAAAAGCAGTTTTGCTTTTAGATGAAGCTGTCTTGTTAAATGCCAGTTTTTTCTGGTGAAAGCGGAACAGGGACACGGCCTGTGACTGGTACATGAGAATATAACAAATTGCAAGTAACTTGACAAGAGCTTTTTGCTTGAAGGAAATGATATTGCTCATACACATCCAAAGTAAACACCGGAGGCAAGGTTTGGATTAAAACAGGGCCACATTTATTTATTTACTTATTTGAAACATGTATACTCAGAGGTTTACTGCAATGCCCCAGAGCCCTGGGCAGTGATGTCACAATATCTCATGACACATGTCACTTGATGTCACTTCTGGGTTCTCGCTGGAGGAGGAGCTCTCACCGCAGAGGTTTCAATCCCTGTTCCTTCTCATGTGGAGGCTCCCCTTCAAGGCAAAGCCACCAATGCCTCCTTTATAACTAGGGAGGAGCCTGGGGGCTGTTCTGAGCCCCCGCTTGGTGTGGCACCTGGGCAGAGGCCCCTCAGGTTCCACCCTAGTTACAGCTCTGTTTACACCCCATCTTTCCCTTGCCAAGCAAATGTCCAAGGTGGTTTTTATTGCAGTGAATGCCAATTGACCAGATTCTGCAATGGGTCTAACTTTATACACTCCTGACCTCATTAGTGCTGGCATCTGAATCCCCGAGCCAGAACGCCTTTGAGGTCAACTTTGGGGTCAACCCAAGCCCAAAGGATTACCTGCCAGCCAGTTTCCCTGACAGACATCTCATGAGATTGGTTTCAGCCCCCCTCCCATGACTCCATATGCGCACCAAGTCCTCCCACATTATACCTGCCAGCTGGGTCCAACCCTTAGAACAGTGTGGGGTAGATGAAAAAAACTCCTCACCAACAGCTCCTCAGGTGAGAGGCAAAACATTCGTTACTGCTGCAGCCAAGAAGAAGCTAGACTATCTCAGTTGGTGGGAGTGGGTTGCTGATGGGTTCAAAGCACACAGAGCTGAAGCGGGAAAGCTGGGCTGCCTGTTGTCCAGAGCTCACCTCTATCAATGCTAATAGAACAGGGGCAGTAAGTTTCCTGCCCTGCCTTGTGTGATGGAGAGAAGGGCAAAAGTGCCCCATAATGGTGGCAGAGGGGCAGTATTCTGATGGTGGTGGAACAAGATCTGGGCATTTAGAAGTGATTGAAACTGTTGTGATAGCATTTTCTCTGCCGCCAGTTTTGTTTCTGCTTTTCGAAGCGATTCTTGGTCCTGGACTAAGACTTGTCTGGAAATGTACTTGAAGTTCAAGCAACCTGCAGATTTATTTAAATGTGCGATTCGTCAGCTAAGTTTTTCAAGAAATTGTTGTTGTGAATTTGTGTAAATAGTAGCAGAGTTGGGGGCTTGGAGACC
>JAJKFI010000005.1:5889346-5924864 GCA_029204185.1 Lerista edwardsae
ATGCCAGTTTCAGCCAGTTCAGGACTGTGAGATGTGAAACTGCAACAATTGTTTTTGTTTGAAAAGGACAAAACGCATCTTCTTGCCCTATGACCAGAGGAGTAACTCTGGATTAGAGTTACATAAAAATTCAAAGCAATGACAGCAACATCTAATAATAGTAACTTCCATTAGGAAGCAGCAAACACCATCTCCTGAATGTTCCCCATAGTGTGTATGCAGCTGGCAACACTGTTGGTAAATGCAGTCACCACTCCATGACATGATGTTGACTCCACAACAACACTTTGCAGCAGCCCAAGGACTACGTTGGTTCTTCCAAGACCTTGATTACTAATCCAGAAGAATGGGCCCCCACTCCTATTGGAAACCTAATTTTGTTGCCATGGTAATAGTCATGATGTGGCAAGCAGGTGCATTTCATTTCAAGTAGGGAACAGCAGCATCTGAATCCTCAGGAAACAAAAGTCCATCTCCATGCAGTGGTATTAAAGCAACATTGAGAGAGAGAGGGAGAAAGAGGGGGAGATAGCATCAAGTTATAAGAAAAGCTTCCCCAGGGACCAATGTTGCTCCAGCCCAACCAATTTGTCTCTTAAAACTTTTGAAATGGAACAAGAAAGTTTAGTCCATTGTATGGCTTACACTGTCTGGTGTTTTGCAGCATTGTTCCCATTTTTTGAAGCAGTGCAACGGCCAAACCTGATTTGATGTATAGATCCTGGGAAGAATCATATGACAGTCCAGATGTCATAACTCACCAAAGCTGTAATTCTTGACATAGGGGTTCCCCTTGAACTCAATGCAGCTGAGAAGGCACAATAAGACATATACTGGGAAGTGACTACATGTCATTTGAGAAGGCTTTTCACTCTTGCACAAAAACTGTAAGCCTATCCAATTAAGGAAAGCAGCTCACCATTAGTCCTTTGCTGCTAGGGCGCCTTACCTAGTATAGCTCCTGTCCCTTGTTGTTGTAGCCAGTAAGCAATGCGGAGGATTAGTTGTGAAGGTGCCTTGCAAAACATAATGCCCTGCCCACCCTTTAAGGATGCTACTGATTTGAATCAATCCACTCCCATACTCTCTCGCCCTCTTACAGGGTTGGTGCTTCTCAGTGGCACCACAATACCAGAGCAGAACCTAATTTCACATGTCTCCATAAAGCATTCGGCTCATCATGCAATGTTAAGATTACATAACTTCTTGGGTTATGTAAAAATAACAGCAGGAATACAAAAACTGGATGCAAAACATCTCTTTCAATTGCCTTCATGCCTCCTCCCTGAATATTGCTTATCTCTTAACTTTCTAGAGGCCCTGGAGGCATTTATAAATGCCAAGGAGTGTGGCTGTAATGGGGATTGGGCAGCAGTGCCCCCCTACCAAGTAGCAGCTTGTTTGACCCTTGATGCACATAGTGTAATCTATCCTGTCAGTTTCACAATTGATCAAAAATTGGGTCACAATTCACAAGTGGATCCTGGATCCACCATTTGGGGACTGGTGACTTAAGGAATGCGGGATCACCCTTTGGCTTCAAAGAAAGATAGCAAAGATGCCTCAGAATGGGTGGGAAGAAACATTTGAGCATACAGCACTTCCACCTGCAGTCTGAAATGGAGACAGGACACCCCACAATCTCTAGCCATTTTATTTAGGGTGGTTTCTCAAAATGTGAGCATGCCAGGTTTAAACAAGAGCATTAGAATGCACAGCGTACAAAGCGAACCGACGTGTAGAATAATAGCTGTTTTGTGTTGGGGGGAGGGGGGAGAGCGTAGAGAGCTATGGCCCGAGTTCAGTCCGCTTCCACTGTGATGCATCATGGTTTCAACACAGGCCCTACCAGGGGCAAAAGAAGTCACAGCCAACAGCAAGGCCGCTGCACACAGCTGGAGCAAGATCCCTCTCTTGCTGTGCCAGATCAGAGGGAAGAGCCTGTGGAACACTTGAGTGGTTCACATCGGCTAGGAGTACACTGGCAGCAACAGCTCACAGCACAGCCCTGCCCAGGTCCCTGCTGGCACCCAGCAGCTGCTTTCTAGACTTCATTTTGAACTCTGGCCCCCCAAAATGCCGCCAGCTGTGACCGAACCCTGCTCGACAATTCAATCAATCAATCAATCAATCAATCAATCAATCACTAGTATTTATATACCGCTTTTCAACACAAAGTTCACAAAGCGGTTTACAGGCAAAAAAACAACATTAAAGTTAAATGGCTCCCTGTCCCAAAAGGGCTCACAATCTAAAAGAATGGAGAACACCACCAGCAACAGCCACGAGAAAGACACTCTGCTTTCTGCTAACTGGGCAAGAGGCACTTTTTCAAGTGGTGTCCTCTTATATTTAGCAGGGGGAGATCAATTGTCCCTCATCACCCCTGTGCAGTCTTTTTGGTGGCTGTTGCTGGCGGGCTGCCTTTCTTTCTTTCTTTCTTTCTTTCTTTCTTTCTTTCTTTCTTTCTTTCTTTCTTTCTTTCTTTCTTTCTTTCTTTCTTTAGATTGTGAGTACTTTTAGGACAGGGAACCATTTAACTTTATTACTATTTGCCTGTAAACCGCTTTGTGAACTTCGTGTTGAAAAGCGGTATATAAGTGCCTGTTGACTGACTGACTGACTGCTGGGGTGAAGAGGGACAATTGATCTCCCCCTGCTAAATATAAGAGGACACCACTTGAAAAAGTGCCTCTTGCCCAGCCAGCAGGGGTTATGCCAATTGTTTCGCAAGCGATCACTTGACAGTCACAAGAAAGTGCAAACAATCAAGACGTTCATGCACAAAGGAGCAGCCTCCCATGCCGCCACCCAAGCCTTGAAGTGGCTACTTCCAGCTCCTCCCTGGGCGGCTTCCACACTTGGTGTCGCTGCTGGGCTCGTGCAGCCGCTGCTTTCTGGCCTCACGTCAGCCGGCACAGGCCTCACACACCCTCCCATGTGGTTTCCACATTTTTGTTTTACTGGAACAGCAACTACGCCAGTCCTCTGATCTAGAAAGGAGGCCATATTCATTGAGAGCCACTATGCTCAACAGCAGTGTGTGAATTCAGATTATGGGAGACTCAGAGCAGGAGCATCAGCAACACAATGTATCCGTGCTTCAAAGTTTGCACTGGCTACTTTGCTAGCTTTTTGGGCACAATTTAATGAAGTTCCTATATAAGCCATACTGAGCCCATGCAATAGGGCAAGGTATATATAAATAATAAACATTAGAGTGCTGGTCTTCATATATAAGCCGTAAGTGGTTTGTGGCTTACGCAGCTTAGAGGCCACCATTTCCCTTGTCCTGCCACGGCCCCTAAGATCAAAGGAGAGCACCCTCTTATAATAACTGGAAGGACACCATCAAGGCAACCACTTAAAGCCAAGTTCTCTGACGCTTCTTCACAGTAAATGGAATCTACTTCCTTGGAAAATCACATTAACTGAAGCCTGAATATTTTTGGACACATTGCAAGTTCTTTCTGATTGCTCTGGTACTTGGTGGGTACACTGAAACAAGTGTAGAGTTCATTTGAGTTTGCTCAGTTTTAATCGTTTTGTTTTGAAGGTATGGCAACAATCTTGTTTTGTGAATGGTGGTTTGTTTGCTCTTCATGTCCACTGTGACATCCATCCTGCACTAAACCCTGCGGGAACATTCATCAGCAAGCCTTTGTGATCCAATCCCCCCCTTGCCCCGGTCAAATGCCTATCAGAACTTATACAGATTTTAATATTACTCGAAACCAGACTTGATTTAAAAAAAAAAAAACATTTACAGTGCAATCCTAAACCTTGCGCAGCGTCAGCACAATGGGGTTGCGCTGACGCTGCACCCTTAATGCCAACACGGGAGTGCCGATTGGCACCTCCATGTCGGCGCTAAGGCAACAGGACTGGCATTGCCTGCAGCGCCGGCCCTGCTACACCTGCACTGAGCCTCTCTCATGCCGACCGAAGCCGGTTGGTGCGAGGGAGGCTCTGCACAGAAGCGGAGCGGAGATTGGTGGGATGGAGGGAGGCAGGGGCGGGGGGCGGGGCAGGGGCGGGCTTGGGAGGTGGCCATACGGCCACTTCCTAAGCCTGTCAGGGAGGCCGTGCGGCCCCGATTTGGGCTGCGCGGTCTCCTCGGATCTGAGGAGCACATAGGGGAGGCTGGAGCCTCCCCTACGGTAAGGGAGTGCACGCTCCCTTGCTGCGGGGAGGCTCCAGCCTCCACCTACCCAGCGCTGGATATGGTGCTGGCCGGCCAGCCCTGCTATTCCAGCGCTGGGTAGGATTGCGCCCTTAAAATCTTTGATTTAAGCAAAGCCTGGGACGATATATTAAGTAAATGCCAAGGGTAGACATCAACAAGGCACAGTGAAGCAGAGGCTGGATTTCATAAGAAGCAAGCGTGGCAAGTGGTTTGCTCTAACCCATTGTGCTCTTCACTCAGTGGAGCAGTGTTATAAAGACTGCAGAATGAGATCATACAAGCTAATGGTAACCTCAATGATTTCAGGAAAAGCATTATGAATGACACATTCTCATGGGAGAACCTATAGGCCAAGGGAAACGTTGACTATTCTGCTGTGGATGTAAGAGCCAGAAGCCTACCGTAAGCTCTGCAGAAAAGCAAGGACTTCAGGTAACATGGCATACAAGAGGGTTGCCAAGGTGAGGTGCAGAACATTGTGTTCCTTTTCTAAATAAGCCAGGAGCATTGTTTATGTTTAAGTAGCTGAGAGCCCAATCCTATACTCAGGATATGCCACAATATGTCTATCTATGCCAGCGCAATAATAGCCCGCACAGAAATCTGCCCTCTGGCAGATGCAACCAGATGTTGGTGCAATGCTACACTGGCATAACTCAGATACCATGGGTGCAATTCCACCAACTGAGAAATGATGACAGCTTAGGAGAGACATGGGCAGGGCAAGGAGAAGTCATATTCCCAGAGCTCCTGAGACACACCCTCAGCTTTGGAAAAATCCTATGGTAACAACACAGCTGGTGTAGGAAGAAGTAAAGGAATAATAAATAAGGGAGTAAATATAGGCAGCGGTGTCATGCAGCCGGAACACTGGGCGGGAGGAACGGGTGAGCGGCAGCCCGCCCGTTGCATACCGCTCCGTTTCGCCGTCTTCCCCGCCCCCCGTGAAACGTCTTCCCCGCCCATGGTGAAACGGAGTGGTACGCAACGGGCGGGCTGCTGCTCACCCGTTCCTCCCGCCCAGCGTTCCGGCTGCATGACACCGCTGAATATAGGTAGTACTGGGAAAAGGAAAAATGCCAGAAAATGGCATCTCCTGCAGCCACCCCTGCCCCCTTTCCTATGATGGAGCATAGGGTATAGAATCCTATAAATCTGGCAGCCCACCCTAGCACCCCACTAACCCTAGTACATAAGTCCCTGCCAGGGAGATTACAGCTCAGATTGTTCATTTCGGTGGCGCCACTTTCCCGCACAAAGTATGCACCTCAAGCCAGGGAACAAGTGTGACTGATGTTGTGGTCAAGTCCCTGTTACGCGACAGTCCATTAATCAACAATATTTATATACCTCTTTTCCACAAAAAGGTCACAAAGCGGTTTACAGGCAAATAATAATAAAGTTAAATGGCTCCCTGTCCCAAAAGGGCTCACAATTTTTTAAAAAAATAGCTGAACACCACTAGCAACAGCCACTAGTGAAGAGACTGTGCTGGGTTAAAGAGGGTTAGTTACTCTCCCCCTGCTAAATATAAGAGGCACACTGGTGTGTGTGTGTGTGTGTGTGTGTGTGTGTGCATGCGCACGTGCGCGTGTGCGCCTTGGGGCATCTCCCCATGGTTGGCGGTGGTGACTGACTATTGCTATGTTGTTCATTTCCAGATCACCCCATTGGTTGCTGCTCATTGGCTCTGCCCCTGCCCAGTCTGGCCACTGGCATTGAGGAGACTGAGGTTGCGGGAAACTGGACATGGTGATCAATGCCAGGATGCCACTCTCTGGCCAATGGACTGTATCAGCATTTCCCTGGCTGTTGGAGGCATTACTGTGAGCGCCTGCACCAGCGTAGCACTGCCTGGCCTCTGGCGCTTCTTCTCCCTCCTCCTGTTGCATGGGCTTAGGATATGGCAGTCATTCTGCTGGCACTGGTGTGCCATCAGCATGGCATCTGGATTGGGCCACTAAGAATGTGTCAGACATCAGTTCACTCAGTGCATCAGAAGCCACATTTCAGAGTCCTGAATTGGTTCATAGTAATGACATTCAATAAGAAGCAATGAGGAAATAGCTTTGCTCTTTTGACATCAGATGCCAACTAAAATTGTCCAGACTTCAGGACATTAACTGCATCATCATCATCATCATCATCATCATCATCATCATCATCATCAATATAGTGCTTTCAACAAAAGTTTCCAAAGCAGTTACATAGCCAAATAAAGAAATGGTTGTCTGTCTGAATAGAGACAGTTGCTGTTCCCTTGCTAAAAATAAGAAGGGCACCACTTTAAACCGTGCCACTTATCTGTTAGCAAAGGACTGCCAAAGGATCTTTCTGTGTTTCCACTGCTTTCTTGCAACTAGTGTTTAGAAAGCATTGATATGGGGGGGGGGTTTTTGAGTTGGAGGAGCTTCCCTCAAGGGCATTCTAATTTTAAGAGAAACGTATGCACGTGTGTGCCTCTTATTTAGGACCACAGCCATGGAAGGCAGCTATTCATTTGGCAATCAACCCCTGAGGCCAGCTCTACAACCACACATTTTCTGTGTGGCAGTCATTATTCCAAGGTTACCCGTTGCCCAGAGCAAGTGCAGGTCTTGTGATCCAACTGTGTAGCATTCAATGGTAGGTGAAGTGTACTCGAGGACAAAGGAAGCACATGCCTTGCCGTTTGCATTTGAGTACTGGAACGGTATTGTCATTTCTGAGCCACATGAGACCAAGAAATTCAGCTCTTTGTTCCTGGTGCCTTTAATGATTCTATAAATCTCTCTGCATTATGGCTGGCCTTTTCTTTCTGCTCCTCTCTTTACTTATTTTTCCTTTAAAAAAAAAAAACATTTCTTCTAACTTATTTTTTCCTCCCTGGAGCGAAATGCTAGAGGAATTCATTTGGAGAAGCAAAAAAGGATGTGGAAGACCATTGCTGGGTTGGAAAGAATTTTATTATCATAGGTTATAGAATAAGAAATAATAATGTTGGAGACATATTGGAGTGTGTGTGTGTTTTTTTCATTTAGGGCAGAAAAAAGCCCACAACAGGGCACATGATACAGGACTGAAAAATTATGAATGGAGTGGGTTGGATAGAGACAATTTTTAATCCTCCCTGTCATACCATTAGAATTTGTGGTCATTCAGTGAAATTGAATGTCAGCAAGTTTAGAACGAAGCATTTCAATACTGCTTCACAGAACTCAAAATTAGCTTTCTACTATTGTCATGTGTGGCTATGGCCACTATCAGTTAGATTAACAAGAGGACTGGGCAAATCCGTGAGCAGGGTGTGTGTGTTGCAGATTTTGTGGTTTGAAAGGCAGAAAGCAGTTTTAAGTGTTTTTATTCTCATTCCAAGTTCTCATTTTTAGTAATTTTAAATGCTTTTAAAGTGTGCTAGGTAGGTGATATCATATAGGTGATATATGATCATATAGGGCACAATCCTAACCTGGAGTTAGGCCGGCACGTTTGGCTGGCACAAGGGTACACTGTAAAGTATGTTTGGACCAGCACACAGACGTATGCCATCCTCCCTGACTCTGAGAGTGGCCCAAACGTGCGTGTGCCAGCCAAACATTGCTGGCCTAATTGTGCCGGCCTAACTCCAGGTTAGGATTGCGCTCATAGTGTCAGCAGATGCAGCCACAGTATTACTTCTAGTTGGAAAAATAATCTATTTTCATTTCTGGAAAACATTGTAAACACCCAAATGTGGTGCTTCATGTTTTTATTTGGATATTTTAACACCAAAAAGGTGGAGTTTTTATATGTTTTTAACAAAAATAAACATTCCTATCCATGAGGAGAAAATCTACAAATACTGTAACTATTAGTCATTCCACCTCAGTGGAACCTCCATGTTCAGAGGCAATGAAACAGCTGCTGGAAAAGCACAGAAGAGGATCTCACAGTCATGCCCTGTAGAAACCATCCCTGTAGAAATGCCTCTGGCTATTATCCAGTTCTCGGGTTCCCTGGTGTAGCTTGGGATATTTGGGAAGGGCAGCCTGTTGTTTGTTTTACCATGTTTGCTATATTTCCATTGCTTTGGTCTTAAATGCTAAGCCTCCTTGAAAGCCTCCTTTTCAGGAAGGAAAAGGTGAAATGATGGTTTCCAAACACATAGACACACCTTTTCATTCTGCTCTCTCTTCCTTACGAACCACCTCTTTTTAGATGTTGCCTCCTTGCCTTCTCCTTCCCCATTTCTCTGTGCAAATAATTAGGCACTTAACCAGAGATACTGACAAATATTGTTCTGCTGAAGCAAGATCATAGAGCCGCAGAATGAGGATGAGGATAAATGAAGAGCATAGAAAACAGACAGAGCTGAAGCACTGGCTGAATTCCCATTTCTTTCTATTCCGTCTTCTTCCAATGTGTGTGTGTGGCAACCTGGAGTTCCATTACTCTTACACAAATGGCGGCATTAAACCAATATCTATCCTGACTGTACGTGCTGTAGATCGTGTGTGCCGTTTTCCGAAATTAGACAAAGGGGGCTGCTTCCTCTTTCTTCCTCCCTGTTTCTGCTCAGGAACATAAGAAAAGCCTTGCTGGATCAGGCCAAAGGGCCATCTAGTCCAGCTTCCTGTATCTCACAGTGGCCCACCAGATGCCTCAGGGAGCAGGCAAGACAACCAGATACTTCTATCTCGTTGCCACTCCCCTGCATCTGGCATTCTGAGGTAGCCTATTATCTTTGCACACCCCCAAGGAAGACACCAAACTGAGGGTGGGGTTTAACTTTATTAAACACAAGTATAAATCATGAAACGTACTGAAAACACATTCCTCCCTCCCCAGTCTGGGGTAAGCACAAAAAAAAAAAGCCATCCATGGCCAATTTGGATGACAGAAAAAAATTCCTACCCAGCCCTCAGAATGTAAGTCTGACTCACATTCCTCAGGGGTTGTCAGCAAGGAGACCCCGTATGCTGATGACACCCTTTCGCAGAGTGGCTGGAAACCCCAAAAAGTGGGAAGCCCACAGAGAGGGAGTCAAATAAGGCTACACCATCACATGTGCTTCTTCTGAACTACTTCTGCAGGAAAGGCTGAGTTCCCACCACATCCAACTGGAGGCTCATGCAAGAGCTTGATGAATGGAGTTCATCAGTTTCAGCTGGCCTATTTCTGTGAGATCGTTACTCAATCCCCCATGGTTGAGACAATTCACAGGCATACGACGGTCACAGTTGGTGTCACCAGCCCACTCCCATGAGTGAATCTGTTTATCTTCCTGGATAATGTTCAAGATAAATCCTTGCCCTTTGAGAACGAGAGTGCAGGTTGGAGCAAGGCAGCTCTTTAGAGCCAGATCATTCATCCTTTCACACACACACACACACACAAAACCCTACCACTTCTCTAGCACGGTAATACCTCCCACATTAAAATGCCTCTGTGTTATCAGATTCTAGTTGAAGCCCTCCCTTTACCACCACACACATCCCTCCTGATTTGTAGGCACTCTATAGAAGGGATTTCTATAGAGCTTGCTGGCACCTTGGAGGCATTAGTTTCACAGAGAATTGATGTTTGTGCTTGTAAGCATGGTGTTGCCTGCAGGATCAGGGTGCTTTAAAGGAGTGTTGCTCCATCAATCACAATGGAGTTGGCATCCCAAAAGGACTTTGTTCCCTTGAGTTTCTAGAGGAATGCCTGGCCCAATCACTCAGGCTTTCACTGTTCCTGACCTTGTTGTTACCACTTAAAAGCTCTGTTTCTAATGTACAGGCATGTGCATGTGCATGCCCACACACCAGAGAAGACTTTTTCCCTGTACTAAGTGAACTGCTAAGAAGTGATGCTCAGTTACTTCTATTGGGGGTGGCAGAGCTCTGCAAGCTTCATGACTTGGGAGGCTGCAGCAGATGAAGTAACTGTGAGCGCAATCCTATTCTGGAGTTAGGCCGGCACAGTTAGGCCAGCAAAGTTTGGCCAACATCAGGGCAACCATAAAGCATGTTTCGACCATTCTCCAAATCAGGGAGGATGGCACAAGTCTGTGTGACGGCCTCTCTTACTTTGAGAGTGGTCCAAACACACTTTACCATGGCCCTTATGCCAGCCAAACTTTGCTGGCTTAACTGTGCCGGCCTAACTCCAGGTTAGGATTGTGCTCTATATTATATGTCCCAGGCCACAAAGGCATTCCACAAAGGCAGAAGGGACACCTTAAAGTATGTTTGGACCACTCTTGGAGTCAGAGAGGCCAGCACACAGACGTGAGCCATCCTCCCTGACTCCGAGAGTAGTCCAAACATGCATTATGGTGGCCCTTGTGCTGGCCAAACTTTGCTGGCTTAGCTTATGCTGGCCTAACTCCAGTTTAGGACTGTGCTCTGAGTTACCAACACTGAGGGCACAATCCTAACCTGGAGTTAGACCTGCACAGTTGGGCCAGCAAAATTTGGCTGGCTCAAGGGACACCATAAAGTATATTTGGACTAGTCTCAGAGTGAGAGAGGCCAGCACACAGACCGGTGCCATCCTTCCTAGTAGCCATGTTCTCAACCTTGTCTAAAGGTCACACAGTGATGTAAGACAAGTCTATTTTCAGTTTTTTCTATTCCTCTTGGGACTCTGAAAACTTAAGTATGCAATTCTTTCTCAGAAGGGGTGCAAACAGTAAGGGGCTACTATTCAATACTGCCTGAAAGCCATGACTAGTCCGCAAGCTCTCCAGCAGCAGTGGGGCTGCTATAGTTACTCAGAAGTGGGGTAAAGGCACTCTGCACATTCTCAGAGGCATTGTTTTTCCTGTTATTGTTTATGACATCCTAGGGCTGAAGGGAATGTTTATATTGGTAGTTATATACCACGCTTCTGCCAATGCACTGAAGTCAGTTTGTAATTTAAGATACTAAAGGGAGAAAAAAAAGAATGCTGTAAAAGATAAAACAATCGAACACCAGAATAGCCTCAAGTCATTCATAGTAGTGTCTGGGCTTCTCCTCTTCTGCCTTCCAATCAGGATCACAAATCTTTAAATAACTGCTGAGAAGTTCCCTGAGAGCTGCCCCTGCTGATTTTCCTCTGGTCAATAGAAGCTAACAGCAGGAACTGTCTGGCCTGGCTGAGTTTCTTAGCTGCCTAGAGATCCCATGCAAGTCCCACAGACAGGAATGGGAGTCCAAAGCATTCAGCAGCACATAGTGGAATGGGTGGTGTGCCCTATAGGAAAATGTTCCCCAGACAGAAGTGGGAGTTGGCCAAATGAAAGCCAGTGGCAAGTTTTTGCTTTGAAGAATCAGGGTGGCAGCATCTTCAAAGATCTTCCCTTCAATTACAAAGGCTACTTAGATCAATTACATGAAATGTGAGGTTTTGATGCTTTTAATCACAAGTCTTCTGACAGCAGGCTTCTGAAATATCCTAACATTACCAGATTGACAGTTAATTGACTCCAGGCAAGAAAAACAAAAGGCTGAAAGGAAGTTTGAAGTTTCACCTTTCTCCTAGCACAGTGTTTTTCAACCTTTGCCCTTCCACCACCACCACCCCATGTACCACTTCTCATGAAGTAACTGGTTTTGTTGGATGCAACAGGTTGGATGCAAACAGTGGTAAGAAGTGCTGGAACTCTGCCTGCTGATGCCAAACCGAGCACCCAACCACTGTTTGTGACTTCACATCGCAGTCTCACTGCCGAGTGGTGGGTG
The DNA here is from genome assembly GCA_029204185.1 of Lerista edwardsae. Taxonomy (NCBI): domain Eukaryota; kingdom Metazoa; phylum Chordata; class Lepidosauria; order Squamata; family Scincidae; genus Lerista; species Lerista edwardsae. Next base: position 5,901,200 of record JAJKFI010000005.1, read on the forward strand.
TCCACTGAAAGCTGTGCATACCACTGGACAACAGCTCAGGTACCACTGGTGGTATGCGTACCACTGACTGAAAAACACAGTCTTAGCTTGCTGTATCCAACCCAATGCTGTATCCAAGCCCACAGGCATTACTGGAACATTCTTGTGGGACATCCCAATCCTATCCAACTTCCCAACTCTGACGCAGCTAAGCCAACGGGGTGTGCACTGCTTCTTGTGGCTGAGTCATGGAGGCCAACACAAGGTAAGAGAACCTTTGTTTCCTTACTTCAGGGCTGCATTGCTGCTCCATTGGCACTGGAAAGTTGGACAGAATTGGGCCCTAAGTGTTTTTCCTCAGTCACCTCAATCCCTTTATTAACTTCTCCTATAATCTGATCCTTTTGAATTATGGTGTTGGAGAAGACTCTTGAGAGTCCCCTGGACTGCAAGGAGATCCAATCTGGCAACCCTACAGGAAGTCACGCCTGATTGCTCCCTGGAAGGACAAATCCTGAAGCTGAAGCTCAAATACTTAGGCCACCTCATGAGAAGAGAGGACTCTTTAGAAAAGACCCTCATGCTGGGAAAGACTGAAGGCAAAAGGAGAAGGGACGGCAGAGGATGAGATGGTTAGATAGTGTCACCGAAGCGATGAACATGAAATTGGGCGAACTCCGGAAGCTAGTGGAGGACAGAGAGGCCTGGCGTGCTGTGGTCCATGGGGTCGCGAAGAGTCAGACACGACTTAGCGACTGAACAACAACAACAACAACATAATCTGATCCTCATTTTTAAAAAGCCCGCCCATGCTCCCAAGGTCACTTTTCCTTTTGGTGACATCCACAGTGCTGTTAATGAGCTCCATTTCCTGGGAACATTTCTCATTGGTTCACCTCTGTCTCTTTCTCTTTGCCTTAGTATATGTTCTTTCCCCCTCCTGGTGGCTCTTCTTCCCCACTTCCACCTTCTCTTTGCCACAGCATTCAGCAGAACCTGCCATGGTGTTCTGCTGAACCTGGTTTCATTTACACTACTGTAGTGTGCAGTATGCAAAACCTCTCTCAGTTAGATGTAAGTTCCTGGGCTCTGTACTCTAGGATGAACAAATCCAGAGAACACAGCCCTCTGTGACAAAAGTGTCTGGCTCCCAGTTTAATTAGTAAACTTGCAGTTGCCACTAGGGGTCGTCCTAAGTCCTACTATAGCCTTTCTGAAGCTGTGTTCTTTACTTGGAAATGATTGGCCAAATGTTGTATTGAAATATCCCCTTGTTCCCACTTCTCAAAGAGATGATAAACCTTTATCTGGGTGGTACCACCTCAACCTGCAGTTGGGGGCCTTACGTAATGGAATGTTCCTCTCGAATGTTCCTTAGATATAGGAAATGATTCATCAGAAATAAAAGAAGGGTTCTTGTCTAACCTTTTTTCATAATATTATGCTGTCTATATGAAGGGAACTTTTTTGTATATCTGATCGTATGAGCCCCCCTCTGCAGTCGGATGCCAGTTTGTCATCTCAGTAAGAACTGGGTCCATCAGCAAGCAAATTCTTCATATCCTTCAACCCAACCCTGCTCTAATAGGCTGAACTGAGACTGTAAGCAATGTGGACTCCAAGACAAAGTGTCCTGCTGTTCAGAACCACTTCTGAACAGAACCTGCTGTTTTGGACAACTTCTCAGAACCAACCAAACCAAACCAGCTCTTAAGATGTTCCCATGTACAGCAGTCCCGGAATGCTCTATAGCCCTTCCTCTTGACTAGGAATGACCTGCCATCCATGGGAGCTCCAAAACCCAGAGGATAAATTGGTGGTGAAGATATCAAGCAAGGCCTGTCTCTGCGTCTTCATGTTCCTTTACTCATAGACATTTTGAGAGGAGATGGCAAGAGAGATAAATCAAAAAGTGGAGCAATCGCAACCCCAGCCGTAAGCATGTTGATTCTGAACCAGATTGGCTGCGACTGGAAGCTTAGGGGGCTCTTCTGAGCCTCAAAGGCTGGGGCTGAAAAGGAAGAAGCCTCAACAAGCTGGCTTTTTTCAGAAGCAGAGCTGTGTTTTGGAACATGTTTTCTTTTTCCCTGCAAGCATGAAAGTCCTTTGCCAACAACGAACAGAACAATGTGATTTCAGAGTGGGTTAAGCTGTCAAGGACTATTAGGGTTGCCATGGCAACCTGTACCCAACCCTCGCACCGCACATTCATTAAGTTCTGAATCAGAAATAGGAGGCGATTGCCTGTATGGTTTCCTAGTGATGATTTCAAAATAATTGGGGGAAGGGGGTGCACCAATTTTGCAACCTAGGTGCAGAGCTACCCTCTCTGTAGATCCTATGCTTCTAAGAGGACATCCAAGAATCTGGAAACTCCAGTAGTCCATGTTGGGGAGTGGCAGGGACACACACACAGAGAGAGTCAACTGAAAATGGTTTCAGACTGCACACAAACATGTAAACATCTCGGAGGAGGACTGGGTAGGCTGAGACATCGCTGCAGCTGGCTGGAGGCCACTCAAAACACATAGATCTAGCTCACCCTGCTATTCCCTCCCCCACGGCCCACTTGGCCAGGTTTCTCTGTAAGGACGATGCCCACTGAATCAAAAGGAAAAAGCAAGTATGGGTCAAGCGGAACATGGAGAATAAATAACATCGATTCAGCATAGCACTGAGAATGAGCTTCCCAGGTTCAGCAGAAACAAACGAAACATTTGGCTGCTTTTGCTACCTTCACTGTCATGGGCTCCACGGTATTATTCATAAATTCTCCTTCCTTTCTGTCCATGAAATCCATACAAGAATTGGAAAGTAGCCCTCTTTTGAGGAGTAAGAGACATTCGCCAACCTTAGAACTGCAGTCTAGGAAGAAAAACCCGAGGAGTTCAACCCCCAACATCTTCATTTGCATTTGCTTTCTGTGCTGTCGAAAATACGTTTGCATTTTTTCCCAGTAGTCTGTGCTATCTCAACATTTTTTTTCTGCTGTCTCTAATATACAAACACTTCAGTAGTTAGGCCATTTATTCCCAAGCCTCCCAAACCAAAACCTTTTGTTGTAGGGAAATTAACAAGAACATTTAGTTCTAAAACAACATAGGAATAAAGGACAAATTACTCTCTATTGGCACATATGAATCTTTATCTTGCCCCTCCCATTCTGAATAGATAAGAGTAGTCACTTTTTGGTCAATCTTACAGCAACCTTTGAAAAGTATCACTAAATCCATAATCATAGCCAAGTCATCTAATAGCCCAATCCTATCCAACTGTGTGCAGCAATGCAGCAGCACCAGTGTGACTTCCACTGCATCCCATGGGGGAGTGTTGGTTGCTGGGGATCTCCTTGGGGTAAGGGGACATTTGCCCCAAGGCAAGCCCCAGCAGCTGCGATGGGGCAACTTGGACCTGCACCATCATAATCGCTGGTGCAAGTCTGCATTATCCCAGCAAGGCAGATCAGGACTTGCCTAGGGGGTTGGAATTCAGCATGCAATGCTGCCACCAATCCCATCCTATACCAGGCCTGATCTGCCTCCTCACCATCCCTGTCACCACCCCATTCTGCCCACCTGCAGCCCATTCAACCCTCTTCCTGTCTCCTTCCAACCCTCTGTGCCAGCTTACCTCCTCCCGCGGGTCTCTGTAGCTCTGCCAGGGCATGCAGGAAGGCCACTGTCTCCCCACTGGCGTTCCAGTCTCATGCATTTCTGGAGTGTGCTTTACTGCTACTTTACAGCAGCCTGTGCCAGCGGAATGCAAGTTCCACCAGTGCAGCAGCCCAGTAGGATTGGACTGTAAGTCTCCTTTTGTTTCAGCTAAGAAATTCTAACCAGCCTCAAACATTATGTACCAGGTTGGATTATAACGTATCAGAAATCATGAGGGGGGGGAGGAGTTTGTGTTCACCCGACAATGTTCTCTTGATGAACTCCGCTTTCCTTTGTCCAGAGGCAGCACAGACATTCCTTCAGAACAGTGATTTTCAACCTTTTTCATGGCACACTGAGAAGCTGCTGAAAGACACACTATCAGCTTTGTTACAAATGGCAAGGCACATACATTGCCAGCAGGGGGGCTCACATCCCCCAATGGTCTTAATTAATACAAGACCTCCCCCAACTCCGTTGCACACCTGCAGACCATTTGCAGAACAACAATGTGCCATGGCACACTGGTTAAAAACAGCAACTTTTAAAGTCCCCACTATGTCAAAAAGGACCTCAGGACAGCTTTCCATGAAATCCCCTGAGTTCCAACTGAATGGTCTCAGCCACGACCCTGACCTCAAGCAGCAGCCAGGACTCTGACATAAAGGAGGAAGAGCCAGCCAGGAGCCAGCAGCTCACACTGAGAGCACAATCCTAAACTGGAGTTAGGCCGGCATAAGCTAAGCCAGAAAAGTTTGGCCAGCCCAAGGGCCACTGTAAAGCATGTTTGGATTACTCTCGGAGTCCAGGAGGATGGCACTCGTCTGTGTGCTGGCCTCTCTGACTCAGAGAGTGGTCCAAACGGACTTTACATTGGCCCTTGGGCTGGCCAAAGTTTGCTGGCTTAGTTTCTGCCAGCCAACTCAATTTAGGATTGTGCTGTGAGCCTGACAGCTAGGAGCCACTAGAACCTGAGACCCCCTGAACCCCGCAGACAATGGTCGCAAGTCAGATCCCTCAGAGACCTGGGTCCCTTGATAGTGAGGGCCACATGTTCCTCAGTGCCTCCTTGCTGATGCAGGCAACACACCAGGCAAGGCACAATCAACACAAGATGGGGTGCTTTCCTTCAGGGCCAAGAGCTGCCTAAGATTTTCTACATCAGCAAGAGGGGAAAAATGCCTGGGAGGTAAGGGCTGGGAGAGGTATAAGGGCTCAGAAGGGTTTCTGTAACAAGTTGTCAGTACTCTGTGATCTGTCCAGGGTCCTGAATGAATAATGCCCAAACACCCTGTGCCTGAAAATAAAGATTTTGTATTGTATCTACCTGCCACCCTCCGCTGCCCTTTCTCTCCTTGATGCACTCTGTCTAATTGATCCCTGCTCTCTCCGCCAACCTCAGATAATTCACTGGCCCTGCTTTTTCCTTGCCCATGGGCTCTGCTTCTCCAAAACTGGAGCGCCTGTGAGCTGAATGATGCTTTGCTGGGGTCTTCTGCCCACCCATGGCTGCACCTGGGTCCCCTCCAAGCCTCTCACATCCAGTGCAGGCTGACCTGTTTCTTCCTTCTGGAGCTCCTTTTCTCCACAGCTTTCAAATCCCTGAGACGGTTGCTCCAGTTCTTCACTTTCATCACTGTTCACAGGCTTCTGAATAATCTCTTGATCCACAATTACCAAGTCAAGCTCTTTACAGTCCAAGCTTGTCAGCTACACAGCCATGTTGGGGCCTCTTCAGCCAGTTCTGGTTGGAGTCTTTGCAACTGGACTTCAAGCCCAGAATTGAAGCAGCCCCTTTCAGCCGCCAACGAAACCAGACTCACACCTCTTTGGGACCAGGCTGCCCTTCAAAGTGGCTTTCAGGTCCTCACAAAGCTGCCAGAGAAAGGCTCCATTCTCTGCTGGGATGGCTGCAGCAAGGCTTCCATTTGGTGCCAAAGTGGCTATTGGAAGGCTTTGATCAGAGTACTGCGGCTCATGCCTCCATTTGTACTCAGTCACACCAACTCCCAGCTCTTTACCAATGAAACAAATAACCCCATTTCACACACCTCTGCTGCATGTTCCCCACATCCCCAAGCTCTGAGAAATCTGCCAGTCACAACACAGAGCTTAGTTTCCTTTGGTTGAGGGAGAACTGAACATTGCCGTGCAAGGATATAAGCATAGCCTACCCCCAAGACATGGGTACTACATATACATATATATTCATATATATTCTACATATACATGCATTTATAAATTTTATTTTATAAAATTTTATAAAATAAAATAAATAACAGCCTGGTCCCAAAGAGGTGTGGGTCTGGTTTCGTTGGCGGCTGAAAGGGGCTGCTTCAATAAATATTATACACACACGTATCTGTGTGTGTATTTATATCATTATCTTTCTAATAAATAATTTTGTAGATGTTTAAAACTACAACAGGCAAAACCAGTTGAAAGCAAGCAGGCTCCTAAGGCAGCAGACCTGCAAATTCAGCATCAGCTTGCTAGAAAGCAATATTAAGGTTCCCATATCTCCAGCTTCCTTCTGTTTTTGTATCCAAATTCAAATTGGCCATCTCTCTCTCTCTCTCTCTCTCTCTCTTCCCTCCCACACATGTGCACATGCATGTGAACTCATGCATGCGCGTGCACACACACAATCACACTGAGCACTGAACTCAGACCCCACAGCTGCAGGTAAATCACCTAAGCATGAGCTCCCAATAAGGACGTAACAGTGGAACAACAGTGGCAGGCTTAACAAAGCAAGGCCACACAGTAGTCACAGCAATACAGAACTTTCCCTATATCAGATTCTTTCCCATGAAGCATCTTCCCCAGTAGGAAGCTTCCCATAATTGTTAGCCAAGCAGGAATGACTGAATCTCTGACTGAATTTCCAGGTTTCTAAACTGGTACAAAGCATCTTGACTTCTCTGGGACTATGCCTGAGTTGCCAGAGCTGAGAGTTTGGACTGAGATGACAAAGTGTGAAATCTACAATCACAGCTACTGAAAGCTCATGAAACTGCTGGCTGCCCTTTCCCAATGGCTGGTCCTCACCATCACTATCATCCACTGTTTAAATTACACAGATAGTCCCTTTTGTTACACCATTTTGTTAATGGAGCTTTGCCTGGCCTACTTTATAGTGATGAAAGAGCAAACCATTCCGGTTCATTTGTGCCAAGTTTCTAGGGGAACTCGTAACAAGATGATTGTCCACCATTCATGAGCTGCTCCTATTTAATTGATGTAGTTGTTACTGGAGAGGAAAGATTTGGTGCATCAATGTAATTAAACAGCACTTGCACTTTCTAGAAAGTGCAGTTTACATTCCAATCCCAAAGAAGGGCAATGCCAAAGATTGTTCAAACTACTGCACCATTGCACTCATTTCACATGCTAGCAAGGTGATGCTCAAAATCCTACAAGCTAGGCTTCAGCAGTACAGTATGTGAATTGAGAACTACCAGACATACAAGCTGGTTTCCGAAGAGGCAGAGGAACTAGAGATCAAATTTGCCAACATTCGCTGGATCATGGAGAAAGCAAGAGAGTTCCAGAAAAACATCTACCTCTGCTTCATTGACTATGCTAAAGCCTTTGATTGTGTGGATCACAACAAACTGTGGCAAGTTCTTGAAGAGATGGGAGTACCAGACCACCTTATCTGTCATCTGAGAAACCTGTATGCAGGCCAGGAAGCAACAGTTAGAACTGGACATGGAACAACTGACTAGTTTCAAATTGGGAAAGGAGTACGACAAGGCTGTATACTGTCACCCTGCTTATTTATCTTATATGCAGAGTACATCATGAGAAAGGCTGTGCTGGATGAGTCACAAGCTGGAATCAAGATTGCTGGGAGAAATATCAACAACTTCAGATATGCAGACGATACCACTCTAATGGCAGAAAGTGAGGAAGACCTAAAGAAACTTCTGATGAGGGTGAAAGAGGAAAGTGCCAAAATGGGCTTGAAGCTAAACATTAAAAAAACTAAGATCATGGCCACCACTCTCATCACTTCCTGGCAAATAGAAGGGGAAGAAGTGGAAGCGGTGTCAGACTTTATTTTCCTGGGCTCCAAGATCACTGCAGATGATGACTGCAGCCATGAAATTAAAAAACGTTTACTTCTTGGGAGGAAAGCTATGGCGAACCTAGACAACTTAGTAAAAAGCCGAGACATCACCCTGCCAACAAAGGTTCGCCTAGTCAAAGCGATGGTTTTCCCAGTAGCAATGTATGGCTGTGAGAGCTGGACCATAAGGAAGGCAGAGCGCCGAAGAATAGATGCTTTTGAATTATGGTGTTGGAGAAGATTCTTGAGAGTCCCCTGGACTGCAAGGAGATCCAATTGGTCAATCCTACAGTCAAGCCTGATTACTCCCTGGAAGGACAAATACTGAAGCTGAAGCTCCAATACTTTGGCCACCTCATGAGAAGAGAGGACTCTTTAGAAAAGATCCTCATGCTGGGAAAGATCGAAGGCAAAAGGAGAAGGGGGCGGCAGAGGATGAGATGGTTAGATAGTGTCACCGAAGCAATGAACATGAAATTGGGTGAACTCTGGAAGCTAGTGGAGGACAGGGAGGCCTGGCGTGCTGTGGTCCATGGGGTCGCGAAGAGTCGGACATGACTTAGCAACTGAACAACAAGCACTTTCTAGAGCTTCTTTTAATATGTCTTCAAGGCTTCCTTCTAGATAAGAAAGAAGTTTTGCATTAACCGTACGGTGCTCATGTACCCATGCATTGTGCAATGGGCTAAAGGCACAAATTCTCCTTGTGGACGTTACACTGGAAGCTTGAAAAGCCCCTTTATGAGTGTCTTAGCCCTTGTAACATTTGAAGATGCCCTGAGCTTTAATATTTCTAAAAAGCTTTAACATCACATACATTGTAACCATTAACAGCCTAATCATAGAATCATAGAATTGTAGAGTGGGTAGGGTCATCCATCTCTACAACTAGGCCCTAATTCCATAGAATGTAGCCAATGTGATTCTTTTCATTACTTTAACTAGTAACATAATAAGTAGACAATAGAACAGTTGAGAACCTGGTTTTCTTTCAGAGTGTTAGCCTTGGTCATTATCGTTATTGTTATGTATTCATTTATCTCATATACCACTTTTGCATATGTACCAGACTGTCAAGGAAGTGTACAACTGAAAAATAAACTTAACATTAAATGAAAGTCTCATTATCGATTCTCATTTTCTTCCGGAGTTGACAATAGAATGTCACCTGCAGCTCAGTGACTGGGGACCCTTATGAACTTTTGAGACTTAGAGCACAATCCTAACCTGAAGTTAGGCTGGCACAGTTAGGCCAGCAAAGTTTGGCTGGCACAAGGGCCACCGTAAAGTACGTTTGGACCACTCTTGGGGTCAGGTAGGATGGCACACGTCTGTGCGCTGGCATCTCTGACTCCAAGAATGGTCCAAACATACTTTATGGTGTCCCTTGTACTGGCCAAACTGTGCTGGTCTAACTGTGCTGGCCTAACTTGAGGTTAGGATTGCACCTTTAAAAACAAAAAGAACAACTTTCCGGAAACATTAGGTTCTTTCTGGCTGTCACAAAAGATGACACACCAGAGTTCACGGGATAGCCAGAAGTGGAAGCAGCAAGTGGTCGTGTGGCAGCAGATTCTAAAGGCCTCCTGCCCCATCTTCAGCTCAGTGACTGGTGGCACTTTGGCCCCTCTGCATTGTCCTAAATGCTTGATCCTCTGAGCAGCTCTGGGCCAAACCACATAAGACATGGCAGGTCTCTCACTGGATTTCCCAGGGGTTTTTTTTTTTTAAAGTTACAAGCAACTTGGGGGGGGGGGTAAGAATTGGCTAGAAGAAATGGTGTGTGTGTGTGTGTGTGTGTGTGTGTGTGTGTGTGTGTGTGAACTTTACTGCACTGATCAAAACCATTGTGTGTCCCCCTCCTGAAAGGGCTATAACCCTCATTTGGGGTGGGGGACAGGAACGTGCTTTAAGCCTGTTTTCATCCATCCTCAGCAAGGCAAACAACAGCTTGGAGGAGATGACAATCTCCCCTCCCCATTGTCACTGCCCCAAGCTAATCCCCTGCAGTTTGGCTGCTTTTAAGATTTATGAAAGACCTTGGCAGGTTAGCTCATGGATCTTCTGCTTCTGCAGTCCAAAGCATGTAGTCTTTTATTTGCCTGGCAAGAGTTTCTCACCCTACAAATGGCAGGGGCAGAATGCTCCATATGTCTTTAACCTTGAAGCATCTTGCTCTGAGTTGCTGCATGGAAGGCAAGGGAACAGCTTAATTAGCCAATGGAAGTGATGGCCTTCTTAGAGCAATCAAAGGCAAGTCATTAGCTGGAGCTTTAGATCACTCCGCACCCAGCCACAGCCAAGCTCATTAGGTGATCGTGGAGCGGCAAAGGTGATCATTTGTTCTGCAGGAAACAAGTGTGGTTGAGCCAAGGGGCAAAGGCAAAGAAGCACACCAACCAAAGTGTGCAGTAAACTCACTAGGTAGTCCTAGGGCAAGCGTCTCCCTCTTAGCCTCAGCTGCAATCTAGGGACAAGGATACTTGTCTCGCAGAGTTCTTGTGACACTTCGTCGAGATCACACATGTGAAATGATTTGCACATTCAGGAAATGCTATATAGATCGTAAGTATAATTTATAGCCCAATGAACTGAGTCCCCTTTATCCTGGTGCCTGAGGAGAAAGTAATTTGTTATCCAGAGCTGAGCAAGATAAATAACTCTTTAGTAACTGCTAATATACACAGTAGTCCTCCCTAGTCTATTTTGCCTCCATCTCTGGCCTGCGCAGCAGGACCTCCCCTCCCAATCTATAGCCTAAAGCAGTGGTTCGCAATCTGTGGGTCAGGACCTACTTGGTGGGGAGCGACCTGATGTCAGGTGGGTCATGGAAAACTGGGAGCAGCCATCTTGGAAGCTGCAGATTCAGTGATTTTACATAATATTTTGCCCTAATCCCGCTTTCTGTCAGGGATGTTTCATGATTGTGCAATTCCAGGAGTGCCATTTGATTATGTCACCATGATGGCATTTCCTGCTTGATGATGGCACTTTCAGCTATGACATCACTTCCATGTTAATTACATCACTTCCAGTGGGTCCCGACATAAGTATCATTCTAAAAAGTGGGTTCTGGTGCTAAAAAGTTTGGGAACCATTGTCCTAAAGGATTGTGTCATGTGGTCAGTAGTGTCATTCAGTAACAAGGAGACGGAACGCGAGGCGGGACTTACCCCTTGATTGACAGGGAGCCCGCGACGCGTCGCCGCCTGCCTTTCCGCCACGGGGACTCCTTCCCGGTGGTGCGCCCCTCCGCGGCTCTCCTAAGCACCCAGCGCGCCACCCAGGCAAGCGGGCACCCCCTCCGAAGCCAGGGGTGCCCGCGCGGCGCTCGGCAAGGCGGCGACGCGTCAGAAACGGGCAGCCAATCAGGCGGTAAGTCCCGCCTCGCGTTCCGTCTCCTTGTTACTGAATGACACTACTGCATGTGGTGCAGAAGAGCTGTCACAGGCTGCAATCCTATGCACACTTTCCTGAGAGTAAGACTAACTGAAGACAATGGGACTTCCTCCTGAGCAGACAAGCATAGGATTGTACTGACAATCGCAGGAATCATGGGATCATTATGACATCACAAACGTCTGTTGGTCCTAGGCCTTCCTTCTAGCCAGCCATGTGATTCCCCATAGTACTACTACTGTGGCTCCGTTTGTCCTCGGAATAAATATTGTTTTTATTAAATGTGTACTTATTCTGCCTGAGTTATTCTTATCCATGCTTGTCTGCAACCCGCCAAGTCTTGCCACTTAGTAGCCTTATACTACGGGTTCTATCATCCTAAGCCTAAGGATGTCAGGACAAGGAGGCTGGAAAGACATGAATTAAATTTGAAAGGTCTATTTCAGGTTATATTACTCCTGTTTGGTTCTTTCTAGGTAATCCTCTGCTATCTGAATTTAACAGTTGGAACAGTAGAAGCCAAGTGGAGAGAGGCAGGAAGATCAGTTAACCCCTGAGGGGCTCCAAATAGGCCCTCCCAGAGAGAGGGGTGCCACAAGGTCCCTGTTGTAAGAGGAGGACATGGGGACCCTCCTTGTCCACCCTCACCAGAGACATTCACGGCTGTGGATCCTGTAGGTTAGTTGATCCTGTGGGCTAATCACATCAGGCATTCAAGTTCCCACATTTGGACAGATGAATTTGGGATAGAAGAACCTCTGACTGAAGGCTGCAGGGTCAAAGCACTCCCAGGAGCATTCATGGCAGCAGGGGCATAGGTAAAGAAGAGCAGGGGGTGCAATTGCACCGGGCAGCAAGCTTTAGGGGAACAACAAGCTGAGCTTGACACTAGTGGCCCAAAATTGTGAAAACCTTGATACAGGTGTGCCCCAGTATCCACTGATTTGGTATCCACAGCTTCAGTTATCCACAGACGCCATAGATACTGGGAGACCTATTAAAAAGATAGGGGAGCATTGAGCAAATCTTTCTTTTGTTAAAGCAAAGCTACTGATGTCCCCCATCTTTAAAAATGGAAACCCAGTATCTACGGTTTCAGTTATCCACAGTAGGGTCTGGAACAGAACCCCAGTGGATACTGGGGCTTGCCTGTATGTATAAATAATAGCATCGTATTATATATAATTGGAAAGATAATTTAATGCAGAATGCAATGAAACAAACCAGAGTGTAATATCTTTACTCAAAAGCTATGGCAAAAGAAAAAACCAGAAAATGAAAATATAACTGTCATTTAGTGTGCAATCCTAATCCACCTCCCAGCACCGGGGTAAGGGCAATGCAGCTCTGAGATAAGGGAACAAACACTCCCTTACCTTGAGGAGGCCTCCGTGACTGCCCCCTAGCTGCAGGATGCAGCACATGCCCCATTGGCATCGCTGTGTCAGTGCTGGAAAGTTGGTTAGGATTGAGCCCTTAAAAATTGCAGTAGGTTAAAATCGCAATTTGTAAGAATAATACTGTCATGTTGTGTATCATTCGATGCTGAATTTCATGCAGAATGCAGTGAAATAAACAAGAGTGTAATATCTTGGTTTTATGAAACGTTCTGGCCAAAAAAAACTAAAAACAAAAATATAATTGTGACATCACTTCCGGGGAAACATTTTGCCCTCTGCACTGGGCTACACTTGCATTAGCTACGCCCCTGCGTGGCAGAGCTGCAGCATTTGTTGCAACAAATGTAGCAAGTGCATTTAAACATGGCAGAGGGTGCATTGAAAGCTGTCCCTGTAGCCTGACGCACATATAAGTCAAGGCTTGGTGTTCCAGATAGCTCTAGTTTTGGGATCTCAGGCAGGACTGTTGAGAAAGTCCTCTGTATTTTGGAGAACTGGATTCAGGGCCTTGATTTCATTCAATGCAAAGCAGCAGCTTCTATCCTGTTAGTGTCTGGTGATTTGCAAGAAAATAGCAGCTCTGTGTAATGTGTCATGCGAACACTGAATATGAGAACTATGTTTGGCTTCGTTTAGAATGATTCAACACCCCAGAGGCTTCAGATTGCGAGGCTCTCACACCAAACCAATGCTTTGATGAGACCCTTCCAACTCCCTCTGCAATTTTCCCCATCAGCACCAGCCATAGAGCTATTTGCTGACTTTCCCACCAGGAAGGAGCTGTGAAGTTCTGTTATGCCTCTTTTCACTGCTATAAATCAAAATTAACTCCCCAAAAATTAACTGAAACTTCCTGATGCATTCCACCCTGTGGCTAGCAGGGAATCTAGTTAGGAGCGACCCAGACTTTATACAGAGGTCTCTAGGGACAACCCAAGGAACGGGAGTTCATCACCACTGCAAATGGCAAATGTGAGGCTAGCAAACTGCTGCCTTTACAGTAATGAAAAAAGACTCTCAAATATCCTGGATGGTGTCTGTGTATATTTAGCCCATATATCTTCTCACTGCTTTAATTTTGAACTGCCTTTATTCATAACACCTAAGAGAAGTCAACAATTTTATCCTATTGTTCACAGCATTAAGCACCTCTTTCTCCCTTACATAGCCAAGGGTATCAGGTCTTGTGCCCCCAAGAGCCCAATCCTATCCATTCCCCCCTACTGATGCAGCTATGCCAAAAAGATGCATGCCATATCTGGGGGGGGGGGGGTTGTGGATCAGGAGGCTTTGAAGAAATTATTTCCCCTAACCCTGCCATACGCCTCTTGCTCTGTAATGTCTTATTCGACCTGCGCCAACTCTCAGCTGGTGCAAGTCTGACGAGAAGAAACAGACAGGGAGGCTGTTAAAAGAGGAGATAGGATGCAGCGTGCACCATTGCTGCCAGATCCTTCCCCTCCCGCAGCCTCCCTGCCCCATTCACCCCTCCGCTCCACCCACCCGCTCCCCACTCACCCCCTGTCCTCACCACTTACCCCTTCCAGTGGGTGCAGCAGGGTCCGTCAGTGGGGTCAGCAGAGCTGCACACTCTGCCAGCAGTCATTTTACTACAACAGAAGACTCTTCTGCCCCCAACTGGGCTGTAACTCAGATACCTATGGGTCGGGGGGGGGCACAAGCAGTGGTGTTCCTAGAGGGGGTACCTCTACGTTCCTCCCCCTCGCGTCCAGAGCCATTCATGGCTCAGAGAGCAAAGCCTCCCAGCTGCCTCTCTGAGCCGCGAATGGCTCTGAAGATGAGGGGGAGGGCCATGTTACACAGGAGCTCAGGCTCCTGCAACCCTTATTGTTTTGCCCCCCTATAGGAAAGCCACTGGTAGAGAGCTGAGAAAAATTCAGGCGCTTACTGAATAAAGCCTGTCGTGCTGGTCCTCCCACTTCCTAGGATTACATTGGAATATACAGTAGCTTAGACAGAGCTATAAACCAGGACTTTCCACTTCAGCAGGAGCTGCCTTTTGCAGTGCCAAGTCACACTGTTGGTTTCACATATACAGGCGACAGACCTCAAAGTTTCCACCAGAAATCTTTCTCTGTCCTACCTGGAGGTGCCAGGAATTGAACCTGGGATTTTCTGTGTGCAGAGCAGGTGCTCTACCACCAAGCCACAGACTACATGTTCAATTTTCTGCTGTGTCTCTACTAGGTGGCCTTAGGCAAGGCACATTCTCTCTGCCCCATCTGCAGCAAGATACATTAATGCTTACCTTACAAGGGTTTTGCAAGGGCTACACCAAGATAATACACTTGAAGCATTTTGCACATTCAGAAAGTGCTATACACATGTTAAGCATTATTATTGTGTGTTATTTTACAGACAAATATATGGGTAATTGATCAGCCAATCACATAATCAGTGCACGTTCAAGTAGTTATCAAAACATTCATCCCTGAATGTTTCCTACTACAATTCCAAAACCATTCATAATCTGCCTGCATTTCTGACACAAGGATGGTTTATCACCAATGCCAACCAATGCCAACCAATGATGCAAGCCTGTGAATTAATGTGATTTTTGTACTTTATTCCTACACATCCCAGTCCCTTTTAAGCTACCAAATAAATATATTAATTTCATTATTTTTCAACTATAATTCATATTGCTTACTATGGGAAAAACATTACACATTTAAAATAATTCTTTGCCATGTATTTTTAAATTAAAACATATTTATTGCACTTGCAAACAAGTTGCATCATTTTCCTTTGCTCTGATTGCTTATTTTTCATTCTCTTGTCCTGGATTTTTTTAAGCTTAAAATGTTTTGCTAGCATCAAAACATTTTAAAAATTTCTAAACTACACACTTTTTAAAAACGTTCATGCTACCAATCATTCTTACATGGTTATTTTCTGTTTTCTTCCTTTAAAACATCCATCAAACTTAAATCATTTGCTATTTCCTACAGGGTCTTCCCTTCTCTTTTTAGTATTTGAAGAAGTGAACTTTCACATTGAAGATGATGGAATGTAACTTTTTGTCATTGTAATTCATCCTCAATTTTGTGTGTCTCCATCATCTCAAGAAAGCTTTTCCTTGTCTTCATTTTTCATCCATGCATGATGTCTGTTGTGTTGCGTGTGTCTGTATTTTATTTATTTGCAGCATTTTTACCCCACTTTTCTTTCCAAGGAGGACCCAACAACTTTATTGCAAACAATATCATATACGTGTACCAATATTTTTGTGACCCAATTCCTTGCCAGCAGTATTGTGTGTACAGTGCTTAGTTCAATATTTGTGCATAAATTTCCTAGGCTGCTAACCTATACACCCACCCAAACCTATGCTGGCGTCTGCAGGTGGGACAGGCACACACACTGTTGTACACATGCCATACGGCACCCTCCAATAGCACAAGGGCACATGGTGCAAGCCCAAAGACTTGTGCCAGCCAGCTGGTGCAAATCAGAAGTCTGTGTGCAGTGAAGCAGGTTAGTGGCCATGGGGACCAGTGGTGGAGAACAGGGCAGAGGAAGAACAGGGGGAGGGGATGGAGTGGCTCAATCCTGGGAGGGGACAGGAACGGTTGGGGATAGGATTGGGCTGCTTGGTTAGTTGGGAGTCAGTGCCATTGTATTCAATGGGACTTTCTTCCAGGACCATCCCGAGACATCCTGAGGCAACATGCCAAAGAATGTTTAACTCCTCCTCTTTCCAACGCTCCTCTTTAGCTCCTCCCACTTTCCAATGCTCTTAGCTCACCTCCCCACCACATTTCCGCTTCCTCTCTGTGCCTCTTTTCCAAACCAGAGAGTAGACGGAGAAGGAAGAATACGGGAGGCAAGTAGGTGGAAAAAGATTAGCATTCCCCACTGTCACCAATCTGCTGCCCAAGGGGACCACTTCTGTTGGCCTCATGGATGGGTTGTCCCTGTTACATCTGAGCAAATATGCATCAGATCGTAATGTTGGTTTTTATGGGATGCTTTGTTTGTTTTTCTCATTTATTTTCACTCCTTCTCAGCTTGATCTGTATTAAACATTCCTTTTCCTTTTTTTGTTTTTATTCTCGTGTTTAGATTCTCCATTTATTTAGATAACCTCATCCTCACTCTGCATCTTTCTTTCATGCTTCATTTTCTACGCTTTCTCTGCTTTCTTTTTTCCATTCGGCATGAGGTAGTGTTGATGTCATTTTTTACTTTACTCTGTAAAAAAAACATTATCTTTATTGAATGTAAATGTCTTGGAGACAACAAAACAGTGTCTTTCTCTTTTGCTTGTCCAAGACTATTGATCCAAATAACTCTAAAATAAATGACCAAGAGAGACCAATCCTAGGTAGGGCTATTCATCCTGGAATAGGGCAGAGGGATTCACCAGCAGTACAACCGTAAAGCCAGCAGCTTTGCAGATTCTTGCTCAGAATTTAATGCTAACCCCTTAATCCCACTTATCAATTGCTGTGAACAATGTGGTCGTACAATCCAGACAGGCAGTCTTCACCTTGGTGAATATCTTCTCTGTCTCTTTACGGTCTTTTGCAAATGCTTTATGTGGTTATTGTACCACCCCATCCAGATCTAAAACTTTCTCAGGTCCCCAGGTATGCTTGTTTTGGTAGGGGAGGGCTAAATTTGCAAGTGGCTGTCTACCACGGCCAGTGGTGGGCAGGAGGTGTGGACTGATGGTTGAGCTACTGGTACTGCCTAAAGCTAAACGAGAGAATCTGTGGTCATGTTTTTGGGTGGGAAATGGATGCCAGGCTGTGACAACCTGCAATGTCTGTTGTGGCCAGACAGAGTCACTGCTGAGTTGATTAGCTATGCAGTGAGTTAGGCCAGCAAAGTTTGGCTAGCACTAGGGACACCATAAAGGATGTTTGGACCACTCTCAGAGTCAGAGAGGCCAGCACACAGATGTGCATCATCTCTCCTGCTTCCAAGAGTGAGCCAAACGTGCTTTACGGTGGCCCTTGTGCCGGCCAATCTTTGCTGGCCTAACTCCAGGTTAGGATTGTGCCCTGAGAGAAGTGCGGAGGTGTGTGGGAAGGCCAGCTGGCAAAGAATGGAAAATGATGTTGGGGACCTGTCCAGGCTTGACTTAACAATTGCTTGCTGATTTTTGATGGTACACAGCCAGAGGAGAGAACCATACTGTGAAGGCTGCATCTGGGTGTGAGGATTTGATGAATCACAGAATACTGTGTATTTGTAAAAAATAAAAAATAAAAAAAATAAAAATTGAGAAATGGTGGTTTAGACTAGCCTGCTCCTGTAAGCTGCCTTGGGCATTTGCTTGGGCATGGTAAATGTGGGATAGAAATGTTTCAAATAAATAAATATAATTGCTAAAGAGGGGCATGATAAGGCACACAGGTGCAGTGACATGAGGTGTGCATTTGCCATCCATTGTGAGCTAGAAGAGAATTCCTAGAAAACAGGTGCAAGGTTGTTGTCTTTTTTCCCTCCAAATCCGTGCTGAAGGCGCTCATAATTACCAAGTCATTTCCAAATGGAGCTAAGAGGATTTCACTCTTCCTTTGAAGAACATTCAGTTCTTTTTAACCGTTTTGTTTCGAGGGACTGATACCCACACATCCACAGTTGCATATGTTGTTGGCTGTTTGCCATTGGCATTTCATGGAGGCTTCATCTTTTTTCTTTGTTTCCAAGTAATTGTGAGAGCCTTTGTTTTGTAATAAAGTGGGTATGCTTAATTGCCTTTCTTTAAAAATACACTTACTTGAATAGATTTTTGCTCATACCTCTCTGCCGTAATTTTGCCTTCTGCATATCTTTGCAAACTTCCTTCCATTGGCTTGGGCTGTAATCCTATGTATACTTGGAGTAAGCCCCATTGGACATAGTGGGATTTACTGCTGAGTAAAAGCTTCTTCCTTGTGTGTGGTAAATTGCTTTCCAAACATTGAGGAAACATTGATCAAGCAATCTGGGATATGACACAAGAATCTATCACTCAAAAAGAAGCTGTCCACTGGGCATTCCCAAATCCCTGGGGGTACCTAAGCAGCTCTCTGGATACAAGCCAATATTTATGGAGGAAAACTCCATCATTGGTTACAGGCTATGACAGGTATGTCCGGTCTGAGATTAGGTCACCCATCATGAGGGCCAGGTAGGAATTTATTTCTGTCATCCGAATTGGTCATGGATGGCAGTTTTTCTCCCTACTCCAAACTGGCAAGGGAGGAAAGGTATTTTCAGTAGGTTTCATGTTTTTAAAAAATGGTCACTTGTGGATGGCAGGATTTTTGCCTAACCCCAGATTGGCGAGGAAGGGATAATGTGTTCACAGTGTGTTCCGTGTTTCTTGATTTAAAAATGGGTCACTTGTGTTAAATAAAGATAAACTCAAGCCACCGAAAAGTGTCTTCACTGGGGGGTGCAAGGATAAATAGGTCCCCTCTGAATGCCAGATGCAGGGGAGTGGCAACAAGATGCAGGTATCTAATTGTCTTGTGTGCTCCCTGAGGCAACTGATGGGCCACTTTAAGATACAGGAAGCTTGACCAGAGTGGCCTTTGGACTGATCCAGCAGGGCTCTTCTTATGTGCAGTGCTACCAACTTTGTTTCTCCCTCTGTACACATCCAGAAATGTGGACATGCACCCTCCCAATTTTTCTCCTAATGTCTATTTCCCTCCCTTTAAAACCAACAGCAAACCATTGTTGGAAATATTCACAAAGGCCATCTTGACGCACGTGGGCGGCCATTTCAGTGACTGACTTGGAAAACAGACTCCATTCACTTTCTGCTCAGCTCTCGGTGCCCCCCCCCACTCTTGTACCCCACTCTCCTTTGCTCTGTGAATCACTTAACAATACTAGTAGTAAACACAGAGCTGTATGAAAGAGTTGTCACAGACTTGTTCTGTCACCCGTGGGGAATATTGACTCACTGGAAACCGAACCGTAAGACTATGTGAAGCCATTCTGCTTCTTCCAGTAGCTGTTCTGCCTTCTCATTCTGCCAGTAACCTTGCTATGGTCATGTTTAGGTGTTTGAGGGAGAAAGCAATATAATTCTGTGTTACTGCTCCAGTTAATTACCACCGAGGAATAACCTGTCTCTCCATTACCTTTTGAAGGTAGATTTATTCTGTTTGGTCACAGGCCCAAGATGGGAAGCGGGAGAGAAGGAGGCTGAGGCAAGAGAGCAGGTGCATGAACGTACACTGAAACTAAGCTAATTCAATATATTAAGGTTCTTTAGATCTCAGGCACCTAGGAATATTTTTTGGGGGTGGGTGGGAGTGCTCAGCGCTCTACAGTAACTGAAGGGAGTGCCACATTGGCCTCTGTGATTGGCTGACAGTATGAAGCCTTTGGATTGGTCAGACCTGGAATAAATACCAGGAATCTGGCCTTTGACTTTTTGCTAGTCAACAGAGTCTAGTTAGTCTTCTGCCTGCTTTATGTCAAGGTTGAAAAACTGCTTCCAGTAGTTGAAAAAAAATCCCATCCTGAGCCTGGAATTTGATATGCCTACTCATGGATCCAGCCTGGCTCTCGGACATTACCTTCCAGGCTGACAGGAAGGTTAAACAGAGAAGTGTGAGACTGCCAATACTACCATACTACATGAAGGATGGGGTGGGCTCTGGGACTTGGTGAGATGCTGACTATAGAAAATAACTGGGGTTGTTCAGACGGCAAGGTAGTGCTTAACAACCCCTACTCCTCTGGAACTGGATGCCTGGCTTTTCAGGGATGCGAATCTGATTGCAGAAAGCAGGCACAGCCCAGTGAGAGCAGTGGCTGCAAACAAATTGTTTGGCATGAGGAGTCCATTAGGACTGGGAAACCAAGCTTGTCACTGTGGTGCACATGATTTGCTAGCAGAGCCAGCATCTATTATGCATGTGCGCTGTGGTGCCATTGATCATCTTGTAAGTGCAACATCACTTAACCACAAAGGTGATGCAAGGAAAGAGCATTTTGCATTGCACTCGAATAGGCTAGATTCAAATAAAGGGGTTTGTCCTTTCATAGGACCCTAGCACAAAAGAGGCATATTCATAACTTTTGAAATGTTCCCACATAGCCCACGCACAAGGAGTGAAGCCCCCATTAGCAATCAATCGTGATATTTATGTGGCCTGATGTGATACAAAGTGGCACTCCCTTTTGCACCTCACTGTGCTAGAGGAGGAGGTTCTGCCTTTATTATTCGCAACACATCCTCCAGTTGTCCTGGCTCTGATGCATCTTGTGATTCTCTCACTATCTAGAGCTGAGCTGAAAAATATTCAATTTTTCATGAACATTCCCATCAATGCATAAAGAACTTGCCTTTTGAGGGGAAAAAAACTTTTCAGTGCTCCTTATGAAAGTGTTTGCCTTTTCATTTCTATCACTTTAAATAGCCCTCATTTGTCCTCAGTGATGTCACCACGCAGTAAAATCTGATTGGCTATGAAATCCTGTGATATCAGATATGTGATCCCAGATTAGATAGGAGCATACATGTCACTCATTGAGGAAGCATTGATTTCATCCCATACCAATGTCTAATTGACTACATACAATTGTGAGCTCATTAAAGTGCCTGCAGTCTCCTTCAGTTCTCATGACTGAGTGGGAGTATCCAGTTCATGCCCAGTTTGTGCCTTTCCAGAGACGTCTATCTGGCTACTGAATGCTGGATTTAATGGACCTGTGGACTGGGATCACCACATAACTAATACATGGAGGCGAAATGGCACTGAAGCAGCCGCATTTTGGAAAAGCGACACTGATAATGACAAGAAAAAGTGACTGTTCGCACAATCTGAACATTTGCCAGGAAAAGTGTGCATCTCACCCAAATTCTCATGTTACTGAAACTGGGGAATATTGAGTGTAGCCCGTAATGATCCCATACCTAATGCATTTAATGTACATTTTCATAATAATCTGCACAATAGCCCGTAAGATGGGTCACTATTATTATCTCCACATGGCAGAGGTGGAAGCAGGGGGAAGACTGAAGCAGAGAGGCACTGATTTGCCTAAGGCCACCTGGTGAATTCCTGGCTGATGCAAAAGCCGAACTGGGGGTTTTCCGGATTCGGAATGCAGCCCCAAAGCAGCAGTGCTACATCCGCTCTCCGTAGCATGCCGGAGCCAGCTTCCTTCCCCTTGCTGCTCTTGCCTTTGCCCTTTGCCCTTCACTCACGATCTCTGGGAGGAAGCACTGCCCACATGACTCCTGCATCGATCCAGCTAATGCTGTGGTCCCGCACTCTGCATGAACCATCTTCTGGGCTAATTAGTGCGGGGCCTTTGATCCCTTCCAAGCTGGATAGAGGTGCTAGCAGGGGCATGTGTGATCTCTTTTTATGTTCGTTCGCAGAGCATTAATCTGGGGAGTTTCTAATTATTTCAAGATGGATCAAGCATTTGCGATGAAATGCATTCTCAGTTCCTCTGCTTTTGACTTCCTTTTCTCTGCCCCCTGTAAATTTTGCCTCCAAAAGATGACAGATTTCATTATAATACACATTTATTTTGCCCTAATTACACTGGCAAAGACATGAGACAGGCGGCCTAGATTCAAAGTAATAGGCCATTTATTATATGAAGTTCCATTTGTTGGCGATCACATCTGCTGTCACATCTCTCTCCATGTTCAAGACCGACAAGAGGAAATTCCTTGTGGGTGTGGACGTAGCTGATATGTAACATTGATAGGCGGCACACTGGTTATTAGGAAGCAGTGAATGGTGAGGACAGTGCAATAACAGAGGACGAGCAGGAGCTGGAAGAAACTGCAGGCAAGAATTTAATAATATATCTGCATATGTGGTCCGTCCCCCTGCCCAGGTTTCAGGTATGTACATGCAGTCCTACAAGCGCAAATGAAATGTACGATTTTCCACTTGTCTGCACAGTAAATGGGGAGAACTGCAGGTGGTACATGTGCAAGAGAGGGAAACTTTTTCTGAGGTCAATGTTTGTGCCTCCCCGGCCAAGAATCCTGCAGGTCTTCTCATGCCAGGCCTGAAGTGCATGAAACAATCCTCCCTAGCTGCTTCTTATAGGTTCAGTCCTTTGGGTTGTGGATGAAATTTCAGGGTTTGCTATAGCAGATATCCCTGAGTAGCACTATTGTAGAGTAATCCAAATTATATGTTCTCACGCCTCAAGATAATGTTCATAGTTGGGGATCATCACTGCCACATTCAGGGCCACCACTTTGCACACTGCATTTTTTTCGTACAATGATATTACTTCCATCCAAGAAAAAGCCTATGCTATTTAACTATTTTTTTTTAAAAAAAAAAATCATACCACCCTTCCTCCAAGGAGCTCAGGGTGGTGACTGTAATTTCTTCTGTTTTCACAACAACCCTGTTATGTGAGGTGGGTGAGGCTGAGAGATCGTGGCTGGCCCAGGAAGCTTCATGTCTGAGCTGGGATTTGTCAGCTCCCAAACCACTGCATTACCTTGGCCCCCAAGGGCATTGACGCCCTTGTTCCATATGAAGCAGGTGCACATGTGTTACGTATGGGTACAAAGATCAGGAACTGAGAGCCAATATCAGCTTTCCATCATATATCTCTGTGATGAAGAAGACACATGCCATGTGCACAATGTGTGACAGTGTAAAGATCAGTGCGCATGTACTGAACATGCTTTTGCCTAGAAGGAAAGAATATCCCAGGAGAAATGTCGCATATGGAACAACCTGAGGTTCACTTAAATTACCTGTTTCATCACAGGGATTTATCTCTGCAACAAGGAAAGAGAATGTATTGGAAAAAGCATGCGCTAAGTGCGTGAACGGCCATACAGATAGGGTTTACCCAAAGCAAAAAAAAAAAAAAAAAGGGAAACCACATGCATGACCCCTGCTAACTGGGCAAGAGGCACTTTTTCAAGTGGTGTTTCTCTTATATTTAGCAGGGGGAGAGCAATTGGCCCCATTCACCCCTGTGCAGTGTCTTTTCTAGTGGCTGTTGCTGGTGGTGTTCTGCATTTTTTTAGATTGTGAGCCCCTTTGGGACAGGGAGCCATTTAATTTTATTATTATTGCTATTTGCCTGTAAACCGCTTTGTGAACTTCATGTTGAAAAGCGGTATATAAGTACCTGTTGATTGATTGATTGATTGATTGATTGATTGATTGATTGATTGATTGATTGAT
>JAJKFI010000005.1:5928027-5960372 GCA_029204185.1 Lerista edwardsae
TCTCTCTCTCTCTCTCTCTCTCTCTCTCTCTCTCTCTCTCTCTCTCTCTCTCTCTTTCTTGAATTTAAAAAGTCCCCATTTTGTTACTGTCACCTGGGCTTGTTGAATAATCCAGCCCTCTGTATATCTAATAGCCACTGACTGACATACCACCACTATATTTGGGAAATTCTTTTTTTCAAAGCTAGGCCAGTGAACTTTAAACCCCCATTCCCTCGTCACCACCCCCACTCCCTTGGCGTGCTCTTTACGGCTGAATACATTTGTTTCCTGCCTCTTCCAAGGTGGTTCACAGTGATGAAAACACTTAAAATATAAAGCATTCAAGACACAACAAAGCATTAAAACAACACAGTAAAGCAACAAAAGAGAAAAACTGCTGCAGATGAAACAGCCCATTGTTAAAATGACAAGGCAGCCCAATCTTAACAAAAGTCCCTCGCTGCAATGCAGTGGCCCCAGTTCAGCCTCCGCCGCAACCAGTGCAGAAATTGCGACTGCTGGAAGTCTCCTTGGGGCAAGGGAACACTTGCTCCCTTATCCCGGTAAAGCCCCAGCTGCGCAATGGGGGTTCTTGGATGTGCGCCGGTGATATCACTGGTGCAAATCCAAGTTGCTCCATTTCAGCCTACCAAGCCTGGGAAAGGGGGATAGGATGTGTGGCGGTAGCCATGGCTGGTCTTCCCACCCACCCCTCCTGGGCCTGATCCACCCTCCTCCCCACCCTTGTTCCACCCTCCTCCACCTTTGTCAGCCAGTGGAACACTTACCTGTTCCAGCCAACATAAGCTTCCCTGGCTTACCACCAGCCCAACTGCACTTGCACAACTTTACAAGTGTGCTTTACAGCATGTTTGCAACAGTGTGCACACCAGCCCCATTGGTGGTAGCCAGCTTAGGACTGGACGATAAAATACCAATAACAGCAGACAATTAGATAGGATTAAAAGATCCAGAAAAATAAACCTGTATTTACTTGTTGTCTTAAATTCTTGAGGGTGAGCGCCACCTATTTGGAGGACATTCCAAACAGAGGGTGCCACCACTGAGAAAGTCCTGCTTCCCCTCCACCTAACATCAGGAGGCAGGAATCCCTGCAAAGGGATCTTCCCAGGTGACCTTAGGATGCAGGCAGATTCATATGGAAGATAATGGCATTCCAAAGGGTAACTCAGTGTTAGAAATTGAAACTTTGTTCCTCAGTAGATCTTCCCCCTGCCCAAATAGGGCAGCTGGATTTTCACATTAATAGAGTTTCCAGGATCCAGCTCCAACTGTCTTCCCTCCCTTGCCGCAGGTGATGGCATCTGGCCTGGGCGCCTTTAAAAGAGTATTGGTCAAATTTCTGGAGGAAAAGTTCATTGTGGGCTATAGGCCATAATGGGTTGTATAACCTCCTTATGTTAGAAGTAGGCTACCTCGGAATGCCAGATGCAGGGAAGTGGCAATGGAATGCAGACATCTGGTTGTCTCATGTACTCCCTGAGGCATCTGGTGGGCCACTATGAGATACAGGAAGCTGGACTAGATGGGCCTTTGGCCTGATCCAGCAGGGCTTTTCTTATGTTCTTAGGTGCTGTGGAGATAGAGAAGAGTTGGGTCCTGTGTCATTCCACTGCATCAGCTGCTGTGTGAACCAGATAGTTGAAAAGCAGGGTATAAGTTAAAATTAGCACCACCACCACCACCCCAAAAAAAAACCCCACCAAAAATCCCATCTCTAGCCCACCATCCACTTACTAGGAGCATCTCTTTTATGTGTCAGATTGTAAATGTTTTACTTGATGAAAGTGCTGTTGTTACAGAGGTTGCATTTTTAAACTACTAAATATTCCATAAGCCATAATGGACCTCACCAACAGATCGCCGCATCATTACCCAGCGGAATGCAGACATGGAAGGACATGAAGCCTGGTGCCATTTGGAGTACAGAATCCAAGTGACACTGGGAGTTACCTCCTTTGACACTTGAAAATTTGATCAGGCCAACATCACAGACCAAAGTGATCCAAATACGCCATTCTGCACACATTGCCTCATTGCTGACTGTGTGCCTTTGTTCAGCGGCCTATTGGTTCTTCTGAATTCAGTTCTTTTGAATTTAAAAGACACCACTGTCATCTTCGTCCTCTGATAAGATCCATGACACTTCATCAGAATGCAAGATAACAGCATACATGAATTTTATGGGATACATCAGTAAGCAGGAACCCGTAGGATCTAATTCCCTGTTCATGGGTGGCCTTCAAAATCTACGTGACTTTTGCATTCCAACCCAACCATTTGCATGGGCATTCCTCCACCAGTATTCTTCCATGAGACAAAAACAATAATTCAAAACAATAATTCGCACTTGGCAAGACCTCAAGTGTCTCACAGCTGTGATTCAGCACTGGAAGTCACTTCTCTACTTTCCCTTTTGGTGTACACATAATTTAGTCAAGGCAGCCCGGTTTTTGAGATGACAATGGGACTTTGGGGTGGGGAAATAGTGTCTCAGACCAGCCACCTGCCATTTCGGACTTAACAGGCTCCACTAGCACATACCCTGAAGCAGGGGTGCAAAAGCTTCCCAACACATCAGCCCCATCCAGGGAGACGTTCTGCACTGCACGGCATTTCCTGTAGCCTCCCCAAAATCTTCAGGTCCTTTGTACTGTCTACCCTCAAGGTTATAACGCATGGGTGTCAGCCACCAGACCAAACTCTAAAAAGGGGGCATTTAATCAGGTGAAGTGACATCTCCTTGCCAACAATACTACCTGAAGCTACAGGTGCAATCATGTATCCCAGAGTGTCCCAAACCTGAGAAACCAGGGAAAGCCAAACCCAATCAGTAATGCACTTCATCATCTTTTGTCTTCTTAAGCAGGAGTCCAGTCCACGTATCGTGTGTGTGAATATGCATGCGTCCATGCACTGATCGTGGAATCTCCAGCCACTTTTTGGTGGCACTTCAGTCCAACCAAATGTCCAAAAAGCAGCCAAGCTGCAAAAGCGGTCATATCACTCCTGCTGGTGAAGTGGTGTTTCAACATGCCCAGGGAGGACTCCAAATCCCACCCCCACAGAGGTTTCAGTGAAGGCCCTGAAAAGTCAGAAGCTGTGAGCCAGTGGAAGGTCCTCAAGGGGTATGTTGTCTGATCAACATACAGAGCTACAGAGGAGACTTCCCTGTAGCTAGGATAGGCCAGGTGGTGAAGAGGTCAGGGTCTTCCCTTGATGGCACTCCTGTTTAGAAGAGAAAACTACCACAGCAGCCTCTTACCACACACTATTGAGAGGTACCAAAGATGGGCAACCCTCCTCCCTAATTATGCTGCATTAAGGGCCTGGTGTAAGGAATTGAGAAGGCACCCATGATCACTGCAGGACTAGTTTGTGTTCACGTATGTGGTTGTACATATATGGTGTAATGGTCCAGGAATTAGATCTGGAAGATCTAGGTTCAAATCCCTTCTCAGTCATTAAGCTTCCTGGGTGACCAATTCCAGATATATTTGCATTGTACATTTTCTGAACTTTTTTCCCCTCACCTTATCAAAAAGCAGCTGCCTGGGAATGAATCTAAGAACATACTCACAGAGCAAATCCTTTGGGCTGGAGTGCTGAAGCGGGCAGCCACACGAAACACAATTGTGACTCGGATACTTGAACTGACCCAGTTTCACCTAGAGAAAAATCCCCCACAGAGCAGGGACAGAAAAGCTGAATCAGACTCTTGTCAAATTGTCCCTCTTAAAAGGTGCTAATTCAGCAACAGAAACGTGCAACCAGCCCCCTGGAGACAAGCATTTTCAACACACACACACACACACACACACCCTGGGTTTAAAAAAGGCATTCAAAAGAGGCACTGCTTTTAGACTCCATTCAGCGCTAGTGAACAAGCGCTAGTGGGGCAGGTTATCCATCCAATAGAAGGAGGCAAATGCAGCTAAGCATTTGCAAATGCAGCTAACCTTTTAGAAATGAAGAACAGTCCCCATGAATGACGCTCTGAAGAATACTGGAGACTTCTATGTTGCTTAGTTTGTAAAGGAAATTCTGATCTCTTGACACATTCTGAATCGCAGGACCACCTACCTACTCAAGAGCAACCTTGCCCTGGGCTTCTGATAGATAAGCAATTGGAACCTAAATCCCCCTAGAGTTCTCTCCTCCCACATATGCCTCCTCCTCCATCAACACAGCAGCACAATCCACTATCACTGCAGCCTTGCCAAAAAGCCTTGTGCTGCATCCTGTGTTGGGGTGGGGTGGGGGAGATTGGGAGGCTTGAGAGTGGTAAGGGAAAATAGTCTCTCTTTACCTCTCCATAAGCCCATCGACTGACAAATGGGTCTCCTCTGACCTGTTCCAGCTCCTTAGCTGGCGAAAGTCTGAGGAGAGAAAGGGGTATGTCGGCTGCTATCAGAGGGGATAGCATCTGGCACAAGTTACCTCCTCATGCCACATGCCCTCCCCACAGTCCACCCTCCCCTACCTACCTGTCTGGTTCAGTGGGCACTCTGTGGGCAGCCACAATCTGTGGAGCCACTTGTGCCTCGCCATTGGCAGGCCATCTGCTATGGGCGTAAAGCACATTCAACCCTCAGAAGATTAGTTCAGTCAGTGGCCCGCATGAATAGGAGCTCTTGTTCTGAACACCCCTGCCTTCAGGGTCACGGCAGGCACCCATTAGGAGCAGGACCTTCACCATGGTGGTGTCAACCTTGTGAAATAACCCTCCCAATGGAGATTCAGTTGGTCTCTACCAAGCAGTCCAGAAAATCTGTCAAAACTGGCTTTTTCCATTTGGCTTTTGGAATCAGGTGGTGGTGAGAATATGTGGCCTGTTTTTTTTTTTTTGTTTTTTTTCAGTTGTGGATCTTGGCTTTGCTGATTGCATTGTTTTTGTTTATTCAGTGTTTTATTGTGTTTCGATTTGATGTAGGGCACCTTGGGATGCCTAAAGGTAGGGTTACCAGATCCAAACTGGGACAGAGTGCCTATATCTTTAACCACTATATAGAAGAGGGAATTTGGACAGGTACAGCTCATCATGGAAGGGTTTCAAAAGCTGCAGCTGCTCAAATTCCATCTGCTGTACAATGCCTCTGTCCAGTTTGTATCTGGTAACCCGAAAGGTGGGAAAGGAAATAAAGAATTTCCATTTTTTATATGAAAATAAATAGTGACCAATGCAGAACCAGATGGTTGGAGCAATTCTGTAACCCATGTTCTGCCATCTTCCTCCCCCTCCCCCATTTCTGTCAATCAGGAATTCTGTCAGAGTCTCCTTTGGTTAAACGCCCCACCCACCCCCAGTCCAAAGTAGTGAATCGAGCCTAATAAACTACCACGAGTTGTCAAAATCTGCACACATTTGCCTATGGCTTTTGCTTTCAATTTAGGGTTCCTATACAGGACGATTGGATTCCCTGACTTTCTTCATGAGAAGCCATTAACAGTCCTGCTGTTCAGCTATTCTTCTAAGTTCATGTATGTTTGGGGGGGAATATGATTACTATTTAAGATGGTGCCAAGCGTAAAACCACAATGTGGGATTTTCTTTACAGGGACACTTTGCAAAACCTCATCATTTGCCAATGGCCCATCATTGGCAAAACCTCTAAATTTACATGATAGCTCAAAACAACCTACCAGTAACCCACAATCAGTGACTTAGGAGTCAGTCACCCTGCTTCTGGAAAGAGGGTGGAATGGATCAAAGAAACTTTACTGCCAGACCATGTGGCACACAATGCCAGACCATGTGGCAGACCTGCCAGACCATGTGGCACACAATTCTTGATAATATCCAGTAGAGGGCGCTAGTGTACAGCCACACTGGCAAGTTTGACTTGTGGGCCTGATAGGCTCTGACCTTGGAGCCCCATGTTTGTGGAAGTGGCCTCAGCAGCTGCAGTTGCCAGTCTGAATGTTCTTCCATGTTAAAGCTCCAAGTTCAGATTATTACTGACCTGTTGTGGGATGAGGAATGAAGGGCCCACAGCTCCTCCCCACGTAGCACAGGAGCCAAATCATACCTAATTGGGCAGCTCTCTTTGTGACTATACCATACCCTGCAGGGATCACCATGTCAGTTTGACTGCAAAATAGCCTAGTAGTCTACAGTATGTGAACCAAGGCCAGCTCAATACTTCCCAATGCCTGAAGTGGTATGCCAAACGCTGCTTCCTTAGCCAATGATTTGCCAGCCTCTGCTTCTCCTACACTTCAAGCTTCCAGCTCGGCACTCCCCTCCTCTCCACATTTCTTCTTCTTCGCCCCCTCTTCCAAATCAGGAAGTAGAAGGGGAAGCAGTGGAGCAAAGTAGGCAGACACAGAGGTGGATGCCCCCCCCCATCTGCTGCCTGCGACAACTGGTTTAGTTGGCTTCATGGATGGGTGGCCCTGATATGAACTCAAGCTGAAGTCAAGCCTCTCCTGGAATTTTGCCTTGTCTCCTGGACAAGAAACTAACAAGGCCTGGGATAGGGGAAATCACAAATATATATTGCATTTCCAAAGCTGTATACATGGCAATACACATGTGTCATTTTTACACACAACAGTTTACACAAATGTACTTTTTTTTTTTTTGCACCATGTACACTCACACAGGAAATCAATCAATCAATCAACAGGTACTTATAACCGCTTTTCAACACGAAGTTCACAAAGCGGTTTACAGGCAAATAGTAATAATAATGATAAATGACTCCCTGTCCCAAAGGGCTCACAATCTAAAAAAAAGGCAGACCACCAGCAACAGCCACCAGAAAGACTGCGCAGGGGTAAAGAGGGATAATTATTCTCCCCCTGCTAAATATAAGAGGAACACCACCTGAAAAAGTGCCTCTTGCCCAGTTAGCAGGGGTGTTTATGTGAACCGGAAACAAATGGCAGAGCTCCTTTCCAATTCCTCCACCCTCCGTGACATTGATTAAGATCCATCCAAATGTAATGTGCTTGTGTGAGATGTACTCACACAAAGAAGTACAGCAGGTTCCAAATTTGGAGCAATTTTTTCTGAACGCTTTTTTTCTGTTGGGGCCACTTCTGTTGTGTTGATGAGCTGAAAGAGAAAGAAAAAAAAAATAAGCGTGCCTGCAGATCCTCATCTGTTTCTCCCCAAAGAGAGAAACATCATCACTGGAGGTGATGATAGAAAACCGAGTGACTTCTTCAGTACCTTGCTGGCCAACCACACTTTGTCCTCTATATGGGTAGCTAATTTGGAGGCACAGGATTGGCCAAGAGACAAGGCAACAACTTGGGTGAAATTTGGGATTATACAATGAAAACCAGGTCAGCTGAATACTACTGTTTTCTTTGTGTCATTCAAAGTCAAGGAACCAGGTGTAAAGCCTGGAGCGCAGTTTGTTCCATGTTTGGATAACACTAAAGACAATGACAACCCCACTTGGAGGTCTCGCTGTGAATATTTTTCAGGGCTCTGATGTGTCAGGTCTATGTGTTGAGTCTCCTAGCCTGCTAGCTGCAATTGGCCTCCATTCTTGCCTGGAACCAGAGTCAGAATTTGAGGTGTCTTGGCAGAGCCACCCTGGGTGGCTGAAATGACTCGCCTGGAAGCAGACCTGATAGGAGGCACACTGGCAACTGCAGATATAGTGCCCAGACTAGTATAGGTTCCATTGTATAGAAGAAGGAATGTTGGCAGACGTAGCTTTTTAAACCCTTCCATGTTGAGCTGCACCTGCCCAAAATTCCTCTTCTGCACAATGGTTAAAGGTAGAGGCACTCTGTCCCAGTTTGTGCCTCTGGTAACTCTAGGTATAGGCCACTCCATCACCACAGAATCCTACCTTCCCCCCCCCCCATTTTGCTGCATGTGTCGATTATGCTCAGGCAGCCACATGCTATGCTGACAAGCTGGAACTGCACAGACTCACCACATGCCCAACTCATGTGAGCTATTTTGCTGTGCAAACAAAACTGCGCAGTTTTAAAGAAAACACCATATGTAAGACTTGGATTACCTCAGAGAAAGGTGTGCTCCAGGTGGAGATGTATGCACACTTCCATGTGTTTTCTGTGAATAGACATTTTTTTTCTATGAATACACTTTGTTCTCATTTGCCTTAGACAAACTGTGACTGAACTGAGACTTCCTGGCTTGAGGGGTGGTGGATGGGGAGTGTGTGTCTGTGAGGGTGGGGGGGGGGAGAATGAAGAAAAGAGAAAATTTCAGAGTCACATGCATGAACAGAAATGACATTTTAAGCTCACACCTGTTGGGGGTGCGAGCGCACTCACCCAACCAGAAAACAAGAGACAAGCGCCTTGACGCTTGTCAAGAACACATTTCACACACAAGCAGGCAAGGTCTTTTAAGATTCAACAAAGTGCTATTCCCTGACTAAATGAGAACAGGGGGACATGCCAGGAAAAATGTCACTGGCCATCAGAGATACCAGAGGCAGAGATACAGCAAGGAAGGGGTATGTGGAACCTTTTTAAATATCTGCACTGCCTTCCATTGATTAAGATGCTGAACATTTCTTATTGGAATGGTGAGATCTACCATCTCTTATTTTAAAGGAGACCCCTATTTCAGACTCTCATAGCTGCACTGCAGGATAGAACTGAAACTAATATGTACATAACACTTTTTGTAGCCCAGCATAACCTGGCAGCCTTTCCCTGGGGAGAAGGAATGCACATAGAAAATGTTGTGCCTGCATGAAAAAAAAATCATGTAAATATTGCGGAAAAGCTCAATGAACCAGAGCTTATCTAGCAAACTGCGCATATAATTTTACAATATCAAAATAGTGTGTGTGTTTTTCCTTGCCACTATAACAATTGCCATGGTATTCCTCTTCCTCTTTTACAGCAAGGAAATGTTGCCTTGTTGTTCCTGTAACCCCAATAATGTTATTTAAGTGACAGAATTCATTTTGTGCTGCCTCTACTGGGTCACAAGCCTATTGCACACCGCCACTGTAGCAAACTCAGTTTGCTACTCTACACTTGGTGGAGTGATCCACAGCTATAATAACATTTTACATTTTTAGGTATACAGTACACTTAAGACATGGGATGTGGTGGCGCTGCAGGTTAAACTGCTGAGCTACTGACCAGAAGGTTGGCAGTTCGAGACCACACAATGGAGTCAGCTCCCATTGCTTGTCCCAGCTCCTGCCAACCTAGCAGTTCAAAAGCATGCAAATGTGAGTAGATAAATAGGAACCATTTCGGTGGGAAGGGAACGGCGTTCCATGCACCTTGGCGTATAGTCATGCTGGCCACATGACCACGGAAGCTTGTCCTCAGACAAACGCCAGCTCTTTCGCTTAGAAACAGAGATGAGCACCGCCCCCTACAGTTGGTCACGACTAGACCATTTGGTTGTGGGGAAACCTTTATCTTTTTACACTTAAGACATCTGAAGGGTACACTTGAAAAAAAGGTTATGGGTGATGAGAGCCATAGAATTACAATGCTGGGCAGTCATCTGGCTGAACTCCAGGTCCAAAAATGTAGGCCCACCCATTGCCCAAGGCTCCTACCACACATATTCACCTGCACAATCTAGGGCACAGTGTGCCGTAAGCAGAGAACAGGTACACTGCCAAAATGGGACCTCAAAGCTATCCAAATGGTTTCAAAGGGGGTTCATCCTTCACTGTATTTGTATTTTAAGATCCTTTAAGAAACAGACAGCAGCATACTATAGCCACTGGGACTCACTGTGGATGTTTTCACAAAATAACAGGACTTTTAAAGTGGGCTATTATTCCATTATCCTGACTTTTCATTATCCCAGATTTCTGAACATGCAGCATGTTTGAAACCATAGTGGATGTCTGGCGCAGCAAGAGGTGGAAAGGCCCAAAACCATTGTGTAATTGATATCATTTGCTGCCATAACTGGTAGCAATTGTATCCCTGATCTTTTCCATTCCTCTCCAGCAGTGATGAAATGCCTCAAATCTCACCCTGACCGGGTCTCTCTGCAGATGATACCTTACCATTGGCTGCTCCCATCTATGATAATTGCTCACTGGGCTTATGTCAGGATTCCCTGTGACTACACTACACCCTCCTGGCAACCTAGCACAGCATTCAGCTTCCAGGCACAGACAGCACCCTTCTTGCCCCCAGCTCTGCAAGCATTGGGAATGGGCTGCTCAGCCTGCTTTGCTGTGGATCTCCCAGGCACCTCCTCGGGCACTGGAATCAGCTGCATTAATGATGAAGCTGGTTGAATGCAGGGAACAGCACCGCTTCTCTGTCCATCAGGGGGAATTAAGCAGATGCAAGCAAATTAGCCATGCAGATTCTTTAAAGCCAGTTCACTGTGGCCGCAGGAGAAAGAGCTTGTTTAGCTAGAGAGAGTCAATTGCGTGACATTAATCTGAGGCCTTTATCATTCAGAACCCTCATTTGTATTGCAAGGACCTGAGCAAGGAGACTATGCTCTTGGGACAATCAGGGCCAGCCTTAAGCCAATGCGACCAATGTCATCACGTTGGGCCCAGCTCTTTGGGGATCTCATATCGCCTGCTGCTGTAGCTGGGATCTCTATGAACTGTAAGC
The DNA here is from genome assembly GCA_029204185.1 of Lerista edwardsae. NCBI lineage: Eukaryota > Metazoa > Chordata > Lepidosauria > Squamata > Scincidae > Lerista > Lerista edwardsae. The sequence continues at coordinate 5,938,579 of JAJKFI010000005.1, forward strand.
AAGTCAGTGGGGTGAGCAGAGCAGCTTTATCTTGGGCCATCCCACCTGCCCCTGCCTCCAAACTGCCCAAAATGGAACTCCTGGAAGCAGGGGCGGACCTAGTCAAAATGGCACCCATGGCGCCCAATAGAAGTGCACCCCCAGGGGCATGTGACACCCTCCACAGGAGCCCAGGTCTACTCATCAGAAGCAGCCACAGGTAGACCTGGGCTCCACAGATCAGGAAGGCATCTGTAGTGCAGACCTTCCCACACCCACTCAAAGCAGTGTTACAGTGCCAAGCCATCTTTAATCTTCATAAGTTTTAAGGTAATGGTGAGCTCAGCCTTAGTTTTTTTTGTAGTTGGTTCTTTACGTTTGCTGACTTCAGTTTGAAATCCGTGTCTCCACTTTCAAAAATCTGAGTCAGGGTCTGAAAAAGCCACATGTGAACAGAGACCATCATGCAAGGCTTCCAATTTGCATGGGAGATTAGCATGTGCCCGTCCCCCCAGTTATATAGGCAAATTGGAACTGACCTGCGGAGTGTTGGTCTACCCGTGGCTGGTCCCAATGAGTAGACCTGGGCTCCGCTGTTGTTTCTAATGGATGTTTCTAATTTCTAGTTGCTCCCTGTAGGGAGCCCAGGTCTACCCACGGCTAGTCCCAATGGGTAGACCTGGGCTCTGGAGCCCAGGTCTACCCGCGCAATGTTGTGGGGGCCACTGGTGCCCCCAAGATGGCCCCAAGACGGTGCACAGGGCTCATGCCCCCTCCTAGCCCCCCTAGATCTGCGACTGCCTGGAAGCAGTTGGTGGTGACATCATCATGTCACCGCCAACTATTTCTAGTTGCTGCAAAAGTGGCATCACAACCACTTTTCTTAGTGAGTGGGGGGCCCCCACTTTCTTGTTAAGGGACCCCGTGGGAATGCCCCACATTGGGCCCCACCATTCCTAGAGCCGGCCCTGGGGACAATCATGCACTATTATCCTGAAAGACTATTCCCAGGCTACCCCAAATCAAAGACCGAAGGCAGTTCCACACCCATGGAAAGAAAGACCAAATAAACACCTGAAATTGCACCATGGCTACATCTGTACATTGTCAGCAAAATCCTAGGCCGGTTTTCTCAAATGTAAGTCCCATTGATTTCAGTAGGACTTGCTCTCAGGTAAGTGTGTATAGGATTGCAGCCTGTTCCAGTGACCCATGATCCCTACTGCTAGGGACACAAACTCCAGAAAAAGAAGGTCTGGCCTGGCCATGGGAGCAACCAGATGCAGGGTATAGACAAGTTTCCTGAATCCTGACATTTCACTAGAGACTCCCGCTCCAAACCACATGTGTTTCTCTGCAGAGTTCATACCCTAATTGAACAACATGACTCATTTCTTCAGGACTATAAATAGAATGTTGCTGTTAGCCCAGACCCTTGAGATTCAGACCCACATAATACTCAGTTCCACACTAGGCTCATCAACAAGAATTGTGTCTGCCCAACAACATTAACACAGATTGAATTGATAGCAGTGGCACACACCTGGTCCCAGCCCAGACCGGCCCTCAGAGACTCCTCCGATGTATGCCAGCCACAGAGCTGGCATAGGTCTGAGGAGACCCATTGGGGACCAGGCAGCCTACGGAGATTTCTTTACTTACCTCTCTCTCCCAGGCTGCCTGGTCCTGCAAGCAACTGCAGTGGTAGAGCTGTGAGAAGCAGCAGCAGCAGCAGCAGCAGAAGCAAAGTTGTGTTCTGTTGCTCAGTTTCACAAGCAACCAGAACAGGATTGCTCAGCCTACTTTGCCTACTTCTTCTTCCTGCCCTCCCAGCAAGATGTCCAGACAGACAAAGAGAGGAAGGAGACAGAGCTCCCCCCCACCAGCCCTGTTTGAAACAAAGGAAGAAGGGGGTGCCCTTTCTATTGGTTTCATGCAGGCTGGTCAGAGTAAGGGGGACGGTGCTGTAAAAATGAGGAAGGAGGCCTGAGGGGACTCCAGATCACCTGGCTGGCCTAACTAATCCCGTTAATCCTAACTGGCATAGCTGTGCCAATGGGGTATGTGCTGCATCCTGCAGTAGAGTCGTAGTCACAGAGGCCTCCTCAAGGTAAGGGAATGTTTGTTCCCTCACCATGGAGCTGCACTGCATGGACCCCAGTGTTCGAAAGTTGGTTAGGATTGCACCCTCAGGCAGGGAGCGCTACAGGGTGGCAGGTGCGTGCCTGTGTTTTGGGCTGGCTTGTTTTTTAAGCAGGGGAAACCAGCAGGTGCTGTGAATGTGCCCCCATCCAGATGGCAGATCTGCTCAGGCCACTCCGGAAGATATGGAGAGCCTGGTGGAGAACCAGGAGGGTGCAGTGCTTCAGGAGTTGAAGTGAGACCTGGAAGATCCCGGTTCAAATCCTTGCCCAGCCATGAAGCTTCCTGGGTGACCTTGGGCCACTCACTTTCAGTCTCACCTACCTCACAGGGTTGTTGTGAGATCAAAAAGGAGGGAAGGAACTATATAAGGTGCCCTGAGCTCCTCGGAGGAGGGGTGGAATAAGCATGTGAATGAATGAATGAATGAATGAATGAATGAGACAAGCTCCTTAGTCAATTTGAGTCATTTTCTTCACCAACAAAGAAAGGCAACAAGAATTGTCCCTCCGCTTAAAGAAACATGAGAAGAGAATCTCATCCAGTACTACAGGATGTCCAGACTGTGCTGTGATTGTGGAAACCATGAAAGTAATTCAGGTGGGGGATATTATGATGCTTAGGAGGCCTCATTTCCGTTTCCTTTCTGTGCCTTCCTTAGAATGGGAGGTCTTGTCTTCTCCCTCCACTCTTATGATGTCATTCTGCTCTAGCTATGTCACAGGCAATCACCATGGCAACGTGATACCTATTTTATACACTGCCATGAAGATTCTTTCTTTCAGCTGGAGGCTCCTGGACTAGAGTCTGGTTTTTTAACTGTGTCAGGGCTAGGTGGAGTAGACTCTAAAAGGTCTTGTTGCAATGAGCCACCACAAGAAGCCCACAAGTCCTGGTCCTGCAGGCCACAGGCCCAGTTCGAGGCACTCTCCCGTAGCCTCCACATCTGGCGTAGGAGAGAAGTACAAGGACTATGCCGCCATCGTAATAGACAGTGGCACTGGCTACACCAAGAGTGGCCTTGCTGGAGATGAGAAGCCAAGATCCATTGTGCCAAGTATAGTGGGGGTGCCCAGGTACAAGACAAAGGATAGTCCTTTGTACTACATTGGAAAGAACATTCCACAACGGCGTTCAGAGGTGAGCACACATGTGGTAATGACCCATGGCGTGGTGACAGACTGGGATGCCCTGGAGATGCTGTGGCATCATGTCTTCTACACAGAGCTCAGCGTGTGCCCTGAAGAGCTGGCGGTGCTGGTCACAGATGCCCCCATGTCCCCAACCACTAACCGGGAGAAAATGGCTGAGATGCTTTTTGAGAACTTTGAAGTCCCAGCCATGTTTGTTGCCCCTCAGTCCCTTCTGTCAGTGTATTCCTACGGGCGCACTAATGGGCTGGTGATTGGCTCTGGCTATGGGACTTCCTACACAGCTCCTGTTCACAATGGATACATCTTACCTCATGCCACGTATCGACTGGACATAGCAGGCCAAGCCCTGACAGATTACCTAGCCAAGCTGATGGGAGAAAGTGGGAATCCTTTTCAAACAGAGGAAATGGAGATCGTCTGTCAGATCAAGGAAAAGTGCTGTTATATCCCAGAGGATTACGAGTGCGAACTGAATGCTGATGAAAAGAAATACCTCATGGATTACACCCTTCCAGACAGGCAGGTCATCTCCATTGGCAGTGAACGCTTTCGCTGCCCAGAGGTCCTCTTCAATCCTACCATGCTTGGCTACCCAGAGGTGGGGCTTCATGTCCAAGCCATGAACAGTGTCAAAAAATGCAAACCCGAGCGACAAGCAGAGCTGCTCGCCAATATCCTGCTGGCTGGGGGCACCACCATGCTCCGTGGCTTCTCTGAACGAATTAAGAAGGAGCTGCTAAGGATGGAGCCTTCCAGCAAAGTGGGCATCTTGGCTTCTCCCAACCGCACCGCCTCAGCCTGGTTGGGCGGCTCCATTGTAGCCTCACTCAACTCTTTCCAGAATGTGTGGATCAGCCGCCATGCCTACGATGAGAAGGGCCCCTTTGTGGTCCACCGACACTGCTTCTGAACTAGGTGGCCAGCCAAGCACATGGAGCAGGTTGGGGACAGTAAAGGGTCTCATGGAGGAATCTCCTGTACAACATGCTATTTTTGAGTGTATTGCTTCTGAATTGGCTCCATCCTCACCGCTGGGGAAGAGCAGGGAGAATCACTAGAAATTTGACAAAAATTCATCTGCATGTAGAATCCGTCTAATGGGTCACAGCTATTTTTAAAATGTGATAAGTACAGTTAAGTTTTCTCTGTTTTTAACTATAGAAAAAGGGTGCCATATTTCTCACAGGCACAACACTGTCACATGTACATACACACATACATGCATGCACACTCACCACTCATGACTTTTCTTATCCCCAGTTCCGGTTGTGTTATTGTGATGGAGCTCACCCACCACCACCACCATCACCGCAATTTGCCACTCTCAGTTAATCTTTCCCCTCAATCCATAATTCTTCACCCATTTTGTCAGATGGTTGCTCCTCCCCATCTTCCTCTCACACTCTGCCGCATACGAGAAAAAGCTCATCAGATAAGGCTGATGCAACTCTGCCCTTGCACAGCAACAGTATGGGGGGTTGGGAACAGAGCTGCAGTGTGGGACTTGGAATGATGAGACAGAGGGATGAAAATAAGACATTATGGTGTGCAGATAAATACAACCTGCTAATGAATGCCACCGGAGCCAAGGTTCTCATAACACAGGTCTTGAGGGCACAATCCGAACCTAAGCTGGAACAGGCAGGCTGGCCAGACTGTGCTGAATCCAGCATAGGTTAGGAGGCAGCTGGAGGTCATCGCAGGGTAAGGGGATATTTTCCCCTTATCCCAGATAAAGCCACAGCCACCCCTGTAGGGTTACTCAGATCCGTGCCAGCGAAATCACTGGCACAAATCCAAGCACCAGCCTACAGGTAAGTTTGGATTGCACTCTGAGTGATATAACTGGGCTATACTGTGGTCAAAGCACATAAATACAGATTTATCAAATGTGTACGTCACTTGGACAAGAGCTGCTATAGGCAGACCAGCAAGTATGGGAGAGAGACTGCATGGTTCATATGCAGCTCCATGTGGGGAGGTAGTAGAGGCTCTCTGCTCTATGTCACCCTCCTTCTGTATGTGTCTAGCCCTCTCCTTTATACTTGCATGCCTTAAGCAACATTAAAGCTGCAACGCACTTACAGCTCTCTCAAAACCAGAGACTATACTGCTCTAGACCTCACTATGTGGCTGAGAGCATCCCTTCAGGGCTGGGGGTAACAAGCTCTCTTGTCTCATGTCCCTGAGGAGTAGTGTTCCAGGAACTTCAGAGATGGTCTCTCTCCCCAAAGAACTGGAAACTAATTCTGTTTCTTTTGCCCTGTCTCCATGACAATCTGTGTAATTACTGCTGGTGGACTATTTGTTGCCATGGCAAATTTAAATGCACACTGATCCTCGCGTGTTGTGCTATGAGTCATTGCCTGAGCTGCTACCGGGTTGGGTCTGAGCATTCTCTCCCTCTCTCTGTTCAGCTCCATAGGAAAGAGGCTGATCCGCTGTGGCTGATCACGTGGAATTCCCTTGCTCTAAAGTAACCCTGAGTGTCTACAGCAGTGGTTCCCAATGTGGGGCACACGCCCCACAGGGGGGCAATTTGTTTCTTAAGGGGATTTGAGAATGAGCTATTAACAGTGAATTTTTTGAATTTTTTTTTAGTTATTAAGAGTGAATTTGAAAGCCCGTTAATTGTTCTTATATCTTACTATTCATAAATTAAGCTAAGACTGTTTTTTAAATTTCCCTCTTTCCGTGCCATCTTTTATTTTTCTCTTTCATGGAGGCCATGTTCTTTGGAACCTTGTTTAAACCAAGTTAATGGCCTTTTAGGCTTCCTCCATGTGAACAGGAGTTCATGTTTTGAATAATAAGAATTATATGTCACGGGGGGGGGAATCAAGATTTTAGAGATGCTTAGGTGGGGCATGGCCAAAAAAGGGTTGGCAATCACAGGTCTAGAGACACCTCAGCACTCCCAATCTCTAGTTTTACAGGCCCTTTCTGGAATTGGATTTCAGTCCATGAAGCAGCTATCACCCTCTCCTCCCAATAGCTCCACTCTGAGCTGGCTTTCCTGGCAGTTCAAAAGGACCCTATGGACTCATCCACTCCAGCATGCGGAGGTTTCGCTGAAAAAAACACTTGACCCCTTTTTCCTTTGGTGTTAGTACCCTGAGAAGAGAATGGCAGTCCCAAAATGGATAGTTCAAGGCAGTCAACAAAGGTGCTGGGAAAAGAAGCCTTCCAGGAACAATCTATCATGGTGGTTTGAATGTTATGGTGAGTTTCCATAAAACTCTCATTGCCCCATTTGGAAAGAAGCAAGTCACAATTCCCAAAGTGAAGCTCAAAATGCCCTTTCAAAAATCCTGCAGTGATGATTGCTGTTCATTGCAAACACACACACATACACTCCTAGACTGCCATGTTTTCCACAAGGCATCCCTGTATCCTTTTCCAGGTGAGAGGAACAGGAGAGGAGGAAAGTAAGGGAAAATTGAGACAGTGTAGGTGTTAGCTGGCCCAAGGGGAGAAGTCTACTGAATTCTTGGAACCACTACGATCAGAGCTCACATAGCAAGGTGTGTATAAATAGTGTCTGCAGCCAATCCAAGATACGGATCCAGGAGTCCCCGTGACAAATCAGGTAGCCTTTGGAGGTGCGATGTTGACCATGTGTAAAAATGGTGCCCCCACCCCCTTATACCATCAAGCGTAGGAACTGGTGTGGGGCCACACCCTTTAAGCACCTCTGAATGTTCACAAATCTAATTCATATTTCTTCCCTTTAGCCACACGGCCCCTGTGATTATCAATGTCCCTAAACCCCAACCCCTTCAGATAATATAAAGTTAAAAAAAACTGCCCCAAAGCGTAAACAGGGGGAGAGGGGAATTCCTACTTAACCTCCAGTGGATGCCCAGAAAACCCATACAGGTGTTCCAGGGCAGGATGGTAGGCTGCTGCTTTCCCCACAAATGAGGATGCTCAGCTGGAGAGCCTGCCCACAGTCTGGTAGCTTCTCTCCCAAGAGCTCCAAACCACACCCAAAGCCTTAATTGGGAGGTTAAGCACCTTGTCCTCTTGCAGGAGCAGCATCGGGATGGGTGCATAAAATGCAGTCTTATTGAACACTGAATGGACCACAGAATCTTTGCAATCAACCTGTGTGCTCCATCAGAGGAGGAGGACGGGTATAGGTGGAGCGAGCCATGGGCGCCGGCAGCAGCGGGGTGCCATTGCGTGGAGTCTGCGGATGAACCCACACGATGCGTGGCCCACCCACCCTCCCTGGCATCCATTCCACTCCAAAATGGAGCTATTCCGGGCACAGGGAGGCATGGCTGGGTGATGCACGGGGGCGGGGCGACATGCTGGGGGCGTGGTTTCATCGCCTGCCATGGGAGCAATCGGGGCTCCTCTCGTCCCTGTGCTCCATGATGTAGTCCAAGCTCTGGGTGTACCTTTCTCACCACCCCGCAGACTACCTGATGGAAAAGAGGATCCTCCTGAAAGTGGCCAAGTGTTAATGCAACATTTTACAGCGGGCGCCACCTCACCGGCTTCATCACATCCTCCTGTATCAAAGTGGTTGTGCAGCCTTGCTACGTCTGGTGGGATTGTGGCTATTTGTATTCCTTGCCCAGGAAAGATTTTTTTTTAAACAGCCATCAGGTAAAAATTTAATATCAAGATAATCTGAATGATGTGTTTAATAACAATATTAACAGTAGCATCTAGGGAAATTGATTTATTAATCTACAACAACTTGCTCAGTTTTTGTTTTTAGTTTTTTTTTTTTTTTAGTTTTTTGTTTTGGCATGCTTTGTGAAAGAGCATTACTGGTAGCAGACTTTACTGGTAGCAGGACAGGACCATGCCTAATTCCATTTTTGGGCACCATGATCAGAACTTCATTTCAAGAAAAATGTCCCATGCTCCAGCTCTATGAAACACAGGCAATCTGCTTTGCTGATTCCTTTGGGTGGCCTGTAATACAAGTTAAAAAGATTGTCCTTTCAGAGCAAATCATTACCTTCTTTCTGATTTAGCTTTGTAAAATCATCACAGTCCAATTTGGCATTGTCGGGAAACCTACTTGGAGGGAGAACAATGCTCCCTACCCTCACTCTGACTTGGCTTTGTGATGTCAACATGTAGAACATCCTCATATCAGCTTACTTATGTGATCCACAAGCAGTTGAGGTCATCCCAGGAAGAATCTCCTTTTTAAAGCATGATCCTGAAGCAACAGACTGGTAAAAGAAACAGCTATGAAGAGGCAGCAAACATGAAAAAGGGATGGTTTGGAGGGTTGGTTCATGACACTTCAACCTTCCAAATCCATCCTTTTGACCTGAAATATTCAGAAGTGAAAACTCAGCACAATCCTAAAAAAAAAATAAGAAGAAGAAGTGAAATTGCAAGTTACATTTTTGCTTCTAGAGGGTGTCTTAAGAATACATACATGCTTCTACTGCAGAACATCATCACATTTCCTGTTGCCCAGAATTGATGCTCTCCATGACATAACACAGGGGCATGGTGGCGCTGCGGGTCAAACTGCTGAGCTGGGCTTGTTGATCGGAAGGTTGGCAGTTCGAGACTGTGTGAAGGAGTGAGCTCCCGTTGCTTGTCCCAGCTCCTGCCAACCTAGCAGCTCAAAAGCACGTAAAAATGCGAGTAGATAAATAGGTACCACTTCGGTGGGGAGGGAACGGCAATCTATGCGCCTTGGCATATAGTCATGCTGGCCACATGACCACAGAAGCTTCTCCTTAGACAAATGCCGGCTCTTCAGCTTAGAAATGGAGATAAGCACCGCCCACTACAGTCGGTCACGACTAGACCATTCGGTCGTGGGGAAACCTTTACCATTATGACATAACACAGAATCAGAATCTTTGAGAAATGGGAAGGGTGAATGACAGCAGAAAGATTGCAGATGAAGAATATGCTAAGAGGCCACAAGAGAGGAATAGGAAAGTGTTGCAGGGTACAGAAGCTCCTCTGCTGAACACAATATTTTTGAATTCACTCTCTGCCTTACAGTTCATTGAGAGTCACTTACCTTGCTTGTCACAACTAATGTTCTCCACTCCTCCTGCTCCCAACTGCTAATGAACTGATCTGAACAAATGTTAGGGAATACTGAGAAGAGAGATTGTTGGCGATAAACAGCAGAAGGAGAAAGCAGCTAGACAGCTTCTCTTATCTGTCATTATGGCTTCTCGTCTCTCCAACTTCCTTTGCATGTCAGGATAAAGCCTTCATAGTTCCAAACCAAAACTGGACAGCTTTTCACGTGATAAGTGGAACTTACTTAGAGCGCAATCCTAACCTGGAGTTAGGCCGGCACAATTTGGCCAGCAAAATTTGGCTGACACAAGGGAAACTGTAAAGTGCATTTGGACCCCTGCTAAGTGGGCAAGAGGCACTTTTCCAAGTGGTGTCCTCTTATATTTAGCAGGGGGAGAGCAATTGTCCCTTTTCACCCCAGCACAGTGTCTTTCTCGTGGCTGTTGCTGGTGGTGTTCTCCATTCTTTTAGATTGTGAGCCCTTTTGGGACAGGGAGCCATTTAACTTTAATGTTATTATTTGCCTGTAAACCGCTTTGTGAACTTTATGTTGAAAAGCGGTATATAAATACTAGTGATTGATTGATTGATTGATTGATTGATTGATTGATTGATTGATTGATTGATTGATTGACCGCTCTCAGTGTCTCAGAGGCTATGCTGGCCTCTCTGAGAGTGGTCCAAACATACTTTACAGTGTCCTTTGTGCTGGCCAAACTTTGCTGGCCTAACTGTGCCAGCCTACCTCCAGGTTAGGATTACGCCCTTAGTCTTAGGGCACAATCCTAACAAGTTCCAAGGGATTTACACCGGCCCAGGAGCATCACAAAGACACCATAAAGTGTGTTTGCACTACTCTTGGAGTCGGGGGGAGTGGTCCAAACATGCTTTATGGTGCGTTTGCGACACTCCTGGGATGGCACAACGGACTTCTGCCAGCCTAACTCCAAGTTATGTTTGTGCTCTTAGTCTACTCTCTGGGAGAGCTCTGAGTTGGCACTGAGTTGGCAATGTGTCAGTACACATTGGGCAATAAGGAACTGTTGTTTATGCTTATGTTGTGTTAGGCACCTCAAAAGCACAACAGTAACACAAGGCCCTTGCACAGCATGAAGAACAGAATCCGGGGCTGAGCTCAACTGACTCCAGCAGTGGTCTGAGTGATACCCTTCTGCAATCCCATTAATTCTATAAATTAGTAAGCATCTTGTAAATATTGAGCCGTCTCCCTCCTGCTGATTAATTGGGAATTATACTTGAGGTTTCTACATAGTGCAAAGATTAACAACTATGTATCTTGCTGCTTTCGGGCTGTATGATTAAACTCTTGATTAGAAGCTGAGTCTACAGCGCACGGCTAATTCCCCTGTGCTTACCCAGCAGTTAATTACAGGCATAGGTGGTCAGCAGTTAGTATGATCACAGCTCTTGCCTCTGTGAAGAGCAGCCCCTCTCGGCACTGGCTGAAATGCACCCAGCTATTCAGCCTGAGCACTTTGGCATTGATTTTTCTGGGACGTGTACTGTCAGAACCTCTAGAGCTTGAACTCAGCTTGCTGAGTTACCAAAGGCTGTGAGCATTTAGGCTTCAAATTTTCCTTGAAGGACATAAGATGCATGCACCATTGGGCCCTGCAAGTGGCCAGTAGTACAAAACCCCTGGACTGATCAAGCCAAGTTTCAACATCTGCAGCCTGGTCTTCTGCCACTTGATTTCAGAAACATATGAAATTACTTGATGCTAAGTTAGATCATTGGTCCATCTGGTTCACTACTGTCAACACTGAGTGGTAGCAATTCTCCACCATTCAGACAGGGGTCTTTCCCAGCCCTACCTGGAGATGTCAGGGACCTGCGCCCTTATACAGACCCTTTTCCACACACAGTGTGCCCCCTGCTACTGAGCTACAGCCCCACCCACAAATCTCAGTTCCAGCTTCTCCAGTGTGCAACCCCAGCCACTAGTTCTAACCACAAGCACTGAGATCTGGAGAACCAGAGCCAGACAGGATAGCCTCTAGCTCTAGATTCAGGTATGATCACCTGATCATCTGGCCCTAATGCACATCTCCACCCAAGGGAGAAATGCTTTGGTCCAAGAGAATGCCGAAAAGCAGTTTGTATCCCAGGTCCTTCTGAACAGCACTCACCAGAAGCAGGAAAGTACTGGTGTTCCCTTCTTATTGATGGGCACAATGAGTGTGTAATCCAATTCCCACTCCTTCAGCTGATGCAAGCCACTGCAATGCCAGATCAAACCCCTGGTACACCCCTCCTGCACCAGCCAAGTTCGGCTGATGCAGGGGCTATTCTGGGCAGGGGAAAGGGGGAGGGAGGACGGAACAGGATGGAGGAGGGCGTTCCCGTAGGCGGGGCAGTCCGGGAGGAGGTGGAGATTGAATGCAGCCATTGGGCTGCATCCAAACCCCTGTCCCCAGGCTGCATGGCCCCAATTCTGGCTACCCCTGTGTGCTCAGACTTGCACCTGCTATACAGCAGGCATAGATTCGAGCAGCCCCATTGGGGCAGCTTGTGTCTACCCGGGGTAACTCCATGGAAGCTCCATCTTGCTCCCAACCTGCACCAGATACAGCACAGGCAGGCAGCCTGCCTGTTCTAGCACAGGTTAGGATTGGGCCCTTTCTGGAACAACTTGCACATCTGACCAATGAAGACAGAATTCTGTTCCAGCATTTTCAGAAATATAGATAACTTCTATTTAGGAAAAAATATATTTGAACATGTTTCCAGACTTATCTAATCCTTAAAGCTGCTTTATACAGAGCACAATCCTAACCTGGAGCTAGGCCGGCACAAGGACCACCGTAAAGTGCGTTTGGACCATTCTCAGTGTCAGGGAGGATGGCACATGTCTGTGTGCTGGCCTCGCTGACTCCAAGGGTGGTCCAAACACACTTTATGATGACTCTTATGCCAGCCAAACTAACTCTGTCAGCCTAACTCCAGGTGAGGACTGCTTTTCTTACATGTAGATAATGTGTGAGAAATTTCACGTAGACCACAATGTATGGGTGCTGCCAGAGTACCCCAAGAGCAGGAAACCCACAAATGCTAGGTTTCATACATTACCATAGTTATCTGTTTTGGTAGAATAGACATTGTTTCTGAGAATAGAAGATAACCATGAATCGGGGAAACAGCCAGAACTGTTTTCAAGGTGAAAAGGTTAGCGAGGGGTTCCACCCACCAAAGGGGATTACTAGTCAGAATCTCACATAGAATATGGTCGGGACCCGGGGCTTTACCAGATTTCAATGATTGAATTGATTAGCACCTCATCGGGAGTAACTGGGGGCCATTCAGGGAGGTCCTGTAGAATACAGATGGGTGGGGAGCAGGAATCCGGAACAAATCTGGAATCTCATCCCCATCTTTAAAAAAGGTGACTCCTCCCAACCTAGTAACTATCGACCAATAAGCCTACTTTCCAATATTGGCAAGCTTTATGCTAAACATCTTCTTGCCAAGCTCTCAACCTGGGCTTATTCTAAAGATCTCCCCGGTAAAGAGCAAATAGGATTTCGTTCTGGTGCTTCTACACTTGATCACGTTCTTCTGTTGTACCACCTAGCAGAAAAATACTCAGTTCACCATAGAGCTAGCCTCTATGCTGCTTTTGTCGATCTACGTGGAGCATTCGACTCCATCAACAGAGACTTGTTGTGGGACAAATTATATAAATGGGGAATTGATCTACGTCTCCTTTTTTTTACTTCGTCGTCTCCATACCTCTAATTTTTGCCAGGTCCGTCTTCCCAATTCTGATGTACTAACAGATAGGATTCCTATAAATAAAGGCATCCGTCAAGGCTGCATTCTAGTCCTCTTCTGTTTATTTTTAGCAGATTTACCCCCTTTTTTGTCCAACTGTGATATTTCTGCTCCATCTCTTAATAGTGCCCCTCTTTTCATACTCCTCTATGCTGATGACGCAGTCCTATTATCAATTACAAAAACTGACCTACGTCGTTCTCTCTCCAAATTTCAAGATTACTGCCTTTCCAATGATTTGTTCATAAACTCCGAGAAAACCAAAATTTTAGTCTTCTCTAGATCCTGGTCTCCATCCTCATGGACAATTGATCCTCATTCTTATCAGCAAGTTCAAACTTATAAATATTTGGGGCTCATACTACATTATAAGCTTAGTTGGACCCCCCACAAGAAATCTGTCATTTCCTCTACATCATTCAGCTGAAAGCGATCTCTAAATCTCTGGAGGCGGTTGGGGGCTGGATGTGGGCGAACAAGCTGAAATTAAATCAGGATAAGACAGAGGTGCTTTTGGTTCGGAAATCCACAGCTCAGGTATTGGACTATCGTCCTGCTCTGAATGGGGTCGCACTCCCTCTGAAGGAGCAGGTTCACAGCTTGGGGGTTCTCCTGGATCCACAGCTACGCTTGGAGTCCCAGGTGTTGGCGGTGGCCAGGGGAGCCTTTGCTCAGCTTCGGCTGATTTGCCAGCTGCGGCCGTACCTGAGCTGTGCGGACCTGGCCACAGTGACCCATGCCCTAGTGACATCTAGATTAGATTATTGCAATGCGCTCTACGTGGGGCTGCCTTTGAAGACGGTCCGGAAATTACAACTACTACAGAACGCGGCAGCTCGGGTGGTTGCTAGGGCACATCGGTTCGACTCTGTCGAGCCGTTGCTTCGGTGACTACACTGGCTGCCGGTTCTGTTCCGGGCCCAATTCAAGGTGCTAGTTTTGACTTTTAAAGCCCTTTACGGCTCGGGTCCAGGGTATTTGAGGGACCGCCTCCTTCCATATAATCCTACACGTACTCTTAGATCATCTGGGGGGGGGCCCCTTTGACTGTGCCGCCACCAGGAGAAGTGAGAGGGGCGGCGGCCAGGAAGAGTGCCTTCTTGGTGGTGGCCCCCCAACTTTGGAATACCCTCCCCTTAGAATTGAGAACTGCTCCCTCTTTGTTAACATTTCGGCGGGGGCTGAAGACCTTTTTATTTCAAAAAGCTTTTAACTGTTGACAGGCTGGCTGGCTGGTTTGTTACACTTTTATATTTTATACCTTATGATCCACAGGGCTTGTTGTTTTTAAATTTTATTGTTTTGTTTTAATTTTGTTTATTGTATTGTTTTAATATTGGTTTTTAAATTGTTTTTTAATGTTAAATTTTATATTTTATTGTATTTTCATGTTGTAATGCCGCCTTGGGTGCCTTTGGGCAAAAAGGCGGGATAGAAATCCAATTAATAATAATAATAATAATAATAATAATAATAATAATAATAATAATAATAATTTCATTAAACTTCTGGTAATCAGTATGTTCCTGCAGCCCTTCTCATTTTCCAAACAAAAATTTTCCCACTTACTTTACGGGGCCCCCATTTGGATACAGGTTGCAAATCAGGACCTCGATCAAATTGCAGCCTCCTTCCTTAGGAGAATACTGGGTGTACCCAATCTTATTCGACTTTCCACAATTCTCCTTGAACTAGGGATCCACCTCCCTTCTACTACAGCTTGGTCCCTAGCCTTTAAGTTTTGGCTCCGATTGTTTCTAAACAGCCACCCTGGTTCCTTATTATACGACCTCTTAAAGGACTCTTACTCTTCCAAGTGGCTTAGATTGCTTGATACCAAACTTTCATCTCTAGATCTGACCCTTGAATCCCTTGTGGATACTGGGCTACAAAGGGCCCATTCCATAATCAAGTCCAAGCTCTGGCAAACTGAATTTAATCATTTTAGTGCAAATCTAAACCCTACCTGTTCTCCTCAATTCTTTGGTCTTTCCCCTTCCCTTGGTCGCCCTTCAATTACTTTAGTTCATTAACTAACCCCAGTATGAGAAGAGCCTTTATGCTTGCTCGTTTCAATATCTTTCCTTCTGCAGTCCATGCAGGCCGCTTTTCTAACACTCGTGATAAAAGGCTCTGTCTCTTTTGCCATTTGGCCCCGGATACTTTGACTCATCTTTTTTTCGATGTCCAGCCCATCAACATCTTCGTAATATCTATCTTGAACCCTGGTTGTCTTCTTTTTCCAATTCTTTTGTCGATCCTCTTCCTATCTTTCTGAGTGATGGTTGTGTCTCCCTCACAGTATCTGTTGCGGGTTTTTTTATCTGCGATCATTAAACTAACCCCCTCGTTTTGATCTCCCTACCTGCCTTCTTTTCTATTCCCTTTTTTTTCTTTTCAAGCTTTATTTTACCCTGCTGCAAATGGTACCTTGTTGTGTTGTATTGCTTTACATTTATGTATGCCAATAAAGGTTATGGAAATGGAATGGATGGAATGGACATTGTTTCTATGTGCAAAAAAAAAAAAGTCTTGGATATCATCTTACTGCGAATCAAAGGATTTACAAATCCACTGGCTCATGTTGCAAGAACTGAGGGCAGCATATTCGAGCAGCAATTGTGTATGATTATGCTCTTGGGCAATTTCAGGAGCCACGTAAGTGGGTATTCATTTCCCACAGGTTTTTGCATCTGTCAAAGATTGACATTTGCATTGCTCCCTAAAATACCTCTATAGTTTACATCTTATAATCAATGCATACTGCAATAAAAAAGACAGCCCTCCTAATAGAACAGAGTTTCTATTGCTGGCTTCTGTTCAATATCTTGACACTGTTCCACATTTTTAACACATTAAAATATAGCACAATCTTGCCGATGAATTTATGTCTATATACTGACTACTACATATATATATAAGCAGAGACGTCATCCAGGCACGCCAGGAACCGGAAGGCCCGGATGATTGGCAGCCCTCCGCCCCTATGGCGGAGGCCAACCATGCCTCCCTGCGCCTCCCTGCGCCTCAAATCGCTCCATTTCAGAGTGATTCAGACGCGCGGGAGGGCGGGAGGGCGGGAAGGCGGGAGGGCCCAGGAGCAGCTCGCCCATCCTCGGGAGAGGTGGCGCGGCCCGGGCCCGTCCGCGGAACTGGCGGAACAGCATACCGGGCCGTTCCGCCAGAATGACACCGCTGTATAAAAGGAAATGTAATCTGACGAAATCCAAATCACCCAGGTGCAAACCCATCTTTTTACAAACATGGGTGGTTGACAAGAACGATATAATTATTATGTGTGATGGCTGCAACTAGTGGCCTAGATTCAGACCTGGAAAACAGCATTCTCAAGATATCTCAGGTCCTGGATAGTGATTCCAGCATTGACCTGGTAGGCATGGAATTCAAAGAGATTGTGGGCGCAATTAGAACCTGGAGTTAGGCCGTTACAATTAGGCCAGCAAAGTTTGGCTGGTACCAGGGTCACCATAAAGCATGTTTGTACCACTCTTGGAGTCAGAGGGAATGGTGTACATCTGTGTGCTCGCCTCTCTGATTCCAAGAGTGGTCCAAACATACTTTACAGTGGCCCTTGTGCTGGCCAAACTTTGCTGGCCTAACTATGCCGGCCTAACTTCAGATTAGGATTGCACTCTCAGTGTTCCCAGAGGAACTGAAGTTCTAGCTGGAAATAAGCAGATGACCTATTTCAGTGCCAAGAGATCTCTTGTTACACAGGGACCTAGAGAGCAGTCATTTAAGAAATGTTTGGCAATCCTCTCCACTCTAGATCCAACTGCACTTAATCTGTATAACATCGTGCCATTTCTGTAGTCTCTTTTTAGTGTTCCCATTGCCAGACACAGCTTTTCCTTTTTTTTATAAGACACTTTTAATAACTCTTTGTCCTGATGAATACATTGTTGCTGCTCCTGAGAGGTCTTTGTTCTTCTTGCTTCTGCCTCTAGCTTTCAACTCTGAATATAATTATGGGCAGCGCAATCCTAGAACTCACGTAACGCTGATGCAATATCGTTGCATCAGTGCTACATGCTTAGCGCCTACGCAGGGGCGCCAAGCAGCACCCCTGCATCATCACTAAAGCTCTGAAGCTGACGCTACTTGTAGCATCGGCTTCAGAGCACCGACGGAGAGCCTCTCTTGTGCCGACCAAAGCCAGTCAGATTGGTGGAAGGGAGGGAGGCGGGGCGGGACATGAGCGGGCTTGGGAGGTGGTCGTACAGCCACATCCTAAGCCTGTCCACAGGGCCCCGGGGCCCCAATTCGAGCCGCACAGTCTCCTCGGATCTGTGCCTGCTCTTTAGCGGGCGCAGATCCAAGGCGCACATAGGAGAGGCTGGAGCCTCCCGTATGGTAAGGGACCGAATGCTCCCTTGCCACAGGGAGGCTCCAGCCTCTCCTAAACAGCATCGGATACGGCACTGGCCTGTCGGCCTTGCCAGTCCGGCGCTGTTTAGGATTGTGCTCTAATACTGAGAACCCATAGTAGCACTGCACATTGAAGAACCTGCTGGAGTGACAGTGGTAAGCTGTAGCAGGGGGCTGTAGCAACCCATCTTGTTGCTGAGTCTGCCAAGTCCATACTCTTACATATAAGATACCTGATGACAGCACTAAGTACTGAAGAAGATGCTTGAAATCTTTCCAATATTCATGAAAGCATTAATTTTCTCCATCAGTTTTCTCTAGAGAATGCAGGCATCTCAGTCAGACTTTTCAGCCATGTGGTCTGAATTATCATCAGACAAAACTTCATCCAGAAAATAACAGGGTTCCAAGCTAGGAGAGACTTTCGGCATTAAGCGGATCCCACAGAAATTCTCTTGGAGAGCAATCCAACAGTCTCACCATCTTCCTATTAAACTGCTCAGTACGTGTTTGCCTGCTTTCTACATCCTAACAAACTGTGATGACTAGATCAGTTTCTCCCTTCCTATGCCATCTGCAATGGCTGCTGTCAGTCTGGATGAGCCAGGCTGTCAATAACCCTACATGGCTGATGCTGGAGAATTCAGAATGGGGTGAATCTCATCAGTCCTGCAAAATGAGTTCATTCAACAGGGACAAGTGTCGTCAATTCAAATGAGAACATAATTACAGAGTAAAAATAGTAGTCCAGCACTGACATGTACCCATACGGTGCTGGAAAAGCAACATCACTGTTAGAAAAGTTGTTACAGAAGGGATATGAACTATATTACCAACTTAGGGCCAAATCCTATCCAATTTTCCAGCCCTGGTGTACATAAGAACATAAGAAGAGCCCTACTGGATCAGGCCAAAGGCCCATCTAGTCCAGCTTCCTGTATCTCACAGTAGTCCACCAGGTGCCTCAGGGGGAACATGAGGCAACAAGATGCTTGCATCCTGTTGCCACTCCCTTGCACCTGGCACTCTGAAGTACCCTACTACTAACGTGAGGAGGTTGCACAACCCATCATGGCCTATAATAAAGGCCCCTAGGACAGATGCCATCACCACCTCCTGTGGCAAGGAGTTCCACAAATTAATTACCCACTGGGTAAAAATGTATTTTCTTTTATCCACTCTATGCCATCCCAATGGTGTGTGTGCTGCATTCTTTGGTGGGGGGACAGTCATGTAGGCCTCCTCAAGGTAAGGGAACATTTGTTTGCTTACCTTGGGGCTGAATTGCAGCTGCATCAGCACCAGAAAGCTGGGTAGGATTTGGGCCCTACCTACTGTAGCAGTCATATTTCACCCTGTCTCTCAGAACCTTAGGAACTCTATTGATGTCTGAGGAGGGACCAAACAAATGGAAGGCATGTATAACAAGGCCCAATCCTATCCAACTTCCCAGCGCTGATGCAGCCATGCCAATGGGACATGCATTGCATCCTGCACGGAAGAGGCAGTCACAAAGGCCTTGTGAAGGAAATATTTGCTTCTTTACCTTGGGCCTGCATTATGGCTGCATCAGCACTGGAATGTTGGTTAGGATTGGGCTTACAGTCTCTTTATTTTAACAAGAAAAGTGGCCACAGGAGGCCTTATCTACGAATGGTGGGGGTGGGGTTGCCTTGAGAAGCGTCTTGGAAGACAAATTCTGAGCAGGAAAAACAGACAGGAGAAAAGAGTAAACTATCCCTTCACTCCTGCCATTTTATCACTCCCCACTTCCTACGGCGTCTTCAAAAATGCACACACACACTAGGAGACTCTGACATCTGTCTCCGGCGTTAACGTCAAGGAGCCTGGTCCTTTCAGAGAATTCTCCACTCTCCACATTCTTGTTCTCAGTGTTCCTTCAAAGTCCTGGCAATTAGCTAGACATGATTTAAGTTGTTACCGTTGATGAGTGGTTTTTCAAACTGTGTTCTAGGGAACCCTGGGGTTTCTTGGAAGCTTATCAAAGGTTCCTCAATCAGAAGATGAATAATGAAGAACAGGCTTTCCTGAAATGCAGCTTCCACTTTTCCCTCATAACAATCAACGGTAGTTGGATTTTGGGGGGTGCTCCAGGTAGCATGGTGCTCTGCTAGCTGTGGGCAGTGACATTCGCTGAAATCACTGGATTTGCTGCCATGATGGGCAGTAAGATTATGCAGTTTGACTTCCCAAGACAGGCCCTTATAATCTTTATCCGTGAGCTATGTAATATTTCATTTCTCTACACTTGTGATTTGCAAACTTGCCACCTTTTTAAACTGATACTTCCTCTACAAACTGCTGTACAATGCAGACAAGTCTGGAGGCGCAATCCTAACCTGGAGTTAGGTCAGCACAGTTTGGCCGGCACCAGGGCCACCATAAAGCGCATTTGGACACTCTCGGAGTCAGGGAAGATGGCGCACATCTGTGTGCTGGCCTCTCTGACTCTGAGGGCGCAATCCTAAAGTGAGTTAGGCTGGCATAAGCTAAGCCAGCAAAGTTTGGCCAGCCCAAGAGACACCATAGAGTATGTTTGGACCACTCTCGGAGTCAGAGGCCAGCACACAGACTTGCGCCATCCTCCCTGACTCCGAGTGTAGTCCAAACAAGCTTTATGGTGGCCCTTGTGCTGGCCAAACTTTGCTAGTTTAGTTTATGCTGGCGTAACTCCAGTTTAGGATTGCGCTCTGAGAGTGGTCCAAACATACGTTAAGTGTTCCTTGTGTTGGCCAAACGTTGCTGGCCTAACTGTGCAGGCCTAACTCCTGGTTAGGATTGAGCTTTAGGACATGTTGTAGCGCGGCTATTTTCAACCAGTTTGCTGTGGCACACTGGTGTGCCGTGAATGGTCCACAGGGGTGCCATGGGAGTTTGGGAGAGAATAATTTAAGAGGGCCATTGGGGGTTGTGAGCCCTCCACCAGCAGCATGGTGTGCCTTGTCAATTGTCAAAAACTGATGGTGCACCTTGACAATTTCAGAGCCTTGACAGTGTGCCATGAGATGGAAAAGGTTGAAAATCACTGTTCCAGAGTGTCATTCAGATAGGATACAGCCCCAGCCTGTAGGGCCTTGCCATTATCTTGCATGAAATTATGCTAAAAGAAGAATTCATGGAAAATATGGCTGCAAAATGGCTCATGTGATTCAGGGCACAATCCTAATCTGGAGTTAGGCTGGCACAGTAAAGCCAGCAAAGTTTGATCGGCACAAGGACCACCGTAAAGCACATTTGGACCACTCTCAGAGTCAGGGAGGATGGCGCTCATCTGTGTAATGGCCTCTCTGAGGGCACAATCCTAAGCAAAGCCAGACTGGTGAGGCCAACGGGCCAGAGCCATATCCTGTGCTGCTTACGAGAGGCTGGAGCCTCCCCTTGGCAAGGGAATGTTCACTCCCTTACCGTAGGGTAAGCTCCAGCCTGCCCTATGCGCTCCTCGGATCTGCAAATCCGAGGAGACCATGCAGCCTGAATTGGGGCTGCTCAGCCTTCCGAGCAGGCCGAATGGCCGAATCCTAGACCCAGCCATGTCCCACCCCCAACCCCCCTGTCAGGCCGACGCTACTTGTAGCGCCGGCCTGAGACCCCTAATGCCGTTGTGGGAGAATGCTCAGTGCCCCCACTTTGGCGCTAGTGATGTAGTGCCGACACAACAATGTTGCGTCGACACTACATCAACTGCAGGATTTTGCTGCCCATTCAAGAGTGGTCCAAAAATATTTTACGGTGTCCCTTGTGCCAGCTGAACTTTGCTGGCCTAACTGTGCTGGCTTTTAATCTTCCTCGGCAACCTGTTTTTCAACACATGTCCAAATATAAAAATTACCAGCTAGAATATAGGCAGCTGAGGGGTGGGGCAGAGGAACAGAGCCAGAGAAGTCCACACCCATGCAAACACCCAGCTCAGACAAGAAGCCTTATCTAACGCTTCCTGCCCATGGGCCCTATGGATGTCGGCAGGGCCAGGGTTCTGACACCTTGTCTCTCAGAGCGACTACAAACAGCACCAAAAGCTCCCAGCTCCAGCCTGTTCTCTTAACAATGATATTATGGCAAAAGCTGACAACACAAAGCTTGGAAACTTGCACTTGACTCGCTTAACTATTCTGTCACATATGTTTAAAAATGTGCAGAGGGCACTGTCATCCTTGTTCACGAGAGTTGTATAGAATAAAAAATGAATATCTCTTACTATTCAGAAACATGGGTTAGCTTGGTAGCTGCCTTTTTGTCACGCTGCTCAGCGCTCTCTCTCTCTCTCTCTCTCTCTCTCTCTCTCTCTCTCTCTCTCTC
>JAJKFI010000005.1:5960382-6026006 GCA_029204185.1 Lerista edwardsae
CTCTCTCTCTCTCTCTCTCTCTCTCTCTCTCTCTCTCTCTCTCTCTCTCTCTCTCTCTCTCGGAAAAGATGTCTGCATCCTGACACTGTCCTCAGCCTCCAGCAGACTCATAACCTGCTAGGACAGATTATTTTAATGAGCTGGAATTTCTGCTTGCATTCTCCCAGGGCTGGATTAAGACCTTTAAAGGCCCTAAACTCTGAAAATGTTATGGTCTTAATCAAATTCAAAATAAAAGCAATACTATACCGTAAAATAAAACAAACAATATGCACTCTGTGTGTGAGTGCCCATGCGTGCATGCATATGTGCATGCACACCATCCCAGCCTCCACTCATACTGTGCAGGCAAGTCTGGCCAAGGGTGATGATACAGACTTACTTCCACATCTGCACAAGAGATCTTCTCAGTTGGCTTACAGCCTCCAACAATCTTGGCACAGGAGCAAAACCAGTTCAGTTAGCCTTGCCCTAGATAGACAGGAATACCTCCATTACACAGGAAATTGGGGAGACCCACAGTAGCGGAAAGAGGCCTGAGCACAAGCCCAGGGAAGCAGCTAGGGGAAAGACAGGGGACAGAAGCAGATGGGGTCCCTAGGAAATGTCAAAAGGGCAATCTGCAGCCTATGATGAGAACAGGTTTGGGCTGGAAGTAGGACACACACACCCTTTATAGGTGAAACTAAGAGCGCAATCCTATACCCCTGTTGCACCGGCGCTACGCTCTTGTGCTGGCCGAACACTGTCACAAATATGCTGTCAAGCGCATCAGTGTCAGCAGTAGAGTGCTGGACTGGTGCAAGCAGCAGCGCCAATGCTCGGGCATCACCGCAACCACCAGCAGCGCTGGCAGTGATGTCATGCAGGGGGAACGCGGGGGAACTCAGTTCCACTAGTTAAAATTAGGGCTGACTCCGCCCACTTCACTCTCCCTCCTCCAATTCCTCTGCAAAGAGCTTTTCTACTTGGTTGGCTGGCACTCAGAGGGTTAAAGGGAGCAACTCCGGATTCCTAGGGGGGCGAAGGCAGTGATGTCATTCAGGGGGAATGGACCAGAACGGGCGTTCCAGATCCTAACGGGCTCCGTGACTGGTTCCGGGTTCCTGACAAGTGCCAATCAAAAGTGAGTTCCTGTTCCTAAATCATTTGAATGACACCACTGAGTGCTGGCCTTGTGCCAGTTGAGCATCGGTGGCGCGCTATCAGCGCTGGGCCTTGCCAAGGGCGTTCCAGAATCATGCCAAGGTGTAACTGGGTGGCACAGTGGGCGGAGACGGGGGTTGTGACGCAGGATGGCCATAGTGCCAAGTCCTAAACCCTGTCCCCGGCAGGGCGGCCCCAATTCGGGCCACTCCTGCACAAGTGCACCTGTGCCTGCAAAACAGCAGGCATAGATTCAAGCAGCCCCACTGCTGCTTTACACTGGGGCTTATGCAAGTGTAAAAGGGAGAGCGAAAGAGAGAGAGGCCAAGGCTCCCCTTGGCCTGCACTTTGCTGCCGCCGCCTCCTAATAGGCTTTAGGATACAGCCCTGTTATGTCGGCCTTACTATGTCGGCCTTACTTAAGATTGGGCTGCCCAAGATACAAAAAGAGCATAAACATGGGGGAAGGGTGTGTAGGGGAGTAACAAAGTTCTGATTTTTCCCATGATAACAAATTCAATACCTTTTTCAAAATAGCAAATATCAGATTATTTCCAAAATAATATCATTTTTTGCTTGTGCCCTGCTTAGTCTGTTGGCGAATCTGCCCCTGCCTCCTTTGTTACCCAAGCAGAGGGGATTTCTGTGGCTAGCAATCTACAGCATACGGGCTACAAATGCCAGCAGCAGGCAAACAGGACATGATTTGGAAGACTTGCAACAGAACTATTTATCCCCCCGCCTTTTAACAATGACATAAATTAAGCAGAACTGCATGAGGCTGAGGGAAGAGAGATTGTACCTCTGCTTAACCATACAGAGGTTGTGCTGTGCTCCATCCCCAGCACTGCTTGGTATTTCTAGAGGATGGGGTACATTTAGGGGACAGATTAGGATGGATCAAGAAAACAAGCTGTGTCACAAACAACCCTATCCTCTGGGACAGGGGCAGGAGTGCCAACTTGCTGTCAACATTGGGGGTGCCCATAGCCACGCCCCTGACATTACATTACCACGCCCCTGACAGTGACACAGCCACGCCCCCTGACGTGACCATGCCCCCTGTCATTGCCACCTGAGGCTTTCATCACCTGCTTCCAAGGCCGGGGCAGGCAATTGCCGCGACCAGGCCTCGGAAGGGGCTGCCTTGCAAAGCAAATGCCCGGCCCAGCGCCCGACATTGGAGGTACTGAGCACCCCCAGAAAAATTATTATGGGTGCCGACAGCATACCAGCACCCACAGAGTTGGCACTACTGGATAGGGGCAAATTGCTGATCACAGTTTTTACAGAAATGGCTGAAATCAATAAGTTTTCATGCAAGCTTTTATAAAGTGCCATCAGTTGAAGGAAATTAACATTGGCTACGAGCCCCAGGCCTGCCTCAGGCCGTCTTCCCCTGCTGTTTTCCTTTTTTCCAGTCCAGGGAATAGAAGGAGAAGGAGGAGTGGAGGCAAGTAGGCAGAGTACCCCCACCGATCTGCTACCGGAGGTGACTGCTCCAGTTGTCCTCATGGATGAGCCGGCCCTGGTGGCTCACATGGTCTTGTCTCCCCCTTTCATCCGAACAATAACACTGAGAGGGAGAGAGAAGGGCATCACCTGAAGTGAGCTGCATGCCTTAGTGAGGATATGAACCCGGTTCACATGCTGAGCCTAACCAAGCTCTGTTCCCCTTCTCCCCACCAATGGCATCACTAGGGGGGTGCAGGGAGTGTAGATTGCACCAGGTGATGCACTCGGGGGGGGGGTGGACACCACTACTGGCCAAAATTGTGAAAATCATGGTATTTTTGAATAATAAAGGTAGTTCCCTGTGCAAACACTTGAGTCATTACTGACCCATGGTGTGACATCGCATCGTGACATTTAGTAGGCAGACTTTGTTGCATGGGATGGTTTGCCATTGCCTTCCCCAGTCACTTTACCTTCAGCAAGCTGGGTACTCATTTTTCCAACCTCGGAAGGCTAACAGCCCAATCCAGAATTACCCAACTGCCCAGGATCGCAGCGGTAGCCAGGCAGCTACTGCTGCATCCCGTGGCAGCCAGCAGTCACAGGAGGCTCCCCGGGAGGAGGTGTTTGTCCCCTTTCCCCATGGTAAGGGCAAAAGTAGGTGAGGGCCTCCATGTAGGGCCACACAGCCCAATACGGAGGTCAGCATCAGCGGAAAGGCTCGCCACTGGTCCTACCCCCTGCCCCGCCCCTCCCCCTGCCCAGGAACTCCCTCCCACTCCGCCCAGAATCCCCACAACACTGGCTAGAGGTAGCCTTACCTCTCACCTGCATCACATCGCTGCCTTTGGGCAGCAAGGGGCCAGCAGTGCCACAGCACGGGCGGTGCGAACTTGCCTCCCACATTGCACTGGCTTTACAGCACGTTTTGTGACACCATTGTGGGTGGTACGCAACAATGTTGAAAGCAACATTGGTTATTCCTCTCTGTTTCCCATTCTAAAACTAAATTTGGATTTCAGTCCCTGAAAAGCCAAGCTTATATGCTTTCCTCTAATTTATGAGTTTACCTTTCTAGCCTATTTTTAAATATCTCTCAGCATGGACTACAGAAGCTTTTCAATGGAAATTGAGACTTTTCTCCAGGATTTCCCTCCAGCTGGTAACTTCTGCACACCTGCATGCATGTTAAAGCCTAATTGAGCACTTTATGTTAGCATAAGCAGCTTAGCTGTGGAATGACTGGCACTGAACTCGCAAATTAAGATTGTGAAGATAGTGACACAATTTATACCCATCGTGATGGCTTCAAATACAGCACGTTGATTGATAAAGTTGGTGGAAAGACAAAAAAGGTGCTGTGGTACTTGACAGCAGGCTAACATCACAATCCTGCTCAGTTCTCTCGCTTCCCCTTCACACGTTCCCTAAATATATGTCTGAAAAAGCCTAGTGACATTTTATTCCCCCCAGCCCAACTTATACACGTTGGCACAAAAAGGATTGCTATTAATTTCCACTGTGCTGGTAAAAAGAGAAATGATGCCAACGTACTGATTTTTGCTGGAATTGTGCTACCATTCAGCTGGCAATGTGTACTGTAAGCATTCCCTCTATGTTGGTAGCACATCATCAGTGCAACAAGAAAATCTGAACATGGGTGCAGGGAACATTGAGAACAAAGGGGAGGAGCAGTGGCGTTCCTATGGGAGGGGGCAAAACACTAAGTGTTGCAGGAGCCTGAGCTCCTGTGTAACATGACCCCTACCCCTTTCCTCCAGAGCAATTTGCGGCTAGTAAAGTTGGCTGAGGCTTTACTGTCTAAGCCGCGAATGGCTCTGGAGGCAATGGGAAGGGCCATGTTACACAGGAGCTCAGGCTCCTGCAACACTTAGCATTTTGCCCCCACCCCACCTGTAGGAACACCACTGGGGAGGAGAGAGATTTGGGCTATGATCTGTAGTTTGTAGCAGTCTCATGATGGAGTGCTGAAGGTTTTATGCAGATTTGATTAGATGGGCAAGATAGATTTCAGCATGCATTGATGGCTTCCAGGGAAAGAAAAAAATTGTTTCACCTGATTTTTTTTTCCATAAATATAAAACCTAGGAGTTATTATCCAGCTCTAATCAGAACATACTGGTCCCTTGCAAGAGAGTAGAAGCAAAGTGAAATGTGTTAGTTTTTTATAACTAGCAAATACCGTACTGAGATCTATTTTAAGTAGTACAGGCGTGCCCCAGTATCCAGTGATTCGGTATCCACGGTTTCAGTTATCCACAGACACCATGGATACTGGGATGCCTATTAAAAAGATAGGGGAACAATAAACTGGGTGTCCAAAAAGTCTCTTTACAATTTCAAACTTGTATTATAAAAACAAATGAAGAGATACATGTATGGAAAGTATACAATATTAGGATTATATATTGAAGTTTATTTTGCATCAATTAATAAACCTCTATATGTGCACCATTGGTTGCATGCAGCACATCAAGGCGATAATCGATTTCCTGCCATGTTCGCTGTAGCATAGTCTCATCAGTGGTGGCAACGGCATCAGTGATCCTTTGCTTCAGGTCAGTAATGTCCCGTACCTTTGTTCTGTACATGATGTCTTTAATGTAGCCCCACAGAAAGAAATCTAGGGGCGTGATATCAGGTCAATAAACCATGACACAAGTAGCCATTTTTATATGTGGGGCCTCTCTTGCTTCAAAATTTTACCTAAACTACGCAAATCAAATATTAGTACAAACTTTAATAATAACTTAGTATGTAAAATAAATTTCATCAACATATCTCATCATTTGCATTTTTCGTGATTTTTTGAAATTGTAAAGAGACTTTGCGGACACCCTGTATCTTTTTTTAACCTTGTTGCAGCAAAACCACTGATATTCCCCTGTCTCTAAAAAGGCATCCCAAGTATCCACGGTTTCAGGTATCCATGGTGGAGTCTGGAACAGAACCCCAGCAGATACCAGGGCATGCCTGTACATTAGGAAACTGTCAACAGAAGCCAGATTAGGTAGTACTGTATTACCTAGTGGTTGATGTGCAAATGGCCCCCTAGAAATTGTCTGATCTTATGGTAGAAGCACATCTTCAGTTTTAAGAGCCTCTCCTGAACAGCTAAATTCCGTATGCTCCAAAACCCACTAAAATGCTAAGTTTTAGTCAATAGAAAAAAATCAAAAGTAAAAACAGGGAAATAATGCATTTAACTAAATAATCAACTACAACATAATCAGCAAGCTTAATTGTTAAAAGCGATTTCACTTAATCTTGTACAGTATTCTAATCATACAATTAACATTATACTAGACCTTTATTAAGTGGATTAGAAGCTGGCTAATTAATAGATCTTGAAAAGTACTTGTAAATGAGAAAATGTGTATGTGTGCAAAGTCCATTGGGGATCTGCATTTAACCCAGAGCTAATTGGTATGTTTAAAAAGAATCTGATAGAAAATTTAAAGCCACAGACATATTTGTGAGAGACAAAAAATGATGGATGATTAAAAAAAAGGTTAAGTCAAAGATGCAAAGCCTCTAAGTATCCTGGTAAGATGGATACATTTAATCAAGAAGCGTCCTTACATCGCCCAGTGTGATCCTCCATCTAGGAATTTTTTTAAGACAACAATCAAAGGAAGTAAAAAGAAAGAGGGAGGATTGTATCTTGAATATCAGTGACATGGAAATCCTCCTTCGGATGTAATTAGATAGGTTAGAACAAGTCACCATCACTGAGCTCTCTCACATTAGTACCCCTTAAGCAGTGGTGGGATTCAAATAAATTAACAACCAGTTCTATGTCCTTCAGGGCGGCCTTCAGGGCGGCCGCTGCCTTTCTTCCCTCTTCCAACCTAAAATTAACAACTGGTTCTGCAGAACTGGTGAGAACTGGCTGAATTTCACCACTGCCCTTAAGACAGCCACATAGGACAACAGTATGAAGCTAGTAGGAAATGAAAAACAGACATGTGCTAATTATAAATTAACAGTATACATATTGGGACCTGCATGAACTCAGGCATAACGTTTGGCATGGGGGGGGTAGGAGAAAGGAGCACTGCCTGTAAATGGACTGCTATATTATTAGTGGCGGTGGTGAGCATAACATAAGAAGAGCACTTCTGGATCAGGCCAAAGGCCCATCTAGTCCAGCTTCCTGTATCTCACAGCGGCCCACCAGGTACCCCAGGGAGGCATGAGACAACAAGATGCTTGGATCCTACTACTAGTAGTAGAAGTAGCCTACTACTAATGTAAGGAGGTTACAACCAGTGATGTCATGCAGGGGGTACGCGGGGGTACGCGAGTACCGGTTTCTAGGATTACAGCTGGCCCCGCCCATTCGCCCGCCCACTCGTCGACTCCGCCCTCTGCAATGTTTGAATTTCCTGCATGTTTGAGTTGACTGCATGTTCTCAGAGCCAGGCAGGCAGGCAGGCAGCGAGCGGAGCCTTTCCTTTCCTTTCCACTGAAAAATGAGTTGCTCTGGGGTTTTAACATGATGCCAGGCCTCCTTAACATGTTCTGGGGGTGCTGTGGAATACTGTTGCAACTGTTGGGTCAGTTTAAAATCATCTGAGGCCTCAAAAAGGGCTTTTTTCATGTCACTTCCTGCCGCGACATCACTTCTGGCTTATGACGTCACTTCCGGTGGGCGGGTCCCGACCCGTGCCAATCAAAAGTGAGTACCTGTTCTTAAATCATTTAGATGACACCACTGGTTACAACCCATCGTTGCCTACAGCCCACAATGGACTTTTCTTCCAGAAATCTGTCCAATCCCCTCTTAAAGGCATCAAGACCAGATACCATCACCACCTCCTGTGGCAAAGAGTTCCACAGAGTAACTACCCGCTGGGTCAAAAAGTACTTCCTTTTATCTGTTTTAACTCCCCCAACCCTCAGTTTTAGCGGATGCCCCCTGGTTCTGATGTTTTGAGAGAGGGAAAAGAACATCCCTCTATCGACTCTATCTCTTCCATGCATAATTTTGTATGTCTCAATCATGTCCCCCCTCAGGCGCCTTTTTTCTAGGCTTTGAAGAGCCCCCGGGAACCACCTCACCACGCATGCGGCTGCTCCTCAGACCTGCACCAGCTCTTTAGCTGATGCAAGTCCAAGGAGAAGAAAGGGGCGGGGAGCCTCCGAACGGAGGGCATAGGATCCAGCACGGGCTATTGCCACCAAATCTACTCCCCTTTCCCACCTCCGTTTTTCCCCGTCTCCTTGTCTAGTTTCACTCCTTCCCTGTCCACCCCCACCAAATACATCCAGCAGTCATGGAAAGTCTATGTACGTCATGCCCCTTGCCCAATATAACAGTGAACCTAAGCAGGCGAATGCCATTCTTGCATGTGTAAATGCTGGAATGTGACACCAGAACAGGACCTTCCTGGTGGCATTATACGTATCTTGTGCTGTCTAGAACCAGCCTGGCCCTACCTGCATTACGTAACCCTCTCATTTGCACAGTCCCACTTCATGGCCACGCTACAATGTGACAAAGGGAATCCAGGAAGTGCTAATTGTTGGACTATTTCGGTCCTCACCTACACGCTTGCAAATCCAGATCAGTGACTGCAGACATCGGTGTGGCTGGAAGCATCCCTTGACTCCTCCCTTGCCTGCTTCCCTGCCACTCCCGCCTTTCCCCTGCACGCTCTCCAGACACCGACCAGCTGCAGGCTGACTCCTGTTTCCCTGCCTTTCACACCCAAGCTGTAGTCGCTTCCCGGCTCTTGCAGAGAGTGTGATTTTCACAGTAGGGAGTTATCACCCAGTTATTTACAGAGTGCAAGACGTTACTGCCAGTTCTTCCTTTCCACACAAAACTGTGCTGCTGCAGGTTACAGCAAGCACAGCTATTTATACCATGGGATAGGGCCAGAGGTGGATCTACAGGGAGGGCAAAGCTCTAAGTGTTGCAAGGAGCCTTACCCTGTCATGTAAATCCCTCCTCTCCCTTGCTGCTGTAGCCAGTAAGCAATACCAAGATGTTGCTGTTCCCTGTGAGGATTGGCTAAAACGGTGCAGGAGAGGAGTGATTTCCACTGCAAGGTAAGGCTTCTTGCAAAACTTAGAGCTCTGCCCTTCCTTAGATCTGCCTCTGGATAGGGTTTGGGGGGGTGAGTGGAATGGCAGGGCTGTGGCAGAAGAAATTTTGAACAAGATGTAGGACCTGAAGGGAACAGCTGTGGCCAAAGACCTGGAGAAAGGATGACCACTGGACATCTTGTTCTGGAATGTGCTAATGGTGCAGGCATCTCCTTCTTCTAGAAAAGATTTCCTGGGGAGCCACGTCACTGCAGAGTGTGGACAAAGAAACCCTCACATCTTCTCTTTCCGCTCACCAGCATCCACAGCAATTATTGTTAGACTGTTTTTTTTTAAGCTGGTGGGCTTGGAGAGCTCTTTACTGTGACTTCCCCCTATCCTGTAGCCAGGAATTTATTTGTTCTTTTGCTTTGTAGAACTCTATAACTAACGCACCATTTGACTTGCAGCAAAGGCTCATCTCTTTGGGCTCATGCTCCTCTTCAGCCCATAACTTTTGATCTTTCTTCTTTCAAACCACCACTCTTTTCCAAAGCTAAGGTTGGGGGAGGATGAGTGAGAGCCAATCAATAAGCTTCTGATCTACACAAACCACACTGGTGGTTACTGACATTTCGTGACATCACTTCCTTCACAATGTACTTCCTTTACTCTACCATAGATGCCCAAATGCCTTGGTCTGGCTCTGACTAGACCAAGATGCAGTAGTGTCCCTATTGGGGGGGGTGGAGGGACATGCTATGTTTTGCTATGTTACCTTGCTGTGTAAATTGCTCCTCTCCCTTGCCATTGTAGCCAATCCTCACGAGGAAGGCAATGCCAAGCCATAGCTTACTGGCTATGACGGCAAGGGAGAGGAGCAATTTGCACAGCAAGGTAAGGCTCCTTGCAAAACATAGTGCTCTGCCCCTCCATAGAGATGCTACTGCCAGGACAGAAGCGTGCTCTGCGCGCACATGAAGATAAGCAAAAGCAAAGTGAAATGGAGGTGCTTTTTGAGCCTCTAGAATTGGTCAAGCAGGCTGAACATTTCCTTTGATCACAGGAATCAATTGCACTATTTACAAAGCAGAAAGGCTTGAGCTGGTACCATAAACAGTAAGAGCAATATAGTGATGTCATCATGGGCCACAAGCTATAGCAAAAGGATTATCCCAGCATTAGGCAGAAGAACCTCAGTTTGGAAGGATAATATGAGGTGGTCCCAGAAGAGAAAACACATCTCCATAGGTAACACAGGCAAATAAGTGGTCCTCGCATGTTGGAACAAGGCAGCTGTTAAATTAGATTAATCACTTTCATAGTGGAGCAGCCCATGGGAAATGTTTGCTTTAACAATGCACCCCTGTGACTGCCCCTCAGTTTGTTTATACATCTTCCTTGAGCAGCCAAAATAATCTGCCCCTCTGAGCAACTTTGTCACAAAGTAATCAAGGATAATCAGTTCCAAAGCAGGCAATAAATAGTTATGGGAAGATCCTGTAAAAATAGATGAATGGGCAATAAAGTGTTTGATATATGCACATACTGTAGATGTGCATTGCTCCAAACCAATTGTAGGAAAGGTCTTTGTCTTCCATTCACCTCTGTTAGCATCTGTTGGGCTTGTTTTCAACTGTAGAGCATTTTGAGAGCTGGATTATCAATGGCTGCTTCCTCCGGCGGGGGTGGGGGTGGGGGGGTGGAACCCTGACAACAGTCCCAAAGGCAAGTCATGTATAGATCCTGGCTTGAAATGTCTGCAATTCCCTACTAGTAGCCCTGCAGGTCATGACCCACAAATGATCCTGGTTTAAGCCTCGAAGAGTGGGACACGCTTTTCCCTTGCTTCCTTTTATTATGTCTGAACTCTCGTCCAAGATATCCATGTGGTACCATCTCCCGCACTTAATTCAAAACCCTCCTTAAAACCCACCTCCCCCATCAAGCCATTCACACCTTAATACTCATCCTCAGCCATAAACAACTTTTAAGGGTATGTCACTCATTTGCTCACATTTGCCCCTTGCCCCCCCCCATTCTTTGCCTTACCACATTTGCCCATTGCCTTGCCTGTTCTTCCCACCCACCTGTTGCTTGCTAACTTTGCCTCTCCTTTCCTGGACCTCTTCACCTCTGTTGTCATCCACTCCACACAGTCGAAGTTTAGATTGTAAGGGCCCAGACCTAGCCAACTTTTCAGCACTGATGCAGCTGTGCCACTGGGGTATGTGAAGCATCCTGCAGTGGAATAGCAGTCACGGAGGCCTCCTCAAGTTAAGGGAATGTTTGTTCCCTTCCCTCAGAGCTGCATTGCCCTTACCTCTGTGCTGGAAAGTTGGTTAGGATTGCGCCCTCATAACAGAAAGTTAGCCAGTTTGAAAGAAGAACCTGTAGGTAACTATGAAGGTGATTGAGGGCGCAATCCTAACCTTGAGTTAGGCTGGCACAGTTAGGCCAGCAATGTTTGGTTGGTACCAGGGCCACCGTAAAGCATGTTTGGACCATTCTTGGAGTCAGGGAGGATGACGCACATCTGTGCTGGCCTCTCTGACTCCGAGAGTGATCCAAACATACTTTACAGTGTCCCTTGTGCCGGCCAAACTTTGCTGGCCTAACTATGTTGGCCTAACTCCCAGTTAGGATTGCGCCCTGAAATACTGGCAGCTACAGAAGTAAAAGTATACTGTAATTTATGTATTTATTACAAAAAGACAAACTCATGATTTTCAGGCCAATGTTGATTACTCTCTGATGATTAGTACAGATAATGCTGTTTTAAGTCCCACATCCACACACCAAATGTGTATTGCTCCTTTCTACAAAGTCTTGAGGTAGAATTAATCAATATGATACAATATGAGTGCTATCATATCCCCTCTCAGTCTTCTCCAAGCTAAATATACCCAGTTCCCTCAACCAAGGAGGGACCCTCAACCAAGGAGTTCCCTCAACTCAAGGAGTTGTTTTCCAACTCCTTTTGTTCCCTCTTATACCTTTTGTGGGAAAGAAGCAGCACCACCACCCTGTTATGAAAAGGACCTAAAGATCTCCACCACTGATCGCTCAGGTGGGTCCCCAAAGTACCACATGCAACATCAACCCACACAATGGCCCCACACAATTGTGCATTACCCTACACTGACCCTCTGTTGGTTGTCTTCCTGCTCCACAGAGTCTACCCTCCAATACATGACTCCATAACAGTGAGGACACTGCCAAAAGCAGCAGCCCATTTCCCCTCCCAGATTGCCTAGCAAAAGACACCACATGATGGGACTTCATGGTGTTTTTCCCTGCCCCTACAAGTGGCAAAGGGTTGGGCACCCCTACAAGTTCAACTGCTGATGAAGTTGGGGTGGGGTGAAGAGCTCACAACTCAATGTTGTTCAGCTATACATATTGTTTTGCGAGAGCTCACTGGCCGTGCAACAATATCCTCCATACTGTCTACCCTGCCCTTAGAAAACAGTCGCAAAACAAAGGCAATCTCCTGTCTCTGGGCCCACTTGTTGCAATGGAACATCATAAAAGGATGAGAGTGGATTCAAAGTAATCTAAGTTGAAAAGTGGGTGCTTCGTTCTTTGCCATTGGAAACATACAAGGACTTGTACTTTCACAGTACGGGTGGAGGGAGGGAGAGAGAGAGATTTAAAATGTATTGCCAGACCTTTCCTCGCATTGTCAATAGGGAAGAGAGAGAGAGAGAGAGAGAGAGAGAGAGAGAGATGGCTGGTTGCCAAGGTGATGTTTTCCCTTTAAAAATGTAGAGGAGGGGAGCTCACAGACTATTTAAAACAAAAAACTCACACATTGCCCCGAGAAGCCTCACACATCTAAAGAAAACAGTGTATCGGTGACGTAAACCTCTAAGCTTAAATGTGGCATGAGGAACTCTGTGTAAGGCATGCAGGGTTCAAGTGCTGCGCCATCATGCTCCACTCCCTGGGCATGTGTGATCATGATGATGTGTGCTTCTCTAAACGGTTTCCAAGCATCAGAGCATTTTGAGCACTTCTCCTCGCTTCAGTAAACATTGTGTTGCACCTGGAGTGAAAACGGCTGCATTGCCGTCTTTGTAGTTCTGTTTCAGAATCCTGTACCGAGACTTCTGACAATCCACTGTTCTGTCCTGGGGCAGGGCCACATCTCCCCAGGTAGATAGTTAAAAGACATCAAGAATTACAGTAATTGTATAAACATTGTTTTTTTTTAAAGTTGCTGTTGCTGAAACCTGAAACAATGACACTTTGGGTACAATCCTAACCTGGAACTAGGCCAGCACAAGTCCCTTGTGCCGGCCCTTGAGTATCACAAACACACCGTAAGGTGCATTTATGCACTTGCGTCGACCACTCTCGGAGTCAGGGAGGACAGTGCATATTTATGTGCCAGCCTCCTGAGTCCGAGACTGGTGCAAAAGCACTTTTTGCCACGTTTGTGACACTCCTGGGTTGGCACAAGGGACTTGTGCCAGTCTAACTCCAGGTTAGGATTGTGCCGTTTCCTACCGAAAAAGAGAATTCAAGGACTTGTCGACCATGGGCCGTTTCAGGCCATCCATCACCCCCTAGGAATGAGCTCTCAGGCCCTCTCTCAGCCCAGCCCACTCCGCAGCATCGCTTCCAATATAGTTGTAGTTGGTAATGCTGCTGCTGGAGGAGAACCCAGGACTTGGGACTTTAGGTCTATCTTTCGCCTGGGCAGAGCTCTGTCACAAGTGCTCTGTGACACCAATTTGTTTTGTTTTAAATAGGTATTATGTTTATAATGACATGTTTCAGTCCATTTAATCTCTTTTATTCCCCAAATAATTGTTATTTATTTTTGAGATGGTGTGGCCCAGAAGCCCATGGAATAGAATGGGAATATAAATAAATGGAAGGATGTGGTGGCTCTGCAGGTTAAAACGCTGAGATGCTGACCAAAAGGTTGGGAGTTCGAGACCATGCGACAGAGTGAGCTCCCGTTGCTTGTCCCAGCTCCTGCCAACCTAGCAGTTCGAAAGCACGCAAAAATGCAAGTAGATAAATAGGGACCACTTCAGTGGGAAGGTAACGGCGTTCCGTGCTCCTCGGCTGGTCACATGACCACAGAAACATGTCCTCAGACAAACGCCGGCTCTTCGGCTTAGAAACGGAGATGAGCACCACCCCCTAGAGTCAGTCACGACTAGATCATTTGGTTGTGGGGAAACTTTTACCTTTATAAATAAATGCACACATAAGGTCACAGGCTAATTAAATTTGTACAATGACAATGCCACTGGAACATACTTGCCTGAACTGTACTATTTATTTACTGTATATTTATTTTTGACATTTTTATACTGCCCTGCCTCCAAGGTGAACATAGTCCCTCCCTCCTTTTGTCCATACAACAACCCTGCAAGGTAGATGAGGTTGAGAGACAGTGACTGGCCCAAGGTCACCCAGGAAGCTTCATGGCTGAGCAGGGAATTGAACCTGGATCTTCCAGGACTAAGTCCAATTCCCGAGGCATTATTCCAAGTCATGTTTCAAGGTGTTATGCTCCCCCTTGCAACTGGCACCCACACACCAGTACTGATGTAGGGTAAGAGTCTTCTAAAATCATGACAGCTGCATGGAGCAATGCTGCAGGAAAGGACTGTTCAGCTGTACAGCAGGCAGGCGACCTTACTTGTAGATAAAGTACTGGATAAAGTATTTGGAGCTGTGAACTTCAGCCGCTAATGATAACACTCTGTTATGTAGCATGATCCATTATGATTGAAAGCCAGGTAAATCAAGACCTCTGATCTTCTCAGGGGTTGCTAATTCTCTTTCCATTCACTTCAGCTGCTGTCATGTATTTCTTGACAAATCAGAACAAATCAGAGATTGAATGATGCTTAGGGTTTGATGTATCACGATAAATGATTGCATAAGAAGCTCCTTATGAGTAAAAACTGACCTTATTATCATCTGTTGACCCCGCCGTCAGCACACCAGCTCCATTAAAAGCCTGGCAGGCAGTTGGTCTGTATCCAGAAATAACAAGAACTGCTTATGGTGGAGTGAGTCACCCAAGGAATTCGGCGGCAGGTGAGTGCGGTATTCAACATCTAACATCAGACTCTGGCCGTCATATCTACCCAAAGACTTGGGGCAAGGCTTTGCCACAAAATATATTGGCAGCTGCTAACATGATGCGAGGACCTCCTTTCTCCAGATTCAGGGTGGATTGAGTCTGGGAAGGCAGCAGCAAGTTTGCTGTCCTACATCTGAGTAGACCTATCCGTGCCCTGGAGGCTTACCCCAAAGTAAGGGAACAAATGTTCCTTTATCTAGAGGAGACCTTTGGGACTGCCCTCCCGAAGCCATTTCGGCATGGCTGAATCAGTGGGAGGGGCTGTTGCAATGCTGAATAGGTTTGAATGCTTCGAACATCCAGGTGCTTGAACAGAAACAGGTGAAGTGCAGCTGCTCCTCCCTTCCCTGCCAGTTCTCTCCCTTGCTACCTCCCCCAAGAAGAAAAAAGAAGGCTTACCTTGGCGGAAGAAGTAACAGGCTGTGAGAATGGCTCCCTTCTTGCCATGAGCAGGCAATCTTTTAGTTGAGAACTTCCTCTTCCCCCCGCCCGTCTCTAAAAGACAACTGTCTGTACAATGAGGTTGACTTTGTCCAGTGACTCCCAAACTGTGGGTCCAGGACCCACCACTGGGTCATGGCCCAATTTTTGGTGGTTTGTGAAACTGACTGGGCAAATTAGGCTATGTATATCCAGGGTTAAACAAGCTGCTACTGGGAGGGGGGAGCACTGCAGTGGCACTGTGGCCCAATTACCATTATAGCCACACCCCTGGGCTTTTGTAAATCAAGCAGCTGCCTCTAAAAGTTTGGGAACCACTGCAGTGGCGTAGCTAGGTCATTTTGCACCCGGGGCCTATAAATCTTTGACACACACAACCCCAACAAAATTTGTGGACTCATCATGCAGGCTCACAGGCTATATGACACCCCTTCATAAGACACTTGTATTTTGAGTGGGGGTTGGTTTTGTGTTTTGGTCATAACTTTTGGTAGAATAAAGATCAATCAATCAATCAATCAATCAACAGGTACTTATATACCAATTTTCAACATGAAGTTCACAAAGGCAAATAGTAATAATAATAAAGTTAAATGGCTCCCTGTCCCAAAGGGCTCACAATCTTAAAAAAAAAAAAAAAAAGGCAGACCACCAGCAACAGCCACTAGAAAGACTGCGCGGGGTGAAGAGGGACAATTACTCTCCCCCTGCTAAACATAAGAGAAACACCACTTGAAAAAGTGCCTCCTGCTCAGTTAGCAGGGGTACATTCTGCTAAGATAATACATTCTAGGGGTTTCATTGAATTCCAGGTGAAGTTCCGCATCCAATGGTAAACATCATGACTATAGTATTCCATAAACTTGCAATTTTTGAAATTTGGGGTTCAGTGGTGACACACACCCCCGATGATGGCACCTGAGGCATTCGCCTCACTCCATAGGCAGCTATGCCAATGAAACACTGACTTAGTCCAATCCTAACTTGGATTCGGTTGCCCTTTATGATAGCGGGGAGCGGGGACTCAGTTCGGAACACTGCTGGGTTTGCAGGAGGGATGTTTTGGGAGAGTGAGAAAGAACAATGGTCATTTGTCCCTTTTCCTAGGGTTACCAGATTCCAACTAGGACAGAGTGCCTATGCCTTTAACCATTGTATAGAAGAGGGAATTTGGGCAGGTGCAGCTTTTGAAACCCTTCCATGTGGAGCTGCACCTGCCCAAATTCCCTCTGCTATACAATGATTAAAGGTAGAGACACTCTGTCCCAGTTTGAATCTGGTAACCCCACTTTTTCCCCTATTGAAGCCTGATCCCCCAGCAAGCCCTAAACAGTGCCATAAGGGACTTGTTCCAGGCTGCAGCAGGAGCCTTGGAAAGGAGCACTCCCTTTGGAGGCTGCAACGTACTGTTACAGATCTCCACTTGTTTACATCCTGTTTCCAGACTTGCCAGTAACTGTGAAGACGAGCATATGAAGGACGTCATGTTCATGAACCCAGTTCATTCAGGACTCAGTGGGGAAAAGGCAGCCCAAGAAGTGGAGTGGGCTGTGCAGCTTGAACAAGGTGTGGGTTGAGGCAGCTTCACTGAGCTGTCAGGATACGATGAAAGCCCCCATTCCCCCCGACACACACACTTTCCTCAAGGCTCTCCATTTGTTGTTTCCGTTTTGCTCAAAAATGATTGACATCAAAGTTTACTATCATTTACAGAAAGTCCAGTTTATGTACAGCGGCGCATGCCAATGTTCTCTCTCTCTCTCTCTCTCTCTCTCTCTCTCACACACACACACACACACACACACACACACACACACACACACACACGTACCCCTGTGTGTTCAAGCGTTTGCCCTAAACTTACACTGATATGCATAAGCTATTCCACCCCCACCCCCCCACCCCCGGTGTCTCATAGCTATGTGCATAGTATATAAGCAGGAAAACTAGAGGATTCAGAGAGCAGTAAAAACATATGTGAGAACATTCTCGGAACAATTTGACTGGTTCTGTGCTGTCTACAATTCAAAAATAACATTGGGGAACATGTTTTATGCAATTGAATATAAAGCCTCAGATACGCCTCAGAGTGAGAGGCGTATCAACATCTTTAAAAATGTAAGAGTTTATTTAAAAAAAATCAGTGGATTATATAGATATACTATATTATAGAGTAACAAATTCACATAAAGCACATTAGACTGAGATTCAGAACCTTTTTATAAAAGAGAAAAGGTGAATAACAGCAAGACTTGGCAGAACCCAAGTTTAACCCCAAAAGCCATAGAAGAAACTCTCATGCATTGGATATGTGCATTTTACTCCAACACCACCACCATCATGAAGTCAGGGGACCTCAAGAGAAAAACAGAAGGACCTGGGTCTTTAGAGGGCTAGATCTTTTCCCAAGAGGCAGTCAGGATGGAGCCTTCACCAAGGGACAATATGAAACATGAGCTCAGAGAAACAATAGACAGAAATTTCAGAGGTGGGAAAATGGTCTGGCCAGTTTTCCTTTTCCTATCTGACCAACTGCAATGGAAAAAACAAATTCCCTCCACTCCCCACCCCCCAGCCATTTGTTTTTGTTGACTGTATACGGAACTCCATGCCCACAAACTATACTGCCGCAATATACCAAAAATGGCTTGATTTTCCCCAAACCCACTGAAATCCTGCTGATTCTGCGCTTGTCTCCACTTCTCGACCCTCACCAGGCTTCCACCTCCGAGGGGACCCTTCCGAATCCTAGAATTTTTTTTATTTCAGGATTTAGCAACCTGAGAGAGAAGAAGCCCATGAATGGACCATGGACCTGAATGATGTAAATGGACCAGTCAAGGTGAGATCTGCCATGCTTGTAAGAAAAGTACTCTGAAAAGTAAGAAGGAGTACTCTGACTCCAGAATTACTATGCCTTTCTGCAAAGGTGCAGTGGCTCAAGAAGCAAAGCTCCAGTCCAGCTCCTGGAATTCCCATGGAGTCTCCGTGTCAGGCTAATGACCCTGAGAACAAAGTAAAGGCTTTGGGCCCACGTTGAACCATCACCACCATCCATTTTGCAAAGAGAGTAATATTTGGCCTCAAAAGGAATTTCCAGTACCACATACACAGGTTAGAGACTCCAAGACAATATCAGTCAATCAGCTTTTCAACAAAAAGTTCAGAAAGTGGTTTACAGGCAAGATAAATAATAATAATTGCATGGCTTCTTGTCCCCAAAGGGCTCACAATCTTAAAGAAACTAAAGTACAAAGCACCACTAGCAACAGCCACTAGAAAAGTTGATCCATGTTGCTGGGGTGAGTAGGGAGAATTATTCTCTCCCTGCAAAATATAAGATGAATACCTCTTGAAAAGTGCCTCTTGCCCAGTTAGTAGAGGGTTATGACTAGGAAAATGTCTCTGATCGGCATTATGCCGCAGGTGTTGCTAGAAGATTGTAATGACCTCTTCAGAATAGGTCTCGGAATGGAAAACAAAGGTTTTGAACATGTTATCACTGCAGTTCTGATGTTTTGATAAAATGATAATTAATATATTGGGTTGTGTTTTTCTGGCTGTCCCTCCACCCGCACTTCCCTCCCTCGTCCCTCCCTCCCTCCCTCCCCCCCCCTCTCTCTCTCTCTCTCTGTATAAATGGGAAAACTGATGAATTGAGCATAAAAAAGAACAAGCTGTGACAGTTATTAGTTATTTAATACTCTCCTGAGTAGAGAGCATCAACTCTAACAAGGTTATAGAGTACAGAAAATGTGCCATACATAGGGAAAGAGAATGCAATCTCAAGCAAATGAAAAGCATGGGCAGTTTTTGCAATAGAAAATGTGTATGTTTATTCCTAGCAATTTCAGTCCAAAAATTTAGGCACCGTCTCCATTTATTTTGTGCTTTCACTGTCCAATACCATTCCTGCTGCATGCTGTTGACACTTTGTGTTTCATAACTGTATTTGCATTACTCAGCAGAAAAGACAAGTAGCATTTTTACCCAAGTAAATCTTGGAAGCGCTCGGATTGTATCAACTGAACCAAGTGCATTTCAATGAATTTTTTTAAAGACAAATTATTTTTTTATACAAACCCAGGCCTGGCCCAAGATTTTTTGCTAGCCTGGACAAATTAAAGCATTGCTGTAACCACTTCCCCATTCCACTGGTTCTTATTGTATACATGGCATAGCATAGCTGTAGCACAGTCTGTGATCAAGGAGTTGAACCAGGATGCTATTTTCTCAATTTCATTCTGTCGCTTTTCCTTGCCTTTACAACAGTGCTTTGGATAGTGAGTGAAGATCATAGGCATATAGAATGTTGGAGTTGGAAGGGACCTTAGTGGTCATCTAGCCCTGCGCCCTGCTCCATGCAGGCAGCTGCTGCAGCACCCCTAACCAAAT
Source organism: Lerista edwardsae (assembly GCA_029204185.1). NCBI lineage: Eukaryota > Metazoa > Chordata > Lepidosauria > Squamata > Scincidae > Lerista > Lerista edwardsae. The sequence goes on from JAJKFI010000005.1 coordinate 5,979,986, forward strand.
GACCCCTAACCCTAACCCCTAACATCCAACCTCCAACAAAGCTTCCAACAAGAGAGAGCCATTATTGCACAAGCAGGCTGTGCCAGTGCTGGACAGCTCTATTAGGAAATTCTTCCTCGTGTGTAGCCTAAATCTGTTGTAGGATGTTACTTCTGGATAGTTTTTACATATCAGCAACAGCATAGAAAGGTTATTTGGTCCATACCATTTTTGTACCCTGTTACTGAAAATAATCATGAAAATTATTATTATTATTATTATTATTATTATTATTATTATTATTAACAATGAACATTTTCTTTTATTGAATTTTGTATATCTGTATCTATATAATATGTATACCAACCTTATCAGCTTGTATACTTATACACATATACTTGTATACACATAAGTACTTGTATATTTATATTTGTATATGTATATACTAGCTTTTTGTTACCCGGCATTGCCCGGGTGTTTATATCTCCCATGCCTGACCCATCCCTGACCCATCTCCCAATTTTGGGCATTTTCAACCATTTTCAGGTGGGGCCCCTTGCGCACCCCCACTCCCGGGGGCACTGGGGGGGCCTGACCCCCACAGTGTTTGTCGCCAGGTCATAAGGCATATGCATGCCGGGTCTGGTGCCAATTGCTCCAGGAGTCACAGTGGGGCATGGTGGACATCTCGTATCGCACCCCTTCCCGTCCCGCACATTGGGGGGTGCGGACCCAAACTCCCACAGCATCGCTGCTCGCCTCAGTGAGCCCAGAAACGACAGAACCGAGGACGATTTCGTCCATTTTCGGCCATGTCCACGCGGGGGCCCTGCCCCCCAGGGTGCTAGGGAGGCCTGACCCCCAGAGTGTCTGTTGCCAGGCTGGAAGGCAAGCGCATGGCGAGTTTGGGGCACATCGCTCCAGGCGTTCCAGCATGGCATGGCAGATAGAGTGTCTTGCACCCCTTCCCACACCCCATGCTGAGGGGGGGTGAACCCGGACTCCGATGGTGTCAGGAGCATCGCCGCTCGCTCCAACAACCCCGGAAACTATGGATGCTACGCCGATTTTGGCTGTTTTTGACCACTTTCACTTGGGCCCCCTGTGCACCCCCACCTCCGGGGGTGCTACGGGGGTCTAACCCCCAAAGTGTTTGTCGTCAGGCCACAAGGTGTACGCGTGCCGAGTTTCGTGTCGTTCGGTCCAGGCGTTCCAGGAGGGCATGGCGGATGTTGTGTCTCGCACCCCTTCCTGCCCCCCATGCCGAGGGGGGGTGACCCTGAAGTGGGGACCCCCATGTACCCGTTTTCAAGTGGGGACCCCCATGTACCCCCACCCCCAGGGGCGCTAGGGGGGCCCCAACCCCGCAATGTTTGTGGCCAGGGTGCTAGGCTTCCGCATGCCGAGTTTGGTGCCAATCGGTCCAGGCGTTCTGGCAGGGCATGGCGGACGCTGTGTTTTGCACCCCTTCTTGCCCCCCACTTGGGGGGGGCAAACCCAGACATCAACTGCGCCGGGAGCGTCACCACTCATCTCGGCGACCCCGAAAACTGTGGATTTGACTCCAAGTTTGGCCGGTTTTGACCATTCTCACGTCGGCCCCCCCTGCGTACCCCCACCCCCGGGGGCGGTAGGAGGGCCTGACCCCCGCAGTATTTGCAGCCAGGCTGCTAGGCTTCCGCATGCCGAGTTTGGTGCCAATCGGTCCAGGCGTTCCAGCAGGGCATGGTGGACGCTGTGTTTCGCACCCCTTTTTGCCCCCCACGTCGGGGGGGGCTGAACCCGGACTCCAACGGCATCGGGAGGGTTGCCACTCATCTCGGCGACCCCGAAAACTGCAGATTCAATGCCGATTTCAGACGTTTCCGACAATGTTCACGCGAAGACCCCCCCGTACCCCCACCCCCCGGTCTAGGGGGGTCTGACCCCCACAGTGATTCCTTCCAGGCTGCAAGGTACGTGTGTGCCAAGTTTTGTGGCTGTGGGTCAAGGCACGGAGCCACCTATAAATAACATACATACATACCAACATACATACACACGTCCATTTTTATATATTTACTAGCTTTTTGTTACCCGGCGTTGCCTGGGTAACAAAATGATCTTCCACAGTTTATGCATTTTGCACCCCTTCTTGCCCCCCCCCAAGCCGACGGGGGCCGAACCCAGACTCCAACTGCGTCGGGAGTGTCACCGGTTGCCTCGGCGACTCCGGAAACTATGGACTCGATGCCAATTTCACCCGTTTTTGGCCGTCTTCACTTCAGGCCCCCTATGCACCCCCACCCCCGGGGGCGCTAGGGTGGCCTGACCCCCAGAGTGTCTGTCGCCAGGCCGCAAGGCACGCGCATGCCGGGTTTGGTGCGCGTCCCTCCAGGCGTTCCAGCAGGGCATTGCGGATGTTGTGTCTTGCACCCCTTCTCGCATCCCATGCTGAGGGGAGTGAGCGGGACTCCGACGGTGTCGGGAGCATCGCCGCTCGTCCCGGCAACCCCGGAAACTGGATTCGACGCCGATTTCGGCCATTTTCGACCATTTTCATGTGGGGACCCCTGTGTACTCCCACCCCTGGGGGCGCTAGGGGGTCTGACCCCTGCAGTGTTTGTCGTCAGGCCGCAAGGTGTATGCGTGCCATGTTTTGTGTCGATCGGTCCAGGCGTTCCAGCAGGGCATGGCGGACATTTTGTTTCACACCCCTTCTTGCACCCCACGCCAAGAGGGGCAAACCCAGACTCCAACGGCATCGCGAGCATCGCCGCTCATCTTGGCGACCCCAGAAACTATGGATTTGACACCGATTTTGGCCATTTTTGACCGTTTTCATGTGGGGACCCCCACGTACCCCCACCCCGGGGGTGCTAGGGGGCCCGACCCCCGCAGTGTTTGTGGCCAGGCCGCTAGGCTTCCACATGCCGAGTCTGGCGCCAATCGGTCCAGGCGTTCCAGCAGGGCATGGCGGATGTTGTGTTTCGCACCCCTTCTGGCCCCCCACATCGAGGGGGGGCCAAACCCAGACTCTGACAGCATCAGGAGCAGCACCGCTCATCTTGGCGACCCCGGAAACTGTGGATTCGACGCCAATTTCGGCCGTTTTTGACCGTTTTCACATGGGGACCCCCGCGTACCCCCACCCCCGGGGGCGCTAGGGGGGCCCGACCCACGCAGTGTTTGTCACCAGGCCGCAAGGTGTATGCGTGCCGAGGTTTCGTGCCGATTGCTCAAGGCGTTGAGGAGCCTATGCAAAACATACATACATACACACATACACACAAACCTACGCTCTTCTTTATATATATAGATATAGATAATGTGTGTGTATGTATACACACACACACACACACACACATTATATTGTATATAATACCAGTAACTGAAAAATAAGCTAAAAAATGTTTTCTTCTTGAAAAAGAAATTTAAACTTCTTGGGGCAGCCTCTCGGACACCGCGCTGCAGCCTGGCACCCAGGGCTGGGGGGACCCCCAGCCACCCTCTTTGTACACCATATTGGTTTTAGTCCTGCCCTCAGGAGCCTCAAAGAATGAGTCGAACCCAGGGGCATAGATGAAGAAGTGCAGGGGGGGGCAACTGCACCGGGCATCAAGCTTTAGGGGGACAACAAGCTGAGCTTGACACTAGTGGCCAAAATGGTGAAAAACCTTGGTATGCACAAACAACAACGTCATGTTATAAATTACTGGAATGGTAATTTAATGCAGAATGCAATGGAACAAACCCGAGTGTCATAGCTTTTGGCAAACATTATGGCTAAAAAAACAGAAAACGGAAATACAATTGTCGTGCAACAATTGCAGTTTTAGGAATAATACAGTCATGCTTGTACACCATTCAATGCAGAATTTTCTGCAGAGAACAAATCAAAGTGCAGTATCTTCATTCTATCAAAAGTTATGGACAAAAAACCCAGAAAACGAAAATGCAACTGTGGCATCACTTCCTGTTGTGACATCATTTCGGGGACAAAGGTTTGCCCTCTGCACCGGGCTACACTTTCATTAGCTACACCACTGGTCTAACCCTTCTTCTGTGTGAAAACCCTACAGGTATTTGAAGACGGTAATCATCTATCCCCCTTTGCCTTTTCTTCTCCAAGCTAAATACAGCAAGCTCTTTTAACCAATCCTCAAAGACTTGGTTTCCAGACCTCTCAGCAACTTTGCTACCCTCCTCTGAACCCATTGCAGATAATGAATGCTCTTCTTAAAATATGGTGCCCAAAACTGAACCCATTATTCCAAGTGAGTTCTGACTAGGGCAGAATAAAGTGGAGCTACTACTTTTTATGTTCTGAAATCTGTGCTATTGCCCAGTATAGCATGAAGCTGTTTTGCCACTTTATCACATTGCTGGCTCGTGCTCAGCTTGAGCATGATAGTGCAATCTTATGCAAGTCTATTCAAAAGTAAACCCCATTGAGTTCAATTGGGGTTATAAGTATTCACAAGACTTATTCACAAGCCCAAGACCCTTCCCGGGCATGATCTGCCTGCATGGATCATCATGGACTTCCGCCAGCTCTATCCCTGGTGCAGGTCCAAGTTGAAACATTGTGGCTCACAGTCCAGATGCCTCAGAGAGCACACAAAACAACAAGAGACTTGCATCTTGCTGCCACTCCCCTGCATCTGGCATTCTGAGGAAGCCTATGTACAACCCACTTGCCCCCCAGCAAGGACACCAGACTATGGCTTGAGCTTTATTAAACACAAGTAACCTGCTTAACACCGTCCCTGCCTCACCAGTCTGGGGTAGGCAAAAAAACAAAACAAAACCCTGCCATCCATGGTCCATTTGGATGGCAACAAAAAATTCCTACCTGACCCTCATAATGTCCAAGCAGTTAAACTCAGACTATATATACCCATTGTGACTTGTCACTGTGATGCAGTTTTCCTCCATAAATATGTCCACTCTTTTTTAAGACATCTAGGCCAGATACCATCACCACATGGAACAAGGAGTTCCACAGACTAATTACACACTGGGTAAAGGAATATTTCCCTTTTCTATCCTCCCAACACTCAATTTTAGTGGATGTCCCCTGGCTCTGGTGTTGGAAAAGAACCTCCCCCCCCCCTGTTCATTCTAACCATCTCCTGCATAATTTCTCCTGCATATCCCCCCTCAAGCACCTCTTTTCTAGACTGAAGAGCCCCAGACGCTTTGGCCTTAAGGGATGCATGTGCCCCAGCCCCATAATCATTTTCGTCCTTCTCTTCTGCACCTTTTCCAGTTCTGCCATGTCCTTTTTGAGATGAGGTGGTCTGAACTGTATGCAGTACTCCAGGTGTGCCCTTATCATTGATTTGTACAATGGCAATACAGTATTGGTTGTTTTATTCCCAACCACCTTTTTAGTTATCCCAGTTGTGGAGTTGGCCTTCTTCACTGCCACTGCAGACTGGGTCGACATTTTCATCTGGGGAAAAATACCCCTTTACCCCGATAAAACCTCCAGCAGCCAAAGATCCCCCACAGGATGCAGTGTAGCTTATGCGGCAGGACTGCATCACCACTTGGGGATTTTACATGGGGTTGGCTCTTAGGTTGTAGTTGAGAGGGAACTGCAGCTCATTAGCCGGAGCCCTCAGGGGCTGCCTCTGAAACCTTTTTCAGAGTAGCATGACCAGGCAGAAACAGGAGAAAAACTGAGACATTTGCCTACTAATATTTGTTAATATCACACCATTGCCTTTCACACAGGGTGCCTGAGAGACAGTATGTAGCTCATGTTACATTAAGAGCCCAATCCCAAACTGCCTAACTGCTGCAGGCACAGTGGTAGCCAAAAGACTACTGCTGCATCCAGCAGCAGCCAGGCAGCCACTGGGATCTTCCCAAGAGAAGGGAATGTTTGTCCCCTTTCCCCAGGGAAAGCCCCGCCGCCTGCAGTGGGGCTACTCAGCTACCCCCAGCTATTTTGCAGGTGGTGAATCAAGCAGCCCCGTGTTGTGTTGTCTGAGCCACCCCCAGGGATAAGATCTAGTGGTGGAAGCCACCACCAGGCCCCACCCCCTCCTGGCTGGCTCCGCCCCTCCCCCACCTGGTTCCTCCCCCCTCCCTGGCTCCGCCCACCCAGCCTCAAACAGGATTACCGGCTGCCGGTGCTGCTGGAGTGCCAGTCAGCCACCTGCCCACGTTGGGGCCTGGCGCTGAATGAGCACAGCCCCAACATGAGCGTCAACATGTCGCCGATGGGCTTTATGGCACATTCACGACATTTTGCCAGTGGTACAGACATAGTGCGGGCAAGAAGGGCCTTCTGGATTTAATTGGGCCCTTAGACTACAATCGTATGCAAATTTACCTAGATCGGACGGTTACTTTTTGTTTTATTTTGTAGTTTTACATCTTTTTAAAAAAATCTGAATAGCCCCTAACATGTTAACTCCACACCATCCTTTAGGACTGACTCTTTAGCAAAAGAGAACTGTTCACAGAGGAGGGTGGTAATTATAGGGAGACAATACCATTTCTTTTATTATATGCTCTTTGCTACCATCAGCTAATACTGTTTGAATACTCTCCATCACCATTAATGGAAGTCATGCTTTTGATCTCAGGGCAGCCAACCTTTTCATGCAGCATTTCATTGATTTCATTTTACCTTCCGAGCTAATAAATGCCGCTGTAACATCACTTACATCACTTCTCACTTCCGGTAAGACAAACTGACTTTCTAACATAATTCCTCCAAATGAGGAAAGTCAGAAATTAAACAGCATAAATTGGGGCAAATTCCTTGTATTTGTCAGACTCACTTTTGATGATCTGTATAGCTTTTTAAATAGCATAATTAACGAAATCTGTCTGCTTGCAACATATGGAGCTAGATTTCAGATATAGCCGGCAGATACAGTGCTCTATGAAGTGATGCAAAATGCAGAAGTGTACTCCCCCCCCCAAATCTGGTTGTCTCCTTCCTGCCACAATTAGGGAGTTCTAACAAACCAGATCCTACATTTGAAGGTAAATGTAATATTAAGTCATTGCAATAGGTCTAAATCTGAGTCTGTACATGCCTGTCTCACATATTACTAGTTACAAGCACACAGCAGTGTTCTGCTACAACTGATTAATGTGAATTTTCAGGAAAAGGATCTGCAAAAGATTTGCTACAGCAATTTGCATGACCTTTCTTAACTATAAATGGAATTATTTATAGCTAGGTAGATATATTCCTGTGTGGATTTAATGATGGCATCTAGGCTTTTGGAACTGTTCCTTGGGACACAAGGGCTCATTAAGGAGGCAGGGCCGGCTTTAGCCTGATTGCACCAATTTGGCCCAATCCAGCCCAGCTTGTGGAGCAGGGAGTGGTGTGCTGAGGTGGAGAGAAGGCCACCTGCAGCCACAGCCGGCACTTCACAAAGAGGTAAGCCTCCACACACAGGATGGCTCGGCTAGCAGAGCTCCTGTGCAGCCAATTGGGATGGAATTTCTCCCCCCCCCCGCCAGAAACAGAAGCCCCCCAGAAGCAGAAGCATCTACTTCCGGGTGCCACAATTTACCCAGGGTGCCATCAGCCCTAGGCTCGCTGCTGCCACATGCCAGTGAGTAGCGGGGCTACAAAGGGGGCCCCAAAAATGGCATTGGCCTTGCAACTCCAAAGGCCAGCCCAGTAGGGAGAACTGTAGCACTGCTTGTGATGAGCTATAAAAAAAGTAACATGGAATATAAGACAAGTCCTGCTGGCTTTGGCCAATGGCCCAGCTCTTTCAGCATTCTGTTTCCCATAGTAGTCCCCGACAGATGCCTCTGGGAAGCCTCCAAGCAGGTGGGAAAGGCAGGCTTCTCTGCTGTCATTGCTCCCCTGCACTTGGTATTTAGAGGCAGACTACCAATGAACATGGGAGTCACACATAGCCGGCATGATTGGGAGTCATTGATAGACATCCTCCAGGACTTTGACCTTTTAAAACCACCCAAGTGGGTGACCATCACCACAAGATGTAGCAACAAATTTCATAAGCTGTGCTACGAAAATAAATTCCTCCTTTTGTCTGTCCTAAATCTATTACCCATTGGTTTCACTGGATGACTTCTGGGTCACTCTCTCCAACATCACGCATAATCTTATGTCTGAGGGTGGCACCCCCGTGTTGGCGCCAAGGCTCCCAGGCCGATGCTAGCTGTAAGCCTGGGAGCGCAGGCGGAGAGCTGCCCTTGTGCCAGCCAACCGTGGCAGTTTGGCAGTTCCAAGGGGTGGTTCTAGAGGGCTAGAGGGCAATTTTGGGTTGAGGGTGGATGGAAGTGGGCGGGGGTGGGCGGGCTGATGGACCAGCCAGCTCAGGGAGGGGGATGGGCTTGGGATGTGACCGTTAGGCCCCATCCAAGGCCTTGTCCCTGGGCCATGTGGCCCCGATTCAGGCTGCGTGGCTTCCTCAGATCTGCACCTGCGAAATCAAACCTGGGAGGCTTGCGCCTGGGAGGCTCCTATGTGCTCTAATACTGTGTTGGATGCAGCACAGGCCCGCCAGCCTGTGTAGGATTACACTGTCAATCATATCTTTCCACAATGGTCTTTTCTTTTCTCCAAGCTACCAAGTCCCAACTGTTGTAGCCTTTCTATTCCTCATACGGAAGGTGCTCCAGCCGCTAATTGCTTTGCTTGGCCTCTTTGGCACCTTTTCCAGCTCTACATGCCCTTCCTGAAGTGTGGTGGCCAGAATGGTACACAGTATTCCAAATGGGGTCACATACCATAGAGTTGCCCAGTTGCCTCTAACAGCCCAGTTCGATCCTGGATTAGGCCCGCACAGAGAGGGTTTTATGACAGCGGTTCCGCTGTCGTAAAACGGTTACAGGCAGCACACACAGCATGCTGCTGGCAGGCATTTCAGGAGTGCTGCCAGAAACAGTGGATGTGCAGGAGGACTGGCACCAGACGCAGGGCCCAATCCTAAGAGTGTGCTGTGCAGGTGGAACACATGCATAGTACACTCTCCAACTGTTGCAAATGTGACTCTCTCCACTCTCTCTTATCATTCAGACAGTCAACTGAAGTGGCTTGGCAGTTGTGGGCTGCAGGGGGTGTGACTGGCAGATGCCAGGAGCAGGATCCCTCCTCAGTTTGCCACTCCCCCCCCCCAACTACTGTAGCTGTTCAAAGTGAACCATTCATTCAGCCCTGGCTGACTCTTGGTTAAATATTGTCACCCCAGCAAGTGCTCTTAGATTGTGCTGCTGCTGCTGCTGCTGCTGCTTTTTCTTTTTCTGTTTTTGTAATGAAATACTGTATTGAACACATCCCAAACACCTTTGGCCCACACTGTGAAAATTCCACTCCCGCTACTGAAATGATAAATAGTTATTCGTGTTTCGGAGACAGGAAGGATGAGTTTCCAGCCTTGGTAGGTTAGGGAGCAAAACAGGAAATTGTCCTGAGCAATATTTGGTCAGTTAGGGAGCAAAGATTGTTGCCACTTAGAGCCTCAAAGTGGCAATAAATCATCACCATCATCATCCAAGCTAAACTAATGTCACGCTCGTCAAAATTGCGTGCAAATATGATATTTGCTGGCTTTGCTGGCTGTTAATATGATATGCTCCATTGCCACTCCCCCAAGAACGACACCCATTCGTAAGATTTCCCCACCCACCATGCACGTTTTCCTGTGCCGTCTTTAAACCGCTTTTGTGAGTTGAACTCTTTAAATATGCCATTTGAAGCCTAAATCCCTTTGACACAGAGAGGCAATAGGAGCTGTGCTGCTTTCTAACAGATGTGGCTCCAAGTGTAAGAACAAACAGAAATAGACCTTTCCTTTGACAGCTTGCCTTCAACAGCTCATCGCAGAGAAGCACTAACATAGCAGGGGGACACAGCGGTTAAGTCATCAGTCGCTCTTCACAGTGGGGAAACAGCAAGCTCTATCATAGCACCTGCGCACTCAGTGATCGGCTCAGACTCCTACATGGCAGGGACAACCTAGGCAAGCAGCCCATGATGGCTTATCAGGTGTTCCTTCATTCTGGGTAAAGACTGAACACAACATGCAGAGCCACCAAGAGGGATTCCTGTTTCCTCTTCCATGCAATTGAAAGGACCCCCCAAAAAAAATCCCTCTTCCCCCAAACCTTTTTTTCCAACTTGTTTCTGCAGTTAAGGGGCATCCAGAGGGTAGGGTGAAACTGTACTCCTGAGCTTGCTAGTACAGCCTTCCAAGTAGCAACGCTGTGTTGGTTGGAACAGCTACATAAAAATTTTTGAAAAAGAGTACAGGGGGCCTGGGAACGGAAGACAGGAGCACTGTGTCTTCCCCGGGCTCTGTAAAAAGGGGCTAGTTTTTCAAATAATGAAAGACCTCTGAAAAGTCTTGCATAAGATTAAGGGAGCTCCTATTCTCACAGTGCAATCCAATGCATGACTACTTCAAAGAAAGTCCAATTGTGTCTAATAGGGCTTACTCCCAGGAAAGTGTATATAAGATTGCAGGCTCATTCCCTAATTTTGGAGTGTGCTGGAAATGCCTGTGTTTTTTTTTAAACTACAAATCTACAATGAATTTTAAATGGTGGGGAAAAAAATCTAAAAGGAACGATGAATGAAAAGAGCAGTGTTTTTTTTCCTTTTTCTTTTTTTTTCTTTTCAAGCCATGCATTTGTCTGTCTTGATTATCCTGAATGAACCTGTCACTGTGGTTTTACCTGATAAACATGATAAGTAATTAAGAGACATGGCAAGCGGTCTTGAAAAGCCTGGGTCTCTCACTAGCTCGATCTTTCTCTTTCTTGCCTTTGGGATGTGACACCACCAGAGTAAGGGGGATGGAAAGAGAGGCAGGTTGAAGCAGTGGCAGCTGGGTTTGGGGACCAGAATGAAACAAAAAGTAGTGTTTAGAGCTTTTACCTGCCATTAGCTAGACTGAGCAGCCTGGGGGTTGGAGCAAACATGCTCGTGTTTGGAGATTCTGATGTAGGAGCAGCAGTTTTACTGCTGCTGCTTCTTCTTCTTTTTTTTAGGATTCTGCTCACTTCAAATAGGTTCTCCTTGCATATTTAAAAATAAGCAAAGTCACAAGGGCACCAGAAGTCTGCAGTGTTGAATCCACCAAGGAAGATCAGCCATGCAGCAAAGCATTGCCCCTGGTCTTCTTGCAAATTAAAGAAATGACACTCTTGCTCTGGCCACTGGGCAGTGGTTGATCAGGGAGAGGGAAGATTTGCAGGTGGTGGGGGGAAATTTGGACAATTTGAATAAGTTTGGTAAGAATTCTGAAGCGTCAAGGAAGGTAGAAGGGGTCTTCTTCAGATCAGCCCCTTAGGAAGGCATTGTTTGCCACAGATCCAGTTTGACTAAAAGCAGCACATTACCAAATGTAATTAAATTGGGTATAGGAGCTTGGGGCTTGGAGGCACCGTTTTGCAGTGGCTCCACTTCTTCCTGGCTGACAGATCCCAGAAAATGGTGCTGGGGGATGCATGATCTGCCTCCTGGCCTCCTATGTGTGGGGTGCCCCAAGGTTCCATTCTAAGTTTGAGGTAGGGTGTCATCAGAATTCCTCCTAAGTCCAAGGGGGCAGTCAAAGTCCTGGATCATTGTCTGGAAGCAGTTGGGAACTGGAAATGGGTGAACAATCTGAAATTAAATCCTGATAAGACAGGGGTTCTCTGGTCCAGAAGTCCCAAGACTCATGTATTGGACTATAGTCTAGACTCTGAATGGGGTTGCACTCCCTTAAAAGGAGCAGGTCCACACCTTTGGAGTTCTCCTGGATCTGCAGTTGCTTCTGAATTCCCAGGTGGCAACTGTAGCTAAGGAAGCCTTTGCTCAGCTTCGGCTGATTTTGCCAGCTATGACCATACCTGGGTCATTCTGACCATGGTGACCCATACCCTAGTGACATCCAGAATGGGGTGGCCAATCTTTCAACTTTAGAGGTCCTGGACCTTTAACAACTGTGTAGAGGTGGGAATTTCAGCAGGTGCGGCTCGTCATCTAACAAGCTGCGTTTACTGAAACTTCCTCTTCTAAACAATTGTTAAAGGTCCAGGATCCATAAATTGAAAGGTTAGTAACCCGTGATCTAGATTGTAATGCAATAAACAAACAAACAAACAAACAAATCAGAAACTTGCATAAATTTGGGAGGGAACATTTTGGGAGCCTTTTGCCCACTTCATTAACATTCAAATGGACACAGTTATATTGTGCATGTTGTCTAAATGCTAAATGTTCATATTTAAACAGTGTCAACCATAAAGGTTAAAGGCAACCATTTAAATGTGTGGAAAAGCCAAGGGCCAACTGCTAAACTCATGACCTAAATTCCCCATCTGTAAAATAGATAAATTACAGTACAGTCCTGTGCATCTCTGCTCAGAAGTAAGTCCTATTGAGTTCATTGGAACATTCTCCCAGGCAATGCATATATAAGACTGCAGCCTTCAACTGTTTTCCATACATTGGATATTTCTTTTATTTTAAAAAAAATCTTAGAGGGAGGCATGGTGCAAATAAGCTTTCAAATCCAGAAAATTCTGTTATGTAGCATGTGTTGGGGAGGTTACGCAGGATGCAAGCAAGTTGTCAAGGGATCTGACCTTTGCAAGCAACTTCACTGCAAGAAGGAAACAAGCAGGTAGTTGGCTAGAAAGGGTGCTGCTGGTATTTTTCCTCCAGCTTGATACACAGCCTGCTCCTCCTAACCTGACTTGCACAACCAATACCAAAACAGAGATAGTATTTTTTTTCTTAGTTCCCACACACACACCATGGCAGCCTTTTGCCCATGCAGCAAAAACACAAAAGTGCTCTCTTGTTCTCTTTTTAATGTACAGGCATGCCCTGGTATCCACTGATTGTATCCACTGTTTCAGTTATCCATAGATACCATGAATACTGAGATTCCTATTAAAAAGACAGGGGAACAGTAATCTCTCTTTTTTTACCTTGTTGCCGTAAAACCATTGATGTTCTGCTATCTTTGAAAATGTGTCTCTACAATCCACGGTTTGAAGTATCCATGGTGGGGTCAGGAACAGAACCCCAGAGGATACCTGGGCATTCCTGTAATTTAATGGCACCATTCAGGTGTAAGCAGGAGAAAAATGGCACCCAAAGCATCTCACATTTATTTTTATATTAGAGACAGAGATAGAGACAGACATAGATATAGTATAGATATAGATATATAGAGAAGGCACTGTTTATTGTCTAATAGGCTTCTGGGTGAAAACCTTCTGGGAGAAGGAGGTTCTTACGAAAGAAACCATCTCCATCAGTTTGAAGCCCATACACTCCATGGGACAGGGGGGAGGGAGAATGTGGGGTCTTCAGGTTGCAGACCGAGATGGAGACCCTGCTTGAGCGTTATCTGCAAAAAGCTAGAAAAACTGTTAATCCTGGGTGAGTAGCTCTTTTCTGCTGTGCAGCCGGAGGAGCTGTGAGACTTCAGCTTTGTGGTGATTCTAAAAATAACCAATTTGCCCTCTTTCAAAAAAAGATTTAAAAAATAAGGTGCCTTGCTCACAGAAAGTGCTTTGAAATTGGACTTATACAAAGTACGTTTGCCTTCCCCTCGGGCTGAAGGTCACTGAAGCAGTGGAGCAATTGTTCTGGGATGGTACCAGTGAAGTTGTATCGGCAACGTTAGCAAGGGTAAGCATTTTATGGATATGAAATGTGTCCTTCCTGCTACAAATCAAAATCTTTTAAGCAAATTCTGGTCTTTGTTCTTTGCCATCAGGTGCCTGACATATGAGAGGTTACATTTTCAGTAACGGTTTGCCTGCAGTTCTGTTGGGCAGCAATGTTTTTACTTTAAAATAAGCACAGAAACTCCTATGCAAATCAAATGACTTCAGCGGCAGAAGAGAATTAAAGGAAGATACCGTAAGGAAGGGAACTATCTCTTCATTGCTGTTTCTATATTTACAGCCCGCGTTATGTATTTACAATTGCTTATATTAAAGATACCAGGAATGAGATACAAAAATAAAATTCCCTTTCCATGAAAGATTCCAAAAGTCTAGCAGCCCAATCCTATGCATAGATACCTGGGAGCAAGTTCCATTGAAATTAATGCGACTCAGAGCCCAATCCTAAACTGGAGATCCACCAGTGCAGGGACTCCCTGCACTGGTAGAAAGTGTGCTGTAACAAGGCACATTGAGCCCTTTGGAGAGTAGCCTGTGCTGCCCTGCCATTGCTGCATCCAGCCCGACAGCTGATGACAGAGGGAAGGTTTACTCCAGGTGGCGGAGGGGTGTATGGAGGGTGGAAGGGGGTGTTTGGGGGCAGGGGAGGGCAGGATGGGGGTGGATCAGACCTGGGAGAGAGCAGGATTTGCGGAGCCCCCTCCCAGGCCATCAAATGTCTCACCAGACTGCTCAGACTTCCACCAGCTCAATAGTTGGCCGAGATCTGACTAGCCCGATAGGACAGGCTGGCCATTACTCAGGGTAAGAGGGAAATATCCCCTTGCCCCAAAAAGACCTCTTGCCAGCTCCAAAGCTGCATTGGATGCAGTGGAGGCCTATTGGCCCTGCTGCGCCTGCTCAGTTTAGGATTGGGCTGCCTGAGTGTGATCCAATACTCCAGTTATGCTAGCTAGAAAGCCTCTGAATCACAAAAAGGCCCCTGTGCTGGCAAATCATGAAGATGTGCTAGTATAAGGGGACTCAAAACTTTGGGTACCCTACCTCTGATTCTAGGCCCTAGAAACTTCTGCTGGTAGAAGGGTGGTGACTGTATTCATCTGCCCTGAGAGGCAAGCGGGGGAGGGCTTAATTTCCCAACCCAGCTCTGATTTTAAGAGAACTGTTGAAATTGTTACGTTTTTGCCTTATATAGAACATAATGAGCAATTCTGAGCATAATGAAACAATACTAATGATTTAGTATTCTGAGCTATGCCCAAATCATCTTCAGATCCATCACTAAATGAAACTATCCCTTTTTTTCTTCCACTTTGTGCACTGTGTACATCTTTATGACTTATCATCTATGTTCTAAAATATCTCCTGCTTTCTTTTTATAGTCATCTTACTAATCTTCTAAATCAATGAAGGCCATTGATTTTTAAAAGTGAAGAGGGTGGATACATATCAGCCAGCTGCAAAGGACTCCAAACATTTTGATGAATGAATCTCCACCTCCTTCACACTGTTTTCATCATTGGTTATAACTCACAGTGATCCCTCTGGCCCCATGTGACCTGAGGAGCCCTGCACTCATTTCAGTAAGAAACCCCACGTTGGTGATGTGAGTGATCATTTCAGAGTGACATAAGGGAATGGCACTTATGATAAACTCTTTGTGACCTTCAGTCCCATTATATTCTATTGTACTATACAAGGACTGAGACTTCTTGTTGCATGCAACTGGGAGAGCACATAGTATGGGAAGAGCAGGCACAATGCTATAAGAACATAAGAACATAAGAAGAGCCCTGCTGGATCAGGCCAAAGGTCCATCTAGTCCAACTTCCTGTATCTCACAGCGGCCCACCAGGTGCCCCAGGGAAGCATGAGACAACAAGCATGAGACAACAATTGCCACTCCCTTGCACCCGGTACCAGTAGCCCACCACCTTTGTAAGGAGGTTGCACAATCCATCATGGCCTATAGCCCACGATGGACCTTTCCTCCAGAAATCCGTCCAATCCCCTCTTAAAGGCATCAAGACCAGATGCTATCACCACCTCCTGTGGCAAAGAGTTCCACAGATTAACTACCCACTGGGTTAAAAAGTACTTCCTTTTATCTGTTTTAACTCTCCCAACCCTCAGTTTTAGTGGATGCCCCCTGGTTCTGGTGTTTTGAGAGAGGGAAAAGAACATCCCTCTATCGACTTTATCCCTTCCATGCATAATTTTGTATGTCTCAATCATGCCCCCCCTCAGGCGCCTTTTTTCTAGACTGAAGAGCCCCAAACGCTGCAGTCTTTCTTCATAAGGGAGGTGCCCCAGCCCCGTAATCATTTTTGTCACTCTCTTCTGCACCTTTTCCAGTTCCACTATGTCCTTTTTGAGATGCGGCGACTAGAACTGTACACAACATTCCAGGTGCGGCCTTACCATCGACTTGTACAATGGCATGATAATATTGGCTGTTTTATTCTCAACCCCTTTTTTAATGACCCCAAGCATGGAATTGGCCTTCTGAATTGCTGCTGCACACTGGGTCGATACCTTCATTGAATTGTCCACCAGCACCCCAAGATCTCTCTCCTGAGCTGTCACAGACAGCTCAGAACCCATTAGCCTATAGGTAAAGTTTTGGTTTTTTGCCCCAACGTGCATCACTTTACATTTGTCTATGTTGAAATGCATCTGCCATTTGGCTGCCCATTCCCCCAACTTGGAGAGATCCTTCTGGAGCTCTTCACAATCCTTTCTGGTTTTCACCACCCGGAAAAGTTTTGTGTCATCTGCAAACTTGGCCACCTCGCTGCTTATCCCTGTCTCCAGGTCATTTATGAATAAATTGAAAAGCACGGACCCCAAGACAGATCCCTGGGGCACTCCACTTTTCACCTCTCTCCATTGTGAAAATTGCCCATTGACCCCCACTCTCTGTTTCCTGGCCCTCAACCAATTCTGGATCCATAAGAGGACCTGCCCTCTTATTCCCTGACTGTGAAGTTTCTTCAGCAGCCTTTGGTGGGGGACTGTGTCAAATACCTTCTGAAAATCCAGGTATATGATATCCACAGGTTCACCCACATCCACGTGCCTGTTGACCTTTTCAAAGAATTCCAAAAGGTTCGTAAGGCAAGACTTACCCTTACAGAAGCCATGCTGACTTTCCTTTAGCAGTACTTGTTCCTCTACGTGTTTTAGGATTTTATCTTTGATGAGGCTTTCCACCATCTTACCCGGAACAGATGTTATGTCTTTGGACTCGTAGTCACAAGCAGCAGGAAGGGACCCATCCTTTATGTTGATGCCACCCTTTTTTGCCACCCTCACCATGTTGGTTTGCCAATGCTAAGTATGCCGTTCTACAGCTCACAGCACAGGGAAGAACTGGTTTGTGGCCCAAACAGTCCCTGGTAGAGATGGATTGTGCTGTGACTAGTAAAACAGACCCAGTATCACTGTGTATATTTTCATTTGCAACAGAGGAGAAAATATGCTATTCAGACAAGTGTATCCATTTGATAGACATCCATTTCCGGTATGCCTAAGGAGGCCACACAGCCACCCTGCAAATCCCTGGGTGCTACTGAAGTAGAATGATTAAGAAAATGCCCTTTCTAGAGAATTGCAAAATGTGATTACAGTACTTACAGGCCCTGATTTAAGAGCAAGGTAATGGTATAATTTAATAATTGGCTCACAAGCACTTCCAGGTACAATTCCATCTCTCACCATAAATTGTGAAGCTTAATGTGTGGCCCCAGGTGATCAATGTGCGCCTTGATCTCCTATTTTGCAATACAGAATGAATGCTGGTGTGCCTCATGGACTTTCTTGAATCATTGACTAAGGTCCTATTTCCACTGTCTTTTTTCCTTGTAATGCTAACTTTCCATTTATGAAGCTGCTACTTGGTCCCAGTCCTATAAACACACAGCATAGTGAGCCTAGGTATGAGCTGATGTCAGTGCAGTGACTCATCAGAGCCATGCACAATAACATGAAATATGTACATCTACAGGGCTGAGAATGAAACCAAGAAAATTGTGATGAGGAAGTAACCGGTGCACACAAGTAAGGGCAATGCTATGCTTGGAGAGACCTGCATGGCTGTCATTTTTGTAGTCTGGATGGAAGATAAGTGGGGTCTCTATCCAGGTTTCTCATTTTTCCAAATGAATGATCCCCAATGAAGGCTTTTTTACATAAACAGTGAATCCAATTGTGCCATACTTCAGGTCACAGTAGTGGCAGTGTTGTGAATTGCATCATGCGTTTATCTGTCCATGGTGCTGATCATGGTACTGTTGGCATGAGCAATGCTATCAAGCTGAACTATCACTTCCATTAGTCTCTAATTAACTCCTTGCGTAAAAACAATGAAATCACAGACCAAAAGTATGCAACTGATATTCTAGGTTAATTGATGCATAAATAAATCCTGTACAGCGTCTTTTGGGTGTACAACATGTTGCACCTATTGTAACTTGGGACAGATCTTTTTTCTTGGTCCTGCCATATTTATTGTTGGTTACAACAAGGAGAGGGTACAGCTTTAGAAATCTGGCCTGTTACCTGCGTGTCTCATAAGCAAAGTTTATTCACCAGCAAGATTCTTTTTCCTCTTAGTGATACAACTGACATCTTCTGGTGTTTTATTGCAGTTTTATTGCTGGCAAGCTCAATCATGACGAACAAAGAACTAAACTAGTCATGTCAATGTCCTGGAACAAAAGTACATCAAACAAGCAAATGCTGAAACTGGAGAGTGAAACATAAGAATCAATAGCATATTATGTCGGTTAGGGTGCATTCATGAAATATTGAAGGATCATGAACCTCGTTTTGTGGCAACTCTTATTCCTCCTGGGGCAAATTAGATTGGCTGCTTACTTCTTCCCGCCTTTCCCATCCTAAATCAGATGTCACCGCCTAGCTTCCCACCGGGAATTTATTTGGTTCAGAACCAGAAAAGGGTAGGCTGGGTAAGGCATCAACATATATTTTCAAAACCAGTGGGCGGGGCTTAAAGTTTCCGGGTGACGTCAGCCGGCAGTGGCCCCACCCTTTCTGGGTGGGTCCTTGTCGGTTTCCGCCTTTGTAACTTTCCCACTTGGAAGTCAACTGAGATGCTCAACTTGCGAGGAGCCGCGGAGCACCAAGCGCTCTTGGCTCCATCTTCACCCGACGGGCTCCTACGGCGAACTCGGACGCAGCAGCCCTGCAGTTCCCCACGCCTCAGGAATAGCTGGGCAGCCTACTAAGGCGTCCCGACCCCCTCCGCGACCCTCTCTCCAGGTGAAAAGGAGACTCTGCAAAAAGGCTCGACAGCCAAGCCCGCGAAGGCTGCCACCTCTCTGATCCTATCCCGCGGCTGGAGCAGATCTGCAGGTGAGCTTACCGCGCCACGGGCAGCACATGCTTGCTGCAGTGTGGCGAGGGGAGGAGGGCGGCTGGAGCTGTGGTCGACGAAGAGAGCTGGTGGTCGGCGTGTGCCTGGAAACTATGGAGGGGGGGACGCTGATGCTGCGGCTGCTAACGGGGTGGGGTGGCTGCTGGGGGGGGGGGTCTGTCCCGCGGAGCTTTGGGGAAAAGTGACTTTCCTGCTCCGGTGCCACCTGCGATTTTGCCGCGGGGTGTTTCACGTTCATCGCTATTAATTGCCACAAGTGTGGCTCCCTCCCCCCCGTCGATCTCTCACTTCGGGAAAGTGATTCGTAGCAGCGGAATTGCGGCACAATGGCAGCGGTCTCGATGCGGGCGCTGAAAGAGCTCTGTAGAGATCGGCGCACGAGAGAAAGTGGTGAGGCCGCTCTCGGAGAGCGGGGGAGGGGGCGGCGAAGCTGCGCCCGGGTCCCCGGAAGGGCGGTGACTGTGCCTGAGAGTGGAGCTGCAGGGGCCGCCCGGAGCAAGAACAGGAGCGGGCTCGGACGGACACACGTGAGAGTTGGTCTGTGACTCCGGAGCCTCGCTGCAGTCGGAAGAACCCGGGCTGGGCGCCAGAGCGTGCGCGAGCACACGCTCGCCCGCCTCAACCGTGGAGTAGCGGACTGTCCAGCTATCCCGGGTGGTATCACGGGCCGGGCTTGGACAGGGTAGCGCCGACTGTAGGGCAGGGGAACTGGGGCGTGTTGCTTCCTGCCGGACGGGAGGCTGTATCGTCTCCCGAAAGCTACGGGGGCTGGGGGGTTGGATCGTGGGGCAGAGAAAGGAGAGACACGGCGCGCTTTAGGGGTGGGGGGGGCGAGTGGAGCAACCTGCTGCTCCCGTGGTAACGCCTCCAGGGGGAGGGCGGCGCTGGCACCGGGAGGCCCCTCGTGGCCCTCCTCCAGGATCTTTCGCACTCCTCCAAGGGCTCCCTCCGCAGCCCCGTTTTCCCACGCCGCGCACGCCAGCCAGGCGCGCACCTCGAGCAGGTACGAGCGACGACACGCCGGACTCCGACTCCGCTGGGGAGGAGGGGGCTGGGCTGGCTGCCCCAGATGGGACCGTCCGTTGAACTTCCTCGGGCAGGGCTGGTGGCCCTCGCCGAAATCAGTGCGACTTCTCTCTTCCCGTTCCCCCCACCCCGCGCCGCGCCTGCTGCTTCTGCTATTTTGATTTCCTTTCCGCGGCCCTTTCCCTCGCACTCTAGCGCGCATTTCCATGACAACAGCGAATGTCACAACTTCAAGATTCTCTCCTAATTGCGGGTTTGGGGCCGAGAGGGGAGGGGGCGGGCTGGGAAAAAAAAACCGCGCTTCATGCTTCAATTCAGATCCAGGCTAAAGACTTCCTTCCCTTTCCGAGGGGGGGGGGGTCGCCAAAGGGGTCCACCACCGCCCCGGGCTTAATAGAGGGAAGTTTTGCCATGTTCGGGCGCCTGGAGGGGTGGTGGCTGCGCCTGCCCTGGCCATGTGCGTGGGAGCCTCGACCCGCCTTTTCTTGCCCGGGTCCCGGCTGGCGGCAGGAAGTGCGCAGCGCCACAAGCCCCGCTGTGGCGTGCTGAGGAGTGACCGCAGGGGGGCTGCTTCCTCCAGGAGGACTAACCGCGAGGAAGCGGGGCAAAGAAGTTCGGCCCGCCTGTGCGCCCTTGGTTCGGTGATTGGGCAAGTGGAAGACCGGGAAGGCGAATTCGTTTCAAGAGACCGACCCATTCTGTTCAGTCCGCTAAGATCAGCGCAGGCCTAAGTCATGTGTGCTTCGTGATCAGGTCGCTTTTTTTTTTTCTTTTTTTGGCTCGGGCTTGAAAATATGAATCTAAGTACAATTTACATTTTTTTTAAATGTAAAAAGCAACCCACGATATTTATGAAAAAAGAATTGCCTTGACAGATGGCACTGTATGGAGCCGTCTCTGCAAATGTCTCCGTTGCACCACAATAAATGAGATTCTTTTCGTTAGCCAAGAGAGAGTGTGTGGCTATATAAAATGCCTGCAAACTGTGTTGAACTATCCTGCTGATTGTATTTACCGATCAATTAAAAGCAAGGCAGTCAGTTAAACACAGTGCAAAAGGCTTTAATTGGGTCCCGGGGCTGACTGCATATGTGGGCTTTTACAATCCCCTTTGACAAAATTGCTCCCTTTTTCAACCCATGGATTAGCTACTCTGGAGTGTCATGTTGGGTCCATTAATAGAGAGCAACAGCACTGAATCGGGGAACACAGTTTCTTCAAGCGACACATGCAGGAAAAAATGAATATGAAAGAGGGTGCCTGTTACCTCCCTGAAAGATGAAACCAGGTGACAGGAAACAAAAAAATGCCTGTTCCTGCCCCCTACCAATCTACAAGGTTTGAACATTAGAACTTGATATAATTACGACTACCTTTGGGTTGAGTGGGGAGTGATGGACAGAAAGATCTGTGTATGTCAAAGGTGCAGTCTGTTTTTATCTCTGTGCTCCCCTGAATTCCAAGGAACGATAAACAGAGATAGAATGCCATCTGGGCACACCCATTTGGGCATCAGAGGGTAGAGGGCATACTTGGCTTGCAGAAGATCCAAGGTTCGGTTCCTGGCATCGTGAGGTGTGGGAACGACCCCCCCCCCAATTCTGGGCTGCCAGGGGCGTAGCTAATGAAAATGTCACCCAATGCAGAGAGCAATATGTTGCCCCGGAAGTGACATCACAACAGGAAGTGACATCATAGTTGTATTTTCATTTTCTCTGGTTTTTTGGCCATAACTTTTGATAAGAGTAAAGATATTTCATTCTGGTTTGTGTAATTGAATTCTGCATTAAATTACCTTTCCAATGATATATATATAACATGATGGAATTATTTATACATACCATGGTTTTCACAATTTTGGTCATTAATGTCAAGGTCAGCTTGTTGCTCCCGTAAAGCTTGTTGCCCAGTGCAATTGCACCCCTCTGCACTTCTTTAGTTACACCCCTGTGGACTGCTGTGGCCAATCAGCGCAGACAATGCTGATCTAGTTGGGCCAAGGTTCTGACTTGGTATCTGGGAACTTTCTACACCCACCTGGTTCTCAGCAGCTGCAAGTGACAAATGCTGCTTTCATGATCATTAGAACCATGAACCAATTAAAGATGTTTTTAGTTGGTTGATCAGCTGCCTTTTAATTACCAATTAATCAGTTAAATGTAAATAAATTTGCATATTACCAAAACATTCAAATCGGTATGTTTTTGAAATGCTGAATTAAGTGTAAGATGACTTCCAATTCAATAAAGCAAAGAATAACCTTCAATCTTAAAGCGAAGTCCATCTGCAATAGTTTCTTTTCCAATTCCTTATTGCTGTTGCATACCAGAACCAAAATATTCTTTAAAAAATCCAAGACAAATTTGTCTTTAACTTGCAGCCCCACTGATTAAAATGTACCCTCACTGATTACAACTGGCTCCTCAAAGGCTCAGTTGATTGATCTACTTATTAGACTGAGAGCGCAATCCTAACCTGGAGTTAGGCAACTTTTGGCCGGAACAAGGGACACCATAAAGTATGTTTGGACTACTCTCAGTCAGAGAGGCCAACACACAGATGGGCGCCATCCTCCCTGACTCCAAGAGTGAGGCAAACACGCTTTACGGAGGCCCTTGTGCCAGCCAAACTGTGCTGGCCTAACAGTGCTGGCCTATCTCCAGGTTAGGATTGCACCCTGATTCAAATTCATGGCCCTTGTACTTACGCTTCAGTTTCCCCAGGACTAACATCCACACCTGAGCCCTTGGCAATCCCTGCAGAGTACAACAACCCAGGCTAGATTGTCATCAATTGCTTACAGAAATAATTTGAATTTGTGGCATCTCCAGTGATCAGGCACCCAGAGAAGGAGTGAAGATGGAGATGGAGTGAAGTATCTCTTTTCTTTCAGTATTTCCTTTTTTCTACCTTAGTGTGTATGGGCAATGCATAAAACTTTATTAAGAAATCAAATGGACTATCTCTTAAGGAAAGAGAAAACCCAAAATGGTTGCATAGATACAGCACAATGCATTTGTATGAACATTACGCACATAGTCCATCCCATGCACATGATGCATGTGTAATCAGAAGTGAGTCCCATTGCTCTCCAGGAAGCATGCAGAGGACTGTCACCTCAGACTACTCATTTTGTAATATTATCAACTCACACGTGTTCCATGATGTGGGAAAATTCTCCATGGCAGTAAAAATTATCCCTGAAGAACCTGTCACCAAGGAAAAATCCGCTAAAACTGAGGGTTGGGAGAGTTAAAACAGATAAAAGGAAGTACTTTTTTACCCAGCGGGTAGTTAATCTGTGGAACTCTTTGCCACAGGAGGTGGTGATGGCATCTGGTCTAGATGCCTTTAAGAGGGGATTGGACAGATTTCTGGAAGAAAAGTCAATTGTGGGCTATAGGCAATGATGGATGTTGCAACCTCCCTACATTAGTAGTAGGCTACTTCAGAGTACCGAGTGCAAGGGAGTGGCAACAGGATGCAAGCATCTTGTTGTCTCAGGCCTCCCTGGGGCACCTGGTGGGGCTGCTGTGGGATGCAGGAAGCTGGACTAGATGGGCCTTTGGCCTGATCCAGCAGGGCTCTTCTTATGTTCTGATGTTCTTAAAAGGATTTTCACACTCCCTGTGGTCCCAGGGCCTTGAGGGCATAAAATGCAGCTACTTTGACGATGCACAGCTAGGGCTGCAATCCTAACCTGGAGTTAGGCTGACACAGTTAGGCCAGCAGAAGGGCCACTGTAAAGCACGTTTGGACCACTCTCAAAGTCAGGGAGGATGGCGCACATCTGTGTGGTGGCCTCTCTGGCTCTGAGAATGGTTCAAACATGCTTTACAGTGTCACTTGTGCCAGCCAAACTTTGCTGGTCTAACTCCAGGTTTAGATTACGCCCTAAGTCTAAATTTGATCAGCGTTAGGAACTTCCTGTAGCCTTCAGCTCCATGACAGGCAGCACAACATATAAATGAAATAAATAAGTGAGGTCAATATTGGTAGCCTTTTCCCTGAGGCTGTAATATTTTTAATTGTTAGAAAGGATAGAAGTCTCCTGAAGCCAAGGTTTCCTATGGGCCTCTTACACATGATATGCCCTTCCACTCCACTACTATTTCTATAAATTAAGGGCACAATCCTAACCTGGAGTTAGGCTGACAAGTCCCTTGTGCTGGCCCAGGAGTGTCGCGAATGTGTCATACAGCATGTTTGCACCACTCTTAGAGTCAGGGAGGCCAGCACATGGGCATGCGTCATCCTCCCTGACTCCAGGGAGTGGTCCAAATGTGGTTAGGATTGCGCCCTAAGGAATCTATGCAAATAGACTTGAGAGATGCTAAGGCCAAAAGCCTGTGACAGATGGAATCTACACTCACAGATAACAGTGTTAGGCTGTGGCACCTTTCAGAAGTGTGTGGCGAGCCCTTGAGACTGCAAGTGCAATCACATCACACTTTTGTGCGTGATCTCTCTCAGTCTCCCTCTCTCTGTCTAATAAATGTTTAGAATGAGCTCTATGCTTTGCTTTATCTTTTTTTTCCCTTGGACCCCTTCAGACAACATCTTTGACAGAACTAGAATTTCCCAAACCTGCTTCCCAGTCTATTCACCCCCAAGGTGCCTGAAGGAATATAGACAGAGGAATGTTTGTGAAAAAGTATAATGCCATATTACAAAATCCATCTGCCTTTTCCAGAAAAGGATTGTGACTCAGGAATCTTACCTCCCGATTGTGGGTCTTTTTCTGCAAAATCCACAAGGAACCTTTGCTTCACTGCAGTATGTTCAATCAAATGTATTTCTTTATGGAGGAAAAAAAATTCATGAGAATTGCTCCTTGCTGAAGCTGAACACTGCCTGTTTTTTGGTTTGGTTTGTTCCTAATGATTGACTGGTGTGCCTTAGTGTTAGCCATTTGGATATGAATGTTGATAGGGTGGGATATACAACTTTTAAAAAAGCCTCCTTGGACATCTGAATCATCTGAGCTGATTGTGAGGAGTATGGTGTTGCTATACGCACCACTGGAGTCTCATGTGCAGGTCTGTCTCTGGCTTTTCCAAAGCCAGATGAATCTACAATTGTGAGTCCATCTTTTTCCTTGATTTAACATCCAATTCCACCTTCTGCAGAACTGGCACCAATATTGGTCTCTATCCAAAAATGATAGTAATGACTACGTCCATTGAAACTCGTGGGGTGGACTAGCCACAGCTTAGGACATCATCTTGGGCAATTTTATGGCCACAGTTCTGAACTTTCTAATATATTTCCTTGCCCCACCATCCTCATTGTGGATGGTAGTTGAGATGTGTTCATGCAAATAGATTGTGCTTTGACACATTCAATGAAACAAGCTTGATTTGGAGCACACTTCATATACCAAATTATGTCCCACTGCAGGAAGAAAAAATTATGTTGCTCTCCTTCACATTCCCTTTGAAGTCTAAACCTGTTCCTCAACATCACAAAATTTGGTATATTTTTCATAGCTCTGGGGTGTCCTCCCCCAAGGCACTTCAAATGAATACTGTATACAGCTAGGTCTTGTTGATGCATTCACAAAGTTCTTTGCTGAGATGAAAAATTGCAGTTTCTGAACAGAAGTGGGCTGGAGAATGAAAACATTTTTTTCTTCCCCCCCCCCAATAGATTTGAGGGTTGTTTGAAGGAGAGATTGCTTATGGCGGTTTGTATGTGGATCCCACCATTGCCTCTGGCAAACAGGTTTTACAGGTTCTTATATTGTTTCAGAAACCTGCACAACCCTTTGACCAGAAATGATAGTAGTGCAAAAGAAATGTAATAGTACTGTACATTTCTCTGGATCTCTGGCTGCAGTTCTGCCCACAGTTACCTGAGAGTAAGTACCATTGAATTCTATGGCATTTACTCCTGCCTAGACATGTAGAGGATTGTGCGATCTGTCTCCAGTACCAGTTGGAGGGGACAGGACCAAAAAGATATGATTGGGGGCAGGGGGGACAACTGTTGGGATTTCTTTGAAGGCAGGAGATGGGAAGAATCTGGCATGGAGAATTTTGTTCATGTGCCTACTAGCAAGTTAGTTTGTGAGAGCAAACAAGCATCGGCTCTGCCCAAGAAGGTTTAATAACAGGAGGGGACATCCCTGTAGAATTAATAGCAACCAAATGAAACCAGGGGGCGGGCTTAGCAGCCATGTTGTTATGCTCAAAACAATCCTTATTCCAAGCATTTCAGATTGCTTTTCTGGTACTGTTTAGGACTGGATAGTTTACTCCTGAAATAAAAACTTACGAAAACAAAAATGTGTGATTGTGGAGAAACATCAGTGGTAACCTAATTATGAGTTAATATGCAATTCCAAGGTTTAATTCCACATAATTATATTACTGAACATACCGGACGAAATGCTACTTGCTGTCTATTTAAACTCGGATTGCACTGTTTTGACAGACTTATTTTTTGAAATCTACACAAGCAAAAATAAAGTGTGAACGGGAAGGAAAGAAAAAAAGGGGAGGGTGGGCAAAAATTAGATAAATATGTAGGAAAATTACATTAAAATCTCTTCATGACACAAGTAGTTGTCAACATGAGAGGAATTTTTTTTACTTCTAGACTACGAAGAGTATTTTTGAAAACTTCTACACTCACCCCACCCCCCAAAAAAACAAATTCTGTTAATGTCCAGAAGTTCAAAAATATTACCGTAGAAAATGGAAGGCGGGAAAAAAGTGTAAACGGGAAGGGGGAAAAAAGGAGGGGGGAAATATTTTTTTTCTTTCCCTTCTAGACCATTAACAGAAAATGGGTGTCAGAAAATGGTGAATAAGACTGCTAGGAACAACAAGCTTCAAAAAAAAAGGAATCACTGTTTCAATTGACGGTTGTTTTATTGAACTGTTGTAATGTGAATACATGAATCTTTCCGTGGAAATTAAATCCCATTTTTCGTTCAGCGATTCGCACACCCGTATGCAGAACACGCAGGCATGCTTAAAGAGGTTGAAATTAACTTTTACACGCGTGCAGGGAGATTTTTATTCGTGAATTCGCGGCAATCCTCCTCCTTCGCGGCGATGATCGGAGTCAGCCATATTGTTACGCTCATGGCTTCAAGAAAACGATATCATGTCGACTCCTGTTATTAAACCTTCTTGGCTCTGCCATGCTACTGATAGCTATCTGGGGAGGAATGTGGAATCTTAAGGCCACAAGAAAGAGGCAGTGCTAGATGGGAAAGGAAGTGGTCGTTCATTGGGAACAACCGTTGAGTTCTGTAAGAGTGCAGCTATTAGTTGCAGAGCTGCTTTGGAATGTACAAAACTATCTCATCTTGCATCAGACCAGTGGTCTATTTAGGTCACTGTTTCCAGACTTCAGGCCAGGGTCTTTCCCAGTTCTGCCTGGAGATGTCAGGGGTGGAACCTGAGAGCTGGTTATGCATGCACGCATGAACTCTGCCACTAAAAATGCAATCCTAACCTGGAGTTAAGGGGGCATAGTTAGGCCAGCAAAGTTTGGCTGGCACAAGGGCCACCGTAAAGTGCGTTTGGACCACTCTTGGAATCAGGGGGGATGGCGCATGTCTGCATGCTGGCCTCTCTGACTCCAAGAGTGGTCCAAACATACTTTACAGTGTCCTTCGTGCTAGCCAAACTTTGCCGGCCTAATTGTGCCAGCCTAACCAGGTTAGGATTGTGCTCTAAGGTGTAGCTCTTCTCTTTGTTTACTACTATCTCAGAGTTGGGTCATTGAGTCTCTCCATTTCAACTGTCCCCTTATTGGGGCAGAGAGAGAGAGAGAGAGAGAGAGAGAGGTTTATCTAAGGACTGGAGTGAGCTCATTGCAAAGGCACGATTTGAATTGGGGAAGTCGACATTTTCAGTTTAGCCCTCTAACTACTCCACAACACTATCCTATTAGTCTCACAGGCAAATGTTTATTTTATCATCAGATCTTGGAGTCACCCCCTCTCTGAAAGTTTGGTAGAAAGTAGCACTGAACCTCTGGATCAGCTCTACTATAAGGTGGAATGAGAATGGCTTCCTTCAAATGGTAGATGCAAAAGAAACAAAACATTATTAATGTGGGATTGTGTTTTTATCAACTTGGGAGGGCTGTGTTTGGATTTTCTGCCAGGAACCAAAATGTCTTGGACCACCTGTTTCTACTTCTGATGACTCATAGTGAGCCTCTGCGAGAGCATCTGATGTACTTGTGACTTCAGAGACTATGTAATAATAAGGACCACATGGAAAGTATGCCAAAGAGATAGGATGGGGATTGGTGCAGAAATCTTGTTTCCACCCTGCCCCCACAGCAACAGTGACGTGATTCAGGGTAAAATTTGCATTCGGAGGATGACTCCTAAACGGTGGGGGACAGGTGAAACAGGGTGGGGGAGGTGGAGAACAAGTGGGCCATGAGTGGCCTGGCCCAAGGAAGACGGTGGAAGCAGAATCTGGCCTTTGGGCTAGATCCTAACCTCCTTCCCTGGCCAGGGCAGCCCTGATTTAGCCACTTGGAGTTGTGCCACCAATTTCAGCAGTGCAGCTACAGGTAGCCCTTTTCCCCAGTTAGCGCAGCAGCAAGATCCAAGCCCGGGGCAGACATGTTGGCCTGCCTATTCCAGCCCAGGGATTGGTTCCCTCAAAAACAAATATGGCAACTTAAAAATTAAAGATATTTATTTCCTTCAAGGAGTTCAGGGAGGTATATTTCCCCCCCCTTTTGTCCTCACACTTACCCTGTGTGGTTTGTTAGGTTGAGAAATGGTGATTGGCCCAAGATTGCAGTTCAGAGTCTATGATTGAATGGGGATTTGAACCTCTCCAGTCCTAGTTTGACACTACATCATTCATTCTGGCTCACTGATTTACAAATTGCAAGCACCATATGTTCCATGGACTCCAGGATGCAGGACAGAGTGCTTATGGTCGTCTGAGACAGCAGGGGTCTATTTGAATGCTCACCATTCCGTAAAAACCGTGTTTCCTCCAAAACAGTTTTCACACTTATTGAGGATGCCTGCTCTTGGTCTGGGAATTCTGGCTGTGGTAACTCAATCCTGCTGGTTTCAAAGGTCCACAGGAAGACAAATTTGCAAATCTAAGGGCAAGCTGCTTTCTGATGAGAAAAAGTCAAAGTGGCTTCTCTCCTGGGAACAGATAATTGATCAACATGGCTGAAGATCAAACATACCAGCCAGCATCTGATCTTAAGGAAAATATCCCACCGCCCCCCCCCCCCACACACACACACACAAAACCAGTTCATGAAGCGTTCAGCTGTTTAAATTCCCTCAAAGACAATATATTGGTGTTGTATACTAATGGTACAGGTATTGACAAAACACTTGACAGAAGGTTATATTCCAGGCAGGCGGAGAGTAGATGAGAGCCATGGCTGCCAATGGACCCAGGTCTCTTGTTGGGAACTGAATCCCTTGTGTCTGCATTAGGGAGGATGGATTCATTGGTTCCACTGTGTTCCTTGCTTTGCTGACGTACTCAGCTGATTCTTTGAAAACTGACCTCTCTCCAGATCTTTCATGTTCAAACTATAAATATCAAGGAGATGCTTCAAACTCATTTGTCCTCTGAGATACATGCTTCAGAGAAATCCTGCAGCAGGGAGTTGGCAAATCTGTCCACTGGCTACCATTACTAGATGTTATTGAGAGGTACACTGCTCTCTGTGATGTGTTGACATACTTTTTCAGTGCTTTTGTTCTGCCATAAAGGCACACTCATTTGTTTTCAAGTCCATTGAAAGCCAGTGTGGTGTTATGGAAAGGAGGTTGAATCTGGATTTGGGAAACACCCAGTGGTGTTATTCTACCGGAATGGTGGGCGGGACATCCGGGTGATCGACAGCCCGCCCATCGCGTTCCGCAGCATTACGCCGTTTGCGTAACCAATTACACCGCTTACGTACGTTATGCAAACGGCGCAACACTGCGGAACGCGACAGGCGGGCTGTCGATCACCCGGATGTCCCGCCCAGTGTTCCGGTAAAATAACACCACTGGAAACACCCTAGCTCTACCATGAAGCTTTGGGGCGGGGGTGACACAATTCTATTTGGAAAGCTTATACTAGTTTAACTGTCTTGCGTTTTTGCAACGAACAGGTCACAAACTCTCTATTGGAGATTTCTGCAACCACCACCACCACCCCGAACCACCAGCTAAACCATTTCACCAGTTTATATCCCTAATGTAGATACCACATATCCTTTCTGCCTAACTTACCTCACAGGGCTGTTGTTAAGATAAAATGAAGGGAAAAAACATGTACACCACCCTGAACAGCTCACACAAAACGCGGCCGATGGATAGTCATTTGGAATAACCATTCTCATTTCCTGGAGCCATGAATGGTTCTGTCATTGAGATGATGTGACAAGTCTCCAGGACCGAATCCCAAGTGGAATTCCTAACTTGAAGACAGGCTATTATCTGAGACATGTGCAGGAAGATAAGCAGGGATACATACAAGTCCGCATACCTGAGCTGTGCGGACCTGGCCACAGTGACCCATGCCCTAGTGACATCTAGATTAGACTATTGCAATGCGCTCTATGTGGGGCTGCCTTTGAAGATGGTCCGGAAATTACAACTAGTACAGAACGCGGCTGCTCGGGTGGTTGCTGGGGCACATCGGTTTGACTCTGTCGAGCCGTTGCTTCGGCGACTACACTGGCTGCTGGTTCTGTTCCGGGCCAAATTCAAAGTGCTGGTGTTGACCTTTAAAGCCCTTTACGGCTCGGGCCCAGGGTATTTGAGGGACCGCCTCCTCCCATATAATCCTACCCATACTCTGAGGTCATCTGGGGGGGCCCTTTTGACTGTGCCGCCACCAGGAGAAGTGAGAGGGGTGGCTGCCAGGAATAGGGCCTTCTCGGTGGTGGCACCCCAACTTTGGAATACCCTCCCCTTAGAGTTAAGAACTGCTCCCTCTTTGGCGGTATTTCGGCAGGGGCTGAAGACCTTTTTGTTTCAGCAGGCTTTTAGTTGCTGACAGGCTGGCTGGTCTTTGCATTCTTTTATATTTCTGTACTTTTATGATCCATGGGATGATTGTTATATTTTTATATTGTATTTTTATATTGTTTTTTAATTATTGTTTTTAAATTATGATGTATTTTATTCTTTTAACTTTGATTTTGTAATGCCGCCTTGAGTGCCTTCGGGCAGAAAGGCGGGGTAGAAATTCAATTAATAATAATAATAATAATAATAATAATAATAATAATAATAATAATAATAATACTTTAACGCTTGCACAGTGGCAGAGTCAGGGCCATTTCCTAACCGGCTGTGGCCCCTTCTGTCTTCCCGAGTGGCTGTGCTGGGAAAAAGGCAAAACTGAGACAGAATATTCCCAGCAACCTTGAGAATTAAAGGCCCATCTTTGTCTCCTTCCATTTGTGTATAGAAATATTATGAGACTCCCCTGGTTTATGGTTATTGAAAATGTGCTGAGTAAAAGTGTGCCCTGGCTTTGCACATAATATTCTGAGGTGGTTCTTTGCTAATTCAGTGACCCTGCACTTGAGAAGGGGGATCTGTTTTGTCTGCTGTCTGGTGCCAAACTGGCCTGGGCCAGCCCTTCCTAAAGCAAAGGTCCTCTGTGTCTGTGGCATATAATCATCTCTGCCCATGTTGCCCTGATGACTCTCAGCAGACCTGCTGCCTTTTCTCAGCCTGCTCTCTTACTGCCTAGCCCAAGAGACTGCTCACTGAATGCAGTAGCTGAAGTAAAAACAATCTGCTGATTTACAGAATAGCATTTTTTCTGCTTTTTACTGCCCCGCATCCAACTTCCCTTTTTTGTTGGTCCTGTGAAGATTGACGTTAGCAGTGCCATTAGGTTCAGTGCAGGCTATTTTGGAAGGATGGTGTGTGTGTGTGTGTGTGTGTGTGTGTGTGCGCGCGCGCGCATGTGTGTGCGCATGTGTGTGCGTGCGCGCGTGCACACACACACAAATGTGTCATTGACCAACCACTCTGAGCGCCTCATAATCCAGAAGAAATTGATAGTGATGTCATCTGGTCACCACAATTACTTCCACGTCAGGCACTTTCAGGGGTGATGTCATGAGTCACAGTCTTGGGTATCAGAGAGGCCAGCTACACCACTGCAGAGGGATTATTCTCAGAGGCATCATCCAGGCGGAATGGCCCGGTACGCCGTTCCGCTAGTTCTGCGGAGGGCCCGGGCCGCGCCGCCTCTCCGGAGGACGCGCGAGCTGCTGCTGGGCCCGCCCGCTCTCCCTTGAGTCCCGAATTGCTCTAAAATGGAGCGATTCGGGCGCTGTGAGGCTTGGGGAGGCATGGCAGCCCTCCGCCATAGGGGCAGAGGGCTGTCAATCATCCGGGCGTTCCGTTTCCTGGCGCGCCCGGATGACATCACTGATTATTCTAGTATAAAAGCCAAAGCCAATTACTTTAGTGTACACCTTTCACCTAATACCACTTTGCAAATGATCTCTCTCTCTCTCTCTCTCTCTCTCTCTCTCTCTCTCTCTCTCTCTCTCTCTCTCTCTCTCTCTGTGTGTGTGTGTGTGTGTGTGTGTGTGTGTGTGTGTGTGAATTAAGTGCTATAATTGGCTTTAAATAATTGGCTCTAAATAGGAGCCATTCTGGAAGCTGAATTACTTACCAGTGGCCTCCAGAGGTTCTTTTGGGTTGCATTGGGCCCACTCTGCATTGGACCCACTCTGTCAGCCTCCATATGCCTCAGAATGGCCCAAAGAATCCTCCAGAAGCTACTTACAGTTTTTGGAAGCAAACTGGAAGTAGCTTCTAGAGGCTTCTGTGGGCTATTCTGAGTCCCACAGAGGCCAATAGAGTGGGTCCCTGTCCCAGGGCATCCAAGAAGATCCCTCCATAAGCTCCTTTGGGCTCCCACTAGCACCACCCGAAGCATCATAACCCACTGCAGAGGAGGGTTGCAGTGCCAAAAAGTTTGAGAACTCCTGCTGTAGATGAAATAGCAACTGAGGTCAGAAGCGCCTTTGATGCTGCTTCCATTTGTTCAGCTTGTGAATCCCTCACTTTTTGATTTCATCTGTAGCCCCTTCCAGGACTTTGATGCACAATCTGAATACTTGATTTATGCTTGTCCTATGAGACTATACATATGCATGGATCTGTCAGGTTTTTCATGCCATATAGAAGCACATTTGATTTTTCTGCTTTTATGAAAGCTTCCTCTTTTTAAAAATAGCCAGTGGATGCTTCCTTGAGTTGCCTTGCCTATCCCTAAATCCTTCCCTGATTGTTTATTCCCCTGTTATTCTCCTGGAGCACAGCATAAACCATTTTTAAGAGGGTGAAGTACCTCACTATTGGCATTGAAAAGGGATTTGGGAGAGTTTTCGCGTAATGGGTACAATCAATCAATCACTAGTGTTTATATACCGCTTTTTAACATAAAGTTCACAAAGCGGTTTCCAGGCAAATAATAACATTAAAGTTAAATGGCTCCCTGTCCCAAAAGGGCTCACAATCTAAAAGAATGGCGAACACCACCAGCAACAGCCACGAGAAAGACACTGTGCTGGGGTGAAAAGGGACAATTGCTCTCCCCCTGCTAAATATAAATATAAATACAATGCAGGTAAAGCAAGCTTGGACTGACCATTGGGAAACAAACCTTAAAATGGAATAGTCTTCAACTGTCCCACTGAGGGCGCACTCCTATCCTGGAATTACGTGGGCACAAGGGACTTGTGCCAGCTCAGCAGTGTTGCAAATGCGCTGCATATCATGTTTGCACCGCTCTTGGAGTTTGCACACGGACGTTTTACATCCTCCCTGACTCAGCATCATGCCGTCAGCTTTGGCCAGTGTTGCTAGGCCAACACTGCTGCAGTGCTTGTGCGGGGGCCCATGACGGCACTCTCGCTTGCGGCGGCCCTAGGGCATACCTGGATTGCACCCTAGATGAGAGAGAAAGACAGAAAGAGATGTGTAGTTTACTGAGATTAGCACAAACGTAAAGAGCCACTCAGCTAGTTCTGTGCCCCCAAGGCAGCTTTGGGCTTGGGGTTGTCAAAAAAATCTTGCCATACGGCAAACCACTTTTGAAACTACGAGGGGACTGCCAAACGCAGTTTCTGTTCAGGCACAAGGGCTCTGCTGTTCACAAAGAAAAATTCCGCTGGGCGTGTTCAAGCCTTAGGCCAATCTGAACTCACTTTTTGGATCTTGGCTATGATGGCTGAAGTGCCCCAGCACCCGCTCCAAGCTCCCTCTAAGCACAGGGTGGTGTAACAGAGGTGACAAGCACAGGCAGGGCGCAAGGAGAGATTCACAGCTTGGCTTGCCGAGTGTGCAGATGATCCCAAAGGCGCTGCTCTTTTATATTGTCCTGAACACCTCATTAGATGTTCATCCCTATCATTTCTCCTCGGCTCAGGGAAGGCTCCTCTATAAATATTTAGAATGGATTTCCACCACTTGTCATGTTTACAGCTCTGCCCCTCCGTTTGTCAGTGTCTTTCACAGCTGAGGCAAGGCTGCGACTCAGCCCACCCGTATCCCTGGTGAAATCACAGCACAGTTGTGTACGGAGGGGCTGCAGCTTCTCACATTAATGATGGGATGCGTCTGAGTTAGCAAAATTACAAGGCTGTTGTTTTTCTGGTTCAGCCATATTGCATCCCTGGAAATGCAAGCAGAGGTGTTTTGGTTTTTTTTCTAATAAAAGATTCTTCTCAACAGTGTCAAGTGATTAATTATTAGCACATCACCACTGTGTGATGATTCTGTTGGGGGGTGGGATTCTGATTTAAGCAATAGAATCCAGGCTTCCAAAGAACACGAGACTATTGCTGGTTGCATAAAGCAACAGCAAGGTATACTTTAGAGCAGGTTTGGACTGACTTCAGTTTTGCAGCTGACTTTATTTTTTGCTCAAATCCTTATGGACTTCCTTTTTTTTTCATTTTACAAAGTACGGGTACCTACTCGGAATCCATTCATTCTTAAGACATAACAAATCTATAATCACTTCCAGAAAGGGAGCTGCGTGCCAGCCCAGTCCTGAACTGCCTAACTGCCACGGGCGCAGCAGTAGCCAAAAGGCTGCCGCCAGTGGTGTCCCTACAGGGGGGAGCAGAGCTCTACGTTTTGCAAGGAGCCTTATCCTCCCATGGAAATTGCTCCAGAAACTGACCAGTGGACTTCAGCCTACACTGTGCTTACCCTAATTAGGGTACTAATAGAAAACTTCGGGCTGCAATCCTATGCACACTTACCAGATAATAAGTGTAATTGAGCACAGTAAGTAAGACTTTAAAGTAATCACGAGTAGGCTTGTGCTATGTATAGCTCTGAGAACATTTACATAGAACCAGAATTGTTGGGCTGCCACCATTCCACACACACCTGCATCATTTTGCCTGCTAACTGGGCAAGAGGCACTTTTTCCAGTGGTGTTCCTCTTATATTTAGCAGCGGGAGAGTAATTGTCCCTCTTTACCCCTGCGCAGTCTTTCTAGTGGCTGTTGCTGGCGGTCTGCCTTTTTTTCTTTTTAGATTGTGAGCCCTTTTGGGACAGGGAGCCATTTAACTTGATTATTACTATTTGCCTGTAAACCGCTTTGTGAACTTCGTGTTGAAAAGCGGTATATAAGTACCTGTTGGTTGGTTGATTGATTGATTTTGCCATTATCTAAGCATACCTCCCATTTTTCAACCATTGTCTGTCACACCCATTTCTTTCCAGTACAGTAGAAAGCAGCTGGGGACAGATGCAGTCTATGTATGATGAAGTCATGCACTCAGGTGAAGAGGCTGTTCAAACCCAACCTTGTATCTTGGCCACTACAGCAGTGCATAACTTGTCCAATTACCCCCAAAGCGTTGACCACCATTTACTTCATACTTCAGGGCTTCCTTCATGGCCCAATCTTCTGGTACCTGGCCACCATCAGAACATGCATTGCACTGGTGGCAACTACAATACGGCTGACGTAAAGCAGCCATTGGCAGCATGCACTGCAGCCCAGCCAGAAGACAGGCCAGGGCGGCATCCCAGACACTTGGGGATGGCAGGGGAGGCCGTTCAGAGCCAGGGAGAGCCAGGCGGAGGGTAGAACAGAATAGCAGGAGAGAAGGTCAGGCAATGATGGGGTGGAGAGGAGGGTAGATTGGGCGCAGGAAGGGAATGGGTTTGGAGGCAGTGGCAATCCTAACTCTCTTCCCAAGCCTCATCCACCTGCCTGGCTGAACATAGACTTGTGCCAGCTGTTGAGCTGGCACAAGTCTGAGTTGACCCATAGCAGATCCTAGGACTTACCCTGGAGCAAAGGAGCAAACGTTCCTTTACCCCAAGGAGATTTCCAGACACCGGAACTCCCCTGTGGGATACAGCAGTGTCTGCCTTGGCACCACTGTATCAGCACGCAAGGACCTGGGGTTTGGCTGTCCCACTGTTGCCATTCCCATTCTCTTTCATCCGGAGCTTTTTCGGTTCAGTTCTGGCCACCCTATGACTCTCTATGTATGGGTTTGTTCTTGCTATCCCCCTGCCCCGTGCCTTCACATTTGGTCTTTACCACTGATTTCGTTAGCATGCCACTCATGTCTACTTCCAGGTACTTAATGGGAACATGGGTGAATCTGGCACCTCACCCTGATCTCTGCAGGGTTCCTTTTCTTTGATACATCCGTAATAATCCTTATCTTCATGCTGTCCCTGGAGTTGGAAGCATTAACCTCTCATCAGAAACTAGCTTGGTTACCCTGCTGCATCTTGAGGAGGCATTGTCCTAGCTGACACAGCCTGATTCCGTGAGTGACACTCACTTTGGATGCGCTCAAAATACTGTAGCAGAATTCCAGGCTCTTGCACTGTCCAGCTTCTACTCGGTTACTAAGTCTGTAATTACAGACAAATAAAAGCTGTCAAATGCTCTGGCAAGATTTATTCCCAGTAATCCTCTTGTGCTAGTTTTGGCTCAAGGTTACTTTAACAGCAGTTTCCTGCTTTTGTGTGCATTTGGGAGGGCTAATACATCAGGTTCACAGGGCAGTGGTGGTCAAGGATCACTGTCTGTCCCTAGCTTGAAAATCAATATCTTCCTGGCTTAGATCTGATCTTTTTATCCCTGACTAGATCTCTCTAAAAAATTGTACACCCTGAAAAGCAGCGCTTTCGTGAATACAAGCTATAACGCATTTGTAGACTGTTTCTCTCTTGGTGCCCAAGGTGTTCGCTTGTCACTTGGAATGTAGCTGCTAGTGGCGAAAAAAAGGGGCAAGCATCCTTTATTCACGCGCACCTGGTAGTTCATATTACTATTTGCTCATTGGCTGATGTAGGAGTAGCAAAACAAGAGCAGTACATGGGGTCTCGTCTAGACCTGGCAACCAGAAATTTAGACCCACCACCTACATTTATGTGTACTTGTAAGGTGCTCTCTGCATGCACCAATAAATGCAAGGTGTGAAAGTGATAAATATGTGTTTGCGAGCATAAATGTACCCATATATCATGGATCCAGGACTGGTTATCATGTAAACTTGATGTCAAGCCTAGAATTGCAGTTTCGCAATGTCGTCATACTATTAAACTTAGGTCAAACTATATATTCTGTTGGTGCTCCATGACTGGAAAACCCAATGTAATGCTTTTCATGATAAATGCAGCTGCAGGTGGCTTGGACTTGAATCAGTACAATGGCTCTATGGGGAGGGGAGTCTGTCTTTGCCCTAGGGCTGTATTATCCATTAGGCTAAGTAGGCTGAAGTCTAGGGGCACCATAGGGACTAGGGCCCATCAAGTTGGCATGTCTGGGCATCAGCATAATGCAGGGGTCTCCAGATCCGACCCTCGGGAACTCCCCATCTGGCCCGCCAACCTTACAGCTGGCAAGAGACTACAGCAAGCCCAACCTTTCGAAGGTGAGGCTTAGCAGAGCTTTCTAAGAACCATGTGGGGCAAGACCCGCCTCCAGGGATTGAGCTGGGTTGCACATGGAGGCTGCATCGCTGGAGAGCTTCCATGCAAGCATGGGTCCATTGTGTTTCCTTTTAGGGAATAACTTAGGAGTGCCTGGCTTTTCCTCAGATTTCTGCCTGTGTTCCTGCTGTTTTAGCAATGTGGGTGGGGATGGGGAGCTGATAATTTATTGTATTGCTTTGTTGAAGAGTTTTGGAGGGGGCCCAAAATACCTGAAAGCCTAGGGGCCTGGCCATGGGTTAATACGGCTTTGCCCTAGTCTCAATTGCCTCCCCAGTTCACTACAGAGGAAAAAAAATGTGTGAATTTTCTTTCCGTTATTAATAGAAACTGAGAGTTAAGTTTGGAAATTGATTCAGATCAGAATTGGACCCTCCCCCTGCCTCAAACCAATCCAATTCATCTTCCAACCCCCATCAACTTTCCTGCACAACCTTACTGCATGTTATGGGATTTCATGTGGGATTTAGGCCAGTGGTGGCATCTAAATTATTTAAGAACAGGAACTCACTTTTGATTGGCACGTGTCAGGACCCGCCCACCGGAAGTGTCATAAACCGGAGGCTGGCGGAGCCCAGGTCTACCCGCGGCTGGTTTCTAGCCAGCGACGTCAGCAACGAGTGGGCGGAGCCAGCCGGTTCTATACAGCGCCTGGCGCCTACAGAACAGAAAGCGAAGAATTCCTCCCACCCCAATTGCAGCTCCAATAGCAATGGAGACAGTCTCCCAAAGAAGCCTCATACCCAGAGCGCCAGTGAAATGCTCTGGACTGGAGAGACAGCGGCAAAAGCCTTTCCTTCGTCTTTGCGGCAAGGCATGGTGGAGTTATTCAAAATTGCCAGGGAAGTTGAAAATTGGCAAGGGGGCAGCAGCCTCGAAGCCGAGGCTGGCTGAGCAGAATGAGGCAGGAGCCTGTGGAACGGGCTGAGGGGCGGCACCACTCCGGATGGCACCTTTGGGCGCTTCCCCACACCAAAGCCTGCTTACGCCTGGCACGTCAGGAGGGCAGCTTCAAAAAGTCCCGGCTCCCCTCCGTCCCCTCTGGGGCCCCCTTCGATTTGCCACTGCACCTCCAGGATGCCCCTTCTCCCCAGTGGGCTGCAGACTCACCAGAGCAGCTGCTGACTCCAAGTGTGTGGCTGGAGGGAGTGAGGAAGGGGGCTGTGCAGGACGGGATTTCCCCACTGCAGCCCTTCCCCCTTCGCCCCTCTAGGAATCCGGAGTCACTCCTTTTAACCCTCTGAGTGCCGGCCAACCAAGAAGAAAAGCTCTTTGCAGAGGAATCGGGAGGGGGGAGGAGGGGAGAAGCACTGCGGAGTGAAGTGGGCGGAGTCAGCCCTAATTTTAACAAGTGGAACTGAGTTCCCCCGCGTTCCCCCTACATGACATCACTGATTTAGACGTTTGGGTGGGGATTCACGAAAATATGTAATTAAATACATAGAGAAGAACAAAGCTGACAGTTGTCCTTCCAAAGAGTATGTGACACTTTTACTCTAGTAAAGGTGGCTACAACATGAAAAAGCACTTGGCTTTGCTTATGCAGGTGGTCTTGTATCCCATCTAGAGAAGTTTAGGTGTGTCCAAGTCTTGTTGAAGTCTGAACATTTGATTGTTTAAGACTGAAGACAAAACCTGACTTTCACCACATCATTTGGCCCTGTGTGTTCAACATAAGGAGAGCATGCTGGATCAGGCCAAGCATCCATCAAGACTGGTTTCATAGAATGGCCAATGTGATGCTTCTGGGAAGCCCACAATCAAGCCCTGGAAGCAACAGTCCTCCCTTGCTAGTGCCCATCCATTGAAATTCACCTGGACCCAGTGATTATTGTTGATTGTTTAGAAAGGGATGTAATCTAGATTGAGACTGTGGCAGAGCTAAGGGTTAAATCTCCCCATCCCAATGCCATAATTCCAGTATGGATCAGGAGATTCCAAAG
This sequence comes from Lerista edwardsae, assembly GCA_029204185.1. Taxonomy (NCBI): domain Eukaryota; kingdom Metazoa; phylum Chordata; class Lepidosauria; order Squamata; family Scincidae; genus Lerista; species Lerista edwardsae. Next base: position 6,019,912 of record JAJKFI010000005.1, read on the forward strand.
TTCCTGTTCAATGACAAACAATGTGCTTTAAATCATGTCTAGTTGAGTCCTGACTTGTCCCTTTGATTTCCAGAGTGCTTAGGTGCAACTACCTTTTTCTAAAATGAAGTCCATTAGTCTATTTCTTGTAAACTCAGACTATTTGAGGACATAATTGCAATTGGGCAACCTCTATTTTTGTGCATTGCCAGTTTTAATATAATCTGTTGATATCCTCGTGGATTAGATCAGTGCATTCAACCAGCAATCTGAGTAATCCTGATGATATTTCACAGTGTAGTAAGTGGTATATGGCCATGTAGATTATTCTACGTACATAGAAAGTGCTGCTTCTGCCACAGAGACCTCAAGGCACTGCTCTGCCTGGCCTGACCCTGCAGGAAGTGGAGATAGCTATGGGAGCTGTGCACCAGTGATGTGGACCTCCAAAAGAAGGCAGAACTGGGCAAGGAGAACAGAAAGTACAGGAGAGACCAGGAGACAGCTGCAAGCAGAAAAAAAAACACTCCGGAGATAACTGTGCGGGAGTCAGCCATTCCTGCACTCAACAACTGTGCCTGAAGGTTGTGGTCCCTGCAGAAGTGTTACTCACAAATAATGGTCCTTGCAGCAGCAGTAATAAAGGTTGGAAAAACCTGGATTAGATCTTACTGTTGTTGGTGCTCAGTTTAGGATGAGCATTGTTGAACATGTGCCTGCTCCAATCTGCATAATCCAGCCTTGCGATCTGTTGCTTGGTCACAGTAGAGCTAGCAACGTGTAAACCAGGTACTGGTTTTTAAAAAATATGATGACAGGTCAAGTCGTGGCACTAAAGAGCACTTGAGAGGAGGGTTCTCTAGCCAGTTGGACATGGGCTGGCTGCTTAACCCAGATGTGGTTCCTACTCATGTTGTAGTCACTACTCAAGCTAATGAAGGTATTGCAACTTGCAGATGTGCTCAAGCCCATGAACTCTCAATGAAATTTATAATTATGTCCTGCCTCCCTCTGAGACCAATGTCCTGCCAATTATTTGCAGGAACTCTGTATCTGAAGATGAACTCTAAACTATTGCCTAAGCGTAACATGATTACTAAGAGTCTTCAGTCCTATTTTGGAGGAACCTAATTGTTTTTTGAGCCTCTGTTTGACTGTCTGCCAAAAAAAAATAAAAAAATAAAAACCCCACCTGTCTCTGACCCCGTGTAATAGTGTTAGCTCTAGCACGAGCTTTTCGCTGCTGGAGGAGCCACAGCTTTCACTTGCTCCTGACTTTTCCATCTCATATATTGGTGTGACTTTCCAACCCTGGCTGCGTTCTCAGCCCCCATGCAAGCAGACAATCTGTCTGTCTTGGTTTTCCCCTTTGGAAGAATTGGAGCTTGCGGCACCGTAATGAGGCTGCTCTCTAGAACGAACAGACTGCGGTTTAGCACTTCCTCCCACTGTTCTTTTTATTCACACCGTTTATTCTCAAAGCTTTCCAATATCCTGGCTACCTTGTAGGATTGCTTTGTGCAAAGGCCTCTGTTTCGTCCAACTCCGTGGGACTCCTAGTCAAGTCAAGCTTTCTGTCCTTGCTCAAGACCGTTTTTCTCTTTTTTTCTTTTCTTTTTTCTCCTTTCCAACCCATGTGTTCTGACTCTGCTGTACTTAGTCTGATCGCCAGGCAAGAATAAAAAGATCAGATATTATTGCTGGATGGGGTGTCTGCATGCAAAAGAAGCCCGGTCTCTTGTATCATTAATATTGTGTGAAATAAGGCTCCATTTGTCGTGCAAGAATAAGGAAAAAGTAGCAAAATTCTGTGCAGCTTTTGTGCAGTTCTTCCTTCCTTTATGTCTGTCTACCGTAGAATCGGAAAAGAGAACAAAAATGACCCCAAATGGTCCAGCTATTCACTAAGATTATGCTAAGCGTGTCATTAGCATTGATGCATTCAAATATTATTTTAAAAATTGTAACTGGATAGGGTGGGCCTTGAACTGGGCCTACATCAAGGGTAGGGAGACTTTAACCCCTACTCCTGCTATACGTAAAGGTAAAGGTTTCCCCACGACCGAATGGTCTAGTCGTGACCAACTGTAGGGGGCGGTGCTCATCTCCGTTTCAAAGCCTGTAGAGCTGGCGTTTTGTCCAAGGACAAGCTTCCATGGTCATGTGGCCAGCATGACTATACGCCATGGTGCACGGAACGCTGTTACCTTCCCACCGAAGTGGTCCCTATTTATCTACTTGCATTTTAGGTGCTTTCGAACTGCTAGGTTGCTATAATCCCAATCTAATCTAGAGGTCCCACTGCTGCCATTTTACAAGGAATAATGCTCCTGTTGGTGCTAATGGGAAGCTATCTTTCCATGTCACCCAGCAGCTTTGGCAGGTGCTTGAGATTGAGGATTGAGAGCAAGTTTACCATTGCTCAAACAAATATTCCCTTACCTTGAGGAGGCCTCAATTCCACTGCAGGATACAGAACATGCCCCATTAAGCCAGCTATGTCAGTGCTGGAAAGTTGGTTAGGGTTGCACCCTCAGTCTTATTATCCAGATAAGAAGTTTGGCAGGGAGTTAAATTTAATCCCGCCCCAGTCCAAGAGTCCTATTCCACTGCTATGTTTAAAAGAAAAATTTTGTCCATCAGCACTAACGATGGGCTTAACTCAATATGTAGTTTGATCCTTGGTGGGAAACTCTGCACACACAATGTTTTGTGACACTCATCCTGGTACTATACTTCTATGCTTCTTAAAAATGTAGTTTGTTGCAGAAAACGAAGTGCTTTTGCTCACATAGCACTCATGCCTCTCTGTCTTTCCAAAGACAGATCCTTTTTTCTGGGATCCTTTTTTCATCCTTTTTTCCAAGCCTGTCCCCATTATTCGCCCATTAGTCAGCTCTGCAGTTGTTGCTCCCTAGTGCCATCTACAGGCCTTCCTGCTTCAGCGGTTTCAGCTTTGTAATCCCTGCCTTGTGGCTGCTGCCGTCTTCGGAAACTGACTTGTGCATTACAGTCTGCCCATATTGTGAACTGGACACAAGAAGGAAGCAGGAAGGCTCTTTCCCCTTCTGGCCTCTGCTATCTTTGGTACAGACCCTGAAATACATTGTACTTTCTTTTGACTTCAGAGCTCCCTGCCACACTCTGTTCTAGGTCAGATCCTAGTAGTGGGCATTGCGACCACAGTATAGAAAGGGGACAGTTATTTTTGCCAGCAATAGAAGCCAGCATGCAAAACCTGCTGGGAGAGAGTTAGAGGACCTGATGTACTTTATTGTAAATTCTGATCTAAGAAGCACATCGCACAGAAGCATAACATAAGAAGAGGCCCAATAGCTCAGGCCAAAGGTCCATCTTGTCCAGCCTCCTGTATCTCACAGTGGCCCACCAGATGCCTGAGGGAACACACAAGACAGCTGGATACTTGCATCGCATTGCCACTCCCCTGCATCCAGCACTCCAAGGTAGCCTACCTCTAAAATAAGGAGGTTGCATTATATTAACCATAATGGCTTATAGCCTGCAATGGACTTTTCCTCCAGAAATCTGTCCAGTCTCCTTTTAAAGGCATCCAGGCCAGATGGCATCACCAAATCCTGTGGCAAGGAGTTCCACAGATTAATTACTCACTGGGTAAAAAAGTATTTGCTTTTATCTGTTCTCACTCTCCCAACACTCCATTTTAGTGGCTGTCCCCTGGTTCTGGTATGGTGAGAGAGGGAAAAGAACCTCCCTCTATTCATGTTGTCCATCCCATGCATAATTTTGTATGTCTCAATCAAGTACCTCCCCTCAGGCGCCTTTTTTCTAGGCTGAAGAGCCCCCAACACTGTAGCCTTTCCTCATATGGGAGGTGCCCCAGCCCTGTAAGCATGTGAACTCGGCAAGAAGGATGTGTCCTTCTCACTATGTAGAGAACTTCCAGTGCCCGTTCGTTCAGCACAAGCACCTACTGCCTTCTATGCAGACTCTTCCAGAATCACTGGCATGAGAGCAAGGCTGCTGTTCTATTCTGTGCATGAGTTGCACTCAACCCTGCACAGGTGTCTAGCCCTCATGGTTTCAGTAAAAGCCACTGAAAACTGTGTCTTCAAGATTTGAAAGAGTATGCAGTGTTTGACTGAAGTGAAAGCTCAGGCACTAGATGAGGACATGGTCAGGGCAGTAGGGCTTCATTTTGAGCTAGAGCTTGGTCAGTGCTAGAGCAGAGGCCTTGCATGCAGAAGGTCCCAAGTCCAAGCCCGGATAAAGCTAGGAAAGTCCTCCCTGTGTGGGACACAAAAGAGCTGCTGCCACTGCACAGAATGGCACAAATAGGCCAATTGTCTGACTTAGGATATGTCATATGCTCAACCTGCCTCCAGTGTCAGGGATCAGCCCCAGAACATGTGCTTCCCAAACTGTGAATCAGGACACTCTGGTGGGTCGCAAGCCAATTTCAGGTGGGTCGTGTAGCACCTCGGGCAACCATATTGAAAATATGGGAAGATGGGATGCTGGAAAGGGGCAGGGTGGTGTGGTTATGTCAAGGTTGCTTGTGTCAAGGTTGGAAATAGGCTTTTTTCCCCTTTCTGATTCACTTTGCTGTTGGAAAATGGCTGAGAAACCCAACTTATTGCTGCGTTCTCAAGCACTTCTGGCCATAACATCGCTTCTGGTGGGTCCCAGACTCCCTCTCTAAAAAGTGGGTCCTGCTAAAACGTTTGAGAACCACCGGTGTAGACTTATGATTAAGTCTTATGAATTAAGTCTTATGAATGAACAAACCTTTCTTTCAACCGGCACACAGCCTAATTCATGTTCTGTCATCCTCTCTGACCAACAGGTGATTCAGATGGAGTCACTCTGCTGATAGCTCTTTATGGGCTGCAACCCACAAAGTTTGTTCTTTGCCTGTACATTGCTGGCAGGCATGTACACCCATTTCTCATCCCATGCTACCTACATGTGAAACAGGAAGTTAAAGAGTGGGTGTCAATAGCTTTGTGATGAAAGGCGTCCCAGTGAAAACCATATTTAACTTTTCTTTGTGTAAGTATTCGGAGGTACAGCCAGCTCCCAATTGCAATAGGGCCCTTTCTAAGCTTTAAATTTACTCTTGAATGTTGATTCTCCCCCACACACACACACACACAAAGCATGTGTCTCAACGTGGACCTGTGTGGGATAAAATAATCAGCCACCTTAAGTCATGAGAGTGCTACCCTCTTGCCTTGTCCTGGGTTCCTAGCATCTCCTCCCTTGTTCATTCGCAGATGAGCTCAAAATGTGTAGATGAGCTGCTGTCTAATGGGGGAGACAGGACTATTATAAGAATCTGGGTAGAAGATTTAGCCGAGAGGGTTAATCAGTGATGTCATGCAGGGGGAATGCGGGGGAACTCAGTTCCACTAGTTAAAATTAGGGCTGACTCTGCCCACTTCACTCTCCCTCCTCCCCCCTCCCAATTCCTCTGTAAAGAGCTTGTCTTCTTGGTTGGCCAGCATTCAGAGGGTTAAAGGGAGCGAATCCGGATTCCTAGCAGGGCGAAGGCAGTGATGTCATTTGGGGGAACGGACCAGAATGGGCGTTCCAGATCCTAACAGGCTCCGTGGCTGGTTCCAGGTTCCCAACAAGTGCCAATCAAAAGTGAGTTCCTGTTCCTAAATAATTTGAATGACACCACTGGGGTTAATGCCTCCGTTTGTCCGAAGATAACAGCTGAAGATCTGAAGGTCGTGAGCTTGAGACTACCAGAAGTCTCTGTGAGCGCAGACCTTGCAAACTGCGGCTGATTAAAAGCTGAGCTCCAGCTGCCTCGTGGGAGGAAGAGTGTGCTGAAGTCAGCTGCGTCTCTGGTGGGAGCAGGGAAGCCTCTTATCAGCCAGCAGAAGACAGACGGGTGGCTAAGAAAGAAGGCTAAATCCAGAAAGAAAGATCTGTATGAGTGTTGTTTTTGAAAGAGAGAACATTTCTTAAATTGTAAAAACCTTCGGGTTTGTGAATAAAAGTCTGCCTATGTAAACCGCCTTGAGTTACAGTCATTAGAGAAATCTAGTGATCTTAAGAAAGGCGGTATATAATTACATGTATTATTATTATTATTATTATTATTATTATTATTATTATTATTATTA
>JAJKFI010000005.1:6031728-6047168 GCA_029204185.1 Lerista edwardsae
AGGGCTTTCGTTTGAATTCTTTTGATTTGATATGGTAAGTGCGCTGGTAAGGAACTGGACTATTTCTAGCAAGGTAAAATGAGCCAGGTTTAAATTGCTGTAATTTCTAAGTTCATGACTCAAACTTTTCCAACTCTGGTTCAATTTTTTTCACCCCTTACCATTTCACAACATAAATTGTTAAAAATACATTTATCCTTTTAAAAATACGTTTATCCTTATAAAAATACATTTATCCTCTCTATGCCAACTGGAGTGGGGCATTAGGCAGCTTCATGACAATTACACACGAAACAGACTAGAAACTGCTTGATCTGTATTATGCAGATCAGCTGTTGCCCTCCAGTTGATGTTGCAGATGTTGATGTTCAGAGCAGTCATCATTGCCTGCATCACTTTGGTGCCACTAAAATTCAATTTTATGCTAATTAAAAGATGTATCATAATTGACAGAGAGCAGCAGTCATGTTCTGTTAAAGTATGCAAGCGCTGCCGGCTTTGATTTTGCCAGCAAGACTGGCAGAATACAAAGTTAGCACTCTTCTCTAGCCAAGCCTCAGCAGATGGACATCCCCACCATTTCTCCTATGGCAACACAGAGGAGATCCAATTCCATGAGCTGAAGTTTTGACCCCACGATAACTTATCATATGCTGGGATTAAAGCCAGCATTAGTATGTTGATATGATGCCTGTTTGAAAGGCACCCAAACCTTTTGCTATGCCTAAGAGCTAGCCGGATCTCTCAAGTCAAATTGCCACAGCAGGTGCAAAGATGCCCCTTCCTAGGCAGAAGATATGGATGGTGGGCAGGGAGAAAGAGATGCTTTATTGGTCACTGTAAGAATCATAGAATCATAGAGTTGGAAGGAACCTACAAGGTCATCTAGTCCAACCACCTGCCTGTAGCAAGAAAATCCTCCTCCATCTCCAGCAGGTGCCTTCCAAGCCTCTGCTTGAAGGTCTCCAGTGAGGGAGAATCTACCACCTCCCTCGGCAATCTACTCCACTATCGAACTGCCCTTATCGTCAAGAAATTCTTCCTGATGTCCAGCCGGAATCTCCTCTCTTGCAGTTTGTACCCATTGGATCTAGTTCTACTGTCAAAGGCAGATGAGAACAGATTTGTCTCTTCTTCCTTATGACAGCCCTTCAGATATTTGTTGAGTGCTATCATATCCCCTCAGTCTTCTCTTCTTCAAACTAAACATATCAAGTTCCCTCAACCTTTCCTCATAGGACATGTTTTCCAGCCCCCTGATCATCTTCATTGCTTTTCTCTGATCCTGCTCCAGTGTGGCTGCGTCTTTCTTGAACTGAGGTGCCCAGGATTGAACACAGTACTCCAGGTGAGGTCTCACCAATGCGGAGTGAAGTGGAACCCCAACGTGGAAGCGACGGTTCTATAAATGCAGGCTAAAATTGCCTTAGCCTTCTTTGCAGCTGCCTCACAATGCTGACTCATGTTCATCTTGTGATCCACTGCAATTCCAAGATTCCTCTCACATGTTGTGCTGCCAAGCCAGGTATCTCCTATACCTGTGTCTTTGGTTATTTTTGGCTCAGTGTAGAACTTTGCATTTTTCCCTCTAGAACTTCATCTTATTCATTTCAGCCCAGTATTCCATTTTGTCAAGGCCTTGCTGAAGGCTTTTAGGATCAGGCAGGGGCTATGGACAGCCGTACCTCAATCTAGACGTATCTACTTATTTCTTCTCCAGAGTTGTTGCCTGCTCCTGTTGGCTTCTGAAGACCTCAATGCACACACAATTCCTAGGTGGTCAGTAAGCTAGATCCCATCTTGAGGTTTCTGTTTCAAATCCCAGAGTCCCTGACAGGCATCTCCACATGGTAGACACCCACCCTGCTAGCCTTGCCTACCTCACAAGGTTGCTGGGAGGACAAAAGGAGTGGAGGAACTGTATATACCCCCCTTTGCTCCTTGGAGGAATGGTGGTATAAACATGTGAAAAGTGAATAAAAATACATACTTAAGCACCAGAATTAGAAAGTCGGCCATAAGAAGAAGTCGTGTGTTGTGTAGGAATTTACATAACATCTCCTGGACTGTGCACCCTCAAATCTCCCTCTCTTCTGCCCAGCCCCATCAATAGTTAATGATCCACTAAATTCATTTCAACTTCAAAGTCCTCTGCAAACATTAGCTAATTAATCCTCACAGCTTGTCTGTGAGTCACTATTATTCCTATATGTATTGCGAGAGTCTTCCTGATTTGCTGTCCATTCTGAGCCTTCTCTGCGGTTCAGCTTCCCAGGGACTCTCGGTGGATTATGTTCTGCACAGATATATTTGCTGCCAGTGCAAGTTGTCATCTTCTGCCAGCATTTCTCCATCCATATCCCTTAGTCCAATTTATCTGCTCCTGCTAAAGCTTACTGCTCCGTCCATTAAAGACGCCTCTGGAGTCGAGGAGCCATTAGTCTCTAGGCAAAAACCAGAAGGAGACCAACAATGGAGGAAATAAATAGTTCCTATATTGTTAATGAGCTCTCTGTGGGATTTGAACCCAGGACTGTCAGGATTCTGACATCGATCACTATCAAATCAGTTTAACGACCAGCTCTGTTAGCAAGTTTTCATCAGCCCAGGTTTTATGTAAGAGGCTGTACTGATCCCCTCAAATGTTTGCTCCACTCCCCTTAGCATCTCTAGGGCTGGCAATTCCAACTTCAGTGAATTAGTGAAATGCTCACAAGATGCAGAAATCTGAGTTACTTATAGTCATTTACATCTGAGTCGCTTACAGACATTACCTTCTAATTGGAACAGGATTCGGTTATTTTTCAAAAGAAACTCAGGGCTCGATCCAGAAGGTCCATATCGCCAGTGATACATCTGTACTGCCAGCAAAAATGTCGCAAACATGCTGTAAAGCACGTCCGCAACACTTTTATGCTGGTGTTGAAGCGGCCCTCATTCAGTGCCAGGCCCCAATGTGGCCGGGTGACTCTCCAGCAGTGCCAGCCACCAGTAACCCCGTTTGGGGTGAGGGGAGGGGGAGGAACCGGGCGGGGGGGGAGCTGGCTGCGGGGGATGGGACCCGGCGGTGGCATCTACTGCCAGTTCTTATCCCCAGCATTGACTCAGGCAGCCCAATACAGGGCTGCTCAATTTACCACTGGCAAAATTACCACTGACAAAAAGCTTTTAACTGTTGACAGGCTGGCTGGTTATTATGATCCACGGGGCTTGTTGTTTTAAACTGTTTTTAAATTTGTTTTTAATTGTGTTCTTAATTTTTTGATTATATTGTTTAATACTGCTTTTAATTGTTTTTAATGTGAATTGTTATATTGTTTTTATATATATTGTAATGCCGCCTTGGGTGCCTTCGGGCACAATAAGGCGGGGTAAAAATCCAGTAATAAATAAATAAATAAAATAGCCAGCAGTGAGCTGAGGAGCCCCACTGCGGGCAACAGGCTTTCCCTAGGGGAAGGGGACGAACATCCCCTTCTCCCAGGGAGACTCCAGTGGCTGCCCACAGCAGGCAGTTCTGGATTGGGCCCTCAATTTTTTAGGTTAGTATTTTTTCCTTTAATGATATACTTTAAAATAAAAATGATGTTTAGACATTCAAGCAGCCTGTACGTTTTGAACATGTTTACCCCTGAACCGTATTTGGTATGTCCTCTCCCACTGTAGTGTTCCATGAACCCAGCAGCTAACATCCATCCATTATATGCATTGAATATAATGTGTTTTTGGAAGCAGAAGATGCTACGTACGCATATTCTGAATTAAGATGGTTCTGTAAATATGTTAATGCCCCCAATGTAATGTCCCTCTAGAGTCCAGAGCAGTGGTCAGGGAACAGGGGTAAATTACCCCAAATGGGGTAAAAATGAAATTCCTGGGGGTAATGGACAGATAGGAGTATGCCCCGCCCCCTTTTCCCTCATCCTTCCTTCATGACCAACGTTCTCCCTTCTGACCAGTGGGAAGTTCCTCTCACGCTTGATGGATTTCCCTTGCTTCCAATAGGAGATTAGAAGTGGCAAGGTACTTGGCCCCCAATAGGCAGCGTTCCCCTCCCTTCCCAGGTGGCGAAGAAGGCCATGGTTATCGATCCCGCTGCTGGTAGAGGGAGAAGGAAGCAACAGCAGAGAAAATGGCAGCTGTGGCTGCAACTGCGGTGGTGCCAGGTGATGGGGGAGGCAGCGAGGCCAAGCCTATTCCAGGCAGCGAGGCGGGGTAACGTCAAGGGGGTAACGTCGGCGTATCTAAATATATTTTGGGGTAAAAGGTAAAAAAGTTCCCTGACCCCTGGTCTAGAGTCACCCCTGGATTGCACCCACAGTTATATCAAATTGCGAATCCTCATCTCGGCGAAGTCTCCTGCATTTTAGAGATAGGGAAAATGTGCAGGAGAAATTCTGTGTATAAATCCACTCACCTGAAATTTGGGGGACAATTCCTGTAGCATTTCTGGCCCTCCAGGCAAATTCTGCCAGAAGCTCTGGCAACAAGTCAAACAGTGAAAAATTGCCTCTTCCACAGTTTCCGTCAGAGGCTCAGTGCCAGAACCCAGAGTAGGTAAGGGTTGGCCTGCTCTTTTTTGTGGCGATGCCAGGAAATCTACCTGTCTGGAATACCAAAACTCCACTCAGATTCTACTGTTAGCCAAATTCCATTGAATCTGTAACAACTTATATTTTTTTTCTCTTGTAATAGCTATTGGCTATTGGTCTGATCCAACAAAATACCTCTTTGGTTCTAGCTCTCTAGCCCCCTCACCCTGCATATTTTTATCCCTCCCTTTGCTTTGATTGCCAGTCATTCTTACCTATCATTCTCCCCTTGGGAACATATGCAGAAGAAGGGTCTCACCTTGGAGAAGGGAAAAAAGACTGAGCTGAGAGAATTTACAATCCATATAGACCAGAGTGTTCTATTCAATCTGCCAACATTTCTCCAAGTCATTAGCCCATCATACTGAGGCCCAGAGCTTCTCAGATACCCAAGGTTGTGATCATACAGGATACATTTAGCATATTGTTTTTAGGTTACAAGAAGAAAAACATTTTCATATTGGCAGTTGATGTTCAATATTGTTCTGTTGTTAAACCAAAATTAGCATAATCTGTTCTTCTGCCAAATCAGTGAATAGTGATGAACTGCTGACAAATTGTTGTTGGATTATAAACACTGGCCTCTGCGTGTACAAATAACTGTCAAAATGAGAATCAGCATGACTCAAAGATTCAGGACGCAATCCTAACCTGGAGTTAGGCTGGCACAGTTAGGCCAGCAAAATTTGGCCAGCACAAGGGTCATCGTAAAAGTATGTTTGGACCACTCTTGGAGTCAGAGAGGCCAGCACACAGATGTGCGCCATCCTCCAAGTGTGGTCCAAATGCACTTTACAGTGGCCCTTGTGCTGGCCAAACATTGCTGGCCTAACTGTGCCAGCCTAACTCCAGGTTAGGATTGTGCCGTCAATTGGATTTGCCTATCCAAGAGTTTCCTTCTGACGTGGCTAAACAATAATGACTGAGCTCATGCAATAGTTGGTGCAATTTGCTTTTGGACACACATACGTAAGTCTGAGTGCATGCAGAGGTCTGGGGCCCGCATAGCTTTGGGATCGCTGTCGGCTTCCTCGCTTCCTTAGATCTGCAGGGGCAGAATAGTTCCATGTCTCCGGTTTCCACAGAAATGAAATCTGTGTGTACATAGTCTCAAAGCCTTCTTTCTGATGATGCCCATGTTCTGTTAGGGATGGGCATTCGACTGGTGATGACTTAAGTCGCCCCAAAATGTGTTTTTGGATGACTAGTGTCATTTCGAGTCATGGATGTCACTGACCTTGACTGGTAGTTTGTAGCCAGTTGTTCTAAAAATGAGTTGAGACTCAAAACAATTCGAGTCCCTAACTCAAGTGTATGTGTGTGTGTGCATGCGCATGCACACATGAGCTCTAGCGTACACTTTTTTCACCACTTCCACATCACACTGAAAGACCTTGTGGGCAACCTGGAAACCAGCATTCAGAAGCGTGGCAACAGCGGGGTAGTTTGGCTCCAGGTGGCAGGGGCTGGTGGGGGTTGAGGGGAGGAGGAAGACTTAAGGGTTTTTTGTTTTTTGCTGCAGAAGACTTGTTTTTCAAAAAGAGTCGTGACTTGACTTTTTCATGAGGCAAGTTGCTACAACTGCACATTGTGACTCACGTGTCAAGTCAAGTTACAGACTTAGGACTCGACTTGGGCTCATGGACTTGAGCACATCCCTGCTTTCTCCCTTACTAGTTACGCTGCTGAAACATAAGCTAATCCCTTTGAGATGCTGGCATCCACCTATGACGCATCTACCCCAAGAATCTAAGCAGATCATCTACCAAACACCTCCTGGTTCAGTGCAGGCACCTACCCGGAGGGAGTCAGACACAACTGTCCACTTCCCTTTGGACATTAGCACCCTGATTCCAACCAGAGCTCAGCTCGTGCCAAACTCTGGTTTTCATCACTAACCCCTGGAAAGGGAGTCATGGCGTTCAAATGACCCAGCTCATCCCAAGCCAGAAACCCTTTTATTTAGGATGGACTCTGTAACTTAGGCCTTAAGGATTGCAAGTCAGCATCCCTGAGACAGACACCCTCTTGTTTTTGGTACTGGCTTCCCCACTGGCCCTTGCATACCTTAGGATACCAATCCCTACGTCTACTCCCACTCTCACACAATGGAAAGGCAGCATGGTGTAGTGGTTCAGGAGTTGCACCTTGATCTGGAAGACCCTGGTTCAAGTCCCTGCTCAGCCATGAAACTTCCTGGGTGACCTTAGGCCACTCACTTTCTCTCAGCTTTGCCTACCTTACAGTGTTGTTGTGAGGACAAAAGGAGGGGAGGAACCATGTACATCACCCTGAGATACTTGGAGGAAGGGCTGTATAAAAATGTAAAAAGAGGCAGTTTAGGGTAGGTGAAAAGAAACCCTGGCACATGCCAATTGGGCAGAGAGCCAAAAAGTTCAACCCAACCCCTGAAGGTGACCAGCTAATCTCAGACTATTCCTAGGGTGGGTGGAATGGGCTCAGCATTGCCTGAGCTCCAAATAGCCAGCTCAGCACACACACACACACACACACACACACACAGGTGAGATCGTGCTAAGGGAGAGATGCCTCTCCCCATTCACCCAATCAGTAAGGGCTCTGCGTTTCTTGCCTCGTGCAGTGGGTGAGACTGGGCAAGAAGGCTACCGTCTGAACTGCAGTGAGGCTGCGGTCCTCTCATTTACATCATTGGCAATTACCTTGTTTCTTGAGTGAAAGTGAATACCAAAGAGTCCTGATGATCAAGTGAAGTCCGACTGGAAAAAAATTGGTTTTTATCCTTTGGAAACTTGAGTAAATATCATATGCAAAATAGTCAACACATTTCCTGAATTCTCTTTCTGCAGCCATTGCTAATGTAATGTACACTTCTACAATAGTGTAATGGCTCCCTCCTTAGCACTCTCTTCTTCCAAGTGCTATGTTTGCAGATACTTATAAAAAGTACGTTTAACACTTTTGCAATTTTCTAACATTCTTTGTCACCTTGATAATCTCAGTTCTGAGGTTTCTTGTCTCAAGATCTCCTTCCAGAGTGCTCATGGCTAATTCAGAATTCAGTAAAGCAGAAGTATGTCTGGGATTTGTTTTTTTCTAGCTTGCAATACTTTGTATTTACCAATGTTTAATTCTGTCTGCCATTTCATTGCCCTTTCTCCCAACACTTCTACAAATCCTCATAGTCTACTTTAGACATAGCTGAGTTGAATAATTTAGCATCATCTGAACATTTAGAGCCCAATCCTATCCAACTTGGCAGTGCTGATGCAGCTGTGCAAAAGGGTGTGCACTGCATCCTTTGGTGGGGGAGCAGTCAGGGAGGACTCCCCAAGGAGAACAAACATTTGTTTCTTTACCTTGGGGCTGCATTGCAACGGCACCAGAACTGGAAAGTTGGATAAGATTGGGCTCTTAGTCACTTTCCTGTTTCATACCTTTTTCTGGGTCATTACTGACCTTGCTATAAACTAGTATCACACAGATTTGGGGGAACCCTCTTAGAGCGGAATCCTAAACTGGAGTTAGGCCGGCATAAGATAAGCCAGCAAAATTTGGCCAGCACAAGGGCCCCCATCAAGCGTGTTTGGACTATTCTCGGAGTCTGGGAGGATGGCTCACGTCTGTGTGCTGGCCTCTTTGACTCCGAGAGTGGTTCAAACATGCTTTACTGTGTCCCTTGTGCTGGCCAAACTTTGCTGGCTTAGCTTATGCCAGCCTAACTCAGTTTAGGATTGCGCCCTTGATCTGCTCTACAATTTATGCCACCTCTGATTCTTGTCCTTCAATCAGTTTCTAATCCAGGAAAGGGTGATTGCTTATGCCACAATTTCTAAGTTTACCATGGGGCAAAAGATGCTCTTTGTAGTGTCAGCCAGTTGTTGCTTTTACACTTGCAGGCATATGCAGAATTGTAGTGTCCCTTTCACACAGTAGATATAGGGTGCACTCCTAATCTGGAGTTGGGCCGACACAAGTTACTTGTGCTGGCCCAGGAGTGACGCAAAGCATGGTAAAGCAAGTTTGCAGCACTCTCAGAGTTAGGGAGGCTGGCACACAGATGTGCACTGGCCTCCCTGACTCCAAGAGCACAATCCTAACCTGGAGTTAGGCCAGCACAGTTAGTCCAACACAGTTTGGCCAGCACAAGGGACACCGTAAAGCGTGTTTGGACCACTCAGAGTCAGGGAGGATGGCGCATGTCTGTTGCTGGCCTCTCTGACTCCCAGAGTGGTCCAAACGTACTTTACAGGGTCCCTTGGGCCCGGCCAAACTTTGCTGGCCTAACTGTGTTGGCCTAACTCCAGACTAGGATTGCACCCCAAGAGTGGTTACAACTTTCAGAGGCATCACAATGTTAGACTGTAGAAAAAGAGTCTTAAAGCATCAAAGAGACTAACCAGTTGGTTTCAGCATACATTTTCGTGGACTGCAGTCCACTTCTTGGATCAGATGAAATGGACTGTAGTCCACATAACATATGCGACGATAAACTGATTAGTCTCGGAGGTGCCAGATGGGCAGGGGATAAGCCTGGGATCAGCCTTAGGAATGCACACCTCATAAGAACATAAGAAGAGCCCCACTGGATCAGGACAAAGGCCCATCCAGTCCAGCTTCCTGTATCTCACAGCGGCCCACCAGGTGCCCCAGGGAGGCATGAGACAACAAGATGCTTGCATCCTGTTGCCACTCCTTTGCACCCAATACTCTGAAGTAGCCTACTACTAATGTAAGGAGGTTGCACAATCCATCATTGCCTATAGCCCACGATGGACTTTTCTTCCAGAAATCTGTCCAATCCCCTCTTAAAGGCATCTAGACCAGATGCCATCACCACCTCCTGTGGCAAAGAGTTCCACAGATTAACTATCCGCTGGGTAAAAAAGTACTTCCTTTTATCTGTTTTAACTCTCCCAACCCTCAGTTTTAGCAGATGCCCCCTGGTTCTGGTGTTCTTCCCAGAGGATATCCCAAATGGGAGGACTCAAAAAGTTGGCTGGTTGAGTATAGTGAGGATTAAATAGCTGAGTGGAGATGAGTTAATGGGCTGTAGAATTCCAAAAGAGTTTCCTGTATTGACATATTGCAACATGGTATTAGAAGTGTTAAGGGTAAGGAGGTCCAGCAGCATGCACCTCTGACAAGCTGTGTAGAGATATGATGGCACACCATCTGCCAATGTGCGCACACATGTGTATGTACACACTCCTTCGAAAAACCATTTCATGGGAACTGGTGCCTGTTCAGGAAATGAGAACTATCAGTTCACAGCTGCATTAGTCTCACAGTGATGATGCTATTTTAAAAAAGGGTATTCAATTTGTTCATTCATTTATTTATTTCTATCCTGCCTTTCACTGAATAGGCACAATGCAGCTAACAAGAATATACAAGCATAAAAGCAATTTACAATAAAAATAGACCCAAAAATGTTAAAATTGGGATGGATGGGTGAGTGGGACTAGCTAGAGAAAAACTATTTGAGATTTTCTGGATTATAAACCCACCAGAAATGTCCATGAATGGTGCAATAACAACAATACCAGGAGTCTGAATTTAGTGCTGCAGAAGTCCAGAAATGTTCAGTTCTTATCCTTCCACAAAATGCTATCCAGAAACCTTGTTTGGGTATTCTGCCTCCAGCTGTGTGAATCTGTGTGAGTGTGTGTGTGAGTGTGTGTGTGTGTGTGTGTGTGTGTGTGTGTGAGAGAGAGAGAGAGAGAGAGAGAGAGAGAGAGAGAGAGATCTAAGCAGGCAAGGTAGCATATAAATAAATATTTGAGAAGCTGGAACTTCAAATGTCTTGTAGAAAGCTGGCGTTTTACCAGATTGCACAGGCGTATTTTTTGCAGATAGATGCTTGCAAGGTGCCCAAAACTGCCAGGACAGAACTTGAAAATGCATTCTTCAATGATGACTTCAAGGGTTGTAAATGTTTCATTATTTTGGTGCTAACTTCCCTTTCCTCTACGTAACTTTTTAAAACTTGCTGTCGTCTGCATCATATTTCAGTATCCACAACTATCCTTCCAAACTTCGCTAATAATAGGTTATAACTAGGGGTATATTTTTTACAGCTGGAATAATGCCTTCCTCTCACCCTCTGTATCCAGAGATGTAACCTTTTTATATTTTTGTAGATCTTGTTTCACGGCTTTGTACACTCATATTAAAATGGCTGGGTGTCTGCATGAGTGTTACATTAAAAGTGATTATTTCCATTATTTTTGTCCTTTCTGTCACAGTCTCACAGTTCCCAAAGGTGGTCCCAGATGGCAAAGATTCTTCATTTCTCCCTAGTCAGGCAGCACAACACACACACACACACACACACACAGAGAGAGAGAGAGAGAGAGAGAGAGAGAGAGAGAGAGAGAGACTAAGGTTGCTATCCGTTTTTCAACAGTGGCCAATAATTTGCACTACAGTGCCCTCTAGTGCCTAAGTGTTCGCCCTGCTCCCAGCTCTGCCAAGTACTGTACTAAACTTTACCCCTGTTGGTGGGAAAACAGCTGAAGGGGGGCAATTTTGTGCAGACAATTGACAAGTATAGAAAGTGCTAAGCACCTATTAGTTGCAACCTTTTACAGCTGATTTTTGTTTAAAAAATAAAAAATCTGAGGAAAGTTACACGCAATGGCATGCAATATGCAGTTTGGCCCAAGCTCTCAGCAAATGATTCTATAAGATCCTACAGGGAAGCCCTCTCGTGAGTTCTGTCACTGTCAGAAGCCCATTTGGCAGGGATTTGTGAGGGGACTTTCTCGGGGCTCAATCCTAACCAACTTTCTGGCACTGACATAGCTGTGCCAATGATGCATCCTGCAGTTAGAAGGGCTGTCACAGAGGCCTCCTCAAGGTGAGGGAATATTTGTTCCATTACCTCAGAGCTCATTGTCCTTACCCTAATGGTGGAAGGTTGGTTAGGATTGTGCCTTCAGTGGAGCTGACAGAGACAGGGCCTTTTTGGTGGCAACACCACCAGAGTTTTGATTCTGCTGTGGATGTGGCTTTCATTGTTGACAAGGCTTTCTTCTGATTCCAGGCCCAATCCTATCCTCCTCCTCACCCCCCCCCCCCACCAATGCAGCGACACCAAAAAGTCTTGCACTGCATCCTGAGGGAGGGCAGATCAGGAGGCCTAGGGAACATAAGGGAATATATTTCTCCCTGTAAGCTGCCTGTTTGTGCTATCACTGATATCATATTATGACAGAGGTGGATGTCTTGATCTGCTGCCATAGGTGGTTCAGATGAGGATCAGGGTGGGCCAAACCAGCACAGCATGCCAGGATCCTACCCCCCCTTTCCCAGCCTGGACCCACTCCTGAGGCTCCTCTGGCTTACACTAGCTAGATAGGTGGCATAAATCCAAGGGGAGCCATTGGTGCCCGGCAGGCCTACTGGGGGGGGATTAAAAGTATTTTATTTACTTCTTCCTGAATGTCTGCCTGCATTGCATAGGATGGTAGAGGATATGACTGCTTTTCAACAACAATAAAAAAGTTCACAGAGTGGTTTATGTACATAAATAAACAGCTCCTTGTCCCAAAAGAACTCACAGTGTTGTAAAAGGTGCAGAAGAAAAACCTGCTAACAGCCACTAGAAAATAACCTATGCTGGATGAACAATATTGACTGCATCAGAGTCACCCAAGTTTGTCAGTGCTTAAACCTGTAATCCTTTTATAACAAATTCAGCCATTCACATTTGTCCTGAACAATAAATAATTTTTTCAGATATCAGCAAATTACATTCATCTTCAAAAATATTACTTGAGATTTACCCTCAGCAGCCAGTTGGATTAATTTAGGAGTTCCCTGCAGCTTCTCCAGCCAAGCTTACTTATGGTTTCCAGTGTCCAGCAAACACAGCATCATTTATTTTATGTTTCTGTCCTCCTTTTCTGCCCATACCACTGCAAGGAAGTGAGCAACAATCTACAACAAGCAATTACAACATGATCAAATGGCAATCATACAATCAGCCAAGAAGTAAGCAATAAACATATCTATACATACTAAAGCCAGAACAAGCAACAAAAAAAGAGTAAAAACATCAAACAAGCACAAACCACTCAATTAGCCTGAAGATCTCAGAGACAGCATTGTCTTAGCCTGCTGCTTCAATCTTAATAATGAGGGCGCCAAACAAATATCACTTGGGAGGGAAGGAGGAGGTTCCTCATCTCAGCGCCACCAAGAACAGCTCTATCCTGGGTAGATCTCTGCTGCCCTCAGATAGCAGTGAGAGATGAAACAGGGCCCTCCAGCAATGACGCAAGTGAGCATGTACAGGTGGGCCTCCCATTTTCTACCAATGATGCACTAGAGATTGCATTTCTACCAACGTTGCTGTAACGCATCATTGGTAGAAAATAGTCCACGGATCCTATATCCACAGATTCAATTATCCATGGATGGGGGAGGCTTACTTTCCTTTATTCTTACTTTGGGTTGCTGAAAAACCTTCTTGCTGGGGGGGGGGTAAGAACCCTAAACATAGGGTTTCCTCTAATCCATGGTTTCAGGTATCCAAGAGGGAGCCAGAAATCTATCTCCTGCAGATACCGGGGCACTCCTGTAAGTTTGCATGAGTAAATACAGCCTTTAAGATCCCTGTAATTCCAGTAGTGAGGCTATGTCACAGAAATACAGAAAGGTATTCATTCCATGATACATGCACATGGGGAGCCTCATATGCTACATTCAGCAGCAGTGTGGAAACTGGGGAACCAGAAGTCAGCTGTGTTCAGCAGCTGTTGTGAATGAGCTTGTACTTCTTTTGTGCTTCTCAGAGACTGTGTGTTCTTCCGTGACGGAGCATGTCCTTGCCCTCAGTTATGAAAATGTCTTTTCCAAAGCAGACGCTAACCTTGTTGCTTGTTTCTCAGCACTTTCTCACAGCAGACTGCTACCCTTTTTCTAGTTCACAGCCCCTTCCAGCTATTACAGTATATCTCTTCTCATTGGGTTTCTCAACCCTCTTGTCTCCTGAAGAGAGAGAATTTTACTTCAGAATGCCAGGTGCAAGGGAGTGGCAACAGGATACAGGCATCTTGTTGTCTCATGTGCTCCCTGAGGCACCTGGTGGGCCACTGTGAGATACAAGAAGCTGGACTAGGTAGGCCTTTGGCCTGATCCAGAAGGGCTCTTCTTATGACAGTGACCAAAATGATTACTGGGCTGGGGCACTTCCCTTATGAGGAAAGGCTAGTGTTTAGAGCTCTTCGGTCTAAAAAGAAGGCGCCTGAGGTGGGACAGGAGGATTGAGGCATACTGTACAAAATTATGCATTGGATGGATAGAGTGGATATATATGACTCCAAACTAGGAATACTGTTATACTTCTTTTTAAAAAAAATGGGGGGGGGAGTGGCAACTATCTGCAAAGCGATCTCCTGGCCACTTCCATCAATTTGCAGTGGCTTCTAGAAAATTTTCTTCCATTTTATTTTAATTCTAAGTGGTGTGTTTTTTCTCTGACAAGCACCAGCTTGGTAACATGATTTTGTCAGGAGATGTGTGGATTGTCTACCACGTCACTATTGTAACATAGAGCATCTTCATTACTCCTGAGACTAACCTACACAGCAGTGGAAGCAGCAGGTTGACTTATAGTAGTCCACATTTGTCAGCATGGGTTTCTATGAGCATTTTAGGGAAGCAGAAGTCTACCCAATTAGGGGCCCAATCCTATGGGCCTTCCCACCAGTGGTATGTGTGTACAGCCATCCCTGGGTATCCCGAATGCTATAAAGCAAGGAACCCCAGTGGGAAGGCCCATGCTGCCCTGCTGCCACCACAGATGAGGTCTCAGTGCCTGATGACAAACATGCAAGCACCAGTGGGCACTGGGGTAAGGGGTGGGATTCCTGGGTGGGGGAGCCTGACCTGGGAGGGGCCTGGGCCTGGCGGTGGCCTTCTCCACCGGATCCTATGCCCCATGTCAGGCTGAAAGTCCAACCAAAATAGCTGGTGCAAACTCAAGGAACCCCATTGCAAAAACTGGGTCTTCACTCAGGATAAGGGGATGAATGTCCCTTTCCCCCAGGGAAGCCTCCAGCAGTTGCCCCAGCACCACAGGATACAGCGGCAGTCATTTCAGTGCCTCTGCTCCTCTGGGCACGGCGGCAGATAGGAGTGGGCTATAACTCTTCTACATCCTTCTGCTATACTGATTTAAGTCATAACAATACAGGCGGCCTGCGTTATCCATGGGCTCAACATCCACAGATTTCAGTATCCAAAAATGCCAACCCAGCGCCCCAACCCCAACCCCAAGCCTGGAGCACAGCTCCTATCGGGTCCAGAGGCATTCTGAACCCCGCAGAGGCCGCCTGCGTCCACCCAACAATATTGAGGGCTAGCTGCATTTCATTTTTAAAAACAATTTCTCTCCTGCAGCCAGGAAGGGCCCTGTCAATAGCAAAGTTCTGCATCTACAGTGTGATAATTGTGTCCACTATGATAGTGGGAAAGTACACCCACATCTTCTGTGGACATTTCAAAAATATCTTATCATCTGAGTCATGCTGTAAAGTAAGAACTGGAGGAGATCAAAAAGATGACTACAAACGTCAGTGGCCACCAATTATGAAGTTCACACACAGCTAGTATTAAGTTCATTGAACTTCCCTATATATTTGCTTTTCTTTCACTCCCTCCATTCTAAATAAGGGAGATTTGAATAGAGGAAATAGCTGTTGTGCCTGCAAGCTGGTTTTTTGATTTATTTATTTTTAGCTAGTACTCTTGGAAAGATTCTAACTGCAGAAAACAGGAGCTGTGAATCAGGAACAAAAGTAAACAACAGGTACATTTTAAGAATTGAGATGGTTTACAGCAGAGGGGGTAATGCCACTG
>JAJKFI010000005.1:6047178-6074058 GCA_029204185.1 Lerista edwardsae
ATGAGCTGCACCTGCCCAAATTCCTGCTTCTATACAATGGTTAAAGGTATAGGTACTCTGTCCCAGTTTGAATTTGGAAACCCTATGTATTAGGGTACTTCTCTCCCACACACACACATTTTTAAAATACCAATACTGTCAAAAGCCACACATTTGGCTAACATATTCTTAGTTGTAACATTTTCAGCATAAAACCATGATTTATTTTGTTTGGCTGAGCAGTTTATGAATTGTATGTGTGCAATTTTTTGGCATTTCGGTGCTGTTGGGAGGGCTAGATAGAGTTTGCTTTTGTTTTCTTTAAAAGATCTCCAGATTGTCAAGTACTTGCAGAACTGGGAGCCTTTTAAAAATAAGAATACTAAATATGGTAAGCCTTCCTTTGTGATGGAAGCGTGATCTCCAGCATTTCTACTGCTAAGCTTATTGCACTGTAGTTCAGTGCACTTGTGGTTAATTACACTTGCTAGAGATGTGTTAATGATACACCTGTCACTATCACTACGTGACAGCTGAGAAGCAGCAAGCTGCTTGATGAGTAATCCTAGCCCTGACCTGAGTATCATCCTTCTTTGTCAGACCAGCTTTCCAAAATTCCTAGACTTTCACACACAAGAATTGGCCTCATATGTCACTGCTGAGGAGAAATAAAATCCAACAACCCTATAAAATATGGCTTAAGAAGAAGAAGAAACTTCATAGGGACGACTGAAGCTCTACTCAGGGGAAAGGGAAATATGTCCTCTTACGCTGAGACCTCCAGCCAACTCTTGTCCAGCATTGGTGCTGTGTAGGCCATGCAATCCCGCTGTGCCAGCACAGCCATTTGGCGCCCCCACATTATAGGGGCTTTGTTTTCAGTTCTGCAATCTGTGTAAGCTCTTGCCTGGGCCTGCCAGCTCCTCCCCCCTTGGGCCTGACCATGGTCATTTTCCTTCTTGCCCTTTTCCAGCCAATCTGTTTCCTCCTCCCTTTTTGCATTTTTCTTCCTGTCATCATTCTTTCCCCTCATTCTCGTTTCTGCTCACTTGTAGAATGCTGTCCTTCTTTCTGCCCACCCCCCTCCTAGTCTGCCACCTGCGTTTGAGGGCTCCCTTGTGCTGTGCCTCCCACTTCCCAACTGATTACTCCAGCTGGAAGTGGGCGTTGCCTCCCAGCTGATCGGCAGCATCTTTGTGTTGCTGCGGTTGGCTCCAAGGGACACAGGCTGTCAGACCTGTCCCATTCACAGGGTCCACAATGGTGGTGCTGATTTTGTGCTAGTGATGGGGAGTGTGGATTCCCACACGTCATACCTTATTCTATTTAGATGAGGCAAGAAATCCAACACATGCTAAGACGGGGGTTCCCAACATATTTTGCACTGGGACCCCCTTTTTAGGCACGACAACCTGTCAGGACCCCCCTAAGACCTATGGCAGGAAGTGATGTCATTAAGCAAGAAGTAAAGTCATTTTTAATAAATCACACTTTTTGAAAATCAAAAGAACTCCACATCCTTTTCAGAATGTTCTGCATGCTTTATATCTGAGGGCATAATCCTCTGATGGCCGTTGGGCCGATGCAACATGCTTATGTTGGCCCAACATCACTAGTGCCAATGTACTAATCTAAAACTGGTTACCCTCACCTGGGAACACAGCTGAACTGCAGAAAGCATGGTGAGCAACACTGCCGGGTCTGGCAGCTATGCACACTACAGTAAGGGCTATTATACCTAGGCTACCTTCAGGAATATTCTAAGGAACCAAATGTTCAGAACCACCACCACCCCAAAAGCTAGAAGGGCTATGCAAGGTACCTTTCGGAAAGCTCCAGCCAATCAGAGGCCTCAGACCTCTAATTAACATGATCTGAAGGCCTAGCAGTCCTAACCCAGGTGCCTGCTCATGAGAACGTTTCTCTCCTAATATAGAGAGGCACAGACCTTCCCTTCAAGATGGATTCCTGAATACTTTAAAAATGGAGTCTTCATATCAAGATTTCATAACTTCCCTACAGCAGACAATGGTGGTGATACACTGCATGTAGTTCCCTCACTCACTTGGCAAGAATGAGTTGCATGTTTTACCAAAGTTCTGGTAATGAGGGGGGGGACGGACCCTTACACACCTGATCCTGCTCACCTTTAGCCTGCTTAGTGAGCAGGTCTCCCTAGACCGCTGATCAAGGACTGAAATCCCCAAGGTAACTGCTGCTATCTGAATCCAAGAGCAAAGATCTAGAGGTCCTATTCTTATTTTACCTTTCAGTACCGGGCTTGGCAATGCCGTTTGGATGCGTTACCCTGGGAGATAAGAAGGATTATAACCAGCCATCTGAAGTGACTGACAGATATGACTTGGGGCAGGTCATCAAAACGTAAGTATCCTGCTACCCCCTATTCTTTTGCTTTTGTTGGGGGGGGGGAGTTCACTAAACAGTGCATCATGTATCTAAGCCAGAACGGATAACGTAGCACAAAACTGCCAATGTCAACCAATCTAGCACAATATAACATCGCCATTTTAGTGGTGGTGCCACCACTGTGTAATTCCCTTCCCATGGATATTTACCATGAAGTGTGTGTTACCCTTTTTTAAAAAAAATCACATTCTTAAAACCTTTTTTATTTTTAATCAACTGATTTTAATTATTTTTTCAATCTATCTGCTGCTGCTTTTAGTGTTGGATGCTACCATTGCTGTGGTTTGTTTTATTATTTTTAAACTCCTCAACCCTTGTGAGAACATTGTCTGGAAAGGTGGGGAATAAATACAGGAATGCCTAGTCTTTCATTGTTCTGCTCTTTCAACCGTTTTCAGTTATAACCACATTTCAAATTCTGTCCACATGCTTTTTGCTTTTGTCTGATTTCATCCAACTTTCCACAAAGTTTGTTGACATTCTTATGCTTCTCTTTTCTTCCTGTTTAGGTTTTGCATGCATTTGCATGTGTTATATAGTTATTTTTTGCCAGCTAAAATAAATTTGCCAGCTAAATAAGGCTATGGTTTGACACCCATCCATTTTTGACTTTCATCCATGATCTAGTAGTCCCAAACCAGATGAAAGTATAAGGTACTGTTGTATATAACAAATAAAATACAATAAATAATAATAGGGGTCTGCAGGTAGCTATAGCTGGGAAAGAGCAAAACATCAGGTTTGTAGCAGTCACGGGGGAGGGCTTGCTTCTGATGGTTCCTGAGAGCACGTTTAGAACCAATGGATTGAAACTTCTGGGAACATGGACATGAGGAATAATTTCCTAACTGTGAAGGCTGCCCCAATGCTGGAATGGTCTTCCTCATGATGTTATGGGCTCTTCCTCATTGGAGGTTTTCAGCAGAGATTGGATGGTTATCTGTCAGTTATGCAGTAGTCGCCTGCACTGAGCAGGGGGTTGGACTAGATTAACTCAAAGTAAAGGTTCCTTCCCTTATTATTCTTGGGAAGATTGATTGACTAAACTAAGCACTGTCCCTCTTGCGCAACTGAGTGTTCCAGCCCTTACATAGGAACATTTTTCATGGCAAGATGGCTGTTCTTTCCCCAGGGAGGAGTTCTGTGAGATATTCCGTGCCAAGGAGAAGACAACAGGGAAGCTCTATACATGCAAGAAATTTCTGAAAAGAGATGGGCGCAAAGTGCGGAAGGCAGCAAAGAACGAGATCATCATCCTGAAAATGTGAGTTATGAGCATTCACAGTCATAGGTACTCAAGTCTTTGCATCTCAGCCTTTTACCAACAGCAGAAGCTAGTGATAGTCAGATCACATCTGCTGAACAAAGAAATAACCCAGGCTCATTTGATGTAATGTCATTACAAGGATGGCATCCCCAAACACAATGAAGTCTATGTCATCCACAACTGTATCCAAAACTAAGGGTGCATACAGTAGTACAACATTTTAGTGTTGAGGCTATGGTGGAAGCATACTTGTATTTTGGGTGCGTGGACTGTCTTCTCTCCTTGATCACACTCAGGGAAAACCTGCTTCTCAGTGGAAGCTGTACTTACTATTATTGATTGGCTGGCCCATCTGAAGCCCCACCTATTCTTAGTTGGCACTTGTTTAAGTCACTAAATCACCACCTTTCTCCTCCACCCTTTCCGTGCAGCAGCTTTTAAACTGAGGGCACAATCCTAACTAACGTACCAGGGTAAGGGCAAGGCAGCTCTGAGGTGATGGAACAAGCATTCCCTTACCTTAAGGAAGCCTCCGTGACCACTGCAGAATATAGAACATTGGCACAGCTATATCAGTGCTAGAAAGAGTCCATGCTGAAACACCTAAAATATACACTTGGCATGAATGAAAGGGGGGTTGTAACCTCTGACCCCCCTACTCGCCCACTCGATTTGAACCCGCAGCTTAGTGGGAAATACCTTGGTAGGTCAAATCCGCTGCCACGAGCCCAGGTATCAGGTTACCAGAGGAGTTTCCTGGGCTAAACTCCTCTCCACTGGAATCCAGAACAAGGCAGATTGATTTATGGAAAAGATTTTATTAACAGTTTGCTAACCATAAAAGGGGTTGTAAAACACAGCCTAGGAAGATACAGAACAAAATAACCATAAACCTGATGGGGTCTTGCTCCCACTCAGATCCTTTCTCAATCTCCTCACTGCTAGGCCTGTCCCAGCAGCAGCCCCTCTGTCTCCTCACAGAGCTGCTCTCCCTGTGACCATTTTGTAGCGAAGCCAGCCGGAAAGAGAGTGAGACTCTGCTAGTCCTAGGATCCTTAGCTGGATCCTTAGCTGGAAAAATAACTGATTGGTTGGCAACCTTGACACGTGATCTGTTCCTTCTACCTCCCCCCAGCTGGGACATCCTTAGAGTAACAGATTAGGCCCTTGGAAATGCACTTTAACAAAGTAAGTAAACAGAAAGTATAAAACAGAAATAGGTACATGAAACATAACTGTTTCATCACAACACTTTTCAAAAATTCCGTGCCAAACAAATAATTGAGCTGGGGGAAAAACCTCGCAAGACCCTTGAACACAAAAATAAAACATTCAGGCAGTCAACCTGAATCATGTGGAGAGAGGCAAAGAGGACAGAATTGGATGTGAAGGCTGTATGTAATCAGAAGAGCTAAAGTGAGTGCGGGAGAACAATGCTCACCCTGCTGTATAAAAACCCAAACCCTTTCCTGTTATGGAAAGGTATGTCTCTACCACTCAACCAGTTCTCTTCTAAAATGACTGGCCTTGTGTGCTAGCACATCATGTACATGACTCTAGATCATCAGAGCACACTTTGTTGCTCCTTTTGCCTATATGTTTACAGAATCAATTCTGCATTGCCAGTAATTAAATTGATTGTGCTGTAAGTATAATTGGGGGTGGGGTGGGGTTCCCAGCTTTTTCTAACAGCCAGTTTCTGGCCTCTGGATACATTGTAAAGCCTTTGCCAAATCCCTCTGGTGCTATGAAAGTAAGAATGTTGTTATTGTGTCTTTGACCAGAACATTAGCTGTATTTTTAAAGAAATAAATAATGGCATAGAATTCAAGGCTACAGACCATTGAATTCAGTCACTTCATGGAATACATCTGTAACAATTTCACTATTTCTTCAATGACAGTTTCTGATTTGCCCTGGTTAGAAGGAACGTGTTGGCAAGGAACACTTGGAGTGTGAAAATAGAATTCCATTTAAAACAGGCTAGATTTCTACTCTGCAGGTTCAAATCTGAAGTACATCTACATCTGTGCATTACTAAGCAGTGCATCCCTTGTTGTTATTTATATTGCACAATCCATACAGAATGTGTTAGCACTCCAAGATGGTCTACACCACCATGCAAAGTAAGCCGTGGTTTCTGAGGGGTCTGCGGATTTGGGGTGCACTTCACCTCAAGTCTGCCGCCACTGCCTCCCTCCAGCCTGCCACAGTTGTGACCCTCAGTAATCTGCTTTCCACTCCCCCAAGTGAGAAGGAGATCATCCCCTTCCTTACCTTGCTCCTCATGCAGTTTCCTTAAAGCGGAAAGTGCAGGACTCCCGGCTTTATTTAGAGACAATGCAAACGAAGGAGGAGCCACTCTTCGTCCCATTGTCCAATGGCAGCAGAGAACAGAGGGCTCATGACCATAGAGGAGAATTCCCCCATTGGAGTCCAAGGATTGAGGATGCTGGGGATCCTGGAGCTGAGAGGCAAGTTATCCAGCAGACAGCCAAGTATCAAGTTGGCATTTTTCAACAGTATGTCTTCATGGCAGAATGCTTTATGCCTGCACTACTGAGTTCAAACAGAGGCAAAATCTTTCCCCAGCACCTGCCGGCACCCTAAGGACATACTGTTCTGGATAGGGCAGGGACTGTTAAAGGATGTAAGGTAGTTGCAGAGTCTCTGCAGTTAATGGTATACCCTGTTCCTTGCTGCAAATACATCTTCTGAGTGCCACATTGCAAGGGGATGTTGAGAAGCTTTAAAAGATGCAGCGAAGAGCTAATCCTGTGAGGCAGGGCTGAAGGAATTTGGTTCATTTCACCTGAAAAGGGAGATTGAGGGTGTAGGTGAGACAGTTTCCAGAAAAAGATAGTTATTCACCATATCCACTGACAACAGAACAAGGACTTGGCTTTAAATTGCATAATCATAGAAGCCATGTGGAAATAAAAGTTATTCATCAAGGGTATAGGATTCTCCCCTAGGCAGTTTTCAAGGAAGGTTTCTAACTGTCAAAGATACTCTGGCAGTGGACTCCTATTTTAAGGCAGTAACAGTGCAAGCTTATGGATGTATACTCAGAAGTAAGTCCCATTATGCTCATTGAGGCTTATTTCCAAGAAAGTGTGCATAGAATTGCAGCCTCAGGACTCAGAGCGCAGTCCTCAACTGGAGTTAGGCTGGCATAAGCTAAACCAGCAAAGTTTGGCCAGGACAAAGGCCACCGTAAAGCGAGTTTGGACTACTCTCGGAGTCAGGGAGGATGGCTCACGTCTGTATGCTGGCCTGTCTGACTCCGAGAGGGGTCCAAACATACTTTACAGTGTCCCTTGTGCAGGCCAAACGTTGCTGGTTTAGCTTATGCCGGCATAACTCAGTTTAGGATTGCACCCTCAATCCTGAGCTCATTCCACTGATTCTGGATGTTGTAAACATGCCATAAAGCACTGTTACGGCACCCAGAAAGCAAGCAGCACTGGTGCTGAGCCAGTGCCAGTCAGCGCTGAACCTCAGTGCTGCAAAGACAGACAGACAGCACTCCTGCAACACTGGCTGGCAGTGAGTACTGTCAGGCAGAGCGGAGACAGGGAGTGGGTGGAACAGAGCAGAGGGAGGGAAGGATTAGGTCTGTGAGGGGGATGGGGACAGCAGCAGCCTCTGCCTCTGAATCATAACCCCCTCCTGACCCAGGCAGCCCAACACAGATCCCCTTGGCTCTGCGCCTGCTCAAACATGAGCACAGAGATGAGGAGAGCCATTGGCACTGCAGCGGCATTACCTGGAGACCTTGACAGTGGCCTCGGTGGTCACAGGATCCAGCAGTCACCATATCGGCGCCACTGGAACTCTGGGCACTGCCGGCTTTTGGATTGGGCTGCCCGTCTCTTGTAACCTCTAGCTTTTGTCTTCCTTTCCTTTTCCTGCAGGGTGAAACACCCCAACATTCTGCAACTGGTAGATGTGTATGTCACCCGAAAAGAGTACTTCCTTTTCTTGGAGCTGTAAGTAGATGCTGCCTGGAACACCTAAGGTACTACAGAGATCCTCTCCTTGGTCTCCTGGGTTGTTCCAGTGAGGATGTGCATGTGAACCATCTAATTGCTCCTTCACACAACGTGTATCTGAAAGGTTCCTTTCCAAATAGTTGTCAAAAGCTCCTTTGGATCATCAGGAGACCATACACTCTTTGCTTTTCACTCCCTCTCCACATTATTCATGATTTTATATAGACCCCAGTCACCATGTGCAGTATTTTTTATCTATTACTGATGTAAAACTATTTTTGGTGCAAAAAATAAAACTATTTATGGTGTGGCCAAGTGATGAGTCATTAGGAGATTCATTAGGTGATTCATTAGGAGAGGTGATACAGATTGCATCAGTGGAAGATTGTAGGAAGGTAAGATTTGGGGAGCCCTTTCACCCTGAGTCTGCTGTCACCACCATTGCCATCCTGCCACAGATGCACCCCACACT
Source organism: Lerista edwardsae (assembly GCA_029204185.1). NCBI lineage: Eukaryota > Metazoa > Chordata > Lepidosauria > Squamata > Scincidae > Lerista > Lerista edwardsae. The sequence goes on from JAJKFI010000005.1 coordinate 6,055,319, forward strand.
CAGTGATGTCATTCAGGGGGAATGGACCAGAACGGGCGTTCCGGATCCTAACGGGCTCTGTGGCTGGTTCCGGGTTCCCAACAAGTGCCAATCAAAAGTGAGTTCCTGTTCCTAAATCATCTGAATGACACCACTGCCCACACTGATCCCACCCACTAAAAACAAGCAGAAAGTGGATAACCCACCTTGTTGCTGTGCTGCTTGTGTGGTTTCTTCAAACACAGGAATGCAGGACTTCCAGTTTTATTTACAGGGACTGGGTGAACAAAGAAGCACCTTAATTTGCACAGTCCCTTTAAATTGAACATGGAAGTAATACATTTCCACAGCTGGAAAAAACCATGTGAGGAGCATGGTAAGTGGCAGCTCTTTAAAAAAAATTGTGTAGAGGTGGTGAAGTGGCATTGAGCTGTGTTCCAGGTTATGTCACTGCTGGGTGTTGTGATGCTTCCATTGCAGGACCATGGCATCAGTGGTGCAGTTTTGGATGCCCATTTCTCTTTCCTTTTCTGCAGAGCCACTGGCCGGGAGGTATTTGATTGGATCTTGGACCAGGGTTACTATTCAGAACGTGACACCAGTAATGTCATCAGGCAGGTGCTGGAGGCTGTGGCATACCTGCATTCACTCAAAATCGTACATAGGAACCTCAAGGTAATTTGGTCCCCGCCTCTCTCTCTCTCTCTGCTAGACTGTGCTGCACAAATGTCTGAGCCAATTATCTGCTCTCTATTACCACCTTGCTTGCTCTTGCTTTTATTTAGAAGTGGTCATGAGCAAATATAACAAAGCTGCCTATTCCCAACTTTTCGTTCTCACTGTTCTCTGTGGCTCAGTCAAAAATCCAATCCATATTTCTTCTATATCCACACTTTCCCCCCAAATATTATGTGCCTTGCTCTGCCCAACAGAATCACACATTTATGTGGGTGTGAGGGAGTCACATTTACATTCATCAGTTTGCTAGAGGTTTCTCTTTTCTTCCTCTTTTGCCCCTGCAGCTGGAGAATTTAGTGTATTACAACCGCCTGAAGAACTCCAAAATTGTAATCAGTGACTTTCACCTGGCCAAGCTGGAGAATGGCCTCATCAAGGAACCATGTGGAACCCCAGAATATCTAGGTAAGAAATAGCATGGTGATGAGTACTAGGATGATGCTTTCATCAAAGGACACCCCTCAAAGGGAAAATAAGTATCCATATATCTGTGTCCTTCCACTAGTTCTTGGCCATAGCTTCTCCTGATAGCTTGTGCATTTGGATTAAACACAGAGGGCACTGCTCTCTCCAGGAGACCAGCTTATTAGCTTTCATGATGGAAAAAAATACAACCCATTTTAACTGATTTTGACACTCCAGTGAAAATATTTTGTCTCTAGGTCAATGTGAGTATGCTGAAATGATGAGTGTTTTCGAGAACTCAACTTCATCTCTGTATTAGAAATTCATCTCTGTTCTTCCCTTTCCCAATCGTACCATGGAAAGCTATTATAACAGGAAGAAAGGTCATAGCCCAGCTTAGCCTAGCCCTCTCTGTATTTTGCTAGTGTCTGTTTGCAGAGAGAGAGAGACTTTCCTGCACTTTCATTCTGACGTCGTATAGTCTTAGGAAGTATGTTATATTTCTAAATACGTAATTCAACTATGATTGCGACAGTTTCTTTTTAATCATAAACCCTGGAGCTTTGTTGTATGGGGATGTTTAACAGGGACAGAAGCCTTTCCCTGGAATAGCACTCACTTTTGTCCTTGCAGCTCCCGAGGTGGTCGGACGCCAGCGATATGGGCGGCCTGTTGATTGCTGGGCTATTGGAGTGATCATGTATATTCTGTAAGTAAAAAAGGATGAAGACACAGGGGTCCTCAACCTAACAAATTAATTATGCCCTGGGGGGCGGGGGGGGAGAAGTAGAAGAGAACAAATTGAACAGGAACTAGGAACTAGTTATTGAAGGACAATGATCTTCCCTTGAAACTGAATAGGTAGTGTATGGCCAGGGCCTTCACCTGCTAAACCACACATCTACCATCTTTGAAAGTTCAAGCATCTGATTGCCCTTCTACACCTAATCTTCCCTTACTCTGTCGGCAGCTTATCAGGGAATCCGCCCTTCTATGAGGAGATGGATGAAGATGACTATGAAAATCATGACAAAAATCTGTTCCGTAAGATCTTGGCTGGTGACTATGAATTTGACCCTCCTTATTGGGATGACATCTCACAGGCAGGTAAGGATCCCTGCAGGAAAGTGTATGGGTGGCACAGCTTCAAATTCTGAAGAGGAAATACAGCCTCAATACAAATTGGACAATATTCCCACTGGCAACTGTCCCACCTGATTCCTTACATCTCATGGTGACAGAAGCATAGATAGCAGTTCATGCCATTCTTGGGCACTTTGAGATGCCTCTGCCTTGACTGTTTTGTTCTCAGAATGTGACCTTCCCACGAAGTGAATGTAGGAAGCTTCAGTTCGCTTATAGGGCAGATGGAGAGAAGGCTGTTTAACCATTCCCTGTCCAGTTACCTTTCCATTCAGAACTGGGTGCTCCACAAATTGCTTCTTCAGTCGAAGCATAAAAGATGAGCATCTTTCCACAGATGGAAAGCTTTCCAAGGTGGAATGAAGCAGTCCCTACTATCCTACTAGCAAATGAAATTGCTCTTCATTTGAAACTTCAGGAGACTGTTACATGTCATGACTGTTACCTGTGTAATGTCTCATAATTTGGCCCAACGATACCACAGCTGAATTGCTTCATGAGTAGGTGGCCGCCACACACTCACTGTACAGTGCTGTTCTACTGCAACCATCCACCCCATCCCAAGCAACTGACAAGTAGCTTTCCTCCTATCCTTTTCCAGCCAAGGACCTGGTGGCTCGCCTGATGGAGGTTGACCAAGACCAGAGGATTACAGCAGAGGAGGCTATCTCCCATGAATGGTAAGGTCTCCATTGCTGCTCCTGATTAATGAGAAATGAGCTTTCTTTCAACCGTAGAACCAAGCCGAAGTGAGGAGCCAAATGTAGAGCAATAAGATGAGGAGGGACTTGTAATTCAGTACTGTTCTGGGTGTAAGAAGAAAAATCATGGAAGATCCTAGGGGTAGAATGCAGTGGGGTAATGTAGATGAAGGGCAGGAAAGAAAGTATTACAGACTTTTACGGCATTCAGTATATAGACTAGTTTTGGCTGTGAATGGAACAGCATGGCAATTGCTGGCTTTGGGAATGGCAAGTGGCCTTTTCATTTACACCCCCAACCTCCAGCATTGGCCAGTGAGCAACACCAAACAAGGAAGTGAGACCAAGGCATGGTTGTTATCAAGTGGTGCTATTCATTGCCGTATTTTCTATTTCCAGGATTTCTGGCAATGCAGCTTCAGACAAGAACATAAAGGATGGAGTCTGTGCCCAGATCGAGAAGAATTTTGCCAGAGCAAAATGGAAGGTAACGTTTACCTGCACTTGGTGCTGCTGGCAAGCAAGGCTCCTCTCTTGCACTTGAGAAAGCCTGAGCTAGCCTCTCAATGTTTCTCTGAGTTGTGCCTTTGCCTCCAACTCTTATGGGTGTTGGTTTTATTTCTGGAAGACTATCCAGATTTGCAAGAAATGAGGTCAGCCTCGAGAACCGCCAGGTAGGAGAAGGAAACTTACAGCACTTACAGTGGCCCCATCACTAGTATGGTATAGTAGCTAAACTGCTGGGTGTGGCTATAGTGGCTGCTTATGGGAAGCCCGGGTTCAAATTCTCATACACCTCTGAAGCTCACTGGATAGCCTTCAGGAAATTGCACCTCAGTCTAAATTCTGATTAACTCTAATTAAGAGGATAGTTGGGAAGCTAGATCACTGCATTGAGCTTTGTGGAGGAAAGACAGGAAATAAATAGTTAACACAATCTGGGTTCTTAGACGCATAAAATAAAATCTTTTTGTATATAAGATACAAAAGGAGTGTATTGATACAATTGTGTCTGAGCCTCCTCTGTGGATCCAAATCAGCCCCCTGGTTTACTAAGGAGTAGGTGGCAATGAAATGACTGGATAGACACATTGAGCAACGGTGGAGGAAGATTCACAATGAGACGTCTCAAACATGGGCTCGAGCCCATTATCAGGCCTACTCTGCGGCAAGGACAGGAGCAGACTTAGTCCTCTGCCACCACTGCATCTGTGGGAAGTTGCTTAGAGAAACTATTTCAGGTGCTGTAGAATCTCATATCTGGACCCACAGGAAAGTGTGGAAGACACCTTAGCATCCCACTGTGACCATGGTGAAATGGAATGTAGTCCAGAAAACCTTGTGCTGAAATAAATGTTAGTCTTTAAGATGCCACAGGATTTTTTTATTATTTAAAAAAATTATTATTATTATTTATTATTACGAATGAGGCTGCAATCCTATACACATTTTCCTGGGAGTAAGCCCCACTGGATATAATGGGACTTACTTCTGAGTAGACATGCATAGGATTGTGCTCTGAGTGGAAAACTCTGAACTGCCAATTTTTTAAGATGCCAAGAATGTTCAACAATAAGACATACTCCAATCATTATGGAGTCGGATGAATCATCATGAGATGAAACAACAAAGTATGAGAGCTGTACTTGCTTTCTAATGCCCTAACCTTGAGGATATTATAGAGAATCTCTTTTTTCAAGTGTTTTTCTGCAGTCACAAGCGCTGAAAGAGCACTTAAAAATAAAGCTGAGATTCTCCTGTGCTAACACATTGAGGTAAAAAAAAAAAGGCAGGAGATTAATAAAGTTTGAATTGGTAATGTCAGACTGTGGAAGGGAAGAGGGTACATGACAGAGATGTGGTGTCCTTGTACCAAGATGCCAGAGTAAGTGGTGATTATGTTGGCCTCTTTATCAACCATCTCTTCCCCCAAACTTGCAGAAAGCTGTTCGAGTGACCACAATGATGAAGAGACTCCGAGCACCAGAGCACACAGATGGAGCAAAGCCAACAACTCTCGCCGCTGCTGCCGCTTCAGCGACAAACAATGCTGCCACGACAGAGACCGCTGCTGCCACCGCCACCGCCACCGCCCCCCTGCAGCCTAAAGCTGAAGCAGACAGCGCAGCAGCAGCAACCGAGACAGCCCCAGCAACAGCGGTAGCCCCAGCTACCGCAGCAGCACACTCAGAAACGACGCCAACCGCTCCCACAACTACAGAAGAGGCTCCAGCAACGACAGTGGCAGCCCCAACTACGTGTAATGGGGAAGAAACTACCAGTCCTAGTGCCACCCCAGAGTCCCAGAATGAGGAGACTGGCTGAATTGGAGGGGTGCAGGGCAAGGGTGGGATTGTACCTCTCTTTGATGTATTTCTCTTTGTAAATAGTCACTGGCATGGTATCCCAAATTCTCCTGGCCTCCCAACCAACCCCTCTGCGTGTGGCTGTCAGTCTGTCTGACTCTATATGTCTCCAGCTAGGTGCCAGCAGAGTTTCTATTTTTTATGTGACAGAGTCCAGAGTGACCCTGATGGGCCCAGGTAGAGATGGTGGTAGAGGCCTGCATGAAATTCTCTTTTCCCTCGCCACACATTCCTTTGTTGCTTTTTCTTTGTCCCATTTGGAGACCTTCTCTTACTACATGCTGCCCCCAGGGAATTGTCATGGACCATCATTCCCCTGCTAACTAACCAGCTTGATGGCTTTTTGGAAACTGGAAGAAGTCAAATTGGAAGGTGGGCCAGCCAGATCAGAAACAGTAGGCATGCCCTTCAGCTACCCACTCTACTGTACTGTGGAGGGAGGGGTATGAAATCAAGGCCCCTTGTAAAGCAGCCAAGAGTGTTACTGGGTGATGCAGAGATCCACACACTGCAATTGCAGATTGAGTGGAATTCTTATCCATATAGGATGCATGTGTGAATTCATGTGTTCAGTTGTTGGCAAGGCCTTCCACAGCAGTTCACCTCCATGTCCCCCATATGTCACACACGTATGTGAACAAAGCTTATGCAGATCCATGTGCAGTGTGACTGTGTGTTTGACCCTCCGCAGAAATGTCAAGAGGTTGACACAAAACTGGGGTATAATATAACGTATGTTTGCCTGTGTGGAAACAATCCTTTCTGAGGATAAGGGGGAAATTCTGTACTGAAAAGCAAGTGGTCTATGAGCAGGCGGAGACAAAGAGAGGAAACTGCTTTTTGTTGTTGATGTTTTTAGATTTTCCAACTTCTCAAGAACTCAGGGAAAATAAGAATGTTATATGGTTGTGTCTCATGGGAGCCTTGTAAAGGAGTGTCCTGATTATCAGTTGTAGCTTTGGCGAAACAATGCAGCAGACAAGGTTGATGCATAGTGTGAACTCCAGATCAGCGGACAGATGCAGTATGGACAGAGCCAAACTAGATATCATGTGAGAGTCCCATGGGAATGCCTCATAGTTTTTGACTTATTTCTTTAAAAGTAGCGACCAGAGAGGACAGTTTGGATTGGGACAGTGGCAGAGAGGAGGAAGATTCCTTGAGTTGACTCCCCCCTCCAAAACACACACAGAGACAGAGAGAGAGCTGCTTTTGGTTGTGGAGCAGAAAACTTACAGACACAAATTGTCCCTGCAAGTTTTCCCCTCCATAGCTAGCAACAGCTTTGTGGTTGTGATTCAAGGATCAGTACAGTGGGGAAAGGAACACATTTTGATGGCTTCTTTATAGTAAAGGAAAAAAATTTGGGGAGACCCAATCACAGAACTCGCACTTAATGTCTGGTTTGGCCCTTGGTGGCTGACAAGATGGGAATTAGCAGAAAGAAAAAATGTGTAGGAGTCCATAGGTTTAGGAAAGGGAGAGAAACTGGTTGGGTATAAAAAGAAAAGAAGCCTACATACCTTAACCACAAGATCATATACCCCATCCTGAACGGCAGTAGCAAAGGAACCCATAAGCCAGCAGATCATGGTGAAATAATGTTTTCTTTCATCCTAGAAGAGGTTCTTGAGCATGTGTAATAAATAATGAAATCTTCATTTTTGCCATTTTGCTGTACTGTACCGCCATTCCCCCATCTATAAAACACATGTGAAGGTGCCTCTCTACCACAGAAATATTGTGAAGATAAAATGTGTTTGTACAGGAGGGCATATCTGCACATCCCATATCATGGTTTCAAATATCCATGGTTGGGAGCCCCTCCCCCCCACCATTACCTTGCCTTTGTTCTTGTACTTAAAATCTTCTTACATTCACAGCTTCAAAACAGAATGTGAAATCAGGCAAGCAGAAGGCAGGATAGAGGACGATACTGCCAAAGCATCAACAGGAAGCTGCTTTTTGTTTCTGTTCCGGGAGTCTCTCCTTCCTTTTGCTTGCCTTTGTCGCATTCTGTCTTGCAACTGTGAAATTAGGAAGGCTTTGTAGCCATCTCATAAGCAAGAACCTTTGTTGTTTGGGTAAACAAAGCAAAACAGAAGGACAGAAGCAAGCAAAAGGTATGGTCGTAGGAGAGACTGCCTGAACGGTTTGCCTGAACGGTTTCACAAAGTAGCTTCCTGTTTGCATTTTTGCAGATGTCAACACAAGCAGCTTTTAAGGACAAGAACAAAGGCAAGGTAATGGACAGGCAGAGGGACCCAAGAGTTACTATAGGGTTCCTCTTGTCTGCAGTTTCCAGGATCTGCAGGGGTGGGGGCAGGAACCTATCCCCCGCAGATACCAGGGCACGCCTTTATTTCTTCCACAATATGGTTGACATGCTATAAAAGGGAATATAGCCACATCTGAAATGTTAATGAGTAGTTTTTAGGTGGTTTTTAGGTGAGAGATATACATCCAGGTTGTGAGCAAGATCAGATAATCCAGTCCCAGTTTAAGTGAAGTTATGGACTGTACATGGACTGTACTGATGGTACCGTCATTACAGGTAAAATAATTACTAAGTTTAAATACTTGACATCATTGCATAACCACTGTTTTTTCATGACACTGCTGAGGAATAGCTCATGCCACACTTTGTTCCTACCCAAGAGGAGACTTTGTTCAGCAGGCTGTGTTCAGCAATTATAGTTCAGCTACATCACAGGTGCATGACAGTCACCTCATTTATGATATACAAATTTTGAGGCAGACGTAACAGTTTTGCTTCCCACAGCAAGCTAGACCAGTACTAGACTCTGGGGAAAAGCCTGGCACTAGGTCCCCCATAGTGCCCCTAACCACCAGTATCATTACCACCAGTACTGAGAAGGGTTGGCTCAGCTTGGTGGAGCCCCCTTGATGGGCATAGATCCTCAGCCAGTCCCTTTATGCCAACCTTGAGACAGCGTACTGCCAAGTCCTTATGGTAAGTTACCACCTTCACCATATGGATTTTGTGTAGTCAGTTCTTCCTGGATGTGCTGTTAAGTGCAGATTTTTATCACAGGCAAATCCATTTTCAGCATTTTCCCCTAGTGTGAGCCATAGACATAGGTCTGAGTCACACATTTGCCACTTAAAAACACAACCCTGTAGAGGGACCAGCTATTTTTATCATGCCACCACAAGTTCTTTTATTTTGGCAGTTTGTAATTGCATGGCAGAAGATCACCAGAACAATGCTAGGACCCACACACAGAAGCTGTTTGCTACATGGAGCAGCTTTTACATGTAATTATTTTCAAACATCAGGAGGTTCATGTGTACACTGTGCCTGTAAATTGGTTTGTGGCCTGTTAATTCTTGATTTTATCCCATTCTCTGTCTTGGGTATTCAAGAATACAATATTTTGTCAATTACTTTGGGCTCTAAAAGAAACAAAGGCTTCTTGAAGCCACATTTCCTACAGAGAAGGAAAATATTGGCACCTTTATTATAATAGTCTCAGCCGCCAAACTCCAGTGTAATATTTCTTAGCACAATGTAGCCTCCTGTTGGGACACTTATGTAACAATAAAGGGCCTGCTGTGAGCAGCAGGGGTTGATGTCATGGCGAGAACAGCCTCCAAACAAATAAGTCTCGCGGCTTTCCGTCTGTTAAGTTTTCCAACTGTCATCACCCACCCTAGTAGTCAAGGTCTGGAAACATTTGTTCCTGCAGCAACTTGGTTCCTGAGCCCTCTCTCTGTGGGTGTCTTTCCAAAGGAGAGTGTGAGCCCCCTGTGTGATTGCTGGTGTGAGCAGCCAAAACAGATCCTCTAGCTAATACAACAGCTTTGCTGGGAGAAAGGAAATGCTGTGGAGCAAATGAATATAGCGTGTGTGTGATTCTTGCGGCAAGTAGGTATGTGTGAGATTACCACATTATCCCAAGCTTGATTTGGGGAGAGAGAGAGAGAGAGTGTGTGTGTGTGTGTGTGTGTGTGTGTGCGCGCATGTGTGTGTGAAAGAGAGAGCGAGAGAATGTGTGCTAATGTGTGATATACAGAAAGCATTCTATTGTTTATATAGTATGTGGACATGTAGCACTGCTCCGTGCACACCTTCATGTCTTGCATTAAAGCTACACTGTGTATGTGTTATATGTACAGCATTGTATTGTAGCCCTATAGATATGTTGTCATCTCTCTTAGAAGCTCAGGCCCTTGAAGTATTGCTTGCTCCAAAAGCGCTTACTACAGCTGGGTTGTTGTGTTGAGCAGGAGACCTTTGTCCTTACGTGGTAAGGGAGGGGGTTCAAGTGCAGCAGGTGTCCTATCTTGGCCCATTCTGGTCTCTACCAATCACAACTATTAGTACAAAAAATGGTACCCAAGCAGACATGCTCTTAATTTGTCCTGTGTGTCAGCATTTTGAAGAATAAAATGGAGCCAGATGTCAATGTCAGCTGCTGGTGAAATACAAAAGTCCTTCTTTAAGGCTAAAGAAAGTTTCTTTTATTCTCTCACAAGCTTTCCATAGCTTGAGTGGCTTTTTTTGCCAAAGGCACTTTTCAAAAAGATTCTAGATCCCTCTCAATGTAAGCCCTTATGAAGAGTTGGATTTTTATTTTACTATTTAAAAAGTATGATCCACCTCATCTATTTTGGGCTGCTAACAGATTATTTTAAATATAATTATACAACAGCATAAACAAGAATGCTTTTTTAAGCAGGGTATGGATTGACAAGGATCTTGATTGCTACAAACACATGCAAGTTCCCTGTTCTGTCCATTCAGTCGTAAGAGACTGCTTTAATATCTCAACTAATGGAATTTTAAATCTAGATATGGCTCGAACTTTATTTTAAAAATAGAAGTTATGCTTTTAGGAGAGATTGATCTTCTAGTATGTACAAGAGTCTTAGCCACAAATATTAAAGCTCAGATAGGAGGATGCAACTCATGTAAGTCACTCATGCATTTCAAAGCAAGAAGCATAAGGCAAGAGGCATAACAGCTTCAGAAGCACGTGTAGCTATTCATCCTCACAGGAGAGAGCTGTAAAACTGCTTAAACACTGCTCAGTATTGCTCACTTGGGACCTTCATCATGTCCAGACAAGTCCTAAGAAAGGTTAGGTTGCCTTTTCCTTTCCTAATAGAGGCCCAATGTCTTTCAGTAACGTGCAGAAATCCAACACATATACTTGTCTTATCAATGCACCTTAACATTGAGATAAACTCTCCCTTTTGAGTATGTCATACAGCTGTTTAAGGCACAGAGTTCATCGAAGGAGACTAGGAGGCAGCCCTCAGCATGAACCATTAGCACTCTCACTTTCAAACATTGGGTCTTGCTATCCCAGACTTAGTTTTAACACAAGCACCTGAAAGCAGGAGTTCTTAACTTAGGGTCCAGGGACAGACTGAGGTGGATCTGTGACCCAGGCACCACAAAAATGTTATGTATGTTTATGTGCAGCTTTCTGGGGAGAGGGTCCACAGCTTTCATTGGATTCTCAAGGGGGTCCATGACCCCAAAAGGCTTAAGAACCACTGCATTAAAGAAAGCCTGGCTCTTGGGAACAGTCTACATCCCTAATACAAGGCCTTCTCATCTACCTGCCTGCCTCAGTTCCTGCCTCTAGCATTTATTTCCCTTTTTCCTTCCTCACAAGCAGCTGCATGTTTGTAAGTTTGAGTTCAGTCTTTGAATCTGTTTTATTTCAACTACAGCCACCCAGAAATTCTTGTGTAACTGCCGCACTGTACCACTGGGGAAAAAAATAATAAAGTCCCTTATAAGGATAAACTGAACGAGCACCTGCTTGTGCGTTGCTTTGTTTCTATTTCTTCTGTACTCACTATCCTCATAAGGGTCACCTTTTTCTAATTAACATCAAAGCTGTGAAAAAAGTTAGCTTAAAAGAAAAAAGAATAGAAAATGGGAGTGACTAAACTAACACACATTACAACACAACCTTGTATCATGTTTTAAAACAACATGGTCCCTCTGTTTCCACCCAGCTTGAACCCTGGAAGGAAATCCTAGTTGAATTAGTTGAAGCAAATTTAATTTTGTAGACATGTCCTAAATTTGCTTCACGTGCCCAACAGGATTCTTTTATTCTGTGTCCCTACTTCCTATTTTTGAGGTTCAGTCATATAAGCCCAATTTCAGTTTGGGAAAGCAACTCTGTTATGCAATCTTGGAAATATTTGGTTCCTCAAGCAAGGATCCAGCTTTCCTAAAAATGCCAAAGCTACATACAGCTATTTACATACATGCAACGGAGATGTGTTCCATCCTCTCTGCCTTTATGGCTTTGTAGTAGATACAATAGCCACTGCCCAGGTGCAGTTAAGTGTATTTTTGATGGGAAACCTATCCACCAAATAACAGCAGTACCTCTCAAATTATTTCCTATTTGAGCTTCATTACTGTCTTCCTTGTTTCCCTATTTGTATCCAGGTTTGTGGCATTCCAAGTGCCACAAGTGGATGCAATTTAACACTCTATCCCCATATGTACACACACACACACACGAGGGAGATTCTGATACAAAATCCTGTTACAACTGCTAGGAGAGAAATGCCCTAATCAGGTGTGCCCTGGTATCCACGGTTTCAGTTATCCATGGATACCATGGCTACTGGGACACTTATTAAAAAGAGGGGAGCATTAAACAAATCTCTTTTTTTACTGTGTTGCAGCAAAACTACTGATGTTCCCCTATCTTTAAAAAGGTGTCCCCAGTATCCACAGTTTCAGGTATCCATGGGAGGATCCAGAATGGAACCCCAGCGAATACCAGGGCATGCCTGAATTAGGAATATTACAAGAATGGAGGATGAGGCAGGGAAAGATCCAAATCAAACATGCACTTTCAAGCTCTTTAACAATAACTTCAGAAATCATCCTCTGCTTCTATTAGTGTATTAAGTATTCTAATAGTCTCAATCGCCACTCCAGCTAATGCTAGAGAAATATTCCCCTTTTCACCTGTCCAAAATGCTAGTCCATACTGCCTTTTTGTGACAATGCTTCATACAATGTCATTATGACACAGTTGGTGTCAGTCTGACATTGTGTAAACTCCCTTTCTATATCACCAGTTCATCCACTTCAGTGCCATGTTCTTCACTCTCCTCCATCTCTGGACACAAATGAAATTGATAAGCTTATGGGGAAGGCTTTGTCAATTTCACAAAATACTTCTTCAGGTTTTGTTTTCTCAGTTCAAAACTACTAAATACATCCCTGCTGACGTTCAAACATGTCCTTTGCAAAAGGAAAAAAGAACCCTCATTGGTGAAATTGATAATGGCTTCCCCATAATCATGTCAGTTCCATCTGCCACTCACTATCACTACTAACTAAGTGGAAAGCGAGATGGTTAAGCATATAGAAATGCTAAGTTCTGGAAAAAGAGGAAGAAATCTGAAATTGAGTTACACCTGTTGTGACAATTGGAGCAGTTTCCCTCAGAAGAAAAGCTACAACATTTGGGGATTTAGGAAATACAAGGTGATGGAAGATCTCATAGAGGGCTATCAAAATATGCATGGTGTGGAAAAAGTGGGGGGGGGGGTTTCTCCCTCATGTAATGTTCAAATTTGGGGTCACCCAAAGAAATTGGCTGACAGAAAATTCAAGAAAAAGAAAGTACTTATTCTCAAAGCATATTTAATGTATGAGATCCAGTACGCAATCCTAATCTGCAGTTAGGTTGGCACAGTTAGGCCAGCAAAGTTTGGCTGGCATAAGGGCCATGGTAAAGTATGTTTGGACCACTCTCTGAGTCAGAGGCCAGCACACAGACATGTGCCATCCTCCCTGACTCCACGAATGGTCAAACCACACTTTATGGTGGCCCTTCTGCTGGCCTAACTCAGGTTAGGATTGCACTCCCAGTGGCATAGAATGGGCAGATGGTCACCATCTTAGATTAAAATGGGATTAGCCAAATCCATGGAAGAGAGATCTATCAGTAGCTCTCAGCCGTAGCATCTAAATGGACCAGCTATGTTCCAAAGCAGAATGTTTTTGAATACAAATGACTGAGAGAGGGATTTTCATACTCTGCTCATGAGCTTCCCAAAAGCATCTGGTCGGCTAGTAAATAAAAGAATATTCTAGAGAAGATGAACCTTTTAATCCAGCATGTCTCCTCTTTTATTTATAAAAATGATCAAATATACTTTCATGGAGTTGAAGTTAAAACTTAAAAAGCCAGCCCCAAACGTATATAACTCTATGCATTAAAATGATGGGTTTTAAAAATTGATGGTCAGATATATCTGTTCACAAATGACACATAAAACACAGGAAAGTTGAAATGCAATCGGAAATCTATTTTTCTGCATAGCCATCAATTGTTTTTCAAAACTGGTACATGCATGTATAAAACTGTTCTTGTGTCTTTCACACATAGCATGCCAAGAGTAGGAGTGCTCACAAACACTCTTAAGTGCCCCATGTGAAATCTGTCCAAGATTCTATCAATCAATTTTAAAATTACTGGTCAAAAACATAAGTGTGTTCACAGAATCATTGTATCAGCCACATGCATATGGTTGTGCAGGCTTGTAAATATTTTATATTTACCTGAAAAGCTGTATTAATCTCTTTATCCAATACAGAAGGCTGGAATGAATCCATTTGCAGCATCTGTATCCACAACAAAATGTCATCACAAAAGTTTGTTTTCAGTTTTCACATCCAAAACGACAATTTTTACAACCTTTTATACAAGTTGTGACACTCTAGAACTGAATTTGATGAAGTGTACAGTACTGAATTTTGAATTCCCACTGAAATAATTTGAGTAATTAAACCCATTAGACCTACATTTTGTTGGGCATGGATATGCATGTCTCCATTTCTGGGGATCACATAAACTCTACTTAAAGCCTAGCACTTAGCCCTGTTATAGAAACTATGTAAGAAATGCTTCTTTGCTTGTAACATTGTGCCATGTGCCTGAGATTTGTGCCATGATGTTATTAGATATGACACAGAAGGGATGTAAAACTATTCTCTTTGTGCTTTGAAAATAAGCAAGAGCTGAAGCAGCCACTAAACTAATTCAATTTGAGATGCTGTTCCTTTGGGGAAACTGTAGTGAAAAGAAGGCATCAAAATACATTCCGTTAAAAGCCCCCATAACCATTCATTTTTATGAACTTTTTTTTCAAAATTCTTTGCACTAAACAGAAAAATGTGCTTAAAACTGGCTTAGCCTACAGTATCAGCAGAATCAATATTTAAATGGAGGATTAAAGGAAGCCTGGAGAAAAATGTGAAAATAACATTACCTCAATAAAACAGCTTGTAGGGATTTTTTAAACACTAGCTTCCTGATCTGAAGCATGTTTACTCAGAACTAAAAACCAATGAATTCAATTGGACTAACAATCCTAATTTCATTTAATAGCACTTGTGATTAAACATATGTAGGATTACACTGCATAGATGAAATTAAGGCACTCTCATCTGAACGAAGCAGGTGCCACTGATATAAACTAGGCTTTTTTCCAAGTAAGCTTGTTTGGGATTGGGCTGCAAAGATAAAATTCTATGCATACTTCATTTGAAAATAAATCCCATTGAATTGTGTAGGACTCACACTGGAGCAAGCATTTGTGAGATTGGGGTGTGAATATCACAAGTGATATTTTCAAAAACAAAAATTGATCATCCAAACATGCAAAAGTGAAGTCACTCTGTTACACCAGGATAGATCCTCTGTAGAAAGAAGAATTCCAGCATGTCTCAACTTTCCCTTTTCAATTGTCTTTTATTATCCCACAGCCCAATCCTAACCCAGGCTGGAATAGGGAGGCCTGCTGGCCTGCTCCATGTCCAGCACGGGATCAGGGCTGCATGTGGCACAATTTAAGAGTAAGGGGAATTTGTTCCCTTGCCCCTTTTCGCAACGCAGCATTACCAATAGGGCTACTCAGAGCTGCATCAGCAAAATCACCAACACAACTCAGCGCAGCCCATGCAAGGATGGCCAGGCCAGGGGTTAGGATCCAGCCTAAGTACTGGAGGTCAGTCTCACCCCCTCCCTGGACTGGTCCACCCACAGGCTCACCCTTCCCACCCCAATCCCCCCTCCCCACCCCCCCCCCCAACACACACACACCAGTCAAATTCATCCAGCACAACCTGCCTGGGCAGTGCAGAGGCTGGATTCAGCTTCCATAGGCCGGAGTATGGTCCTCGCATCAACTAAGCGGAGTCAGCAGAAACATGCCTTATGGCACATTTGTGACAGTACTGGACTGGCACATGGAACTTGTGCCTGCTAAAGTGTGCCTCAGATTGAACTCTCACTATTCTCATTATACTCTCGATATTCTCAGAAGAATTACATCCTCCAAAACTACTTTTAAGCATATATAGGATTTATTTTTCAAATTTATATTCCATCCTTCCTAACAAGAATTTTCTAAAACATGTTTGCAGCAGGAAGTGGGTTGCAATAGTTTTTTATACTTTTTAAACTCAGGTGGAGCCCTGCAGAGAGGTCCACAGAGCTCGCCAATGCAAAACAACACTGGGGCAGGCACTGGTAAGTCCCCCCCCAGCCCCAATCCATGCCCACAGCAACACAATTGTAGTGATTGCATCCCTGCAATTCCACCACCTCTACCCCTTAAAGGGACATAGGCAATGCTTTTCAGGCTGGGGCATTGTCAGTGGCAGCTAGGATGCCAGAATAACAGAATGAAAAACTTACATTTAAGCAGGATGGAACCATGGTTCCATAAAGCCCTCTGTAATTACTATCCTTCATACGCACCTGGACAATCTTCTACTGGCAGCTTTTATTTTCTACTAGAAGGGCAAGAGTCAAGTGTACAAGCTGATGTCACTTGTTGGGAAAGTGACAGTTGAACTTCATGTCACTCATCCAGGGCCATAGATGTCTGGTCCCACTCTTGAAAGAAGTAACAAGACTGAAGTGGCAGGAAGAGCATCTGAATTTTCTGGAAGGTAAGGAACCAAGAGATGATCAAGAAGAATCATATGTGTGACTTGGCAGTAACCATCAAATCAACAAGTCTCATAATAGTTTTCCTTATAAGTGCACAGGCAAGGACTGAAGAATCTGCAACCAAGTTCACTACATAGGCCACTGGTTCCCTTATTCACTTCTTTGGCTATATCAAACTGCTGGCCTCAGTCTTTAAGGAAGCTCTCTTGTGACAACAGTGCTCCACTTTCATGAACCTATAGGCTCTATTATCACCTCGTTCACTTCAACCTTAAGACCCTCTCTGAAGCCTTTTTACCCAAGCCCAAAAAGATTCAAGGCAAAATTAACAATATTACAGAAACACACACGCATACCAGCTGACTTCCAAAACCTTACAATTATATTAAAAACTACAGAAAATAAGGAGGAACAAATGTACATATTGAAAAAAAAATAAACTACTGTATAACATTCTTTGCTTTAGGCTGTTTGAACCATTTCCACACCGTTAACTGTCAAAGGTTAGAACTCCCTCTCTCAAGATAAGCCATTCTCTCAGTTCATAAGGTCTGAATCTTGATACACTACACACAAAATTGTCTGCCAATTGAGAAATAAAAGCAAAAATCTGGAAAAACTGCTTTCTTCCTTTGCTGCATTTTAGTTCATTAGCAAGGCGTGGAATGGAGACAATTCTTTACCACTATGATCAGGAGGATGATCAAAGCTGGCCATGTCGTTAGATATAGTGAGGCTATAGTGAGATACAGTCACTGCTTCATGACTGGTTTTTAATGGATACCATTATAGAGCAAGTTTGGTAGATGGGCAGGGCAGGGGGCACCCAAACATTTATGACACTCTGCAATTATTTAGTTTGTCATTTTGTTGTTGTTCAGTCGCTAAGTCGTGTTCGACTCTTCGCGACCCCATGGACCACAGCACGCCAGGCCTCCCTGTCCTCCACTAGCTTCCTGAGTTCGCCCAATTTCATATTCATTGCTTCGGTGACACTATCTAACCATCTCATCCTCTGTCGCCCCCCTTCTCCTTTTGCCTTCAATCTTTCCCAGCATGAGGGTCTTTTCTAAAGAGTCCTCTCTTCTCATCAGGTGGCCAAAGTATTGGAGCTTCAGCTTCAGCATTTGTCCTTCCAGGGAGCAATCAGGCTTGACCTCCTGGAGAATTGACCGATTGGATCTCTTTGCAGTCCAGGGGACTCTCAAGAGTCTTCTCCAACACCACAATTCAAAAGCATCGATTCTTCGACGCTCTGCCTTTCTTATGGTCCAGCTCTCACAGCCATACATGGCTACTGGGAAAACCATCGCTTTGACTATGCGAACCTTTGTTGGCAGGGTGATGTCTCGGCTTTTGATTAAGCTATCTAGGTTCACCATAGCTTTCTTCCCAAGAAGTAAACGTCTTTTAATTTCATGGCTGCAGTCACCATCTGCGCTGATCTTGGAGCCCAGGAAAATAAAGTCTGTCACTGCTTCCATTTCTTCCCCTTCTATTTGCCAGGAAGTGATGGGAGTGGTTGCCATGATCTTAGTCTTTTTAATGTTGAGCTTCAAACCAATTTTGGCACTTTCCTCTTTCACCCTCATCAAAAGGTTCTTTAGGTCTTCCTCACTTTCTGCCAGTAGAGTGGTATCGTCTGCATATCTGAGGTTGTTGATGTTTCTCCCAGCAATCTTGATTCCAGCTTGTGAGTCATCCAGCCCTGCCTTCCTCATGATGTACTCTGCGTATAAGTTAAATAAGCAGGGTGACAATATACAGCCTTGTCGTACTCCTTTCCCAATTTTAAACCAGTCGGTTGTTCCATGTCCAGTTCTAACTGTTGCTTCCTGACCCGCATAAAGGTTTCTCAGAAGGCAGATCAGGTGGTCTGGAACTCCCATCTCTTCAAGAACTTGCCACAGTTTGTTGTGATCCACACAATCAAAGGCTTTAGCATAATCAATGAAGCAGAGGTAGATGTTTTTCTGGAACTCTCTTGCTTTCTCCATGATCCAGCGAAGGTTGGCAATTTGATCTCTAGTTCCTCTGCCTCTTCGGAAACCAGCTTGTACATCTGGTAGTTCTCGATTCACATACTGCTGAAGCCGAGCTTGTAGGATTTTGAGCATGACCTTGCTAGCATGTGAAATGAGTGCAATGGTGCGGTAATTCGAGCAATCTTTGGCATTGCCCTTCTTTGGGATTGGAATGTAAACTGATCTTTTCCAGTCTTGTGGCCACTGTTGGGTTTTCCAAATTTGCTGGCATATGGAGAGCAGCACTTGGACAGCATCATCTTTTAAGATTTTGAGTAATTCCGCTGGAATGCTGTCACCTCCACTAGCTTTGTTGTTAGTGAGGCTTTCTAAAGCCCACTTGACTTCACTCTCCAGGATGTCAGGTTCGAGCTCAGTGACTGTACCACTGTGGTTATCAGGAACATT
>JAJKFI010000005.1:6074068-6087038 GCA_029204185.1 Lerista edwardsae
AGAAAGGCCTTCCTATCTCTCCTTGCTGTTCTCTGGAAATCTGCATTCAGTTGGGTATATCTTTTCCTTTCTCCCTTGCTTTTGGCTTCTCTCCTTTCCTCAGCTATTTGTAAAGCCTCGTCAGACAGCCACTTTGCCTTCTTGCATTTCTTCCTCTTTGGGATGGTTTTAGTTGCTGCCTCCTGTACAATGTTACAGACCTCCATCCAAAGTTCTTCAGGCACTCTGTCTACCAAATCTAAGCCCCTAAATCTATTTGTCACCTCCACTGTATATTCATAGGGGATCTGATTTAGGTCATACGTGGAGGGCCTAGCGGTTTTCCCTACTTTTTTCAGTTTAAGCCTGAATTTGGCAAGAAGAAGCTGATGATCTGAGCCACAGTCAGCTCCAGGTCTTGTTTTGACTGCCTGTATGGAACTTTTCCATCTTTGGCTGCAAAGAATGTAATCAATCTGATTTCGATGTAGACCATCTGGTGAAGTCCATGTGTACAGTCGCCGTTTGTGTTGCTGGAAAAGGGTGTTTGCTATGACTAATGTGTTCTCCTGACAGAACTCTATCAGTCTTTGCCCTGCTTCATTTTGTACTCCAAGACCAAATTTGCCTGTTATTCCTCTTACCTCTTGACTGCCTACTTTAGCATTCCAATCCCCTATGATGAGAAGGACATCTTTTTTGGGTGTTAATTCTAGAAGCTGTTCTAGGTCTTCATAGAAGCGGTCAACTTCTTCCTCATCAGCACCAGTGGTTGGGGCGTAGACTTGGATTACTGTGATGTTGAAAGGTTTGCCTTGGATCCGAATGGAAATCATTCTATCATTTTTGAGGTTATACCCCAGTACTGCTGTTCTCACTCTCTTGTTCACGATGAAGGCTACTCCATTTCTTCTAAGGGATTCCTGCCCACAGTAGCAAATATAATGGTCATCTGAATTTGTCATTATATTTTCATTTGTCATTTATATTTTCATTTCAAATATATATTATATTTTCATAATTTGTCATTATGTCATTTGTCATTATATTTTAACTATTGTGTTGAACCTCTAATTATGGCTTTGTACAGTCTTGGCCAACTACAAGAATGATGGTGCACTTAGTGTGTATTGTATTGGAGGTGCACCCCATGAAGGTGCAATTCTAAACATTGGTCCCGTTCACCTTTCCTTTTCTTTTAGAGCCCCATTTGACTCCTACCCCATCTACCAGCTTTCTCTACTGTTACATCTCAAGCTTTTTTCTTTTTATTCCATTCCTCAATCGATCTCTCATCTGAGCCCACTAAAAAAACTAGTTTGCCTTCATCCTTAGAGCCCAATCCTATGCATGTCTGAGTCTCATTATAGTCAATAAGGCTCACTCCCAGGGAAGTGTGGCTAAGACTGCAGCTCTAGGGCCCAATCCTAACCAACTTTCCAGTGCTGACGCAGCTGTGCCAACAGGGCACATATAAGAACATAACAAGAACCCTGCTGGATCAGGCCAAGAGCCCATCTGATCCATCTTCTTGTATCTCACAGTGGTGCCTCGGGGAGCCCAGGAGACAACAAGATGCTTGCATCCTGTTGCCTCTACCTTGCACCTGGCATTCTGAAGCAGCTTATTATTAACATAAGGAGGTTGCACAACCCATCATGGCCTATAGCCCACGATGGACTTTTCCACCAGAAATCTTTTAAATCCCCTTTAAAAGGCATCTACGCCAGATGCTATCATCACCTCCTGTAGCAAGGTTCCATAGCTTAATTATCCGCTGAGTAAAAAATTATTTCCTTTTATCTGTTTTAACTCTCCCAACACTCAATTTCAGTGGATGTCCTCTGGTTCTGGTATTGTGAGAGAGCGAAAAGAACATCCCTCTATCGACTCTATCCCTCCCATGCATAATTTTGTATGTCTCAATCATGTCCCCCCTCAGATGCTTTTTCCAGACTGAAGAGCCACAAACGCTGCAGCCTTTCCTCATAAGGGAGGTGCCCCAGCGCCATAATCATTTTTGTCACTCTCTTCTGAACCTTTTCTAGCTTCACTATGTCCTTTTTGAGGTGTGGTGACCAGAACTGCACACAATACTCTAGATGCAGCCTTACCATCAATTTGTAAACATACTGAGGGCACAATAATCCTAACCTGGAGTTAGGCCAGCAAAGTTTGTTTGGCACAAGGGACACTGTTTCAACCACTCTCGGAGTCAGAGAGGTCAGCACACAGACCTGCACCATCCTCCCTGACTCGGAGAGTCGTCCAAACGTGCTTTATGGTGGCTCTTGTGCCAGCCAAACTTTGCTGGCCTAATTGCGCCAGCCTGACTGTAGGTTAGGATTGCGCCCTGAATCCTGCAAGGGGGGGGCAGTCACCGTGGTCTCCTCAAAGTAAGGGAATGGTTGTTCCCTTACCTTGGGGCTGTATTGCCACTGCATTATTTGAATAGGATTTGGCCTCTAGTCAATAAACAGTTCTCCAGGAAAGATTTTGAAAACTGAAAGAGAATGGTTAGAGCTACCACACCACATCTTCTGCAGCCCTAAAATGGCCTCTCAGCAGATCCTGTTGCCAGAGATCCCAGTTCTGGCTTGGGGGGGGGGGAGAATCACCCTTGAGGGTCAACATGGGGCTGAGGGCGCTCTCCCTACAACCGACTCCTCGCCTACCAACTCCTGCCAAGTCCTTTCAGTTCGCCTCATGATCTAGCCCTGAACACTAACATTGCTACTGCCGCTACTAGTAAGCAGCAACGCTGTTCCTGAAAGCCCCGCTCCTTTTCACTACTATACCCTCACAACCCCCGGATGAGGCGGCCGGAGAAGCTGCGAAGGACCGGCGGCGCCTCCGCTCCCCGTTGGCCACGCCCTCCTGAGGGACGCTCGGCGCTCCCAGCCCCAGCCCTTCCCCTCCGAAATGACGGGACGGGCCCGAGAAGTGAAAAGGGCGGAAGACCTCCTTGGACGCAAGGTATTTTTTTCCTTACGCGCCTTTCGCGAAAAGCGTCATTTCCTGTGTCTACCGGAAAGAGTGGAAGAAGGAACCAGATTTGAATCCGGCGATTTGGTGCGGCCGGGTCCGCAGAGCAACAGGTTCCTGGTTCTCGCTGGTGGCGGGCCTGGAACGAGTCCTTGTGGGGTGGTTCTTTGTTGGGAGAGGGAAAGGCGAAGCAAGTCCCGGTAGGGGGCTCCTAGGAGCCTCTCTCTCCACTGCTGAAGCTGGAAGAGCGGCCCATCTCTGGAGTCTCTCCGTCTTCCTTCCTCTTCCCGGTCCTGCGCTTTTATAAGTAGACGCTTTGTGCCGTTGGTAGCTATTTATTTGGGGGAAACGACTATTGCATTGTCTTATTCCGCCCTTCCTCCAAAGGAAGTCAAGGGCATTTCACCCCTTATCCTGCGCTCCCTTTCTCTTCAGAACAGGCCCGTGAGGTAAGACAGGCTGAAAAATAGCGATTGGTCCAAAGTCTGTGTATAAGCCTTGAAAATGAGCACAATCGTATTATATGCATATCTACTCAGAAGTCCCACCAGATTAGGGTTACCAGATACAAACTGGGACAGAGGCCTATACCTTTAGCCACTGTATAGAAGAGGGAATTTGGGCAGGTGCAGCTCATCATGGAAGGGTTTCAAAAGCTAGCCTGCCCAAATTCCCTCTTCTGTACAATGTTTGTAGGTATAGGCACGCTGTCCCAATTTGTATCTGGTAACTGCACCCATCATAGTCTATGGGGCTCACATCCATAAGATTGCAGCCCAAGTCTCCTTGACTTCAGTGCAACATTAACTACTACGCCATACTACCTCTTACTGTTTTCTCCTGATGCCTCTTGTTAAGATTTTTAGTCCCTGTACAGATGCACAGTGGATCCTCTCCCCCCACGCGCGCCAGAGGGGGGGGGGGGGGTGAGAGAGGATTCTGTGTGTGTGTTGGCTGGGCTTGTTACTTTTGTGCTAAAATCAGACATTTAGATAGCAAAAAAAGGTCATGTGATGAGTGAGTGGGTAGGTTTTTATGTTTTTCCCTTTTAGTAGCAATGTCATCTGCGTTGGCTCTCTAGTTACCTAGTCTGCAATACACAATAATGAAAACAGCATGGCCTGTACATATTGTTAGTTCCGGTTACATATGCATATTCAGTACATCAGGATATAATGGAGCAGGAAGTGGTATTCAGAAATGACCTTGTGGTGACTCTTATTGGGTAGTATAAGATTTAAGTTTGTTTTTCTTTTTAGACAGGGGGCTCCGACCTTGAATCCTGGCATCTTTTCCTTGATGTTATAGAGGATGCCTATCCGTGCCCATTGTACCATCTGCTCTGACTTTTTTGACAATGAGAGGGATGTGGCAGCTATTCACTGTGGACACACTTTTCACCATTTGTGGTAAGTATAAGTATATCGTAAGATTACTGAACAAAAGCCCTTGAAGAATTAGAGTAACTGTCTTGATTGTTGTCATCCCCCCCCCAACATTTCTTTTCATCATATTAGATAAATAATGCTTGGCAAAAATTCTGTTTCTTGACTTATCTGGTTCTGTGCAAACTTTCCTTTTACAAAGGGTGAGCAAAGGAATGGTGTTGTGCATGCTTACTCACAAGTAAGTCTCACTGTGCTCAGTGAACTTTCTCCCAGGGAAATGTGCTTAGTATTGCAGCTTAAGGCCTGCTTTTTGGGAGTGGTTGATGTTATTGTGCCCTGGTGATAGAGGCAGTATTGATAAGTGACTATGGCATATAAGCACAAAAACAAGAATATGCTTGTTAGGAGACCAGAGACCTGGTCCTAACATAGGAAGTTATCACATATGATGTCTGAAACAGAAGGGTGATCAAAACTGAGATACTGTATAGAATAAGTCTTGTGTGGAACCAATACTAGAAGGAGGTGCTGTAACTCATTGCTTCTCACCTTTGAGGACTGTGGAGGGAGGAACATGGGAGGAAGCTTCCTTATACTGAGTGAGACCATCTGTGCAGTACTAGCTCAGTACTATCAACTCTGTTCAGTAGCTTCTCTCCAGGGTCCCAGATAGGGTTTTTCCTGCCCTACTTGGAGATGCCGAGCATCAAATCTGAGCCCATAGAATCACTTTATTTGGCCCTCAGGCATTCCCAGCACCATCAGCCGCTCTCAGCTCCTAAGGTGTGACTGCTGAAAGGGCAGCCCACCTGATAATTGGGTTCTCCCATACCTTGAACATATGATCAAGATTTGCATATTTTCTCTTCTATTTGAAGTTAATGAGTTCCTAAGTAAAAAGAAAAGTGCTAGTCATAGCAGGCTCAATGATATCACTTCCTGCTTAATTAAGTCACTTCTGGCCCTCAGTAGGTATCATAAATGCTATTCTGCCGGCCGTATGAAATGAATTTGACACCCCTGCCCTAGAAGAAGCATTGTCAATGATAATGAGCAATTTCTAGGCTGCTATAGTAATGGGTGCATACAATCCCCTATAAAAAGTCAAGAGGAACATTTCAAGTCGCATTCTGTTCCTAGTACCTATTTATCTATGTCAGCAATCTCCAAACTGCAGACTCCTGCTCCCCAGAAAGCCTGTCCCAGGCACGAACGAAGCTTTCTGGTCTGTGGGGAACCTGCTATTCTCATCTCTAGTTTCCCCCAAAGTTTGTGCCTCATCTGCCTGGAAATTATTATTTATTTAATTTTTATCCTGCCTTTCTGCCCCATGGGCACCCAAGGCGGCTTACAACATTAAAAACCAACTTTAAAAACCACAAATATAACAATTAAAACAATGTTAAAAACAATATTAAACAGTTAAAAATTAAGACAAGCAAGCCCCGTGGATCCTTTAAAATGTAAAATGCCAGCCAGCCTGTCAACAATTGAAGGCATGTTTAAATAAAAAAGTCTTCAACCCCCGAAATATTGCCAAAGAGGGAGCAGTTCTTAATTCTAAGGGGAGGGTATTCCAAAGTCGTGGGGCCACCACCGAGAAGGCCCTATTCCTGGCCGCCATCCACCTCACCTCTCCTGGTGGCGGCACAGTCAGAAGGGCCCCCCCCCCCATGACCTAAGAGTACGGGTAGGATTATATGGAAGGAGGCGGTCCCTCAAATACCCTGAACCCGGTAAAGGCACTGAGCACAGTATCTGCTGGGGTGGTAGAATGTGGAAGCAGCTGTTTCGGTGCTAACTTTGGGGGAGATCTGGGAAGATAGTAGGCTCCCCCATGGAACAATAAGCTCCATTCACATTGGGAAGGGGTGTTCATGGGTTCTAGATCCGGCCTGCAGGCTGGGGTTTTGCACCTGCTGATCTGATACATGGTTTTGATAACAAAGGATAAATGTTGTTTTTTAAAGCAAGGCTGTGCATCATGCTGTCTAGCAAGCTGATGCTACCCTTATAGTAACATACACCCACAATGATAATACAAAAGATGCTTGGAGTTGTAGTGTTAGACAATGACATTTTATTGAAACTCATTTTCCATTTTGAACAGTGGCTGAGATACGGTGGTAAAGTAGCTTACAGCACAATTGTCTAAAAGTGTAGGCCTATACAAGGTTGCTTGCCCTGTAGCTAGGTGCCAGGCTAAATGTAAAAGTGTGGATCCCTCTGAAAATGAGACTAGCATTGTATGCAGGAATCACGTTTGGTAAATGTTTGATAAATTTGTTAAGAAGTTCTTCTGTTCTTGTTGTAAGCATCCATTTGTTGGCATTCATTCTAAATGTCGTCACTTTTTTCTCCTAGCCTCATTCAGTGGTTTGATACAGCACCAAGCCGAACTTGTCCACAATGCAGAATCCAGGTAAGTCTTTGGTAAACCTTAGTCTCGGTTTACTGAAAGAATCTGTCACTCTTTAGCATACACAGTGCTTTCCGTCCTTATTTATGACAGTGATGTGAGACAGAATGCAGCAGCCCAAGTCCTGTCTAGGGCCTGTTGGTCTGACCATGTTACTTCTGTGCTCTACAATTGTACTAGTTGCCAGTATGCTTCCAATCACAAGTCAAGGTGCTGGTAGTTACTTTTAAAACCTTACACAGCTTTGGACCCGGATACTTGGACCACCTTCTTCACACATTTTGTGCTTTTCTCTCCACATTCGAAGACTTACTGCAGGGTCTGCCTCTCAGTGAAGCACAGCTGGCAGGAACGAGGGGCAGGCCTTTTCAGTGGTAGCACCCAAATTATAAAGCTTCTTCCCGCAGGGCAATATGGATGGTTCCCTCTCCGGTGATTTTTAAATAGAGGGCTTTTTTTGTCCTGTCTTTTGTTTATGAAGTTGCTTGTTTTTAAACATTTGATAGTTTTTTAATGCTATGAAATATTGATTTATCTTTTTTTATCTGATATTTCAGTTGCAATTAGGTTTTAGTGGTGGGGTTTTGTAAGTGGCCCTATGGGGTGGAAGGATGAAATTAAAAAAGAATAAATCCCATTTCAGTCTCACTGTCATTTTGGGGAGCTGAGGCTGAAGCCTGTCCATTTTTAAACTGGCAATAAGTTATCTAACTCACAGCTCAATCCTAATCAACTTTCCAGTGCTGATGCAGCTGCAATGTCCGAGATAAGGGAGCAAACATTCCCTTACCTTGAGAGAAACCTCCATGATTGTACCTTCACCACAGAATTTAGCACACACACACACCCCGTGGCACAACTGCATCAGCACTGGAAAGTTGGTTAGGATTGGGCTGTCAAAGTCTATTGCAAGCATGAACAACAAAGTGGTTGTAAAACATAGCATTCATAAATCAGTGTTGCAGAACTCTTAGCATATCTAACTGAAGCTTGCAGAAAAGTAATGCTTTGTCTCCAGGAGTTACTATTGCAGTGGGTTCACTCCAGCCTCCGGGCAGGGGGATGATAGATGAAGAGGTGAGAAAAGGTATTGGAGAGAAGACCCATCAATTGTCTCATTGTCTGGTATAATGCCTTCTATCAAAAGAATGGTGGCAGCTATTGTAATATCTCTGTGTTATGGGATTTAATGTTCTCATTGCATTTCTTGTGCTAACTATTACTATACAATGGGCTATGTATATTAGCTACACCTGGTCTACAGATTTCATTGCCTTTACCCTGGAATAGCTTTAGCATTTACGAAAGCAGCATTCAACTGCCACAGAACGTTGAGCTAATGTAGCATAGTGGCTAAGCTGCAAATTAAAATTCCCCTATACAAATCTGCCATTAACTATCTAAGTGGCCTTAGGCAAGCTGCTCTCTCTTGGTTGTCAGTTGCAATACAGAGAGGATAACAGTACAGCCTTACAGGATTGTTGTAAGGGCAACATCAGTGTAGGACATGTGAAGCACTTTTCATGCTCAAAGTGGTTTTATAAGTATGAAATACTAGTATTACAGTTTTACAGTTCTGCCCTTATTGACATTTCTAAATTTAAGCCACGATCTAGCTGGCTTTACAAACACAAGCTGGCTTGTGTTTCTTGAAACAGTAGCCCTCAATGTGTCATCATAGTCGGCTTTTGAAACTCCCGTTAAGGAATGTGGGAAAAATTATCAGTCTGTCATTGAAGAAAAATTATCTGATTGCATACAGCACAGCAAGCCCTTGCCTTTATTTAAATGAGCTCTTGGAAATAGTGACCGTAATGTGGTACACTCTGTTAATGTGGTAATAATTGGAAGAGTTGGGTCTTTTGATGCTTCCCTCTGCAGTTTCATTTACCATATAGCATTTCAAGAGAGCATCAGTTTGCAGGAGCTGTGCATTGCCTTATTATGCTCCTACCCTGTTCAGTTTTCTCAAGTCTTGGCCCTTATTGCCCTTCTGACTTGTTGATTCCCTCATTCTTCACTGCTTCATGCATCTCAGGTTACCATGGAGTTATCACAAAATAACATCTTATGTAGCAGTAACTATGCAATTAGCTGGTGTCATGACTGTATATAATACTTAAAACACAATGCTGTAACTGCATGGGGGAGGTGAGGAGAGCTATCAAATTCAATTTCAGTAGTTTGTATTTTTTCTTCATAAAGCAAGCAGCTCGTGCTTTGATTTGGCACAGCATGAGATCAGCCTCAGCTGCTGAGCTGAAGCTGCCAGAGAACAAACTGCACTCAATTCCAAGGTGCTTGAAATTTTTCTTTTGTCAAAATTCCAGAATCTTGTGCTGGAATTGCAGATTTAGAAAGTCTGTTGTTGAAACAATGAGCCGAAGGAGCTCATAATGACAATATCCAGGTGAAGTTTGTATTCTGTGATGTCACTACACTTCTCTTGAGATTCTTGATCCTCTAAAATGGCTGTCAATTCTCCTAGTATTCCTTCATTATGGAAATCTGGTTATTTAGTCAATACAAGCAGTATTCCTATTTTGAAGTGGGGGGGGACACACCTAATTTTGATCTTGCATCTCCTGAGTCATCCGTATTTGCATTTTCTGGCAATGTGTATTGGTACTTTCATAGACATACGCTTTTTCTTTCCCATATTACACATAGGTTGGCAAAAGACACATCATTAACAAACTGTTCTTTGATGTTGCCCTGGAGGAACATTCAGCATTGGATGTGGAAAGTCTACAGGTACTCTAGCTGGTCTGATTCATAGCAGTTTGTACCCATCATCTGGGTTAATAAAACACTCCTTGTCTCCTCCCCTGTAGATACTTCTGTCACAGGGTCAGGTAGAATCAAAAGTACACCTTGGTATATTATATTCCTATGCTTATTGGCTTGCAGAAGTAAGCCTGTGGCTTGTTTACTACATTCGGTTTTTAAAATGCTTTCATTTTAAAGAGAAGCTGAAATAGAAAGAACAACTTCTATTTCCTCTGATCTATTGCTGTTTCGGACTGGTTGTGCAGAGGGTCAGCACTCCTTTTTCTATTTTGCAAGCTTCTTCCTAATGCCTTCAAATATTGTGCTGAACAAGGTAACAAAATTATGTTAAAGTCTGGCAATTGGGAAGAATGCTGTTTGAGTTGTCTGCAGACATGAGCAAAGTGTAGTTTGCAATTTTTGCAACTCTCATTTTGAGGAGACTGTTTAAGGAATACTGTCAGATTATACTGTGCATTTGACATCTCTTGGCATGTGACGTTTTTACTGTTATTCTGTATAATCAATCAGCCTCTGCTGTGAGCCTTTTGCTTCACAACAGGAGAAAGAGGTATTTAAATGAATAGAATTGCATTGCGAAGTGCGTGTATAATATAAAAAAGGAGGAGAGATATAATGGTTCCAAGACAACACAGTAAGTAAATCTGTACCCTTATACATCCTTAGAAAATATTTAAGAAAGACATTAGTTGAGGAATATACCTGAAATAATTTGTGATTGTTCAGTTCCATGCTGGCAATGAAAAGGCTATAATACAAAATGTTGACATTATAGTGTTGTGTAGTTTTGATATTAGTTTAGCTTTAATAAATTGCTGGCCCTGTTATATTTAAGCCATTGAAAGAAAAACTAACTGCTCTGACCTTGGTATAATGGGACTCTTCTACCCCCTTGTGTTTAAAGTTGGCATGTGCAATGGATATTGTACTCATCATTGCCATGACAACAGGTATGGATGGATGTATATAAACACGTAAAAATGGTCTTTACATTTGTAAGGATTTCTTTAAATTCGCTATTCTCATAGGTGATCCTTTCAAGCAATGGAAAACTATTGATAAGAATGTCTGAGAGTCCAGTGCATACCCATTGTAAAAAAAATGGTTTTGTCTTTGGCTAAATGTTGGGGCTATTAGCAACAGAAGTGCAGGAAGACTTTAGTGAATGGTTTATGCTAAAATCTGGAAAGCTACTGAGTACATTAATGGACACTGAGCATAGGGATGCCAGGAGTTGCTTTATCACGTCAAATGTTGAAAGCCAAGTCTTTCTGAATGTGATTCTGTGAGGATATGTTACATTCCTACCGATATGTGGATAAATAGTAATGCTCTTTTGAATACTGTATGACATAGATTTTGCATTGCAGAAGCTACAGGTCAGCAGGGATACACTGAAAGAGAAATTCTGGGTCGCTTGCTCCAATATTGTTTCTAATAGGACTCGATGTAGTGTACATAGAAACATTCCTTTTTATTAAGTTTTCTCCCAATACAAAATTTCCTCTCTGTACATTAATGGACGTGGTAGCGCAGCGGGTTAAACCGCTGCTGCTGGGCTTTCCGACTGGAAGGTTGGTAGTTCAAGACTGCGCAATGGAGTGAACTCCTGTTGCTTGTCCCAGCTCCTGCCAACCTAGCAGTTTGAAAGCACCTAAATGCAAGTAGATGAATAGGGACCACTTCGGTGGAAAGGTAACAGCGTTCCGTGCGCCACGGCATAGAGTCATGCCAGCCACATGACCACGGAAGCTTGTCCTTGGACAAAACGCTGGCTCTACAGGCTTTGAAACTGAGATGAGCACCACCCCCTACAGTTGGTCACGACTAGACCATTTGGTTGTGAGGAAACATTTACCTTTTACGTTAATGGAAACCTAATGTCTGTGCTCCAAAATAAGCTTCCTCTACCAGCCATGTAGAATTTCGTGCTTCTTCTCCCCAATTTTTTCCCTGCTTAATTTGCACAAATCCTTTTTTCCTGTTGTGCTTCCAGCCCCCTGATGAAATTTGAGAATGTTTCTATAGCTGCCATTTCTGGATTCAGAGTGATGCAGCAGAGATTCAATTACCTCTCTGCTATAATTCTAATCTCAGCACCATGTTGTCCCATTATTTTATTTAGCATGGGCCCCTCTGATCCTCCCACCTTGTCATAGGCGCGCAGAAAGTTTGAGTTCACCTTATCAGTGGATGTGGGGAAAGGGTGATATACCACGCTGCCCTG
This sequence comes from Lerista edwardsae, assembly GCA_029204185.1. Classification (NCBI taxonomy): domain Eukaryota; kingdom Metazoa; phylum Chordata; class Lepidosauria; order Squamata; family Scincidae; genus Lerista; species Lerista edwardsae. Next base: position 6,085,857 of record JAJKFI010000005.1, read on the forward strand.
CTCTTTACTTACCAGGCATGGCATGCAGGCTCCCTGCTTTGCACCAATTACTTTTGATATGAATGGAAGTGATGCAGTCTGGGTTCGCACTGCCTTCATGGTGCTTCATTTGGAGCTGTGGCTTTTTTTCTTCTCCCCAGGGCTTGTCTGATTTGCAGCCTTCATGGGACATGCACTCCCTTCCCCACCCCCAAAAAACCACTCCTTACCACTTCAATGCACTCTGATTTTGCACAGGGTTTATGTTTAAAAGAAATGCATCTCTTTAAAACCTGGGTGATAGAGCATGGGGAGGGAATGATCTGATTCCCACTCACATTTAGCAAATGGGAAGGGGGTCAATGCAACTCATGTCTGTAGTAGGCTAGAGAAGATGGCAGCAGAAAGTGAAGGTGATCCTGAATCTGCCATTCCTCTCTTCACCTGCTGACATAAGCCTCATCCAGTTGCTTCATGGCTGAGCTGGCCATATTCCTTATTTGGACTGTTGCCTGAATTACACTATCACCCTTTCTGTGAAGCATAGCTTCTCTCCTTTCTTTCTCTGGAAGTGAGAGGAAGGTGTACTGTGTGTAATCTTGGTATTGCTGCCTAATAGGGTAAGGCAGCAGTTCCCAAATGGGGTGGGTTTGTGGCCCATCAGTGGGTCACAACCTAATTTTTGATGAGTTGCGAAACTGACAAGGCGGATCAGGCTATATGCATTGGGTTACTCAACCTGAAACCTGGGAGCACTGCTGCCCAATCGCCATTCTAGCCACAGAGGCTTGAGCGGCTAGTAAAGTGAAACCTATTTTTTAGTTGAATCCTAGTGCTAAAACATTTGGGAACCACTGGAGTAAGGAGATCTGAAAATCCTAGAACATGCATATTTTGAGTTCATACCAATAGTTGTATAGACATAATTATATTTCACTACTTGTAATGTTTGTCAGTTTCTTATTTACTGAGAAGGCATTCCTTATTTTCTTTTTTGTTCGTTGACTTATTTTTGTTTTTGTCAATATTTTTAAGGCAATGAGATTTCAGAAAGCCACACAATAGTCTAACTTTCCCAATGAATGGCAGGCTATTATCTCAACAATGTTCTTTTTAAAAAATACTCTCAGCAATACATTGGGGTTCTTTGCAGTCATCATTACACTTCAGCTAATACCCATCTTTTCAACTATCCCCTGCCAG
>JAJKFI010000005.1:6087438-6105711 GCA_029204185.1 Lerista edwardsae
GTTGGTTAGGATTGCACCCTTAGTTCTCTCAGAAGCTGTGTGCTAGCTCATCAGCTGAAGAAGCTGTTGGAACATGTTCCTTTAGTAGCATTGTGTTTCAAATGCCATTACCCCACATCCATGTGCTTTTGTGGATTGGGGGTCCTCCATATCTTGAGTAGCTAACCCTCCTACTAAGATTAGCACGCACCTACCAACTGGGCAGCCAAACCTCTCTGTCTAGAAGGGTAGGGAAGATTACCCAGTAGGTTCCACTCCTCCAGTGATTTTGCCAAACCTAGGTTACCTAAGTTCAAGCATAGGGATGCTCAGCTGTGTTTCTTTTAGATCTACTACGAAATCTAATGTTGGTTTGCAAAAGATGCATCCATGGTCAATGCACGTGTAGGTGGGCCCACATTTTTTTTAAGGGGTCAACATCCACAGATTTGAGAACCTGCAGATGCTGATCCCCACCCTCCCGCAGGCCCACCTGGATCCTCCAAACCAGAGCAGAGCTCCAGTTGGGTCCGGAGGGTCTTCTGAGCCCTGCAGAGGCTGTGCAAAACTACCTGGGGCCTCTGTGGGCCTCAGAATGGTCTTTTCAGCCAAAACGTCACTTCTGGTTTTCAGCAAAAACCAGAAGTAATGTTTTTATGCCCTTAAAAGGACTTCTGAGGCCTGAGGAAGCCTTCCTGCCTTTTAAGGGCATAAAAAGTTGCTTCCAGTTTTCACGAAAAAGTGGTGTTTTTTGTTGAAAAGGCCATTCTGAGGCCCGAGGGTGATGGCATACGGCCTCTGCAGGGCTCAGAAACCCAACAGACCCAGCTGGCACTCGGCTTGAGTTGGGTTTGGAGGGTGGGGTAGGCCCCAAATTCCATGGATTTGAATACCTGTGGAATTTATCAGAAGAGATTCCAGGAACGGAACACACATACCCAGCAGATAATGAGGGCCCACTGTAGTTGGTAAAAGGGAATGTATTTCTAGCTAGATGCATTCATGGAATTTGTTTTATTTACTCTTCTTCACTCCAAGCCAGCCTGCAAAATTCATTTATTTAGATGCAACAGCTTGGGTTTTGTGTGCTTTGCTCTCGAGTTCTATCCAGGCCATCTGCTGGGCATTACTTGTTACTACTATACACTGAATTTGATTTGACCTTATGTCTATCCAGCCAAGTTCAGGCATGTTCCACATTTAGTTTAATTTTTTTGTTCTGGATTTTTAATAAACTATATTTTAATTCCTTGTCTGTCTGGTTTGTGTTCAGGGTTAATGCAATGGATTGTCATGTCTGATTGCTCATGGACACGACTGCAGTTTGATTTTAAATAAGAACACTGGGTTCTGTGCTCGTCTGAGAGGAGTTTTGCCCAGATGGCCTCCCCCGTTGCCTGGGTTTGTGATAGTGACTAGAACTACTTGTTTCCCTCCCCATTGAGCTGCTGTCTTGGTAAAAGAGAAAGTGGATGGTAGGAAGGGGTGTGAGTATGAACCTCTAGGCTCTCCTTCCCTTGGCTAGCCTGCCTTTTCCCAGTACCTGATTGTTAGGAAATGGCTATCCTAGTTGGGGGGGGGGATCTATCAACCATGTTGTTGGTGCTAGCAAAGATACAAGTATTGTAAAATATGATAGCATGTGCACACTTCCTCTTTAATTCTGAATACAGCTAGCTGTTACAAAAATCCCCTGGGTTCTCGCTTGCCACCTCTTCCAACAACTTGGTGCCAATTGGTTCATCACTGCCCTTTCATTCAGCTGCTGTTCTGTGGCACTATCCCAACTTAATTAAATGCATACCAAACAAGGCTTTGGACTGATTCTTGAACGCTTCACTATATGTCTAGGTGCATTTGCACATTGTTCATTGGCCTGTGACAAAACACTAGTTTTGGAGCATTTTTGCACTGCAGTGTGTTGCCCATTGGTTACAAATATTAGTTAAAAATATATTTGGTAATCAAATTCTGTCTGGCAAGATCTCTGCCTTATAAAATAGTGCAGAAATTCTTCCATGGTGTTTTTCCTGTGAGACCTCTAAAGTTTAACAAAAACAAAATGACAGTGTGAGAGACAAGATTGATTTTTTTTCTTTCTTGATCCCATTTGTTCTTGAGCTCTTGCCAACTTTATGGCACTCCCCCAGTTTTAGATAATACCAGTCTGTTAGGGATAACAAAGTTATCAGTTATAACTGTTCCATATTTGGTCAATTCTGATGTAAAGTCTTTCAGGATGGAGATAGCATAGGATCACTTGAACATTCTATTTTAAACAGCTGTGAGTTTGTTGTGCTGCAGTCTAAATTGGTTCTCTCTGCACTGCATTTCAGAATGAACTGGACAGGGTGAAAGCCCAGCTATCCTTGAAAGGTGAGTTGGAAAATGGAAGTAGACGGAGATCTGTCCTTCACTAAGATCTGTGAGAAAACTGTGTCTGCAAGCAGTGCACAATGGCTTTACTTTGGGCCATAAAGCTGTGTTTAAGGTGGAAAAATGAAGCTGCTTCTGTCCACAAACTTTTCATGTGACAGGAAGCATCTGCAATGCTTTGAGCTGATGAGGATCAGCTGAGGTCAGTGAGACGGTTCTAATAAGAATTAATGCCTATTTTGTCAGGAAACTCATACTTGCCTAATGTGTTGTAGTGAAGAATTGCAGTAGTATTGTATATTACAGAGAAAACAAAGTAGGAAATTGGGAGTAGCAGGGGGGGAGGAAGAGGATCCATTTAGCTGTCCAAATGATGGTCCATGTGATGACAGCTCGTGTACTTCCAAATTTTCCTACTGTTCTACAGAGCGTGGTAACTTTAATTTTAGAAATGTTTTATGGAGAGAGGCAAGTTTAAGCCCTGGAGACTTCATCGATGGCTTTAAAGCATTGTCTCTAGGCAGTCTGACTTGAAATGTGAGTCATAAGAAGTGAAAGGAAAGCGCCATTCAGTTTCAATGACAGAAGTCTTAAAACATGAGATTGCAGTGAATGAAAAGGTTTGAAGAAAGCAACCATGGAGGGCTTTTTGTTCCCAAGCAGCTCTCTTCCTCGTTGGACTGTTTGCATTCCCCCCACATGAAAAATGAAGGGACCAAAAATAAATGTATTCTCCCCCCCCATCCCAAAGACAGGCAAAGGTTTGAACAGCTTGCCTCATAATTCTTATACTGAGATAATAGGGGGTAAAGTACAGTCAGTGCTTATCCGCTAGGATTAGGTTCCTGGAAACCCTAGCAGATAGCAACTCACAGATAATAAACCATTGGCCCTGTGGGATCAGTGGGGCTTGGAACAAGGGTCACTTCACTTTACCTTCAGAAGAAACTAGCAGTCCCCCTCAGGAAGCCAGAAGAGTGCAGCAGTGCCAAAAGATATCTGAATGTTGCAGAGACCTTCTAGAGACTGCAGGAACCTTCAGAATGGCACCCGCAACCAGCTGGGATTCCTTTAAAATGGCCAGTGGAAGTTGCAGGTGCCATTCTGAAGGTCCCTGCAGCCTCCAGTCTATGTATAGCAGATAATGAGATGAGTAGCAATTCTGCTCCTCTCAGATAATTCATAGATAGCAAATCTGCCCCCCCATATCAGAAGAGGGGGGGAGGCGTAATCAGACTTTTAAGAGTCTTATGGCCTACTAAGTTGATTGGCATGTTGAATCTCTGACCTCTGTCTTGTCTGATATTAATTTGCATTTTACAAGATGCCATATCAGATCTTGATGGTATTCTGACTTTGCAGATACATAAACTGGGACAGTGAATGTTATGCAGGAATTAAATCAAGTATATTTGACTCTCACCCAAGAGCACAATCCATGGTGAAAGTGAGTGACAAAAATAGAAGCCTAACAATACAGCAGCATAATTGTTCCCCATGTCAGCCCTGACTCGCTGTTCACAGCAGAATCTGACAGTCTTACCTAAGCATGTACCCAACACACAAAGATTCACACTGAGGGAAGAGAAAACAGCACCTTCCAAAGTTGAGCATCAACATTTTATTAATCTGGAAATGTTTTGCTTATGGATAATGCAACTTCCCTGCACAGTAGTTCCATTGTATCTGAGCTTTTTGGATTTGGGGGGGGGGGAGCTAGTGTGCTAGTGTTGGAACAAGCTCTGAAGAGAGCACCCTGCTGCTCTTTGTACTGAGGAAAGGCTTGAAGTTTACTAGAGTTTGTTACAATTATTTCATGTGGCGTGTATTTCTAATACATCAAATGTAGTTGCGTCAAAGCCAGTGGATTTCCAAACCATTTTTAGATTTTTGAAATTCATTCTGCTTAGCTGCTAGCTTGGGCCCAAGCCTACACCAATCTATAGGCCTGTGGGACTCCAATAGTCAGTTCTGAGTACTATAATAGTGTTTTCTTTCAGAGAAAGAGAAACGTGATTACCAATCTATTGTGGACACACTGAGGGAGACTCTAGATACCCGTAATGCCACCATTGAATCACTCCAGAGAACAGCATCTGAGATGGAAATGTTGTGTTCTACTCTTAAGGTACATCCAATTTCCTTATAACTGTGTCCAAAATGATCTTTCCTTCTGTTCTTTACAAGCCACAAGAGCTACAGATATCTTCTGATTTCATATCTCAAAAACTGAAAAAGTGAGAGGTGTGATACCATGAGACCTACCCAAAATAGACATAATCACAAGTTTCATCTAAGATGCTCGGGTAAAAAAAATCTCATGAGGCTTGGTGAGGTTGCACAGGATTAAACCACTGGATAACAGGCTAGCAATCCTTCTATGTTTAATGGATACCTCCAAAATAGTGAAACTTATGGTATTTGTTCCCCTTTGCCTTATTCTGACAAATGTAAGATACCATTGCTGTACCAATGCAATGCTGTACCATTTTCCTGGTTTTTGTGGTTTCAAGGCTCTCTACCCTTTTTTAATGTTCCCTTTCTCAGTTATATCAGTAGTTATTAGGAAACTGACATGGTAGGAAGGCATATGTGTCAGTCATTTTTTAGACACTGCTACTTGCTTATTCTGAGGTGGGTTTGTGTCTTTGAAAGTGCATACTATGTTTCTTGAGGCTGTGTTCTCCCCTGTTGCTTGGGGAACAATTCTGCCACCTGTTTAAGATCAAGGCTGATGTTCTTCATTAAATGTTTGTGCTTGGACGTCAAAGGTCTGATTTTCTTAATTTGTAAATCTTGTTCATGTTACCTATCCCATCCCAAAAATTAACTGAAATGCCCGCATTTTAATCTCATCATAACTCTAATATGACAAATGACCTTCTAGAGAGTTGACCATGATAGTCCATTAATCAAATGTTGTGACCCAAGGAACAAAGCTGAGCAAACATAATTTGAGTGTGTGACAACTGAAGACATTTAGGTGAGAATTGCCACATCCAGATGCCTTTTTGGAAATATTTGAATAGAAGATTAGTTAGAACTACTTGTCTCCACGTTTCTGTTAATATGTGTGACATTTTACAAGTTGACGGGATACCAAAAGAGGGGTTGTGATATTATGCAAGCTCCTTCCTAACAGAGTAGTAAGAGCATTAGAGATAGTTTGATGGTTTAAGAGCATTAGAGATGGTTTGATGTTAAGGCCAAATTTTGGTTCCATGGAGTTTCCTTCTGTGCACTGATGGTGTTTCTTTTTCTCAGAAACAAATGAAGTATCTGGAACAGCAGCAAGATGATACAAAAACTGCAAAAGAAGAGGCTCGAAGGCTGCGGAATAAACTAAAAACTATGGAGAGGTCAGAGCAACAATTATGTAGGATTTAGGGTGTTTTTCACAAATTCAGAGGTCAAAACTACATTATGAGAAACATCTTTTGGCCGACCTGTGGTTTGGCCGAACCTGTGGATATCATATACCTGGATTTTCAGAAGGCGTTTGACACAGTCCCCCATCAAAGGCTGCTGAAGAAACTTCATAGTCAGGGAATAAGCGGGCAGGTCCTCTTATGGATCCAGAATTGGTTGAGGGCCAGGAAACAGAGTGGGGGTCAATGGGCAACTTTCACAATGGAGAGAGGTGAAAAGTGGAGTGCCCCAGGGATCTGTCTTGGGGCCCGTGCTTTTCAATTTATTCATAAATGACCTGGAGACAGGGATAAGCAGCGAGGTGGCCAAGTTTGCAGATGACACTAAACTTTTCCGGGTGCTAAAACCAGAAAGGATTGTGAAGGATCTCTCCAAGTTGGGGGAATGGGCAGCCAAATGGCAGATGCGTTTCAACGTAGACAAATGTAAAGTGATGCACATTGGGGCAAAAAACCAAAACTTCACCTATAGGCTAATGGGTTCTGAGCTGTCTGTGACAGCTCAGGAGAGAGATCTTGGGGTGTTGGTGGACAATTCAATGAAGGTATCGACCCAGTGTGCAGCAGCAATTCAGAAGGCCAATTCTATGCTTGGGGTAATTAAAAAATGGGTTGAGAATAAAACAGCCAATATTATCATGCCATTGTACAAATCGATGGTAAAGCTGCACCTGGAATATTGCGTGCAGTTCTGGTCGCCGCATCTCAAAAAGGACATAGTGGAGCTGGAAAAGGTGCAGAAGAGAGCAACAAAAATGATTACGGGGCTGGGGCACCTCCCTTATGAAGAAAGACTGCAGTGTTTGGGGCTCTTCAGCCTAGAAAAAAGGCGCCTGAGGGGGGACATGATTGAGACATACAAAATTATGCATGGAAGGGATAGAGTCAATAAAGGGATGTTCTTTTCCCTCTCTCAAAACACCAGAACCAGGGGGCATCCGCTAAAACTGAGGGTTGGGAGAGTGAAAACAGATAAAAGGAAGTACTTTTTTACCCAGCGGGTAGTTAATCTGTGGAACTCTTTGCCACAGGAGGTGGTGATGGCATCTGGTCTTGATGCCTTTAAGAGCGGATTGGACAGATTTCTGGAAGAAAAGTCCATTGTGGGCTATAGGCAATGATGGGTTGTAGCCTCCTAACATTAGCACTAGGCTACTTCAGAGTACTGGGTGCAAGGGAGTGGCAACAGGATGCAAGCATCTTGTTGTCTCATGCCTCCCTGGGGCACCTGGTGGGCCGCTGTGAGATACAGGAAGCTGGACTAGATGGGCCTTTGGCCTGATCCAGCAGGGCTCTTCTTATGTTCTTATGACCAGTTCTTTTAAAAAGTTTTACTTAAAGCAGCTTGCAGGTTGTAGTAAAACTGTAGCAGGGAGAGGGGGGGCTTTAAGTTAAAATTAATCAGTATTGCACCCCTCCTTAAATACTTTTTCCAAATGGAGAAAAAAGTCAACAGAAGTTTTTTGCTTCTGGAACTAGTGCAGTAATCAAAATCATAATGGGAGGGAGTAGCAAAGCCCCACTCATTGTGTTGCAGGTCACTGTGCCCCATGCCCTATTTAAAAAAATTAAACTAGCCAAAAACTCCTTGTGATAAAAATTGGTGTTTGTCTGTAAACTGATATCTGTAAACTGATCCAAGGGCTATACTGACCATGGGTTGTTCGTTTTGCTGCCACGTTCTCAGTCTGCTAGCTCTTTGTGCCCCCTCAAAAACCTCTCGGGAGATTTGTGGACTTCTCAGAGCAGAATTCTGTGAGGCACAAAGGGGCTCTAGGAGTATGGGGAGATCAGTGATTATTGCTCTTCCTGACCAAGAATGAGAGGAAGAACCATGAACAGAAGAGAAGTTTAGGACAGAACCTCAGTTGTTTTTTTTCCTCTAAATAACACATATCTGAGCATGTGTATATAAATTGTTCTGTTGGAGAATTATTTATAAAAATGTCAAAGATTACCTCTGGTATTTCTCTTATGTTTGCATAGACTTACTAAGAACTTGACACAAAATAATGCTTTGTAATATTTTGCTGATCAATCTTCTAATGTGCTCCCTTGCTACTTCCATCCATTAAGAGGGCCGGAATTAGCAGAATCTTCACAATAATTTGTACCATTTGTACATCGTACTACACTAAGCCGCCTCCCATCCGGGCCTTACACAGTTTTCATCATAAAACCCATGACTTGTGTATAAATAGAATGGCTAGTTCTGCCTGCCCATGGAAGAATTGGACTCTTAATAGCCACCCCCCATTATTTGCATGGCAAATCTCTTTTGAAACTGAAAAAAGTTTGAAAAGCAGTTTGTGATAGGACTTAAGGATCTGCCATTCCAAAAAAAGTCAGATTCCATTGAGCATGCCTAAGTAGCTCTGAGTCTAAGCCAAGAGCAGGGAAAACAAGAAAACCACTACTGCACATTGGACCTTATTTCTCAAAAGCTTTATGAAAATTATTTGCTGCCGCCCACGCCTCCCTGCTTGGATCCTATTCTGTTGTTTATGGCTATATTTTACTACTTAGTAAAGTGACATGGTCTTTCAGGATTAAATAGTCGAAAAATAGGTATAAATGTCCTTGAGATAGAAATCTAAAAGAAACGGATGCAGCTTTCTCCACAAAATGGTAATGGCAAATGGTGCTTCTAATCATTGCTCTCGAATAATTGAAAATGGCTGTTTACATGTTATTTAAATTAGGGCTACAAATAAAATTTTCATAATCAACCTTTGAGAGAATAGATGGCTCTATAAATTCACAGCAATCTGATTTCCAAACCCCACTTTCAGATTGGTATTGTCTGTCTTTCAAAAACCTACTAAGTTAAAATGAATACTTCCTACTCCATTTTTAATGCCAATCATTTTGCTAGGTTTCATTATTGTTTTTAGTAGTTAAAAATGCAACTCTTGGGTAGGTGCAAAGTCCAAAGATAAAAACTACCAAGCTTTCCATGATGACGTTTTTAACACGTTGCCATTCCATTTGGGTCATATCAGGTTTATGCCACAGGCAGTGCCCGTCCTATACGGCACGTCATGAGTGCTGATACGGGGGCGCCGAGCAGCACCCCGCATCGGCACTAAAGCTCTCAAGCCAACACTACAAGTAGCATCGGCTTGAGAATGCCCACGGAGAGCCGACCTAAGCCAGTTGGCGCAAGGGAGGCTCTATCCTGTTTCAGGACAGGGACTGGTGGTGGGAGGGGTGTGGGTGGTCCAGGAGTCAGCCATACGGCTGAATCCTATACCCGCTCGGGAGGCTGCACAGCCCCAATTCAGGCCGTGCGGTCTCTTCGGATCTGTGCCTGCCGTTTAGGAGCTTCAGCCCCCACTATACTGCATTGGATTTGGCACTGAACGGCCAGCCTTGCCAATCCAGTGTGGTATAGGATTGCGCTCTCAGTGTAGGAATCGACTATCAATGGAATATAATGTATTTTAGATAATTAGTTATATACACGTTGGTCGTGGTTAAGTCTCATTTGATGCTAATGGGACTCAATTTAGTAGCAGTCTTTTTTTATTTCAATGGTTCTGTGAAGGAAAAAAGGGAAGGCAATGGAGACAGAGTAGGCAAAATGCCTAACAGTTGGTCATGGCAAAGAATTCTGTATCTTCTGTCACTGTTCTTACTAACAATCTTTTTTAAGATGACTGAAGAAAATGTCGAATTGGTCTCACCTGATAGCTGGCCACAGATTTACTTGCCAGCATCGAGGTAATATTTCCTTACCTTGAGGAGGCCTCTATGACTGTCCCGTCCCCCCACTGCAGGATGCAGAGCACACTCTGGTGGCACAGCTGCTTCAGCGATGGGAAGTTGGATAGGACTGGGCCCTAGGTTTCAGAGTGGTGTTTGTGTGCTGCCTGGAGAACAGCTACTGTTTAGTGGAAGGAGAGATACCCACTTATTCATCAAGGGTTTATAGACCAGATCCTTTCAACAGTGTTAGTAAATAGAACAAGGATGTTTACTTAAATGCAACAGGAGATACATTTAAGTAATTTCTCACTTGCCTTTTAATCACTGTGTCAACTTTTGCCAAACCTGCCCCTCCCCTGAACATACTGGCTTAGTTTTGATACATACCTTGCTCATTTCTTTGCTGATCCACTCCTTTTATTTTGTTCCTCCAGCTCTTTAATAAGCTTCTTGTACTTACTCCCGGGTAAGGGTGCTGGTCCCACAATGGGCTTCTTCAAGTCTATGCTGACTATTTTGCTGGCACAGACTTGAGAACCTTCCTGTTGGGTCACGCTGAGGATAGGATGAGACCACTGCCCGTACACCCCCTGCGCGGGCCCACTCTGCCTGCCAAACAAGCACACTGCCAATGGCAGTTAAACTTACCATCAGGCAGTGGTGTGGTGTCAGGTCAGCAGCACGGCTGCGCACCTACTGGTACAGGTCCCATGCCAGCAGTAAGCTCTTACTGCCAGCACAGGAAATGCCTTATGGCACTTTTGTGATGGCTGGCAGGATAGTGTTTACTGCTGGCACTGGCGCAGATGAGATTGGGTCCTGAGACATCACTGAAGCCCCGGGGAGGAGGTTGGGAGGGTTTGAAATTCCTGGATTTTTATCACAGAGACAGTTCTGACTAATTTTTTTGATACAACCTGTGGCATTCCTGGGCAGGTGGGACAATGGGGTCATTTTCATACTAGGTGGCCCAGGTGGGGGGGGGCGGCGCTGCCCCAAATGTGCTGCCCAAGGGCTGCTTGTGCCCACAGTCTTCCTGCAGAGGCATTCTTTCTCCCTACTGCCATGCCGCAGAGGTGCACATGGCCTCTTCAACCCTCAGAAGGCTTTCTAAGGCCTCTAGAGGGCCTTTAAATGTCACTTCAGCAAGGAAATGTCACTTTGGTGAAAATCAGAAGTGATGTTTAAAGACCCTCCAGAGGCCTTAGAAGAAGAGCGGCACTTCTAGGCATGCCCCCGGATGGCACAGTATCCAGGAATGCTACCGAATACAACCCAATATATATTTGTTCACAGTTATTATTGTGAGTACATGGCCATTCTCCACTTTAAGAAACTGTGAAATCTGCCTAAACAATTGTTCTTTCATTCTAATCTGTCAAAAGCTTTTTCAGCTTCCAAAAAGACCAAACCAGAGCAATTGGTATTTATCTTTTTTAACATGTTCAGTCATGCTTAATTCTATATGTTTTGAGTAAATAAGCACTTGGGAACACAGTCTGCATTATCAGTATTAACACATTTGCTTATCGTCTTGTTACTAAAATAGATGCCAATATTTTATAGTCATAGTTTAGCGAGCATTATTGCTCAATCACAATTGTAAATGTTTTCTCCTGGGTCACACACATTCTCTTCAAGGGCCCCCTCTCTTTCTATTCATGATAATATCATGGGAAAATGATCCAAATATAGTAAAAGCCACAGTACCTGGCACTTGATGATCCAGAAAGTTCTATTAATTGGAAATTGGCAAAAAGACCTTTTCTCATTACTCTGTTAACTAGCAGCACCCAATAGCAATTCTAAGAAACTACAGGCGTTTGGAACACCTTTGCACCTTTCCAAAGAGCCTTGAGTTTGTCATGGAAGGGTCAACTAAGGTGAATAAAAAGCATAAGAGTGGTGATTAACTTTAGTGAGGTTTTTTGTATTGGGGGGGAGAGTTAAGAGGTTAGGTATGATATTCTAATATCCAGAAAGTTATACATGGCAACCCTTTGGTCATGTGGAAATTGCAACTTTTACTGAAAATAGAAAGGAACTGAAACCTTGAATATCATCACTTCTGACCTTTTTATGCTACCTTCAAGCTGCATATGAACCGTTCATGTATGAAGGAACTGGCCAGTTAATTGCATGAGTTGTTCATTATTTTCAACAAAGCTGCCAAACCTTTTCTTACAAACCGCTTAATCTTTGAGGAGCTTAGTCCATATCCATAACTGGTAACCTTCCCCCAGTACAACTACCACGCAACTGAAGCACACCACTGTGTTAGCTGAGATACCTTGGAGGAAGAGTCCCTGCCAGTCTGTAATGCAAGGCATGTTCAGTCTAAAATGAAGTTCCATGTTTTGTATAACATGGCAGAGCTGCTACTGTGCCATAAAATCCACAATATTTATTTATTTAAAATATTGTTAGCCCGCCATTTTCTCCAGTGAGGAGACTCAAGGCAGCTAATAATGTCCCGACATTCCTCCTAGGATTGAGATGTTGTTGCAGAGCCAGCGTCCTGAGGTGGAGAAGATGATCCGTGAAATGGGAGCAGGGCAGACAGCAGTGGAACAGCTTGCAGTCTACTGTATCTCACTGAAAAAGTAGGTGTCTTAAATTGGGTCATTTATTGGCTTAGGTGTTCTGTGGGCATAGGGAAATATAATCATGGAGGTGCTTGGGCAGAATGCTAGTTACAGCACCTGAGGTTTGGCGAATATAATCAAGGTGGCATAGATGGAAGATTTCAACCCAGCAAGTCTACTATTGTTGCATTAGTGACACATCTATTGCTATGGAAACGGCCTTCAGAGCTCTGCCAGAGTGCTTAGGAGATTATTGTTTGATGGGAACTGGGAGGATGGATGATTGTCGGGATTCTGAGCAAGGCAGCAGGGCTTCTGAATATCTCCCTTGTGCGGAGTAGAGTGCTTTATGCAGCTGTGGCAGTCACTGTGATGTAGTTGCCAGTCCCTACCGTGTGTGTTAGAGGTCTTTCTATTTATACCATGTATAATTCGCAGCTTGTGCAGGCAACATCAGATAGCAAGTGGGTAATCACAACTTTTAATAATGAGCTGCAGCATGAAGTACCTGCATTGTAATCAGTTACTTCAGTACTGTTTTATAATAGCATTAAAAGCCTTTTCAAACCTTCATCTCTTAAAAAGCAAGGAAAGTGTGGCATGCTGCTTCAGCGAGACCTCGTGCATGTGACTAATGCCCTCTATGTTTGCCAGGACATACTCTTATATCATTGCATGTCTACTCCCAAACAAGCAGAGTGCTGTCCCCCTGAAAGCATGTCTTCTCACCTGCTTTCTAGCATGTCTGTATTTTCATGCTTTACAAATCAGCATTGGCTTCTTCAGCACTGTTTTCTTCCCTGAGAGTGCTTGTGTATATAACAGAAACTTCAGCAACCACTTAAACTGTGAATTGCACATCTTCACTCTAAATTTGATTACCAGCTCCAGCTAAGAGCTGCTTGCTTGGAAGCACGTTCCCCAGATTGACTGACTAATTTGGGCCCTTTCCAGGGAATATGAGAATCTGAAGGAGTCTCGGAAAGCATCAAACGATGCTCTGGAGAAGCTGAGAAAGGAGTTGTTTGCTGTGAATCACAAGGTAAAAGGGGCATGGTAATATTGTAGAGACATCTGTGTACAATTGATCCTCAGCAACAGCAGTTCCTAAATAAAATGGTTCTTACTTTAATGTACTCCATATCCAGATAGTTAGATTAGATGTGACGGTAGGTATAAATTACACTGGGAGCGCAATCCTAACCTGGAGTTAGGCTGGCACAGTTAGGCCAGCAAAATTTGGCCAGCACAAGACACCTTAAAATATATTTTGACCCCTCCGAGTCAAAGAGGCCAGCACACAGACATGTGCCATCCTCCCTTACTCTGCAAGTGGTCCAAACTCATTTTACAGTGGCCCTTGTGCCAGCCAAACTTTGCTGGCTTAGCTCTAGGTTTACGCTCTGGGAAGTTCAGTGGCAGTTTTCTTGTGCTTAAAGGACATGTATGTACCCCTGTTTTGGCTGATAGTTAGTTTTTCTCCATAAATCAAAAAAGATTTAAGAAAGAGAGGTGGTATGCATCCAAAATTATGCTGCTGCAGTTTAGTATCTTAAGCCAAAACGTATTTCTGTCCATCTCTCTTTGCATATATCATTGTACATTAAAACTACAAACACTGTAAATTTTTATTATGGGAGCAGAGGAAATGTGGGAGGGAGGGTAGCCATCAAGAATATATTGGTAATGTCAAGAGTTACTATATTATAGTACCTTTTATATTATTACAAATGTCTAAGTGTGCTTATAAGCACACTGAATTATCCTGGCTAAATTACCGCTGCAGTGGTCCCTCTTACTAGCTTTTTATTGACATTTGAAAAGATAAGCCTTGGAGCTCCATCTGCAGGTGACTTGAAAAAAAAAATCACATGGGTAGATTTTTACAAAACTAACTGTTTAGAATGGCTGCTTCGCAAAATGTATGTTACAGTGAACTCAATTTTTAAGGTTTGATGACTGGAAAGAATATACACCTTTAACAAGCATGTCTCTGGCAACTATTGGAGCAATTACATCCTTTGTGTAGGGTTACTCCACATTATATACAAGTAGTCTCATGTACAGTTCTCAATCTATAGCTACAGAAAACTGATCTGGAGTTGGAGAATACAAAAGAGGAACTGAAAAGCACCCAAACAGATCTGAGAAATGCAGATAAGGAGATTGTGGTAAGAACTTTCCTCTAACCTGCAGTCAGTGCCCAGTATCTGAACCCACATCTGTGCTTTCTAGACTCCTTAAGGGGGCGGGGCAAGGGATAAATTCCCTTCCTGAATTTCAGTGCATCTGCCTCACAAAGATGCAGATGGTAAAGTCTAGGCTTTAATATAGACTTTCTGACTTTTTTCATTTCTGCTCTTTCTAAAGAGTTTGAAAAAGAAGATAGGAGTTCTACAAGATACCATAAAAGTGCCATCATTGACTAGTGAAGCACTTAGTCGACTTATCTCTGAAAGGTTGGTTTGGAAGCATTTATTGGCAATGGATCCAATGAATACTGTAGCAAAGATTGTACCATCTGAGTTGGCCAAACACATAGTTCAGTATTTTGGTATTCCCTATAATAAACTGATTTTAACCAATGGTACTACTACTGGTTGTAGTACTTGGTCTCACTTGGTTGCACTCCCCTACCTGGTTTGCAAGGGGGGGGGAATGTGGCTTTGCAGATGCCTGGCCCTTCAAAAGTAGGAAAGGAGGATGTCCAGCTAAAGAAAGATGTTGCAGCAACTGAAAAAAATCTCTTGTTGCAGGGAGAACCTTGGGGCAAGCCACCCACTCCTATACATAGCTGCCACCTCTAATGGCAGCGGTGACGCTTGCAAAAGGTGGCACTTAGAAAATTGGTACTTGCAAAAAAAAACGTTGAAAAGCCTTGCTTATAGCATTATCTAACCCATTAACTGTGGTGCAGGTTTGTGTTTCTCAGCTAGTATCTTATCCACACCAATTTTATCAAAGAACTTTCTATGACAACACTCTTTTATCAATGTAGAGCATCTTAAAGCAGGCCAACTTTTCTCAAACCTTAGAAATGGGCCGTATAAGATCTTCAGCAGCCTGCTTGTCATTTTCATAATCTCAAGCCTCTACATATGTTGCTTGGTAAAGAAAGGACTTTCATTCACTGAACTTAGTTCTACTGCAGCTGTTTAAGAATACCTCTTTCTACCATTGGGCATCTGTGCAAATGAGGAGCTAAGATATAAGTTGCCCCGGATGTAGAACAGTCCAGAAGCTTAAATGGGCACACCTCTCCAAATGACAGTGCAAAACTCTCTTGTGAGATATATATGCAACTTGGCCTTGCAGCCCTGCACCTGTGGGACTTCTGAGTCCAAAGCTCCATCGACCAACTCACAGCGATGAGATTGACCTGAATGCCACCTTTGATGTGGAGACGCCAAAACATCAAACTTGCAAGACATTTCCTGCTCCTGCCAAAAAGATCAAACTGGACAAAAAATTGTGAGTTGTGTTCCTTCCATTTTATTGGCGCAATGCATGCTCTTGATCCGCCTGATATTCCCACTGCCGCATGTGCAGCAGGCAATTTTGGGGGTATTTTATTTTCTAAGCTTATTGCTTTGTGCAAAAGGTCTTGGTTAAAAGCTTTTTGTTGCTTCAAGGAGAATATTGCAACAAAGGGGCTCTCACATACTCAGCCTGCTGTGATTATAGCTAAACTTCATCTCCAAATGGCGGGCTCATCAGTCATTTTCAATCTTACAATATTTTATTTAGAAAGTGCCTGAAGTTTCCCAGTACTATAAAATAAACTTAAAGATAATGCCCAACCTACAGGGTGATAATCTAAAATGATTTACAGAGTTAAGAAGTGGTTGGGGAAGAGGAGGCACAAATCCAGGCTTCATAAAGTAATGTGAAGTAAATTTTGATATGCTCATTAGCATATCTCAATTGTGGTATTTCAAACAAGTGCGTTTTCTCTATTACCACTGGGTACCAGAACAGTAAAGGAAGGCGTTTTTACTATTCCTCTTAAGAGTACAGGTAGAGCTTCAACCAATGCTTAAGGAAAGAAATGAAAGCTCTTTAATGCTACCTCAGAGGCTTTTCTCACTGGATAAAGGTGGGAGGAGAGAGCTGCAATTTTTTTTTTTAAAAACTGAGTTGTAAGCAATTAACACTTTCATGGTTTCTCCACAACTATTGTTTTTTAAAAACTGGACCAGATTGAGTTCATATCTGGATTTCTACAAAATATGTAATCTTCATCTCAAAAGATGGAGTGACCTACTAGCTTGTGATTATTTTTCTTTCCATAGGTCAGCATTTACCGATATTTCAAGAGCTCTGAAAGAAGCTGTAGAGGTATAACTGATACTTAATACTGTGGCTTCCCTAGGAGCTATGTTGAAACTGATGCCTTTTACTAGAATCTTAACCAAAGCCTGCTTTGACCTTAGTGCATTTGCTATTTCAAGTGTCATTAGTCAGAAGAAAATATTAATGCTACAGCAAAGTCCTGAGGGTTATGCTGGAAATCTGTTTTCTCACTGTGACAGAATTCACTGGAAGTTTTTTCCATTGATCCACTTGCTAGTACTAGAGCCAGTGACTTTAAAAAAAAAACACCCTTACATCTACCCTCTAGGAATTGTTAGTGTCTAAGAAGCTGTATTTGCAGAACCTGTCACTTCCTTTCTGCACAATAGTCTATAAGAGTTAATGCATGCAAATAGATTGTTTTAATGTGGCTTGCATTTGCTTGGAAATAATAGAGTAACTTCCCTTTTCATTAAAAAAAAATGGTTCAGAACAGCTCATGTGACCCAGAAAATGAGCATCTAGAAGATCTTCTACCTGCTTTCATCAGAAACTCTGTTCTGTCCAAGAAGCCACAAATGAATAGCATGCTGGTACCACAGAGGAACACAGGAATGGTAAGTATAAAAGGGTGCTGATATGGCCAGCAGTGCTGCCTGCTCCGGTACCCAAGCTGGATGGAATTAAGCTTAGATAGGAGCATAGGATACTGAGACAGACCTTTGGGCCATCTAGCTCAGTACTGACTGGCAGTGGCTTTCCAGGTTTTAGATAGGAATCTTCTTCTGCCCTACTTGGAGATGCCAGGAATTTGAACCTGGGACTTTAGCATGCAAAGAACGCGCTCTACCACATTTCTCTCATGCTGCTCCTCCCACCTTCCCTGTTACAAATGGTACAGAAACTACATACACTTTCCTCTTCATTGTGGCCATTTACTGTGAAGCTTGTTAATTGACCACTGGCTAAAATGCCTTTCTAAGGCTATGGTGACAGAAGGTCTGTGTCAGTGAAGGCACCAGAAAATCCTATTGTGAGGCAGGGAAAAGGGCAAAGTGCATTGGGGAAGATATTTCTGAAAGAAATTATGTATTGATGTACCCAAGTGTCCGCGGTTCCACTTATCTGCAGATCTAGGAGGGGAACCCTGCCCCCATGCCCATTAGAGTACCTTTGTTTTCCATTAGAAGCTGTTCCTACAGGTGCCTGCTTCCTGTTAACATTCAGGTAGTTTCTCTCTAGCATGCAGGCTGGTTGCCTGCATGTCGTGTGCTTCAGTTAAGCAAGAATATTCCTTTGCTAACACCTGTGCTTCAATCACTTCTAAAGAAAAACAAAGGTAATGGATGTGGGGGTGCTACTTATACAGGGTTTCCCCATATCTATGGTTTCTGTATCGGTGGGGGGGACGGGACAGAACTGAAACAGAACCTCCACGAATATAGGAGATAACCTGTATTTTGCTTTAAATTCACTCATCTTAAATATAAATGGAAGCAAATCCTTGCCTTTTTAAAAGATTTATGTGCCTTTTTTAAAAAGGCTAATAATCAAGAAAAGTACTCCCACATATACAAAAAGTGTCTTTCAGTCAAGTAAACATAGAAGGGGGGAATGAGCTGTTTGTCAGGAGAGTACTTTCCCTGTAGTGTGCATACAGCTTTCCCAGTAGGTCTGAAAAAGCTGGAATACAAGCAGCTCTGTCTTATCTATTCTGATGTTATTGAACTGTACAGTGAGCCCTCATTAACAGTGGGGAGGGTGTTCCAGGAACCCTGCAGGTAAGGAAAACCGCTGCTATTCAAATTAATGGTTTTCTCTCTCTCTCTCACTCTCTCTCTCTCTCTCTCTCTCTCACACACACACACACACACACACACACACACACACACACACACACACAC
>JAJKFI010000005.1:6105721-6178689 GCA_029204185.1 Lerista edwardsae
ACACACACACACACACACACACACACACACACACACACACCAAGCTCAACCAAAACTCAGTTCTTGTTGGGTCTAGAGGCATTCTGAAGCCTGGAGATGTTTTAAGGTGACTTCCAGTTGTCAGCAAAAACTAGAAGTCTCCTTGAAATGGGTCCAGGTGGCTTTCTGAGACCTGCAGAGGCTGTGGGCAGGCAGGCTTCAGAGTGCTTCTGGATCTGACCGGAGCTGTGTTCTGGTTGGGCTTGGGGGCTGGGCCAGTCCAGCATCTCTGGATGTCGGACCAGGGGATAACACGGGCCCCCATATATGTCCACAAGAAGTTTCAGCACTATTTGGAAATGTAGCCACAGCTTTACCAAATCATTTGTTAAGCTTGATCCTTTTATTATTAGAGGACCAGATTAGAAGCCTGAGCTTGGCATACATGCTTAAGAATAACATATTTTAGCTGCCAAGTCCTATAATGTCCCAATTTGTGTGCCCACATCAGCCAGTCAACCAATGTGGGTTTGTCGGGGGGGGCAGGGGTTTAGTAATAAGAATAACTTGCTCCATATGATAGGTTATACTGTTGTGTTTGTAACTACTGAATTCTCTCCCTTTCAGGTGAGAACTGGGTTTGATGGCTTAGGAGGCAGAACCAAGTTCATACAGCCTGTATCCTTTTACAGAAGCGAAGCTGATTTTTAGCTGCAGTCTTTACTAGTTTTGAATCTTGGAAAAATAATGCTCCTCATCAGTGAGACAGAAGGATAAGAAAATATGGTGGTAGTTTTAACCAATATTCCAAGTGAAGTTGTTTTGATGTACAGTTAATTCAAAGTGGGGGGGGGGGGAACAATACATTTGTTGAGAAAATAATCTCAATAGACTGCTTTAAAATGTCCTACTATTATATCTTGCTGCAAAACTCTGTAGTTACTAGGACTTGATGCAGTCCCATGAAACCAGGATCACAATTCTTTCATGAGAGAAACTTGGATTTATCAGTGAGTTTGCTTCTACTGTGAAGTTCATGGACATACTGTATGCTCTCTTTTCAGTTATGTAAATATATGCATTGTATTCCCTGCTTGCTGAAAAGTCTGCACTGGCTGATTCTGTTTCCTTGCTATTGCAAGAACTGGACACAAATTCCCCAGCAAAGGCATCTGCTAAATTTTTCAGAGATCACCAGGGTTGCAAGTATGCTTCAAGAACAGTTTTATTTCATATTTTATAGCACAGCTGTTTTCACATGTGGATGCAGTTTATTTGCCTCTTCCCCTTCCCCCAAGTCTAGAGACCAAGACTTGAATATTTACTATTGAGGACCTGACTTCTTATAACCAACTGGGTTGACCATTGCCTGAAATTTCCATTGAAATTTCCACTGAAATGACCATTGCTGTTTAAGGCTAGCTCTTTTTATGAAATAAACAGCTGCAGTGGGGGAATCTGGTGATGTTTCTGGTATTATTAGAAATAATACCAGGAAAAGAATCTGCTCACTTTTATATCTTGGAGAGTCTCTGGTTGGACAGCAGAAATTAGGAATTATTGCTGTCTAGCCACTTTGCTCTTTGAGCAGGAGAAGGGGGTTGAGCACTGATGTTAACTCAATACGATGTATTCTTGGAACAGTGGATTACCTTCCTCCATCAGCTTTTCTTTTTCCACCATTTTCCTTGACTCTCTCATTTTAGAGCATCCCAGCTGAAATTCGTCCCCTAACCGTGAAGAATAAAAAAAGTACTTCCAAGCAAAAAATGGCAACAGCTTCTGGCATCAGCCAGACTAAACTAGACAACTTCCTTAAGTAACTGTGGCTATTTCTGGATTATACATAGATCATCGCAGCCTTACAATTCTTTTGGATATTAGGTGGACAGCAAGGTGACTCAAATGAGCCAGGAGTAATTACATAATAATGAAGTCAGGTGAGGTGTGAGACTGTGTTCATCGGGCACTTTTTGCTGAAAATTGAACACAAAGGACTGAATTTGCTGTGCTGCCACCTCTCATTAGAGAACATCTGAAAGGTTTCTTCTCCAGAATAACTTTGGCACTTGCTATCTAATGGGGCTACTGCTCTATCTTCTAGTCTTCTGTAATTCTAATGTGGCATCATCTGAAAAAAATTGCTTGCAATTTCTGGAATTCAAGCACCCCATCAAGAGCATGGAAATATCCCTTCATCAAAGAACACTTCAGCTGTGTTGTCTGTGTCATAGACTTCTTCATACTTCGTAAGCTTTATATAAAGAGAAAATTATGACTATTTTGTATCACTGCTGAGTGACTAAACAATGAAGGACAGAGCTGTGTGGTTAGATCGTCTGACATAAGCCTGTACACAGTTGTGTCTTTACCAGAAACCTTAGTTATTAATCTTTTGGTGGCCATCCCTGATCCTTAATGAATGTCTCCCTTCTCGCTCTGATTTTGAGACAGCAACCCTCTTTATTCTGCCCACTGTCTAAAATTGTGTAACTACAAAATAGGGGCAATTTGTGCTAGAACATCTGCTTTCTGGCCTTCAAGGAGGGCTTTATGAAGCATACGGATAGATTTGGGATTTCCTTAGGACACAAACACGTAGTGTCTCCAGGCTGGAAGAGGGCTATGTTCTGATAGCTGATAGTGTCTTTGCTTGGACTCTGCAAAGCCACTTTACTTCCATATAATAGTTCCCTGTGTAATCTCTCTATACTGTGAGAAATGTTTCTAGATGCAGAAACATTAGTTGCCAAAAGCTGGATTAACTTCAGGAAGTGTCCAATTGTTGTCGTCTTTGCCATAAGCGTGTTGTGGTGTTTTTTTTCCAGAAAGTATCCTGGACTAAACTAATTCAGTGTTTCAGCTCTCAAGGAAATTTGATTTAAAAAGGTTTCTTGCTTAATATGTCCTGCCTTGGCCTGACCAAAAGCTGTAGTTTGTGTCAGTGTTCTGTAATGAAATGGAAAATATGTCACAGCCTTAGCTGTGACACAAACAAATCAGTGCTGTAAATTTAATGAAGAGAACTAGCTGAACATGTGTGCTTTATACGGAATAAATGTTGTCTAAATCATGTACTTCTCCAGCAGCTCCAGTCAGGGTCAGCAGGCACATCTGGGAAGCTCCTCCCTCTCCTATAGGCAGACTAATTCAGACTTGTAAGACACTTGTCTGCTTAAAAGGTTATACAGGCCGAAAGAGTTGTATGTAAATCTGCACTGGAGGGACAATCGCTGCATTCTCTCCAGGTGAAGATTTCCAGTAGTGATAAAGCCAGAAAGTGCCCTTTCCAGTGCTGCAATTCTTCCTAGGAAAAGCTGGAGACCATCAGTCCTACTGAAGTGTCCATCTATCCTCTCATTTCCATAAGGAATAAGAATAAGAACTAAGACTGTACAGTTTGGACTGCACAAAAATGGAAACAGGATTAAGGTGCTGATGGCTGGGTAGATGTACCACATTTTGAGCCTGTATTTTTCTTCACCAAGTGACTTGATATTCAATGAACTGATGCATTTTCACGGAAATCCACAGTAAGGGCCCACAATGAGCTGGTTTGGCAAATAGTAAGAATTTGTAACCTGTCTCCCACTCCTACACATGATAGACATTTATGACATTTAACAGCCTAAAATGAAAGGGAACCAGCTTCACTGATATCCTTGTCACTTGCTACCATACAGGCAGCTGTTTGGGAGCCACTGATTTAAAAGATTTAGAGCCTGCTGTGCCCCTTGCAATGTAACTATCCTATATTTATCATATATTGTATCTCGTTCTTCAAAGATCTCAATGTATAAGGGTATTATTTCATTCTATTGTTATAAGGTAGGTCAAGCCAGAGGTATAGGGTTTTACCCAGCATAAGTGAGCCAATAATCTTTGTGACAAGGATTTTAACCTAGTTTATTTTGGTCCAAGTCAGTAAATCCAGTTCAGTTCTCCAGTTTACAGAAATGTGGCAGGAAAAGACAAAGGCTAGGTAGCCTACTTCAGAATCCACATCCTAGAAGCAGATCCACTCAATTTGTCTTGGAAGTCCCCAAGAATCCCTGGTGTCCTTTTACTAACATCTTTCAAGACTACTGGAGGCTGCAAGGAGTATCAATCAGGCTCAGTTACTTTAAATAGTTTTATGTATTTTGCTCCAGAGCCAGACTAAAGGCCAGTCTAGCAGAAAACTGAAATGCTTAATAAGAATCTGGCTCGTCTTTTAGAAAGACAATCTATCACAAACTTTGCCATTAAAAGGAAGTTGGAAACAGGAATCAAATTCAGCTTCATTTGCAGTTATATAGTAAGAATTCCAGGCAGCAAAGAACCCAGTTTATTTGTTTTTGTCAAACAGCTTAGGCCCAGATTGCAGGCCATTATGTACGTGTTCCCATTATGCCCTCTTCACCAGTGGAAAGATTTTGTAACAGAACAAAACTCCTTTCTCCCCACCCATCCACCCCCCAGGTCTTCCATAATGCAGTGATGGTGAGATCAGGATATTAAAGCTGTTAAAATAAGTTGTGGTATCCTTCAGAATATTGTGAATTTCAATTGATTTCACAAGTCCCCAGAGTTTAGTCAAATTTTGGAATATGGGATCTGAGCAGAGCGGGGCACCTATGCCTTCAAAGTGCACTAACCTTAAGAAGGGTTTTTTGATAAGTCAAAGAGGACACCTTGGTGGATAGTCGATGCTTCTTAGTGATTAGCCTGATTAGATTATTAGTCAGCAATTACTCCTACAACCAGGCGCACTTGATATCGGTTCAATTCGAACAGCAATTAAATATGCTGGCTTTGACCTATAAAGCCTTTTGGGGCTCAGGAAGGTGAAGGACTACCTTCTCCTACATGAAATTGCCTCTCCCAAGAGTGTCTTCGAAGTGTCCTTGTCCAGGTGCCACTGCCACCTGAAGCAAGCCTGGCAACAACAGTGAGAGCTTTCTCTGGAGCTTTACCATAACCGTGGAACACCTGCCTTTCTATCTGCTGGTGGTGGTGTTGGGTTTGTACTATTAATGGTAGTTTTAGATGGTACAGTTTGTATTTTATACTGAATTATTGTAAGCTGCCACAGATGCCATTTGCAAGGGGAGTGGCTCCCCAACTTTTTAGCACAAGGACCCACTTTTAAAAATTAACACTTTATTGCGATCCACCTTGCATTCCCTTTGGCCTACCCTTTCAAGTGGACTGAGGCATGTTTGCCTACTCATGAGTAAGTGTGCATGTGCTGCTGTTTTGTTTTCCATAGGGCTCAATCCATTTTCCTTGTTGGCTAGCAGCTTGTCAGTTTTGGAACCCACCCAACAATTGGGTTGCTACCCACAGTTTGGGAACTGCTTTTTAAAAAATGAAAGAGTTGAAAGGTAATATTTTCACACCCAAACTTTCTTTCTGAATTTTAAACACTTCCTGTTGGGTTTTGTTTGACTTGCTGAATAACACTTGTCAGCTTAGAACTGTTTGCTCAAGGAAAGCCAGAAGCTGCTTCCTCTTATAGCTCCCAAAGCACTGCGTGTGTGAGAGGCTTTAGCCTGACCTCGCCCGGTCATGCATGGAGTCTTATTTAAAACAAGAATATGCAGAGGATGAAATCTCAACGGCTTCTGTTCTGTATGCATCTTATTTTTCTTTTGCCATCGGGCAATAAGGAGGCAGTGTAGCATAAAGGCAAACAGACAAAATGGTCATGAGCGAAATGGGATATATATTCAGTATATGCTGCCATTTCTCAAAAACCAGAGGCATTTTCTCCTGCAATGAAATTACTGAGACAAGGGCAGGCCCTGTTTTCACTTCCAATAAAACGTCATTACCTTTTTTTCCAAACTTGCATGTTTTTCCTCGTATTGACTCATCTCTCTTACGGAGAAACTGTCAACTCCCATTTGGCCTCAAAGCGTCACGTTTTGCAATAACCAATTTTTACAGAGCAGAGAGAAATCCGACATGGAGAGGCAGAAGCCTTAACATTGTTTCCCCAAGCATTGCCCTGCAGTGTTTGCAATGGAATCTTTGAAGCTTTCAGGGGGTCAAGGGGGTGAAATAGAACAATTTCTTTACCAAAACTGGCTATATTGCACAATAAAGTACACCATTTTACTGTTCGGTGTAAGAGAAAATAAGAGTCTAAAAGGCCAAGCTGATGAATTGCTTTGCTTCAAGCTACCCTGGAGTCGATCCTGTCAATGTAAACTGGCTTCCTCGGAAGGTACCTAAGATTTTTGCCTGTCGATCACCCACAGTTTGGGTCTTTGCGTGACTGAGCACCCCAGAGAAATAGGCAGTTGCTTATCTTCCCACCACTACCCTGCCCTGGCTATTCTGGATCTTCATTACCTGTATGTGCTTATACAGGGCAATACACAGAATTCCCCCCTTGCCCCATTTTTATCAAGGGAAGCAAAAAGCCTCTCCCCAACTGTCACTATATTCAATTTAATTCTATAAATCTCTACTGTTCAGTCACCCTGTTCACCCCTTACATTAAAAAGCCTCACCCCCTTTAGCCTTTCATCATATGAAAAATGCTCCAACCGCCTTATCATTTTGGTTGCCCTCTACCATACCTTTTCTAGTACTGTGATTCCCTTCACAGTACTGGAGCTGAGATAACCAGAAAACAGTATTTCAAATGCAGCCGCATTACTGAGTTACACAAAAGGTATTCCTGTGCAATACTCTTTCCTAATAAACTTTTTGAGGTTTTGCAAGCCCACAATGACTACAGGAAGAAGTATGGTGTTCCCTCCCTAAAACTTTGCAAAAAACTAAACCAAGAAGCACAGCAGTGAGTACTATATAGCATTTCTTGTTTGCCAGTATTTTTGTACTTTGATTGGGTTCTCTGGGATTTTTTTCCTCTTGGGTCATCTTAGACCAGGGGTCTTCAAACTTTTTAAACAGGGCCAGTTCACTGTCCTTCAGACTGTTGGGGGGCCAGACTATAGTTTGAAAAAATATGAACAAATTTCTATGCACACTGCACATATCTTATGCATATTTGTATGGAGGATATGCTTCTCACGGACGCTGCATGCTGACTTGGCATCTTCAAAGGGTTTGTCCATCATAAGCCCAACACCTCAATTTGAAATTGGTTTCTTGTTTGTTTTCCATACTTTAATCAGGGGTCATAAATAGCTTTCGATCTCCACTAGGGATCCACATGGTGAAACAGAAGGCTTTCTCTGTTTGTAGTACTTTTATGTCCATGATTGGCTAGCCCACGTTTCTTAGTCTGATCAACGAGCTCCATTGGCAGGCATTCTCTACAAATTTCCAGGAAAAGGTAGGGGGAAGATTTTAGGAAAAGGCTAGTTTTCTTTACAATATCCTGTTTGGAGACTCCTAATATTAAGTTAAATAGGGTACACAATCTAGAAAAGCAGAGAAATTACATCTTATATCCCTCTGCAGTTATTTTAAATTAGGGTATTGCTGTCATCTAGTGGCCTATCTAGGAAATACTTTTACAAGATAAACTATAACAGAATTATCAATGGGCCAGTACTTTTCTAGATGAGCATTGGTAGGGGAACTACATATGAAAAATAGGACACTGGCATGCAGGAGTCTATAAGCTAGAGATAGAGGCATTTGTTTCCAGTGAATAAAATAGGATTACAGCCTACTGAACACTATGGGATTACTTCTGAGTAAAATAAATAACACTGTTTTCAAAACTTCTAGTTACAGATTAATATTAACCTTTTTCCTTCACCCCACTTGGATTCTGCACCCAAACATTTTCAGCAGTACCTCCCATGTATTGTTCAGTGGAAGAAAATGTAAGGCCTTAAATATTAGAACCATTGGTTAAAGAAACAAGTTATTTATTCAGAGCCAAAGCTTGGCATTCAGGCTGAATCTTTCAATGCTGACAGAATATAATTAAGATCATACATTAGGTATGGGGAGGGTTCAGTTTGGGCCTTAATTGATCTTTGCAGAATTCTCTTGGTTTTGTGCTCAGCCCACACTTAGAAGCAGAAGGTGCTACCTAGTCCAATTGGCTCCCAATCGAGAAATGGTTATGTATGTATGTCAGAGCAGGCCAAGTAAGTGATGAGTTCCGTAACAGTTGACCACACAAGGCATGGTATTCCTCGTATCAATTTTAAGGCTGTTTCCCATGTGTTGGAGTAAATTTCATACTTACTCTTGATAATACTTGTTAATTCAAATTATTTTCAGATCACACTAATTTCAATTACAAGTTAAGCAAGTGCTTAAATTTTTCCCATGGAAATCACTGAGACATGACTGGCTCTGGCTGTGTAATGTAGTACTTACGCAGTAAGTCTTACAGCAATTCTGTACAATAGGTTTGTATTATTGCCATGTAGTATGAGTGCCATTAAGGTATCATGAAGTGCAGTTTCACAGGGTTAATAAAGGTACTTTATTTTAATACTATTTTGTCCTTACCCAGCGTTGCCTGGGTATTTATTTATCCCAAGCTTCTATTAGACAGGAAAAGGAATGAATTCTATCTGTAGTGTAAAATCAAAGTAATGTTATGTACAGGTAATAAAAAGTATAAGTACAGTATAAAAATTATAAAGTGAAATCTTTTACAAATTCACTATAATATTAATTTAACTTAAAACTTGATTATAAAACACAGTTTTAGTTTCATCTCCAGGAGCAAGAGTAAATAAATTCTTGGGTGAACCCACCCTTGAGCAAGCAACAAAAAGTTGTCCGTGGGAGAAACATGGCGATCTCAAATCCACTCCGCACTTAATAGACTGCCCCTGTGACTTGTTGATCATGATCAAGAATGCAAGTCTCACTGGAAATTGCAATCTCTTAAAGTGAAAAGGGAGAGCCGTTGGAATGAGTGGTATCCGTGGGATAAAAACTGTTCCACCCTCTCCCTTTCTTGTTAAGATAGTCACTTCAATTACAGTACCCAGCATCTTCTTGACACACAGCCTTGTGCCGTTGCAAAGTTTTGGCGGGTCGAGGTTCTGTCATAAAATAATTGGAGATCCCATCGTAAGTAAAAGCCAATGTGGTAGCAATGCAGCCGGATCAAGTGAGTTTAGGAAGTCTGATGGGAAATTGATGACCTCATAGGCATCTACTATGGTATCGATAAATTTGTACTCAGTGACTACGCCTGGTAACATGGCAAGTACTTGATTGGAGTCCAAGACCGGGGCATAATGATTTCTAAAAAAATTTCCAGAAGATTCCACAGCGTTCTATTTGTTCTATTCGACTACACTTGGGCTTAAATGTCATCGGGACTGTCCCCAATCAGCTTAGCAACCCCAAAAACTTTGGATTTGACACTAAGGTTGGTCATTTTGGACATTTTACTTTTCACCCCTTCTCACCCCCCATGCTGATGGGGGCTGAATGTGGACTTAAATGGCATCAGGAGTGTCACTGTTCATCTCAGCGACCCTGAAAACTATGGGTTCGACACTAATATTGGTTGTTTGCTATTATTTGTACATGTGGCCCCCTTCCCACCACCATCATCACCCCTAGGGCCGCTAGGGGTGTCTTACCCCTGCAGTATTTCTTTCCAGAGTGTAAGTGATGTGTGTCCCACGTTTGGTGTAAATTGCTCCAGGCATTCTGGCTTAGCAACCCCAAAAACTATGGATTTGACACTAAGGCCGGTCATTTTGGACATTTTATTGTTCACCCCTTCTCACCCCCCACACCGATGAGGACCGTCACCGATGGGGACCATCATCGGGAGCGTCACCATTCATCTCGGAGACCCCCAAAACTATGGATTCCACACTGTCAGCCATTTTTGACTATTTTTGCGTGTGTCCCTCTTCCCACCCCCACCCCTAGGGGTGTCATACCCCCACAGTAGTTCTAGAAGTGGGATGAGTTGTGAAATCTGAAATCAAATGGTGTCCTCTACGCCACCATCAGCGTGCTGTGGACATTCTATTTCCAAGCACCGTATCTTGCACCCTTTCTCACCCCCCATGCCGAGGTGAGCCGAACTCAGACTTAAACGGCATCGGGAGCATCGGCGTTTGTCTCGGTGACCCCAAAAACTATGGATTTGACACCAATAGCGGCCGTTTTTGAGTATTTTTACATGGCACCCCTTTTGCACCCCCACCTCTGGGGGTGCTAGGCAGTGGTGTCATTCAAATGATTTAGGAACAGGAACTCACTTTTGATTGGCACTTGTCAGGAACCTGGAACTAGCCACGGAGCCCGTTAGGATCCGGAACGCCCGTTCTGGTCTGTTCCCCCTGAATGACATCACTGGTGCTAGGGGTGTCTTACCCCTGCAGTATTTCTTTCCAGATCGCAAGGCATATGCGTACCAAGTTTGGTGTCAATCGCTCCAGGCATTCCAGAGTTATGCTGGAACATGCACACATCTGATTTTATATATATAGATAAAATAAAGCTGTGGTTCCCAAACTGTGGGTCAGGACCCAACAGTTAGGCACAAGCCAATTTCAGGTGGGCCGCAAAGCATCTAGAGCATATTGAAAATATGGGGAGATGGGATGCTGAAAAGGGGGAGGGCTGTGTGGCTGTTTTGTTAGTGTCAAAGTTGTAAGTAGGCTTTTTTCTTTCTGATTCACTTTGCTATTGGAAAATAGCTGAGAAATCACCCAACTAATTGCTGCATTCTTAGGAAAGTAGCAGACCGGTGTTCCAGTGATGGCACTTCTGGCCATGACATCACTTCCCGTGGGTCCCAGAAAGCAAGTCAATCTAAAAGTGGGTCCCGGTGCTAAAAAGTTTGAGAACCATTGCCATATGGCTCTGAGTGTCGTAAATGTGCCATAAAGAATGTTTATAGCACCTAGGGAGTAGGGAGTGCTGGTACTGGCCTCAGCACCCAAAGAGGACGTCACACTGCTGAGGGTGACACTTCCAGGCAGCAGTGTGACTTGGGACAGGGGAAAGGCATGGGAGGCAGCTTGGGTCCACAAGGGGGCGGGGCAGGGGCAGGGGCAGCCTCTGCCACCAAATCCTCATGAGCCAGGCAGCCCAATACAGGTCTCCTTGGCTCTGTGCTTGTTCAAATGCCAAGGAAACCAAGAACCAAGGAAACCTATTGGCACCGCAGTGGCATTACCCTGGATAAAGGGAGCAAATGCTCCCTTACTCTGAGGAGACTCTAGTGGTAGCCTCTGCGGCTTCACGATCCATTTCACTGCCTTGGGTACCACCAGGTTCAGGATTGGGCTGCCCATCATCTACATTCTGTGTATGATAAATTACGCAATCAGATCATTTAATAAAATTAGAAATTTATTTTCAAGAAGAGGGTTTTTTTTAATAAATTAGATTTTTAAAATGTTTGTTAAAAATGTTTTTGTTCTTTAAAAAGAGCCCTACATGATAGTTTTGTGTTATAACACAACTATATAATGAAATGCAGAGTCACATTTTTTAAAAAAATATTTTGTAAGTAAGTTCTAAAGTACATGAATTGGGACCTCAATTTTGTGGGGCTCCAAATTTAGTTAATCTTCCTGTCCACCAAGCACTCAGTTTAGCAGATCAAGACCGCAACCCAGCACTGAAGACCACAGAGCAGAGGCTCAGCTTGGCAGGCAGGTTCCATGTTTAGCATTTTCACTACTGGAAGGCAAGAACCTCTTCCCACTGTCTTCAGAGTTCCAGTCGTCATCTCCAACCCAAAAATACCTAGCAATGACATGTCACATATCATCATCACTTCAGGGTCCCAAGTGCTGTATCTGCAGCATAGAAGGTGTCACAACAGAGGTAGGTTTGGGACACTTGTAATATAGGCAAGGTGTGTACTTTCAAGAAGATCAATAAACATGTAAAAATGCGAACAAGAAGCACACGGCCTGGTTGACAAACTGATACATCATGAGGGCACAATCCTAACCTGGAGTTAGGCTGGCACAGTTAAGCCAGCAAAGTTTGGCCGGCAAAAGGGCCACCATAACACGCTTTTGGACCACTCTTGGAGTCAGAGAGGATGGCGCACATCTGTGTACTGGTGTCTCTAACCCAGAGTGGTTGAAAAATATGTTATGGTGGCCCTTGTGCCGGCCAAACTTAGCTGGCTTAAATTGTGCCAACCTAACTCCAGGTTAGGACTGCACTCTGAGAAGCATTCTGGAGATGAAAGGAATGTATCTGAAAATATAGGACTTTCAGATGAGTAGATTTTATTTCATATTGTTTTAAAGGCTGCCTTTTTTACCTGTCCTTAGCTGTTGAGTGTGCAGTACTTGAATTCTCAAGTTCAAGTAAAAGTATGGTTGTTACTTTATAGTGCTATGAGTTTTAATGGTTGTGATAAAAATTGATGGCTGAATAGGCAGATCTTTCTTTTACAATGTCACTTTTCGTACAGAGTGTCAGAACATGCTGTGAGGATTATGGCATTAAATAACTGCATTGGCTTATTTTGTTCAGAAGGATCCATTCCAGTCTTACACACAGTATTCTAATGACCGTTCATCTTCCAACACCAGAATCAAGTTCTCCTACAGTTTAAGAGTTAGGGGGTAGAGGTGTTTGCTTCCAGTACAGTATGCAAGATAGGATTATAGCCTAAATATTACTGAACGCAATGTAGTTAAAAAAGTAAAACAAACAACGCTGTTTTCAAAGATCTCTAGTTATCTGCCAATGAGGGAGACAATGTTTCAGTAACACCATGTACATTACACAAGTTTAATACATTGCCTGTAGTTAAAAAAAATCTCCATCATCCATAAACTACCATAGAATAAAAATGGATGAAACATTTGTTTTGTATACCCCACTAGCTTTTATGTACCTGGCTTCACCCGGGTGTTTATATGTGCCATCCCTGACCCCCGCCCACTCACCAACCATACAGATGGCCCGTTTATATGTCCCATCCCTGATCCCCCCCACTCACATGTGTGCCCGGGTGTTTATATGTCCCATCCCTGACCCCCCCC
Source organism: Lerista edwardsae (assembly GCA_029204185.1). Lineage (NCBI taxonomy): Eukaryota > Metazoa > Chordata > Lepidosauria > Squamata > Scincidae > Lerista > Lerista edwardsae. The sequence continues at coordinate 6,118,618 of JAJKFI010000005.1, forward strand.
CCCAACTCACCAGCCATACAGATGACTCTGTATCGGTTTCCTTGCAGGAAACCTATTTGCTGCTGTTTGTCTTCAACTGTAAAGAGTTCAGTTGCTGCCTGAAGATTCCGCATGTCATTTGCATGTACTTTGCATCTCATCATGACATCATCAGAGCCTCAGAATGCAGTGGCTCAGCCCATAGCCACCCATAGAGAACCACAAATTTGCTTTTACCCCCGCCCATGGGGACGCGAGCCGTTCCAAAACCACGCAGCGACGGTCTCAGGGGGCCAAGGCACCCGCGTGCCAAGTTTGGCGCAAGTCGGTCCAGGTGTTGCGGAGCCTATGTGGAACATACACACATACGCTCTTCTTTATATATATATAGACTAGCTTTTATGTACCCGGCTTTGCCCGGGTGTTTATAAGTGCCATCCCTGACCTCCCCCCACCCCACTCACCAGGCATACAGATGGCCCTGTATAGGTTTCCCTGCAGGAAACCTATTTGCGCCCGGGTGTTTGTATGTCCCATCACTGACCCCCCCCCACTCACCAGCCATACAGATGGCCCGCTTATATGTCCCATCACTGACCCCCCCACTCACATGTGTGCCCGGGTGTTTATATGTCCCATCACTGACCCCCCCAGTCACCAACCATACAGATGGCCCTGTATCGGTTTGCCTGCAGGAAACCTATTTGCGCCCGGGTGTTTATATGTCCCATCCCTGACCCTCCCCCCCACTCACCAACCATACAGATGGCCCTGTATCGGTTTGCCTGCAGGAAACCTATTTGCTGCTGTTTGTCTTCAACTGTAAAGAGTTCAGTTGCTGCCTGAAGATTCCACATGTCATTTGCATGTACTTTGCATCTCATAATGACATCATCGGATCCTCGGAATGCAGTGGCTCAGCCCATAGCCACCCATAGAGAACCACAAATTCGCTTTTACTCCCGCCCATGGGGGCACAAGCCATTCCAAAACCACGCAGCGACGGTCTCGGGGGGCCAAGGCACCCAGGTGCCGAGTTTGGCGCGAGTCGGTCCAGGCGTTGCAGAGCCTATGTGGAACACACACACACACACGCTCTTCTTTATATATATAGATTAGCTTTAGCTTTCAAATGATTTGGAGCCCAAGCCAGTGGGACTTAAGAGTGGGCGGTATGAGCATACCGCTTGTGCTAGTGTTGTGAACATGCTGCAAGGCGTGTGAAATGCGGGTGGTAAGCTCTTACTGCTGGCCCCTTGCCATCTGGAGGCAGCAACACAACACCAGTGAGTGGTAAGGTTACTCCTTGCCAGCATTGTGGGGATTTTAGGCAGGGCAGGAGGGCATTTCTGGGTGGGGTAGGGTGAAACAGGGTGTTGGACCTGCAGGGAGCTTTGCCGCTGATCCCAACCTCTCTCTGTAGGACCATGTGGCCCAAGACAGAGGCCCTCACCTCTGTGCCAGCTAAATAGCCAGCGTAGAGGCGAGTAGACTGTTCATCCACCTGTGCACTTACCATGGAGAAAGGGGACGAACATCCCCATCTCCCACGGAGCCTCCCATGGCTGCCTGGCTGCCACAGGATGCAGTGGTGGCCACCTGGCTACTGCTGCTCGCTCTGGTGGCTGGACAGCTCAGGATTGGGCTGTCAGTAACACTTAGCAGATGTTGCAGAAAAATTACAGAGTAACTTCTATGAGAAAAATTGAATTGTATGAGTCTTTACATACCACTTTTCAATAGAAACTATGCAAAAAGACTAGAAGGGAACATTATTAGCCCGACTCTTGATGGTTGGAACAATGTCCACAACAATCCCATTGTATGTACAAGTCTGGCAACAAGAAGAGACTGTCTTCCTGAAAGAAACAATTGCAACATCACAGATAATGCAATAAATGTAACCAAGCTGAGAAGACATTCTTGAAGAAAGCAAAGACAGTCCCACTATAATAACTTATGGCTGCAGTGCTCATTTGATGTGCAACTTAGCCAATGACTTCACTGTTCATAAGAGCCCACTGGATCAGGCCAAAGGCCCATTTAGTTCAGCTTCCTGTGTCTCACAGTGGTCTACCAGATGCCTCAGGGGGCACACAAGACAAGATACTTGCATTGCCACTTTCTGCATCTGGCATTCTGAGATAGCTTACTTCTAAAGCAAGGCAGTTGCACCACCCATCATGCCCTATTGCCCATGATGAACCTTTCCTGCAGAAATCTATCTTTTGTTGTCCTTCTAAAGGCAACTAGGCCAAACACCACCACCACCTCTTGTGGCAAGGAGTTCCACAGCTAAATTACCTGCTGGGTAAAGAAGTATTTCCTTTTAGTCCTAATTCTTCCAACATTCAACTTTAGTGGATATCCCCTGGTTCTGGTGTTGTGAGAGATGGAAAAGAACATCCCTTTATCCACCCCATGCATAATTTGGTACATCTCAGGTGCTTTTTTTCAGCTAAGGAGCCTTTCTTCATAAGGGAGCTGCCCCAGCCCAGTAACCATTTTCATTGTCTTCTGTGCCTTTTCCACTATGCCCTTTTCAAGATGTAGCAACCAGAACTGTATGCAATACTCCAGCTGTAGCCTTACCATTGATTTGAACAATGGCATAATATTGGCCATTTTATTTTCAACCCCCTTTTTAATTATTCCAAGCATGGAATTGGCTTTCTTTAACACTGCCATACACTGGGTCAGCACCTCCACCTAGTTGTCATCTAGCACCCCAAGAGCTCTCTCCTGATCCATCACAGACAGCTCAGAACCAATTAGCCTATATGTGAAATGTTGACTTTTTGCTCTAATATGCAACTTCACAGTTGTCTGCATTGAAACGCATCTACCATTTTGCTGCCCATTCCCCCAGTTGAGAGAGGACTTTGCTGACTATCCTGAAGACTATTTCCATTACCTTGAACAAAATACCATTTTAATTTTTTACGTTGTTGGAATTTGGAAGGAATTAAGTGAGATCTTAAACAAATACACAAAGACTGAGTTACACTGCAGGCATTAAAAACAAACAGAACAAGTAGTATCCCCTGCTCATTTTCCTGCATGTCTTCTCATTATTCCATACCAGGGTCATTCCTTAACTGCAGAGGAAGAAGAGTTGCAGGGTCCTCCGTAATGCCTACTATAATACATTTCAAAGTTAAGGGTGAACCATTCAAGAAATGTGTTTGCTAAAGGAGCTTTAAAGAAAGTTATAACAGTGAATTAGTAGGAATTATGCAAGAACATGGATTCAGAAACTGTGGAAGTGATAATTCAGCTTTTAAGAGTAGCATCGTTTGCCAGCATAGAAAGAATGTTTCCTTCTTTTTAGTTACTGTACAATATTTTACTTTAAATTGAGAAATTGTTTGGAATAAACCTGGAACCCCTGCTTCTCTCTTCCAGATTAAATACAGGCATGAAGTCTATTGAGCTGGCTGCATAAAACACATTTCTCATGCTAATCTAACCAACATATTTTAATTCTCAGCAAGATTTTAAAATATTTGAAGAAATACATGTTTAATTAAATTTCTAAAAAAAATATGCTTGGTGTGTGTATGCTATTAAGAAACAAAAATCCAACACACTTAAATTTAAATGTATAGCAATTGTCTTTCCAGAGTATAGTAAAAAAAGTCCTCCAAATAGTCATGATTAACCTGTTGAATTGGATGCTGTTCACCTACAATATCCTCACAGACAGCCGTTTCAATTAGATTTGAAACCAAAATCATTTTTACAAACCTAATGTGAATAAGTTTCAAAATATATACTGTGGCAGCAAACAAGACCGCATCGTTTGCAATAAAAACAAAACACACACGATTAAACTAAATCCGAGTAGCGATTAAAATCAAACTTGTCCTGGTTTCTAGCAAGGGATGCACGGACGGACCCCTAGTTTTGCAACACAGTGTATGGTTCAATCGCATAACATCTTTTATATCATAGCAGGAATTGTTCTGTTAATTTAAAACTAGCTTCGCTGAGCTCAACCCGTAGGGATCAAGTTTCGGGACTAAAGGAAGACCCCCGCTTCAAGGAGTGCAATCCATCAAGGTGGTCATGGTGGGATACGCTTGTTCTCGCCGGAGTCTCGCTGGTGCTACGAAAATTCCACCATTGCCCGCACGTTTCCCCCGTAATTACCTCCGATCAAAAAGCTTTGCAGAATCTACAGTGTTTCCTAGACGCGTCTGACCACAGCAGCGAGAGTGGAACAAAAGAAATGAATGGGGCAGTGATAACAGCATCACGCCTTCTCCGAGAAACTTAAGCAACGTTATTTGCCTGCATCATCCCACCCAGAGAGCATCTACCATAAGGGGAGGGGGTAAATAAAGGAAAAGCCCTGAAAGCAAGAGGAGCTCCCTCCCTCCCCCGAGCAGCCTCCGGGCAACCTGTTACACTATATGCTCATCCGCCCCACACGCACCAGACTTTCCTCGAACCTCTTCCCACTCGACAAGCTCAGGCCACACAAAAAGAACCTCCCAATGCACAAGCAGGTGAGAACCCGCCACGCCACCCCAACGCGTAAACATCCACTCATTCATCCCTACAACCAGCCCTACCCAGCCCTGCTCTAAACGCTGCCGGGAAAATTACAGCCCGTTCGCAAATAGACTGCGGGCTTTTATAGCGCCTTTTCCCAGCAGCCTCTGCGAGGCAGGCGCGGATTGGCTGGCAGGACGCGGGGAGGTGGGGACGCGCACGCTGCGTTTTGTAGGCGATCGTGGACGCGCTTTCCTCTCGACCCGCCCCGCCGGTTTCCGCTCTGAGTCGCTGCCGGAGTTTGGGCCCGTGGACGGAGAAGGAAGCAGAGCCGGGGAGACGCAGCGGAGCCCCCTCAGGTAGTGTCTGGCGGGCGCTGCGCAGCCTTCCTGGGGCTTCTCCTCGCTTCCCCCGTCCAGTCAGGGGGCGGCGGCGGGGAGGCAGGAAAACAACCCGGGAGCCCAGGGAGGCAGGATCCGGCCCTGCGTGGCCGCTCCCTGTGTGGCCTGCCCCACCCGCCAGCCAGCGGCCGCCGCGGAGGGAGCGGGAAGCCTCCTGGCCCTTGCTGTTGGGGCGGTGGGGAGGGACGCTCCCCTTTCGTGCTCTATCAGGCGGGGGTCCAGGGGCGCAGGAGCTTCGTAGTCGGGGCTGCCTGTCTCCGCGCGGGTGGCTCCGAGTGACGGGGAGGTGAGGGGCGGCGGCGGTGTCCTTGTTTCACCTCCCGGTCGTGCCTCTCTTTCTAGTGTGAGATGCTTCCTTCTCCACCCTGCCCGGGATAGGTTTAAAGGTCTGCCTAGCGGGCTTCCAGGTGGGCCTCGGCTCCTCAGGGGTGGGTTTCCAGGGCATCCCTTCTTCTAAAATATAATTTCTTCCACCCCCTTATTTGTGTGGAGGGTGGAGTAATATCTTCTCTTGTTGAGGTGCCTCTTCTTCCCCTTCTCCCCTTTTTTCTTCACATGAAGATGCAGGAGTGTACAAACGCCTAGACTTCCCAGAATGCCTCCAGTATGCAGAGTGGTGTATTCTTTGTTTTGACTCTCTCGTCGTCTTTCAGTCTGGTATTTCATAGGGTTAAAACAAGGCATCTTGTTGTACCTTTAAAAAAAAGCTATTCTGGCATGTGTCTTTTGTCATTTGTAGTCGGCTTCACTGGATTTATGGATCTTTCTTTTGTACGCTGTCTTGAGCACCTTCCTTGCAGAAGAGGGAAGTGTAAAATATAAATAATGAAATATACAGTAATTCTCGATGGGCAGAGTGGGTTGGGATGTGTAACATAAATAAGCATGCACAAATATGAGAGAAAATGTAATTTTAATTCAGTTTTGTGTAGCAATTTTCTACTGAAGAGTACCCACTTTCAAATCTGCAGCAGTATCTCAGAAGATTTAAATGTTCTCCTGCTTAGTGAACTCTAGTCCACAGAAGCATTTGCTGAAATCTGTGGCTTCTGAATGTTGTCATTTCTAAGTTGAATTCCTTTGTTTTGTTTCAAGGGTATCTATATGTTTGTGTCTTCTGTAATCTCTAATAGTACTGTCTCACCAATATAAGTCTAGGTAGTAAAGAGATACTGGGTAACATTCTAACCTGAAGACATGGAGTTAACTTCTGAATGTACTACTAACATTCAACACATTCTGTAGAAGGCGGTGGTAGAATGGACAGTGCCACTTTGAACTACAGGTGAGGGATACCACCTTGAATGTTGCCCCAAATGTGTGTTCAGTCCCTTACTAGCTAGAAAGCTAATACATCGAGGACAGTTCTTAGTACAGCCCTGTGCCTGCTAGGTTGACTTCTGTTTGCATTTGACTTTTTAACATGGGAGGAAATCCATAAGTGCGATTTCTTCAATTCCTGCTGCCCATGCACTCCTACCCCTTCTACATCCCATTCAGCTTCATGTTTAGACCAGGCCTTATAGTTCCTCTCTCTGTTTAATTTTCTCTCATATTGGAGATTAAGGATATCAGCTAGGATAAAGCCATTGGTCTGAAAGGCAAAGTATAAATCTTCTAAATCCATTTTATATTCAAAAAAGGGTTGGTTTTGTCAAGTACATTGTTAGGTTAAGCAGATGTAACAATGTGAATGGGTAGCATGTTAATAGTAATAAACCAGCTGTCATGAAGTCTTATTGCAAAGTAACTGGAGTAGAAGCAGATCCTTTTTCAAATGCAGTGTTTTTCAAACCGTGGATCAGAACCTGATATCAGGTGGATCACAAAAAGCTGGGAGCCACCATCTTGGAAGCTGCAGACTTCACTTTTGCTATATTTCTTTTGTGAGTGTTAACAGTTTGAATTTTCAAGTGAAGGTTTTTTAATTTTGTTTTTAGTTCAGTTCTTTAACACAATATTTTGCCCTAATCTTGCCTTCTGTCAGGGATGTTTCACAGCTGTGCAGTTGCTGCAGTCCAAGACTGCCAGTTTGCATTCCAGGAGTGTCATTTGATTACATCATAATGATGACACTTCCTGCTTGATGTCACTTCCAACCATGACATCACTTCTGGTGGGTCCAGACACGAGTGCCATTCTAAAAAGTGAGTCCCGGTGCAAAAAGTTTGAGAACCACTGCTCTAATGCATTGCTTCTGCTGTCAGAATGAATAGAATGAGTACTACAAACATGCCTTGGTATCTGCAGGGGATAGGTTCCTGCCTTCCTTCCCCTGTGGATACCTGCAACTATGGATAAAAGGAAACCTATGTTAAGTATAGGGTTCTCCCTGCCCCCACCCATGAGCAAGAAGATTTTTAGCTACCCATAATAAGAATAAAGGATGATAAGGGGGCCCCCTGATCCATGGATAATTGAAACCATGCATACCAAATCTGTGGATATTGGGGGACTATTTGTAATCAGATTTGTAGTTCCTTGTGATTCAATACTTTGAAATGCCTTTTCTTAAAAATAGTTACCTGAATAACATTTAGCATGTGTTGTGTTTTGACCCCTCAAAATGCACTGAATATTTCAGTAATTCTTGCCATACCAGTAACTTAACTAGTATTGTTTTCCCAAATTGCCGAAGCTGAAGTGAGCTGAGACCACCTCATGAGTTGTGATTGTGATCCCATGAGACTTCACAGTTCAAATTCTTAGTCCATCTTTTTTTATAGAGCCAGTGTAGTATAATGAACAGAGTTGGTCTTTCAGTGGAATCCTGAGTTCACATTCTTACTCTACTAAAACACAGAGTGACATCAGCACAGCCAATATTTCTCAACCCAACTTACTTAGTTTTTGGGGGATAAAATAGTGGGACTAGGAGTGGAATAAAAATATCAGAATAAGCTAATAACTTTCAAAGGAATAAAATCAATAATACATTGGATTTCTAGGAGGTAGCATTTAGCTTTGCAAAATTATCTTAATATTCACATAATGTGAAAAAAAATCCTTAGACATACTGTACAATCCTTGGTCTGATTGATTTTTATAGCTCTTTAATTAGGGGGGGCAGTCCTCACGTTTTGGAGGTGGAGTCTATGGAGTGCATAATTTGGTTAAAATCTGAAGAGTCTGATATGGCTTGTGGATTTCATTAAGGGCTTCCCTACTCCAAGTACAACTTATGTGGTCTGAATTATCATTCATAGAGCAAGCTTTTGGCTCTTACCTGTGTCACATCTCAGTCAGAAGAATTATGTTTTCTTGGAGAAGGGAGCTAAAGCCTAAATCATAGAACCCCTAGTGTTAATATAGGTGAATAAGCCAGATAATAACAATAGCCTGAAATAATTCTTTAGAATAAGTGGAAGCAACAGGCAATTTGTTCAGCGTCTGCATTCCCAGATAGCTTATTGATTAGTCTGGGGGGTTCCTGATATCTGCTTGTCAAACAATATTGAAAGTGTAAAGGATGTTCTGATTGGTTAGGTTGCTATGGCAATGTTGTGGATATAGCTCTGTTATATATCTGAAATTACAAATAGGAAAGGGAAGGCTTTATGCAGTATTATCACTATGACTGATTTTTTTTTTTGGTGAGTGACAGTCATTCATATAATTTGAAATTCTTGTTTAGCTTGAAGATTATGATAAGCAATTAAAACACAGAAAAAAAAACTTGTCTTTTGAAAGTACTATGTGGAAACTATTACTGTGCAGAAACTAGGTTTTGAATTTATGGCGAACAGTTAAAAATACTTTATTATAGACTTGTCATTTAGTTGGTAGACTTATCTCCTGCCCAGCAGGAGGTTGTTCTGAGCATTTATTCTAGCCCACCCATTTTTATTGCTTGTATCAAATTGTGATAAATTCTTTTTGCCCTTACTTCCAGGATTTGACTGCCTTCCACTGAGTACTACAGGCTTGCTTCTTGCTCTCTCCTAGCTTTTTTCCTGCCAAATAAGCCTATCTACCGGGGCTTACCTAAATTTTCCACACAGGCTTTCCTTCCACTTTGATCATGGATATTGTATTCAAATATCCCTCCCTCCCTCCCTCCCTCCTTCAGCATTATGCTTTGCTAACTTACCTGTTTGTATCTTGAGCCTTCTATCCGCCAGCATTTTATTTGAATGCATGTATCTTCCCCTCACCCAACCTATATGTTTGATTTTCCTTTTTTTTTTAATCCCAAGGCCCTTTGTAGTAAACTCATTTAGTAAAAAAGTTACTCATTTAGTAAAAAATGTAATTACATGAAATTACTTGTAGAATTAAAAAAAGCCTTCATGGAGCATAGGCAACTCTTCTCAATTGTCACTGAGACTACCATCTCCTTTATGTCTTGAGATCTTTTCCAAGCATAGCTATAGAAAAATTGGTTCTGTCATGCTAAGTCAATTGTCAATGCTTTCTGACAGAAAAAACATGTTACTGCACCCAAGCACACTTTACTACTGAGTCCAAAATTTTCTTGTCCTGAATTAACTTTTTAAAGTCTATTTTCTGGCTCTTTGACTGCCATATGTTTGAAATCCTGAAAACCACAAGGTTTGTGTACAGTAAGATTTTTGCTTGTTTGAGGGCAGGACTGCACCCTTGACAGGACTGCCCCTCCATGTTAAATCAGAAGTGGAACACATCATGCATATTTTTATGTGTGTACAGAGGTTTTGAGACAATGAATGTGTCTCAATGGATATGTATCCCATATCAATTATCCCATATATTCTGTAAATTTTTCTCTATTTCTGTTGAAATGACAAGTATGTACATCTGTAAATATGTTGCTGCCTATGTGAAGACAATTCTGTAATCATCTCTTTTCAAGATTAGAGAAATAGTTACACATCTTGAATACTTTTACAAGCGCACCTCTGTGTGCCAATATTGACCCTGTAAATTTGTTCTGCATACATCTATGCACACTCAAGATCCCTGCTCCTTTCACTAGCATGAATACTTAGGATGCTGCTGGGGACGGAGAGGATTGGGCCTTATGGAAACATTATTTCAGTGCTGTTTGGTCCATTGACTAACTTGGCTTTGGGTTTAACTCTCTCTCTGCTGGATGCATTGTTTAAATTCCTGATCTTCAATGGCTTTTAGATAACAGCACAGAATATGCTGACATACGATATGAAGAAAGATTCAGAGGTATTTGGTCATTTGCCACTAAAAAGAATTTACTTTCATTTGTTCTTGATGCACAATGCCAAGTATAAGAGTTCCTAATGTATAGTTCCTCCTGGGCCAAATCCTATGTCACATACTTTCCAAGCAAATATGTGGCAAAGCAGCCAAATCCAATGTTTGTGTGCTCAGAAGCAAGTCCCATGATACTCAGTGGGGCTTACTTCCTGTTAAGTGTCCATAGGTTTGCTGCTTAAGACCAGTTTCTGATGCAGTGTCAATCACACAGTTGTTGCAACATGAATTTTTAGTGGGGAGCACAAACCTGCCAGCCCTTCCATAAAAGGCAAGTGGGGCTTGCCTGTGATTGGGAGGTGGGGAAGGTACTATATTTAGCTTGGAAGAGAAAGCTTGTATTTGTTGCAAGTTGGCACATTATGTCCATGATTGATATGAAAGTGAATCCCTGATAAATACAAGCAGGAGATTATTTATATTGCTCTCCCTTCTACCCTGTAAGGAAACAAATGCTGATAAAAACTTTGTGTGTGTACACAGATAAATGATCCCTTATCGGGACATTTGAAATTCAGACATTTTTGTCCAAGACTTTTTTAACTTTCGATAGTGTGAACATGAGAGTCTTGTTCTCATTCCCACATACAAGGGAAATAGAACGCAGCATGTTCTATTCTCTGCTCTGTGTGCCATTGTCAAAAAATGTCAGAGGCCAGCAGACACTCAAATGGACAACAGTGAAAAGAGCAAGAGGAAGCGTTTCTCATTATATTTCTGCAGTTATTCCAAAAGTCAGAAAAAATCCAAAATCTTGACACCTTCCCATCCCAAGCAGTCCAGATAAGGGATACTCAACCTGTAATATAAAATTTCAAATGTAGTTTTAAGCTCAAATTTAAGCTCAATAAGCTCAAATTATCTCCTATATGTTACTCTACATTTACCAACAAACATAATATAATCTCAAGGAAAACATACGCACTCTTTAGTGTCACATTTATTATGCTATAATCCACACATATACTGCATGTGGTGTACACAGAAGCAGCTGCATGATCCAGTTGATTAATTAGTTAATGAATTGGACCAAGTGCTCAGTGTTTCCCACTGATGTCTATAAACTGCTGGCATGGTTGACTAAGGGATCTGTAGACATCCACTAAGATTGTTCCACACAATTGCTTCCCTTTTGATGTTTGACTGTTGTAAGATTTCCACAATGTCAATGAAGTATTTAGGAATTAGAGCTCATTAAAATATGTGTACATTTTTAGGCACGCTGTATAAATCATATTAGCATTCAAATTCTCATACTGAATTACCAGTATTTTTTTGGAATTAGAATATCTTCATGAAAATTTCAGCTGTATGTGAAGCTCAGGAGGCTAAAATGTATTTTAGAGAAGGGAAAATTGGTAGTCATTACCCGGGTCATTCAGCAAAACTGGCTGGCGTGCTATCAGACCCAATGAAGTATTCCCCGCCCCCCCAACTTGGAATTGGCTTATGAAATTCACTGCGTCAAGTTGTGGTGATGGCCATTAGCTTAGATAGCTTTTTTAAAGGTTTAAATATGTTTGAGGATATTTATAAAAGTAGGTATTAGTTGAGATGGCTTAATGCATCGGTTTTCAAACTCTCTGGGAGTTTGCGAACCACTGTAAGTACTTGTGAGGGCAGGAAGAATGGCAGCGATGGAATTGCTACCGTTGCATTGCTGCTGACCACGTAATGGGACTGGAGATACTTACCACTGCTTGCCCCAGAATCCGGGAGGATTGGGGGGCCCTGCAGATCCCTTTGCAGGGCTCCCCGTGCATGAGAAATGCTTTTAAAAACAATTGCAACCCACTTCTGGGTTGTGATTGCAAAACCGAAGTGGGTGGTGATTGTTTTTTTAAACATTTCTAATGCACAGGGAGCCCTGCAGAGGGGTCCTCGGGGCTCTCCAACTCTCTAGGATGCTGAAGCAGTCAGTGATAAGTCCCCCCCCATCCCCATTACATGGCAAGAAGTGAGGTGATCATAGCAATTGCATTGCTGCCATACCCCTGCGCCCACTCAGGGGAAATAAGTAGAGCTCACAACGCCCCAGTTTGAAAACCCCTGGCTTAATGGAATTTCCATATGTAGAGGGCAATGTACTGCTGAATGCCTGGTGCAGGGGACAACAGGGAGAGATGTTTGCCTTTGTGCCCAGCTTATAAACATCTGGAAACATGTGGTTAGTCATAATTGGAAATGGGGTACAGATTTGGTCTGATAAATAAGGTGGTTCTTATGTTAGTATAAGGTGCCACAAGTCTGTTTCTTATTCTGTAATTAAGCCTTATGTTAATGAAAGCGTTGGTATAATTAAGATCTACCTCATTTATTTTTCTAGTGACCACAGTTCAGTAAAACTATTATTTTGGAAGATAGTTGTGTATTGCTTTTCAAAAAAAATTCCCAAGCAGGGAATTAGAAACGAGTTCCTTGTCCCAAAGGGGTGTATAATCTAAAATAAGAAGATGCCCTGGGAAACAAGTTGTACTGGGATATATAGGGCCAGTTGCTCTCCCCCTGCCTGTGACTAATTAAATGAGGAAGTCATCACTTTAAAACAACAGTTTTCAACCTTTTTCATCTCATGGCACACTGAGAAGGGACAATAATAGTCAAGGCACACTGCTGGCTGGAGGCTCACAATCCCACACTGGCCCTACTTGGGGCGTATGAGAGGGGGAGTAAAGGGATAATTTGTAACTGGGTCCAGGGTCAAAAGGAGGGCTCAGGAGGCAAAGCAGCAGGCCCAGAACAGGCACATGGCAGCTACAGCCGCCAGCCATATGCATTGGGCTCAGGAATGCATGCATAACACTCCTTAACATAGTGTCACGGAGGAAACTGGCCTGTACAGTAGCTCTTTGGCTTGTGGATCCACATACCATGAAAGAGTACATAAGAGCTTAGGGGGCACAACTGCTGGACTACAGCTGTTGCAGAAGTAAGTTTTGGTACATACAGGAAACTTTCCATTCTGCTGTGCACCCTAAATGTGACGATGCTAATTTTCTGCAATTTTCTATATTTAAAATAGTTTAGAGTGATTTAGGAGTGTGTTTCGTTTTCTGTATTACTGTATTTAGCTGCCAACACTGTGCCAGTAGCTCCCGGACCTGGGCTCCAAAGACTGTCCTGGCTGTCACCATTCGCACAGAGGGGTCTTGCATTTCTAATCTCACGGACTCACTGCTTGCACAGGATGCTGGGGGCACCTTATTAAGGCAGTATCTAACTTGAAATGATTGGTGTTCAGAGTTTAGCAGGTTGAGGCCAGGCTGTTTTCTCTTAGTACAGCAAATGAGATCTTAAGTTCAGTTGTAGGGTTTTGGTACCAAATCTGAGTGGTTCTATTTGTAGATTAGGCATTCAAAATGTTTTTTAATGTGCTCGCTGAAGCTGAATCTTCTATAGTTCTGCTTGGGAACTGGCTTCTGGTGTAAAAATTGTTTTATGCTTGGGTAAAAGCATATTGCTATGCCTTAGTGTTGTAACACTTTGCACTCGTGTAGCCAGTATCTAGGGACATGGTGGCACAGCAGGTTAAACTGCTGAGCTGCGAGCTTGCTGACCGGAAGGTTGGCAGTTTGAGACTGTGCAACTGAGTGAGCTCCTGTTGCTTGTCCCAGCTCCTGCCAACCTAGCAGTTCAAAAGCACATAAAAATGAGAGTAGATAAATAGGTACCACTTCAGTGGGAAGGTAACGGCATTCTGTGCACTACGGCATATAGTCATGCCGGCCACATGACCACGGAAACTTGTCCTCGGACAAATGCCAGCTCTACAGGCTTAGAAATGGAGATGAGCACTGCCCCCTACAGTCGGTCTCGACTAGACCATTCGGTCGTGGGGAAACCTTTACCTTTTTAGCCAGTGCCTATAAAAAGTTGCAGTGTTTGGGGGAGAGGAACTGTGTTGCCCTGGATAGTTATCGTTCCTTCATGGCCTTCAGACATCACTCACTGTGATGTTTCTGAGTGGCTGTGACTGTCCCACTACAGCATTTTTCCTTACCAAAGAATTCTGCAAGAATTAATAGTGTCAAATATGCAAAATGAGGCAAATATTTTATGTAGATTTTCTAACTTTTAAGTGCATGGCTATGTGTTTTCTTGGCCCAGAACCTGCATTTCATGATATTGAATACAAAATGTTCTTTGTCTTACACCAACATTCTAGAAACGGGAGTCTTTTACTTTTATATACCCAGTTTTGAGACACTCACAGTTCTGTGTATATTTGGAGTTATGCCCAATTCAGGACATTTTGGAATGTACTGAATTTCTTTGTCCTAAGATTTCAAAACTTTTAACCAGTTTCTTACACAAGATTTTATGTAAAAGGGCAGAAAATTGCATCAAGAGAGTCAGCCCATTAGTTTTGTTTTCAGTTTAGTTGCAACGGAAGCTATTCTCTTTTGGGCAGATAAAGCTGCTGCTTCCAAACTGGTTCAGTTCTGGTTCATATTGGGAAAACGTATCCCATCTCCCTTCACAAATTAGCTTCATAACATAACAATTAAGGATGTTAGTTCCTAAAATTACTTATTCCTGATCTTGGAAACTGAAAGACTGTTACACTAGTATACAGACCTAACCCCAAAGATGTAGCTTGTCCATAGAATAAAGTAGTTGATTTAAACAAATAAATAATAAAGCATTATAAATAATAAAATGAAATAAAACAAAGTTGATTTACTGCCTCTCATTTAGATAAGATGGAGAGGCACTTTCATCAGTGTAGGATGAGTGCTACTTAACTGTACGGAGGGAGGTACAGGCATGCCCTGATACCTGCTGGGGTTCCATTCCAGCCCCTACCTAGGATACTGGGGACACTTTTTAAAGACGAAGGAACATTATTAGTTTTGCTGCAGCAAGGTTAAAAAAATACGTTGTTTAATAGGAACCCCAGTATCCATGGTATTAGTGGATATGAGGGAATACAGTAGTGGCAGTAACCAAACCTGCCACTACTGTATTCCAAAAAAGCAGTGCCCATTTGGACCAGCACCTACTGTTCTGCCATGCAGCTCACAAGCAGCCCATTCGAACTCTGCAGATCAACACTATGGACAGTTACATCTGTAGCCCACTATCCCAGCAGGCTTTGTGCCCAGATTTCCAGGCAGATGCAACTGCACAGAGGATCACTCTGCAGAGATTGGGTGGGCGTCTGGTGAGCAGCATGGTGGAACAGTAAGTGCTGCTCATGGTGGAGAGGGATTCAGCGTTGGTGAGTGCTGCTATAGTGCAAAGAAATGTTCACCAAGCCATTATCTTCAGTATTTACAGCCCTAATGCAGTAGGCTTCTGATTTCTTCATGTTATGAAAATCAACAGGCTGGTTAGAGTACAGAAGCCTAGACAAACTACAAACACATGCATGTAAAATCCTTCAGATACTGATTCTGAATACTCATGACTGATCACATTTGTGCTGGTGAATATACCGTGACACCAGCATATGTTAGACAAATCATTACTCTGTATCACTAATCTTGCTTTTTTCTAATTTTTCATGTCCAACTATTAAGTAATGATTCAGGTTCTGTTCTGTGTTAAAAGATGTTCGGTTCTTGTTCAGGCTCTGTTGTGTTCCTCAGTTGTACGTGACCTCTTATTGTGTTGTCCTTATTTGCCAGGCCCTGTTCTCACTTTGTTGTGTTGCAATTACAGCATGCATTTTGCAAACGCTTGCGCCTTGTTCCGTTTACCTTTTTACTAGGGATCTTATTCTTGCCTTTGCTGCCCCCTTCATGTCCTTTGCTTTTTTAAACATGTCGGCATTGTAGTCCCCTATCTCTTTTTTCGCGTTGTAAGAAATCCAGCTTCTGTAGAGTTGTTCCAGTGTGGACAGCATGTAGCTGTTCAATGGAATAATCCAGAACTTCTGGGTACACAATCAACATGTGCCTTAACCTTGTGAATATAGTGCTATGTTGCTAGGTGGGCTTTTCTCCCAACTCTTTTCTACTAATTACTTGTACCATTCTGGTGAGTGGCTTTACAGCAGTAAATAATTCCATTGGTTGTCTTTATCTCTTCTCCACAGACAATGCTGTTCTCTTGTCATCCATTTTCAGATGTTGTGGGTTTTTTGTTTTCTTCAGGGTAACTGAACACAGTTTCCTATCACCCCAGGAGGATGTGCCCCAAAGTACTTGGGTATTGCCGTGATCCAGAGCAACGCAAACCAATAAATGCTATTTGTTATTCTGAGATCAACCTACCTAAGATCTAAACTGTTTTTCTAAAATAAAACTAAAAGCCCTATTTATAATGTCTCTCTCAGAAAGGGCAAAGCATGTAGAGGTTATCAGCAGGACTGTGGATTCCATGGTTGCAAAAGCACTTGGCAAAATTAGAGGTCTGAGAATCTGTGCCTGAGCTTTAAGACCTGAAAATGCCTAGAGAAATCCTGAAAGCCGGAGAGGTTGAGTGCAGCTGGAGAGGATTTCCAGTGGGTGGGAGTTTTTAGTGCTCTATATGATTCTTGCCTCTCCTGTAGTTAGCAAAAGAATAAAGAGTTTAGTCTGTATAATTTGTAAAGATGGCAAAAACTCTACTGTGCTTGAAATTATTTTGCTTGTGGAGTATGTATTGTGCATTTATAAATTATGTAAAGAGAACTAGTCTCTTATAGTGCATTATTTCTCTGCCCACATACATTTATATACCATACATTTCCTTATAATAAAGCTGATTTAAATATATTCCACTGTCATTTGCTGTTGCTACTTTTTTCTATAACATCACCAAATTATTTTAATGCGGGACACGGTTCCCCTGCTTATTTAGTGTCGCTTCTTGGATTCTTGTGTTTCTGCTTTTTTTATTTTTTTAATCTGATTGTATAACTTAGGCACAGGAACTGCACTTGAACGCAAATACAGTCTTCTCTGTAATCCATTGTATGTCTGTCTCAATTTCCTGATCTTGATGCTTTTTTCCTGCCCCTAATATAACACAGTCTATTATCTAGAAGACTAAACTGAAGAAAGACACGCAAAAGGCAAGGGGGAAGAGACATGGGATGTACTTCCTTCCTTTACTATAAACACCAAGTAGTGACTCATAGTCAGAAATTGCCTTTCTAAGGCAAGCTCTCCTTGAATTTAGTATTTGGATTTCCCACATGAATTAGACTTCTAAAACTATCCCTTCTTTAATTGCTTTGATTTAGCTTGAGAGACATAAAATGTAATATTGCTCAATACAGCATAATTCCACGTTGTCTTTTCCTTCTTAATTTGGGATTTGATTCATGAATTATTCCTTTTGAAGCGTCCCTCTGTTTTTGTTCTTGCTTGGTGGTACCACATGGGCATCTGCAGAGGTATTTTCAGCTAATCCACAATCAGAGAATTCTGTTGCTTCAGGCACAACAGTTGAGATTGGCATATTATATTATGCAACTACATTTAGGCTGTCTTGAGTGGCTATAGTAAGACCTCTGGTTTTATTGCCATGGTTAACTAAGGCTTTAATGTGATTTTAAAATTGCTCCCGTTCACTGAATTTGTTGCGTTTTTAGTGTGCTTGCTATTTGGGTTTTAAGAAGATTTGTGTGTTGCTTTTTGTTTAGCTGTTGAATATAAAAACTAACCAGCAAGTTCACAAAATCATTCACACTGAGATGAGTCTGAAATAAAAGGGAGACAATATTGACAATGCTATCTTATGCAAAGTGCTAAACTAGTACAGTATGTAAGGAAATCAACAGTGCTGCAGCACTAAGATTACTGGTTCCAAAATAAATTATTGCTTGATTGAAATCCCCAGACACATTTTTCAACCTGATTCTGTTTAGTAGAATTAAAGTAGCAGTTCTTGCTCTTTTATAATGAAATTGAACATCTTCCAAATAACTGGCTGTGAAAAGATTCCAACTAATCGGCCCGCCATGACCACAGGCTTCACATCCACGGATTAAAAATGCATCCATCCATGGATGTAAAATGTAGAGTATTCAACAAAATTGTTCACATATCCTCCTGCAGCCTCCTGCCATTTCACAGCTCACTCTGCAGAACTCCTCATTCACCTCACCCCCTGCCATTTCACAGCACTTCCCTTATTTAAGTTTAGGCAATTAATCCATTCTCCATAAACTTACACCATTTTCTCAACCTGACATCTGCAGGCTTGAGCATTTGCGGATTTTGGCATCAGCGTGGAGTCCTGGATTCAACTACCTGCGAATATGGAGGGCCCACTGTACACTTTCAGCGCACACTGTCTCATGTTCCTATCTTCACCCACTACTCTAGACAAAGGCACTGTTGCTTACTACATGTCTGTTTGCATTCTCCTGTCTCTAGAATCTCTCCCAATTATATATGCAGTCATATTAAGCAGAGACAACCATCGTACAACGTGCAATGATTCTACCCTTAGTTATTGGTCTGTTGGCTATTACATTCTTTAACCCAGCCGAAATCATTAACTAAAATGGCAGTGTGGACAAGTTAAACAAGATAGTCCCTTCAAAGGCTAAAATATTGGAAATTGGCAGCTGAGGTTATAAAATTATAAGAATCTTCAGCAGAACCATGTATGTTAATTTAAGTATTAATACAGATTTGTTTGACAGTGGCTCAGTTTAAGCACAGATCATTTTAAAAAAATCTATTGCACTGGTTAATGCTCATATAGGCAAAATGTAAAATTGCATTAAGTTAATGTCAGACCTCCACATTTTGGTTTGGGATTTGAACAGGGACTGATCTATAAACCTCAAATCGCTCTGTTAGCTGTAATTGAAAAGCTGACATAAGTAGCCAAAATAACATGCTGAAAGCAAGTTTTGTTCTGTCCTAAGTCTTTAATTTAGAAAGCTAACGTAGCATTTGGCAGCTGGCAACAGCTTACCTCATGCACTTAATTTAACTGCAGGAAGCAGCTTTTAACTCTCACAGATCTCAGTTTTTTCTAGTGCTTCATATAACCAATGGATAATAGAGAAGCTATTCTCCAAACAAGCAGGGTGTAAATACTGTATATTTGTTAGATGATTAAAGTTAATATACTTGGCCCTTTGTTTGCAAGAAGTATATACAACTTCTTTAAGCTACACCTTTAAAAAAAAACTCTAGCTAATTGGCAAAACTGAAGAAAGGAGAAAATATTAAGAGAATGGAACTCAGGAATTGGGTGCATTGTTCTTCCCCTATATTGCCAGGGTGTAACACAGATGTTGTATTACTTTCTAGTACAGTCCTGGCCAAAAGTTTTGAGAATGACACAGATTAATTCTCAAAGTCTGCTGCTCCAGTGTTGGAAGATCTTCGTGCAGATGTTACGATGGTATACTGAAGTATAAGTATTTGCTAAAGTGTCAGAGACTTTTATTGACAATTACATTAAGTTTATGCAAAGAGTCAATATTTGCAGTGTTGACCCTTCTTTTTCAAGACCTCTGCAATTCGCTCTGGCAATTCGCTCAATCAACTTCTGGGCCACATCCTGACTGATGGCAGCCCATTCTTGCATAATCAATGCTTGGAGTTTGTCAGAATGTATGGGCTTTTGTTTGTTCACCCGCCTCTTGAGAGTTGACCACAAGTTCTCAATGGGATTAAGGTCTGGGGAATTTCCCGGCCATGGACCCAAAATCTCGATGTTTTGGTCTCCAAGCCACTTAGTTATCACTTTTGCCTTATGGCAAGGTGCTTCATCATGCTGGAAAAGGCATTGTTCGTCACCAAACTGTTTCTGGATGGTTGGGGGAAGGTGCTCTTGGAGGATGTTGTTGTACCATTCTTTATTCATGGCTGTGTTCCTAGGCAAAATTGTGAGTGAGCCCACTCCCTTGACTGAGAAGCAACCCCACACATGAATGGTCTCAGGATGCTTTACTGTTGGCATGACACAGGACCGATGGTAGCACTCACCTTTTCTATGGACAAGGTTTGTTCCATATGCCCCAAACAATCGGAAAGGGGATTCATCAGAGAAAATGACTCTACCCCAGTCCTCAGCAGTCCAATCCCTGTACCTTTTGCAGAATGCCAGTCTGTCCCTGATGTTTTTCCTGGAGAGAAGTGGCTTCTTTGCTGCCCTTTTTAACAGGCCATCCTCCACAAGCCATTGCCTCACTGTGTGTGCAGATGCACTCACACCTGCCTGCTGCCATTCCTGAGCAAGCTCTGCACTGGTGGTGCCAGGATCCCGCAGCTGAATCTCCTTTAGGAGATGGTCCTGGCACTTGCTGGACTTTCTTGGGTGCCCTGATGCCTTCTTCACAACAATTGAACCTCTCCCTTGAAGTTCCTGATGATCTGATAAATGGTTGATGTAGGTGCAATCTTAGTAGCAGCAATATCCTTTCCTGTGAATCCCTTAATTGCAGTTGATCTGATCACTCTTCATAACATCCTGGAGTATATGCACATTGCCATCTTCCACACTGGAGCAGCAGACCTTGTGTGAATTAATCTGTGTCATTGTGTCAAAACTTTTGGCCAGGACTGTACATGAAATCTCACAGAAGCTGCTTCATGTACTACAGCAAGCAAAACTGAAATATTTAAATATACTCCTATGTGTAACTGTTTCATAACTTTGGCTCTCAATTGTCATTTATGTCCACCTGTTTCTCTTTAAAATGGTGCATTTGTGTTTGGTATGGTAAAGTCCACAAACGGTGACTTACTGCTCGCACCTAAAACTTACTTGCTACATTACATTCTACAAGACATTTTATTATTGGGCTATGTGGAATTAAAAACAGCAGAAAAATGGTATATCTTGGATATTAATGAAGGACACTATTGAAAAGTGTTTGTTTTCATCTCTATAGTTTGATCTTAATGATAATACAAGTTACTAACACATAAATCTTTGCTAGTCCACCTATAATCATGTAGGGGCTCTCCTTCAAGTGCTGCCTCTATCCCAAGTTGAGGGATGGTGGCTCGGGGGCAAGCCTTCTCTGTAGTAGTGCTGCAGATGTGGAATTCCCTCCCAGAGAAATTGAGAACTTCCCCCTTCCTTGCGCCATTTAGTCTGGCATTTGGATGATGGGTGGATGTTTGCCCTCTGCACCTCTGGAGCTTGACTGGTCCCTTGGACAATTTAGCTTCCCCCCATTGCCTAAAGAGTTGTGTTGGGTCTTGCCCTATTTTCAATGTGGGGTGTGTGTGTTTTAAAATTTAATGTTTTAATGCTTTTGTACTTGATGTTTTTAATTATTCTTGTTTTATATTGTAATTCTATTATGTAACTGTAAACCAGCTAAGGCATTTGCTTCAGCCTTGGAAAAATTAGGTAGTCCAGTTTCTGGATATGTTCTACCAAGCTAATAGTGTTGCAGAGCTGATTAACTCCTTTAGATATTAAGCTTTAATAGCAGGGTATTAATATCAGCCTTAATATCAATATTTTGAGCATCGGGATAGGTGCTCAAAATCCTTTTCACTTTAATGTAATCCTTATATATGGAATCGAGCAGTCCTTCTCAAACCTTTTCGCTCCAGGACCCACTTTTAAGAATGACAATTTGTCCAGGACCCTGCCATCATTGCTGCTTTCCTGAGAATGCAGTAATAAATTGGGTTATTTCTTTGCCATTTTC
The DNA here is from genome assembly GCA_029204185.1 of Lerista edwardsae. NCBI lineage: Eukaryota > Metazoa > Chordata > Lepidosauria > Squamata > Scincidae > Lerista > Lerista edwardsae. The sequence continues at coordinate 6,140,266 of JAJKFI010000005.1, forward strand.
CAATAGTTAAGTGAATCAGAAAGGGAAAAAAACTATTTACAACCTTGACACAAGCAAAATAGCCCTCCTCCTTTCCAGTGACCCATATTTTCAATGATGGCTGCGCTAGGTACTTCGCGACCCACCGAGTGCATTCTGATCCACAGTTTGAGAAACATTGGAAATTGGAGTTTTCTCCCATTCTCCTGTGGGTGGAGACAGTTTGGAGGCATTGAAAGAGTTCTGTTAAATGTACTTCAGTGAAAAGTCCTGGCCCCAGTGAGGGATTCCTCCTCAGGAAACATCCTCAATTCACCAGTCTCTGTATCCTCTTCTACTGTTTATTGATTTCAGTGAGCAACATAGGATGATGGTTCTACTTCGTTTGAAAACTGGTTTTGAAAAGAAATTACTTGATGGATAAGAAGCATTCAATGTAAGCCCCTCTTAACGGAGGCATTTAGTAAGAGCATGTTTCAAAAGAGAAAAGTAGACTGATACTTGCAGCGCAATCCTAACCTGTGCTGGAGCAGGCAGGCCAATAGGTCTGCGCTGCATCCTGACACAGCTTAGGCAGTGGCTGGAGCTCACCATGGGGCAAGGGAATAATTTCCCTTTACACCAGGGTAAGCCCCAGCCAGCCAAGGGGGCTGCTCAGACCTGTGCCTGCTATTTAGCAGCCCAGGGTGGCTCCTCCCCCTTTCCAGGACTGCTCCTCCACGTTCCATTTCCTGCTTCCCTGCACCCCAAAAAGCCCCCACACTGGCCAAACGTGGCCAGCTGCCACGTTGACTGCTGCCGCCCACAGCTTGCCTGGGCCGACACTGCTGCCTGCGTCAGCCCAGTGCCTCTTGCGCTCACGCGAACCTGCCTTATGGCATGTTTGCAACAATGCTGTGCTAATGCAAACAGCTTGTGTTGGTCCAGGGAGCCTTTTGAATGGTACCCTAAAGCGCACATCTAATTGATGCGAGTCTCACTCCTCATTGGAGTCTCACGGGGCTTGCTTCTAGGTAAGGGTCCTGCAGCCTTGTTGTATGTAGTGATATAGTACAGAATTGTTCATTGTTAGACTATTCAGTTCCATTATAGAGATTTATTGTTGAAGCTTCTGTCTTAAAAAGTTTCTTCTGTTTTCAGCATGCTAATACTGAAGTCTCCATTTTCGCTTAGAACAAAAGATACTGCGGCACAAATGGAAGGCACTTCTACTCTGAGAGAAAGTAGAAGTTGTCTTCTCCCCACCACCCATGCATTCCCAAATGTTGCTCTGGAGGATTGGTGGGACCAGTTTTGATAAGATTGGGGGGGGGGGACCTGATGTAGGAGAAACTAGCAAGTATCTCTCTTCTGCTTATGCAGTGAGGTATTTGAATCAAAGCCACTGTGTTCTAACAAATAACTGATTAGAACAATGAACACTTCTGTTCAGCTTCTATATTGTTTCTATTTTCCCAGTTAACAAAAAAAACCCTGATATATGGGCATCTTGCAATTCAGTGTTACTTGAGAATAAATCTCACTGAGTGCAGTAAGACCTCACATCTGGGTAAATGTGCCTAGGATTACACTGCCTGGGTGCAGTGGCTTATAGCTATGTTATTGATATTGTCTTGGCTCACCAGCCAAGCCTCACCCTCTTGCTACCAATTCCACTCCCACCCTTCTAGCATGTACAGACAACTTCCAGAAGAATCAAGGTTTTCTCTAACATTTGCTGTGGTATAGAGAAGATGGAGGGGGGAGTCTCTTCTGTGTTACCTTCCCCAGACACCTGTGCAAGTCCCAAGCCTCTGTGTTCCCTGAGCCCTCTGGCAAGCAAGCACAAGAAAAGCCTGCTGTGTCTCATCTTGGTATTCAAGCTGCAGCCCAAGTGAGAATCTGAGTAGTGGTTCCCTAGATCAGTGGTTCCCAACCTTTTTTCACTTGCATACCCCTTGGCAGCCCATTTCCATAAATTGTACCCCTCATATTAGGAAATAGTTTGTAATATAGTTGCTATTAATTCTAATACAGACCTGCCTTTTCTGCCATTATACAATTCTTTTTTAGTATCGCTAAAGGTCCTGGCAAGGACCCCGGAGGGGGGGTGCACATCCCCCAGGTTTGGAACCACAAGAGAGCCTAGTTCTTGGGAAGAACTGTTACCTATGTATCTCTTAAAATGGGGCATATTTGTATGTACTGTTTGAATAAGATTATACTCTTGTATTTCATAAACATGCATAACTATGTGCAGAGTTGTAGATGTCGCATTTTTTAGGTTTGAGAAGGAGTCGTGTATCTTTCAGTTTTTCATGTTACTGAAAGAGGCTAGAGATTTTCTTTCCTCGCTTTCAGAAAACTTGACATCTCTGGTGCTTTTCCAGGGCTTCAGTGGGCGTTTTCCACTTGCCTTAATTTATATTTCACTGCCTGACTAGGAGGCATGCTTGGTGCAGCTAAGTGAGCTAGGAAATTGATTAAGCATTGCATTTTTTTTTAAAAATGTATGCCTTCTATGATGTAAAGTTGCATCAGAGAGATGTGCCAGCCTAGCAATTGGAACAAATGCAGTTCCTATCAGTATGTTCCACTTCTGTTAGATGTCTTGAAATGTATCCTTTGTCTCTCAGCCAGGTCATAGAAGCTTGATGACTGAATAAAATTTTGTTAGTCTTATTGACAGGTTCATCATATGCTATGAGCATAAAGGTTCTGTAGCACCTATTAATCCCTAGAAATGTTCATTGTACTAACTACACTAGGTGATTCAAGGAAAATGTTTATAAGGTACCATGGTTGGGATGCTCTATGCAATGCCCACTTCCCAAACTTAGCTTAGTCTGAGTTTTGAGTCTTAATACAAATATTTCAGAGAGTATGCTGGTGTGCTTGTAAATCCAGTGTCTTAAAACTTGTGTGATGACAATCAGTAAAGTATAAAATGCAGTTCACTCACTAAATTGTGTGTGATTTTTCAAGGCCAAAGGCAGATTCCAGGTCACTTCCTCCCTGCTTTCAGACAGCAAGTTTTGTTACTGCCTAAAGTATAGAAGGGTTTTCTCAGGAGTTTCACATACAATGATATGAGTTATGTCTTAAAACTCTGAGAAACGTTTAGTTAAGAGTTCAGGAAATGTCTTCACTGTAATGCATCTATAGAAATTAGGCAATTGTCATGTTGTGCAGGGTTGACTTGGTATACATTTCTATTCCACTCTTAAAGCTGTAAGATCAGGATGTTTTTAAAAGGACCATATGAAACAAGAGAAAGAGAAAGTGATTTAGGGCCAAATCCTAACCAATTTTCCATACTAACATAGCTGTGCCAATGGGGCATGTGCTGCATCCTGCAGTTGGGAGCAGTCACAGAGGCCTTTACCCCAGGTGCTGGAAAGGTGGTTAGGATTGCACCCACAGTGAAATACTGTATAGGGAAAGAGTTGGTCTGCTAAGCACCAAGATGTGTATCATACTTCAAATGTTTTGATTCTTATCACAGATTTAGTACGGAATAAGGAGCACAGACCCATTGAACCTGTTATATGCTGTCAAATATTCCACATTTTTAAATTTCACATGTTCTGCATAGTAAGGCTTTAATGCTGGAGGCCAGGTCTTAAAGGAGGTATACAAAGTAGCCCCTCCTTGAAAGGAGCAGTGGGGGAATGTCAGTATTGGTATGAACTTGAATGGAAGGGTAGGGAGCACATTTGCTTTGTGTAGTTAGGCGTCTCCTAAGACTCGCAACTTCATTGGATCCTTTGGAGTTCCATACATTCCTGAATCTAGGGGACCATGCCCTCAGCAGGGCAGTGAGGCTGGCCTACAGGTAGTTGCTACTGCAGGACTCAGCATCCAATTCTTGGCCATTTTTTCTAAGTTAGCAGTGCATTGCGGTGGAACAGAACAATGTTCTGGATCTTCAATTTGTTGACCTTTGCAGGTAAAAGGGAAGCTGAGGATGTGAGTGGCTGCTGACAGACTTAGATTACGATGGCAGTTGGTGCTGGTGGTAGAACTTTGGCAAGCCAGTGTAGAAGGGTTGCGCATTGGGATTGCATAAGTATGATGTTTATTTTTCTGCCTTCTATTCAGTTTTCATTGAAAAATTGTGGACATACTGTTAGTCCTTAAAACCAATTTCAGTATTTTTCCCTGATTTAGTCAAACCGTCCTACAAAAGCAAGTGTCAGGCCATCAGTCAGTGCCTGACCCCTAACTGGACAAGCTACACTCTTGGTACAGGTGGTAGTGCAGAATGCACCATGAGGGTGTTACAGAGGGCCTTGTGGAAGGCTTTGGTTCAGCAGCCTGAAGCCAGCATTGTCCAAGAGTCTCTCTAGTTCTCTTGCCTCTCATTCATTGAGCATCTCTATTAAAACATAACAGAATTTTTTTTAATTAATCAATTTGATTCTTTTTCACAGTTATGGCAGCCATTCGGAAAAAGCTGGTTATAGTTGGTGATGGTGCCTGTGGCAAGACCTGTCTTCTCATCGTATTTAGTAAAGACCAGTTTCCGGAAGTTTATGTTCCCACAGTATTTGAAAACTATGTAGCAGATATTGAAGTTGATTCAAAACAGGTGAGTGCATTTTTGCCACTACTACATTATGTGTGCGCGTGCATGTTTTCTACAAGACTATATACATATAGCATACATATAATGTATGTATAGCATACATATAATGAATACAGGCAATTGCCTACAGGTTCATGTTGGGCTCTGCACTTTCATGGTATTAATTGCAATATTGCCTCCTTTCCCTAGGTTGCAAATTAATTGTACATAGAATTAGCTTTCCTTGTAACCAGTAGGAATGACATGAGGCAGTTATCTGCAATTTGTATACATTCCCTGATGATGTATGACAGTGTCCCTGATAGTGTCTATATGTTGCTACTCTGTGTAAATGACACAATTGCACAACTGCTAAACTGAAGGTCTGAGTAGTTGAATATTAGAATCTTCCCCTACCCTAAAAAATCATTTTTGATTGGTGTGTGTAAAACTGAAGACACAATACTTAATCTCTTCCAGTGGGTTTTGATTGCATGTTGCTAAGGTCAATGAAAGTATCTTTTTTTATAAACACCTTGGTTTTGAGATACTGCCCACAAACTGGATGAGCAGAGTAATTATACAGTGGAGTAATTAGTATATTAATAGGAATAGGTTTACAATTTGAATATTTCCCCCTCCAAGATGTATTCTCTATGTTCAAGACTTATATAGAAACAAGCTAATTTTTACAGGCAATCCTGTACTCCAGTTAAGTAGTCAGTCTAGCTACACCAATTTAATTGTAATCTGTATCCTATACAAACCTGCACAAAAGGAGAGGAGGAAGGAGGAGCTGTAAGAAATATCAGAGGAGTGTAGCCCTGCCAGTCATTCTCTCAGCCAGCAATTTCCCTACATTGATTTTTTTCCATGCCCTGCCCATCAATGTACAGCAATTAGGAAACACCCTTATGGTGTCAGTATACCACATCCCATCTGACAAAAGGATGCTAGAGTATCTCCTACTGCAGGAGCTTTTGTGGTATAGAATCAGAAAATGAAACCAGCCAGGAACCCCAGCCTTTGAATTCGGTGCCTCTCTCATACATTGCCAAGAAGGACCTTTTGACTATATCAAATGATCCTTTTGGGAAGGAGTGGGCATATACAACAAACAATCTGCAACAAACATATACAACAACCTGCCTCCACAGGTAAGGGTTCAAGTTCCCATGGGGGAAACCAGTCATCAGGAAAGAATATTTTTGCAAGAATAGGAACTAGGACAAGCTATGACTGTAGTCAAGTAAACAAGAATGCTGGTAGCTGACTGCACTGGGAACCAGGCAAGAGAGGTTCAAGTTCAGCCAGGAAGATTGCATAACAAACATAAAACTTGCCTTTTTATGACAGGACCTGGAACATCCAGGCCAATAGCAAAAAAGAGCAGGCAGGTTTGCATGGCTGGGCATGTAGGGAGTCTTGGGTCAGCTGTCCCATTGGAAAGTTGCCTGCAGAGAGCAGTTACAAGAAATAGACAGCAACATGTGGTCTCTAGATAAGGATGCGTGCTCAGTGTTGTGGTGCACATGCAGTTGTGTCCTATTACCAGGGGTGGGGTGGGGAGAGTACAGGACTAGCAACATTACCTTTTCTTCCTTTGTGGGGAGTTGCAGTGGAACTCCTGTGAGTAGTAACTACTCTGCCCCTACTATCCAGACTGCAACCCTGGAAAACACAAGATCCTATACACCTAGTTGCTTTTCTTGTCTGTAAAAAAAAAAAAGGAGTCCAGGTGGTCAAAATTATGAAATCTATGGGTGCTGAATCCAGGATAATGAGGGCCCACCTGCATTATGTCATATAACATGACAAATGGCATTCAGGTAGGATTGATTTTTTCATTACAGTAGTTGAAAAATGAATATTCAAGACCAGTTAGATGCTTCTGAGTTAATTTTATATTTCTGATACATCTACTCTGAGACCCTAGTGACCATAAATATAACTGAAGTTCAATTTAAGAGCCGAGTTTTGGGGCAAGGAATCTAAAGCAAACTGAATGTAGCCTGCAGTTTTTTTGCTCTCATCATATTTAGAGAGTTTCAAACTATACCCCTCTGATCGAAGCAGCATATGCTAAAGGAAATGTCTTCAGGGTTAAAGTTAAATTCATTGAAATCATCAAACACTTTTTAAAAATCTAGCTAACAGGACAGTTAAAAGCAGACATGTTTATTCTGTCTAGTAACTATAGATTGTCCTTGCATTTATTTCCGAAAGTCAATAGAAGAGCACTGCTCAGTTTTAGGAAGCTGTCTGAGGCCTGTTCCTTCCACTCCTCCTATTGCTGCTGTGGAAGATGTTTTACAGAGCAAAACCCTTTTTCACTGTGACTTGGATCAGATGTGCTTGAGCATGCCCAGTGAATTCTTTCACTTCTTGCTTTTGAGTGACAGTTATCCAGGCCATATCAAATTGCTTTCCAAATCTCTTGGCATGCTCAAGCACATCTTTAACTGAGGGGGAACTCATATGGGAGAGGTGTGTTCCAAAATTTTGACAATCAGATCCGTGCTCTTGACAAAGCATGCCTAGGAACCTTCTAGTCTTGGCTAAATGCCCTTATTTTTCCTGTAGGTGGAGCTGGCCTTATGGGATACAGCAGGACAAGAAGATTATGATCGACTTAGGCCTCTTTCCTACCCAGACACTGATGTTATACTTATGTGTTTTTCAATTGATAGTCCTGATAGTTTAGGTAAGTAGATCAAGTTGAAATTCATGATATATTCCATGAATTATTGTATGATCTGCAGGATGTACATGTCGTATGTAGAGCAAAAGCTCTTAGTTACAGTTACAGTTTAATGAATACTATATTCTATAGGAAAGCTGTATCATTCTTGTTCACAGCTGGGAAGATCTCCATTTTAATGGATTTTCTTTGGCAAACAGTAGCTGCCCTTTTGGGAAGATCCTCACTTTCTGCCTTACTAAACCCCTTGGCTGGCATGTAGATACTGCTGTCAGAGACAAGACAATTTCTTGCAAGAAATGGAATCTGCATCAGGGGCTGAACTTCAGAGGAATTCCACAGTTCTTGGACAAGATCCAAGTTCAGATTTGCCAGTAGCAGTACAACAGAACCTACAACAAATAGTTTGATAGTGCTTATGTACCTAGTCTTAAAAGAAACAACAATCTTGCTTCTTAATTCCCATACTGATATGCATGGAATTAACATGCTTCGTACCTAGGGAAGCAGTAGTTTTGATCGCTATTTCTGTCTTGTCTAGATAACCACACTTTGAAAATACACCAAATCCTTTCTAATAGCTCTTTGCTTAATAGCTCTGTGTAAAACCCCTTTTATTTTGTCCTCCTAGAAATGCTAACTGGAGTGTCTCTTCATTGAGAGCCATAATTCATTCTAATTTTATTTATAAACACAGGCTAGTGGCTAAGAAATCAGGTTGGAGAGTCTGCTGTGAACTTAGTCTTTAGTCAGATATAGAAGAGTAAATGAGTTGTGTTAGAGTAAGCTTCAAACTCAAAGATCCCAAAATAACTGAAATAAAATTGGATCTATGCAGTTCTTGCATTGAAAGAAAAATCCTAACTGTATAGGGGGACCATGTTATTCATTGGTCCAACATCTGTGGTTTTCAGCATCCGCAGATGCTGAACTGGCCTTGTCCCAAAATCCTCCAAGCCCAGCCAAAGCAGAGCTCTGGTCGGCTCTGGGCTTAATTCTGAAACCCACAGGCAGACACATAGTGCCTCTATGGACTTCAGAATGCTTCTGGACACAACCAGACCACAGCTTTGGTTAGGTTCGGAGGATGGAGGAGCCGAAAACCATGGATTTGAATATCTGTGGTCTTTATCCATGGGGGTTCCTGAAACTGAATCCCCACAGATGAGAGCCCACTGTACTTATTCAGTATCTTGCAGTTTTTGGAATGGTATCGGCTAGATTCGATTTCCCAGACTATGTAGAAGCTAAAGGGCCTCTTGCTTTGGTTCTATAAAAAAAATGTTGGTGCTTATCCGTTAAGTCTTTTGCAACCCTGTCTTTCAGTGTTGGCCCTAACTACTGGTTAAATAGACCTTGGAGTGCCTGTTCAGTAAAGTGAGGGGTATGAGGAAAGAGTTTCCTGTTCTAGTACTTAAAACAATACACCTGCTGTATGAGTTTTGGCTTAGTTTTGATTGGGGATAGGACTTTGATTTGCTTTTGTGTTGCTGCAGAGAACATTCCAGAGAAGTGGACTCCAGAGGTGAAACACTTCTGCCCCAATGTACCCATCATCCTGGTAGGAAATAAAAAGGACTTGAGGAATGATGAACACACAAGACGAGAGCTGGCCAAAATGAAGCAGGCAAGTCTTTTTTTGCCTTTTCCGTATAAAATGTCAGTCCTATTGGGTCAACAAGAGCAAATGACTTAAATGCTTGTATATGAGAGCAGACTTTAAAATTCTTGAATGTGAGATCTGTACAAGAACCCTAAAATCATACGTTACTTGCGATCTGCTTGAATGTTTTTGAGCCATATTCATAAACTAGCGTTTTGTGACCCGGCGTTGCCCGGGGGCAGAAATTATCCCCAGGCTGTATTAGGAGGAGGAATGAGTTTGTTCTGCAATGCACCCCCACCTCTGGGGGCGTATGGGGGGCCGAACCCCCACAGTATATCTGTCCAGATCGTAAGGAAGCAGTGTACCACGTGTGGTGCACATCGTTCCAGGCGTTCAAGAGTAATGGTGGAACATACACACAAATATGCAAACCTCCCTCAAAAGCATGACATAGTGAGATCCATATATAGACATATAGAACCCGTCCCTGAAATAAAACAGTATTGATGACCTGGAACCCACAATGCACACTATCACTGTGACATGAATGAGGAAACAGGGACACCATCAACTAAGAGAGCAATATGAAGGTCCCACTTACTGTCTGCAGGTCCTGTGGCAGGATAGCCCAGATGTATGAGAAACAGGCAGAGCTCCCTGGACATAGGCTCCTCTCAGATCTGACTGGCTGCTGGAACTCTCTGGATCCTGCTCTTTCCACCCTGGCCCACTCAGGCCACGCAGGCCAAGCAGTTTAGTTTCACTTTCTGTTCTGCCTCTGTCTGGTAGCTGAGCTGCTGCAGAATCGTCTGTGACCACAGGGTGGCAGCAGACCTGTAGCCCCATGCAATCCCCTTGGTTCCTGACGATCTGGGCCCCCTCCCTGAAAAACGGGGGGCTGTAGGGGGGTCTGACCCCCGCAGTGATTCCTTCCAGGCTGCAAGGTACGTGTGTGCCAAGTTTCGTGGCCATGGGTCAAGGGACGGAGATGTGTATAAGGAACATACAGACATACAGACCCACGTCCATTTTTATATATATAGATAGGTATGTCTTGCTTCCTTGGAGCAGCTGCTTATTATGTAAGATTCTTCGCTGGTCTTGCTAGAAATCTGCCTCACTTACCATACAAAGGAACTTTGGAGGATGGAGTTTTCTGACAGCAACTGATCACAGCAGTAAATATGCATTATCCAAGATGATTAGAGGTATCACTCTTCGTAATGCAATATAGAAATATTACTTTCACTCCATATGTGTCTTTGGGTTATGTACAGTATCAAAAAACATAACTTTTGCTTGACATTTTAAAGATGTGTCCCATTTTTGTCAGCACTAAGGCAAAGTATAAATGATGCCATTGAAAATCTGTTAGAGACTGAGCTGCCAAATGGGACTTCTGGTTCAAATCTTGTTGTTGCCACAGATTTACCAGCTGGCCATGGACAGGCCATTCCCTTTCAGTCTCTGCTCCCCAGCTGTATTTATAGGGATAATGATACTCACAGGGTGATTGTTAGGAATAACAGCAAGTTAACAGATACTATTTGCATATTCAAAATCCTTTACAGATGTTTAAGCAATATTCTAACCTCTTCTGATAGTGACATAACTTTGGGTTGGTTAGCATTTATGTGGTTTCACCTGGAAGCACTCCATCTATGCTCTAATACTTCACTGGCTTTTTCTTTCTGTGCCAGTTGTAACTCAACAGCCGAAGAAGCCCTGCCTCTGCCCCCTTAAGGGTCAGGGAGGAGGACAATGCAATCAGAACAATTTTGCAGCCAGCAGGCACACAAGGGCTTTTTTTTAACTTAGCCCTAACTTCAGCAGCCACTGGGAGGTGCAGGGAAGCCCACAAGGTTCTCCACAGGGCTTGCGCACCTCAAAACATTGAAAAGATGCAATAGCGACCCAATTTCCATTTCATGATCCCAACCTAGAAGTGGATTGCAATTGAATCTTTTCAATGAGACTGCTGTTTTAACACATGCCTGATTGTACTTCATTCATGTTACAAGGCCTTTGAAAAGAAAAGCTACATCTTGCAGGCAGATAGTTTCTCGAACTGGATCAAAGAGCATTCTTGCCTTTTGACAAATTAAACTGGGAAAAGCAATGCTTCTTTGGCGGGAGGGGGGTCATTTTATTCCCTATAAATATTTGCTCCATTATCCCCCATCCTAGCTGTTATAGAATACTACTGCATTTCCCCAGCCCAAGGAATTTAGCACTGTTGTGGTATCTCCTGGATTAATTCCCTTCCTAAGAGCCCTTCTGGCACTTGGTGAAAAACAGACAGCTCTGATTCAGTGCTAGGATTCCCAGATTTGGAAAGCAATGTGTTGTGGTATAGTAGGTGGCACTCTTCCTGCTGACATAAAGGGGCACATTATATTACCACCGCAGTGATGTGATTGCTGTCAGAGGGCCTTGCCATACTGCATGCTTCTGTGTCGGCACCACACCTACCTTGGCTTGCTGTGAGAGACCAGGCAGCACTACTTGGAGAACAAATGGGCTTGTGGCAATAATATAATGCTGAAGTGTCAGAACTGAATGGAATCGCATGGGCATATTCTTATTTGGGAAAAAATATGTCACTTTCCCATTTTGCAAGTATCTTATCTAAAGTCACTACTTCTTTCGCAAAGTTGGTGTACATGGAAAAATGTATTGGTATGATTGGCATGTTGAACAAATGTTAGCAGGCAGAGGTGCTGATTCTTGCTATGATTTTTATTGAGTAAAAATGCTTCCTCACCATTAGTAAATTGTGAGGGGGAGTTGCACTGTCATACTGAAGTACTGGCATCCCCCCATATCTGCAGAAGATAAATATTCCTTCTGCTACCACAGATACACGAAACAGCAGATAGTTGCAAACCCTACTCACACACACATCCAGCACACTCATGATTCACCTTCTTAATTTGCTAATGCTTTGCAAAAATCAGCTTTTTCCTTTTTTTTTTTTTTTTTTTTTGCTTTGGAAAAAGAAGCAGACAGCAAGAATATAGACTCATAGCTGCTAGAGAAATACTCAAGGCAACAGTGAGAACACTAACAAGAAGTGGACAGTAGCAAAAACAGACAATAAGAATGTTAGATTCTGCTTTCAGTTATCATGCTCACTGTTGCCTCCTCTAGTGTTAAATGCCCTTTGATGTCAGCATGACCTCAAAATGCTTCCGGATGCTTCTGGAAGGCATTTCTGGTCACATTGGGAAGTCCTATTGGACCCCACCTCTTGATTCAATTATCTGCAGGTTTTGGTATCCAAAGAGGTCCAGGAATGGATTCAGCCTGTCCAATCTGTCTACATTTCATGAAAGGTACAGGAGATCATTGCACTGTCTCCTTAGCTTATGTAATAATTGCACAGCAGGTTGAGCAGTACATCAAGAAGTCCGTATGATTGCACCTAGATCTCCTTGTTCTGTTGTACATTTTGAGGAGATAATGCAATAGATTGTGTTATGACTGAGTATAAGAAAGAAAATATGGGGGGGGGGGTTTAAAGGTTTGAAATCATGACTTATTCATACTGCTCTAAGTGTTGACTCAGTTTTAGAAGGTCTTACTTGGTTAAAAATGGATTGTTCTGCTCAAAATAGGAGTTTACACCTTAACCAGAAAGCTGAAGAAACAGTTGTCCGCTTGATTTCTGTTTCAGCTGTATTAACTAGCTATTCTTGTGTTTGTACAGGAACCAGTCAAACCTGAAGAAGGCAGGGATATGGCAAACCGCATTGGTGCTTTTGGATACATGGAGTGCAGTGCAAAGACCAAAGACGGTGTGAGGGAAGTTTTTGAAATGGCCACTAGAGCTGCTTTACAAGCCCGGCGTGGCAAGAAAAAATCTGGGTGCCTTCTGTTGTAAAGCACAGCCAGGGGAAGATGGCTGAAGCAATGCCCTGCACTTGATACATTTTTGAAGTGCTGTTTGTTAATCTTAGTGTATGATTACCAGCCTTTTTTCATTTATCTATAATTTACTTAAGAGATTTAAAATCGAGTCTTGCTACCAGTATTTAGAAGCCAACCATGATTTTTTACAATGGTCTGCATCATCTGTGCACACAAGGGTTAACTTCAACATTCCTTTAACAAAACTTTCTCTGCACTTGCAGGATATGCCAGGCGCTAATTCAAGACAATTCTCTAACTTCTTGCTTTTTTAGAAATGGGGGGAGGGGGAAGCTGGTAACACTGAGAATTGGGCTGTAACTACTTCATAACTAACATGTTCTAGCCTATTGAGGTACAACAGACATGGTTGTGGATGAGGTCCTGAGTAACTTCAGTGTTTTCACATTGAGGGAAGCACTTACCTTCTGCCCCCTACGTCAAGGTTCTGCAATGTAATGTGATAGTTGGAAGATGTGATCACCCTGAAATAACCAAAGTCCCATCCCACTATGAAAAGTGACAATTCTGTGGTTTCATGTTAGTTACCTTATAGTTACTGTGTAATTAGTGCCACTTAAATGTATGTTACCAAAAATAAATCTATATACCCCAACCTAGATGTAGTATTTTTTGTATACTTGGATTTCCTAATACCATTGCTTGTAACTTCTGTGTAAGGTGTTCTGGGTTTTTTAAAAGTGTTCCTGCAAATAAGGTCAACTGGAGATTGATGCCCTTTCCCCATTTGTAACTATCCAACCCATTTGTATGACTTCCATGCCCAGAAAGCTCATCTTAATACCTTCTCCAGGAGCAAGAGAAAGGCACCTGTTTTACACTCAAGGTAACAATGTTTCAAAAGCTTTACGTTAACCCCTGCTGGATTTAGCTCCACCCTGAAAATGCAAGTTCTTGCTTACCATATGCTGGCCAAGTTCCCATTCTGTGAATTTCTTGCTGTTCTGCAGCAAACTAAACTCTTCTGTATTTCCTGTTTCCAACAACTAATAGAATAAAGGCAGTTTTCTAAACTCCCTGTATTCTGGTGTTTGTGTTCCTCACTATGCATGATTCTAAGAATATAAACTGGACTGGAATATAAACCTGTCCTTGGGCTTGAAGAAAAGGGAACCAAATATGGTTTATATTTGCCCATGACGGAGAGCAAAACAAGCCTGTGAAATACGAAGTTTGATTCACTGTCTTTGTGCCAGTGGCTGAGCTCTTGGTGAAAGGGGGAAAGCTGAGCACTTGCAACTTGGGAGTTGTCTAAGCAGGATCAAGCAAGTATGAGGTTGGGGAAGAGCACATCAGCCTCTTCAGCAAAGACCTATGTTGACAGACAGATCTTAACACTAGCTACACAGTTGACTGCACTCACAGCAGTTTCTAGAAAGTGGCCATGTTAATATTGCCCTAAGCAAAGTCACGATCAGATAGCAAGTAGTATTCAGTACATCACAAGTTTGATTTCTAGGATTATAATTACTTATACCTATAGTCAGAAATGTTGGTGGGCGAAAGTGTGTATTAAGGATTTTGGGGGTAAAGATGCCAGATGGAAGTAGATAGCTGGGAACATTTTGTTTATCCTACAACACCATTGGTGTAATGGCTTTGAAATTATTTGGACTGTTAAATATTTAGGCTACAATCATTCCATTACTTGAGCCTTTGTCTTAGTAATAGTTTTCTGCTAGTCAGAAAGTAGGATATTTGTCTCCTGTTGAGTCTCTACCCCTAAATAGACCCCTTATATTGTTAGGAATAAAATGCTTAATGAATTGCATCTTTCTACCCCTTGTTCAGAAAGGAAAATAGACTAGTTCATATTTCAACAAATATAACTATTGACATGAATGTCTCCTAATCCAGTTTCAGGATTTGAGCATGTTGACTACCAGCCTTGCTATGAGCAGAGTTATTCTGATGACCAAGAAATGAACAAGCCACAACTTCCAATAATCTGTTGGGTGTTCAAAATAAAGCCCACCTGTGAGCCAATTGATTCTGTAGAAGCTTCTGATGGGAACAAAAGGGCAGCCTTCTCAAATGTGCCATACTTCACTGGATAGACTTTAGGATAAATAAAAAGTATGCAACTCATGTGGCCTCTGAAAATGTTTCACTGTAACATAATGTTTCATTTCCATAAACTTCACCTGCTTATCTCCAAGTAACAGCTGTGGACAGAGCTTTAGGACATTGGAGTTTGCGGGTCACAGCAGAAAAAAAACTACACTGTACACCCACATCCTTGGACGCACCTCAAGTTAGCTCTTTAGATGCTTGCCAAATTTGTGGTCAGCAACATCTAAACTAACATCTGAGCTTGTTCATAAAATGTGCTTTCTTGTGTCAGTTGTAGACATGATCTCAGAATTTTGCTATTCAGCAGTGTCAAGGAGATGTATAACTATTATGAAAAAAACAGTTTGACACACTAGTGATTTTCTGTAACAGTGTCCTTTACTAATGGAAGGGCTGTCTAAAGGAGATGAAGGAGATGGTAATGCTCTATTTGTATAGCACCCTACCATACTGTGTAGTAAACTTGCCTCTTCATAATCTGTGCCATCTTAAACTGTGCCATCTTCATAATCCATCTTTGTAAAACAAATGATTAAAGAAAGAATTTTTTCTTCTTTTCCAGCCCTTTTCTGTCTAGAGCAGGGCGTTTCTAGATCGGGTGTCAAACTCATGTAGTGGGCTGCATAGCATTCATGGCAGTGTCATCCTTAAGCAGATGATGGTCAGAAAAAAAGACTTCTAGCATAGAACCTCATTAACTGCAAATGACAGAAAAGAAATATTGTTCATAATTTCAGGATATGAGAGAAGATGGGAGGCATTACTACAGTATATTCCCTAGTATTTTGCAGCACACTGTAGAACTTATTTCATATACCTGTATACTTGAGTATAAGAAGATCTGGTAGATAAGATCTTGCCAATCTTGTAGGCAGCAGGTTTGGAACCAAAAATCCAGCCATTTCCTATGACCCATGGATAAGTTGAGTTGGGGATGATGGTTATTGCCTCCATGGAGGTAACTCCAGCAGGGCCACACCACTGGAAGTGCCATTCCATGTAGGCTCTTTTTCTTCAGCTTACCAAGGCTGCAACCAACCTTGGTTCCGCTTAAAGTTACATGCTTCTTCCCTCCTTTCTACCTACAGTAGCACCTTTTTTGGTTGCAGCTACATCAGTTTGGTTAGGTTGAAAGGTAGGAATAAACCTATAAGTTTAAGCAGCATCACGGTTGGTTGCAGCTTACAGGTTTAAGCTCCTTTCAACCTAATCAGGCTCATGTGGCAGCTCTCAGGGGCCTCTTGTCTCCCTTTTTTTCTTTGGAGTTGGTCTAAGAGCAAGTTCATTACCAGATTTACCATATACACTCGAGTATATGTTGACGCTAGTTTTTAGAATCAATTTTGTGATGGAAACTTCTCATTGTATACATGAGTATATATGGTGACTGTTTTCTCTTGACTCAGCCCTATATTCAGAGATTCTTCTATAAAGCAGTGTTTCTCAAGCTGGAAGTCACAACCCATTTGGGTCACAAGCCAAATTCAGGTAAGTTACCTAGCATTTAAGACAGCCATAATTGAAAATATGGGAAGATACTGTGGGTCCCAGTGCTAAAAGTTTTGAGAACCAATGCTCTAAAGCATCCCAAACAGCACAAAGACTTTTTTACAAATAATGTATAGATATGTACAGATGGAAATACCAGCTTTGGATGAGCCATGAGATGCACCCCTTACCATGTGGAAAAAAAAGTAACAAGAATATTATGATCAGAATTGGGCTTGGAAGCCAAACTGGGGGACAAGCTACAAATTTGCTGACCTGGCCTAGCCTATTTTAGGAAGTGTATGCCTGTGTCCTGTTCTGGGTGCCAAATAATTAACAGCTCGATCCTATGCCTATCTACTCAGAAAGAATTCCCACTGAATTTAATGGAACTTCCTCTCAGGCAAAAGTGTATAAGATTGCAGCTTACTACATTAGCTGTAACCACTGGTGGGATTCAAAGGAATTAACAACCGGTTCTATGATGTCATAGCCAGAGCCAAAAAAACCCCAAAGCCAGCTGAGGTAGGTGAGTGGGTGGGGCCCGGCCATTTAACAACCAGTTCAACCAGTTCAGAACCTGGGCGAACCCCCTGAACCCCACCACTGGCTGTAACCTTGTAATTAGGCTGCATGAACCAGAACAGGATTTATCATGTGGCATCCCCAAATTGCCAACATTCACTGGATCATGGAGAAAGCAAGAAAGTTCCAGAAGAACATCTGCTTCACTGACTATGCCAAAGCCTTTGATTGTGTGGATCACAACAAACTGTGGCAAGTTCTTGAAGAGATGGGAGTACCAGACCACCTTATCTGTCTTCTGAGAAACCTGTATGCGAGTCAGGAAGCAACAGTTAGAACTGGACATGGAACAACCGACTGGTTTCAAATTGGGAAAGGAGTATGACAAGGATGTATACTGTCACCCTGCTTATTTAACTTATATGCAGAGTACATCATGAGGAAGGCCGGGCTAGATGATTCACAAGCTGGGATCAAGATTGCTGGGAGAAAGATCAACCACCTCAAATATGCAGACGATACCACTCTAATGGCAGAAAGTGAGGAAGACCTAAAGAACCTTCTGATGAGGGTGAAAGAAAAAAGTGCCAAAATTGGCTTGAAGCTCAACATTAAAAAAACTAAGATCATGGCAACCACTCCCATCACTTCCTGGCAAATAGAAGGGGAAGAAATGAAAGCAGTGACAGACTTTATTTTCTTGGGCTCCAAGATCACCGCAGATGGTGACTGCAGCCATGAAATTAAAAGACGTTTACTTCTTGGGAGGAAAGCTATGGCAAACCTAGACAACTTAATAAAAAGCTGAGACATCACCCTGCCAACAAAGGTTTGCACAGTCAAAGCGATGGTTTTCCCAGTAGCAATGTATGGGAGAGGTGGGCCATAAGAAAGGCAGAGCGCCGAAGAATAGATGCTTTTGAATTATGGTGTTGGAGAAGACTCTTGAGAGTCCCCTGGACTGCAAGGAGATCCAATCGGTCAATCCTCATCAAGTTGGCCACTGTTTTTTTGTTGGTCACTGATGTGTTGGGTGGCCTGTACTGTTAAATATTTAAATAAAGTTATGGGGGGAGGCAGTTACACCAACTTTAGTGATTGCATAGTGAAGCTGGACTAGATGGGCTTTTGGCCTGATCCAGCAGGACTCTTCTTGTGCTCTTATGCATTGAGGCTCTGTGTATGATATTGTAATTTATTCTGTATTGGAGTGGAGGAGGTCCATCATGGGGGTGATGCAATGACCTCTCACACAAGTTGATACAAACCCTGGCGATGCCCCTGGCAAAGCTGGTTGCCCTATTTGTGAGTGAAAGCCATGTCAATCAAAATGCATATAGCAAATAACTGCTCCTACTACTAACTGAGGTATGACTGATAAAGACTGAAAGCTTAAGCATACATACTTGGCAGGGAAGTGTACAGTAGGGCTTCCTCCCCCCCCCCAAGGAAAAATGTAGTATTGGCCTGTACAAATAACTCTTGCTGCTGCCATCTTTATTCCTGTTCCATAAGGGCTGTACAATCTATGCTTTGATTCGTCTTCAGAGGTTCACTGAGCACCCAAAGAGGGGAGGCAGTAAGTGAAATGAAATGAAGTTGTTTCATCACCCTAGCAGCCTCAGTCTGTTTATTGTTTGAACTTTCATCACATCGTCTCAGTTTAGAAAGGGAGGGACAAACATTTGCAGTACATATATTTTCCCCACACACACCTTTAAATATTCAATACTGTTATGAAAGGCTTTAGGCATTCTGTGGTTTTTACTGGCTTCCTGCTTACTCTTGTGCAATCATTTCAATAAAGGCTAGGGCTGAAAGATCTTTGTGCTCCAAGGACACAAATCTGAGGAAGTGGCATTCAGCAAACAGACTGTTATCACATATAGCTTGGCAGCCACAAGTGCCAGTAAACGTTATCTGCAGGAAAAACAAATTCAGAATGAGTAGACAGAGCAGCTATATACTGTATATATTTGTCTATATTATGTTGATATTATGAGGATTTTTTGGTATGGCTTTGATTTAAAACATACCATGGTCAGTGCAGATGCAACTTTATCTCACAAGGCTGAATAGCAGTCTACAGAGTATTCAGTTCCAACAGGAAGGCCTGTAAACATAGGATCTGAACTATAGGCTGTGCCTGGGGGGGCGGGGGCAAGCACCCCACTCCAAACAAGAAAATTGCCCCCATGATTCAGTTACATGATATAAGACACTTCTAACATTCTCGGATTACATTTCGCTCTCATCATAGATGGATAAGTAGCAGTTACACATGGGCTCACTTTTATTTTACTGTGACTTATTTAAAAGTGATTTTACTTTTATTTTACTGTAAAATTTTATTTTATTTTACTCACTTTTTATTTTACTATTTTATTTGACCATTACTGTGAAACATACTGCTATTTCGGAAATAAAGCATGTGGGTCAAAGCTCCCAATCCGACCCACACTGACAATGTGTGGTGCTCTTTCTGTCCTCTTCCCAGTATTTGTTCTGATGTCATCACTGTCTTGGACATTCACAGCGCAAGCCGATGCATATCTACTCCATTGAGTTCAATGGGACTCAAGCCATTGAGTTCAATGAGACTAAGGGCACAATCCTTACCTGGCATCGGCCACTAGCTGTAGTAATACAGAAAACAAGGCACACACTGAAATCCCTTTAAAGTATTTTAAATATAGAAAATAATTGCAGATTAGCATCATCATATTGAGAATGGAAAATGACCTGTGTGCAGCAGCTGTAGTCTTGTAGCTGTGTCCCTGAGCTCCAATACACTCCTTCATGGTAAGCAGATCCACAAGCCAAAGAGCTACTGAAGCAGGCCTGTTTCCTCCCAGATGCAAAACTGTGTTAAGGAGTGTCAGGTATGCATTCCTGGGCCTGATACGTATGGCTTGTGGAAGTAGCTACCGCCACATGCCCGCAGTAATGCCCACAGCACCCCACGCAGGCAGTGAGTCTATGTGAGATCAGAAAATGTAAAATTCCAGGAAATGTCTGGGCCCCCTCCTTGGTCTCCTGGGACCCCTTTTTTGACCTTGGGTCCAGGTACAAATTACCCCCTTTACCCCCTTCTCATTTATTTGGAAAGATAGGAAGATTACTACAGCAGGGGTGATTTGCCTTTTTCTGATAGTGGTTAGCCACCTCTACCACTGGTTTTGTCGTCGTCGTCCCCATCTCAACTTCTGAGCATAGACATTCCACTCCACTAGTATGACTAACCCTGCAACCCCATGCACACATTCCTGGAAATAAGACAATGTGACTTGCTTCTGAGTAGACATGGCTAGGGTTGTGCTGAAGTTGTTGGGCAGCCCAACCCAATGCTTCCCAGTGCCCAGGGTTACAGTGGCACCGAAATGACCACCGCTGTATCCTGCCAGGTGGGGAAAGCCACTGGAGATCTCCTTGGGGGAAGGAGATCTTTGTCCCCTCACCCCAAGTAAAGGCTGAGCTTCCACAATCAGGCTTTTTGAGCCTGCACCTGCTAAATCACAGGCACAGACTTGAGAAGCCCTGCCAGTCCTTCCCCCTATTCTGTCCCCATTCTGTGGAGACCCAGGAACACCTCCCTCCACCCTCCCCATGCCGCCTGGCACGAAATGTTTTGTGGCCACTGGCATCTGAGGCTTCTTTGGCGGCACCAACAGGGTGGTGCAGGCCTCCCCACCGGCACTGCTTGCTCCTTGGGTGCCACAAACATGCTTTATGGCACATTTGTGACACCTGGTGCTGGCACTGCAGCCCACAGGATTGGGCCCTGATACACCTATCCTCCAGGATTTTGTCAAGCCTTTAGAAAAGCAGCAAACCTCTGAGCTCTGGCTATGAATAAATGGCATGTGGTTGTGAATTACATACTGTATGTATTACACATACATAATTATAAGAGAGGTACAACCACCTTGATCCCCCTGACAGGGCTTGTCTGGGATTTCAACCCAGTACCTCTCACACCTGCAATTTGCAAATCGTATTCTTGAACAGCAATTTACCCAGCAGTAAGAAAGGTCATGAAAGCAAAGGTTAAAGCTGATTTAAACTCTAAGAAGGCATGCTGGAAATAAAGGCTGGCTCAGGTGGAGAAGGTCAGAGACTTTCTGATTTCCATGGATCTTTCTCTATTACCACTTTAATAATAGAAACAAGACAAACTAAAGGTGCTGTCTGTTTCTACAGTTACTTTACATGTCTTGGGTATTGTGCATTTGGCCATAATACCATTTGCCACCTCTCTTTTTCTGGCAGAGCACCTGACCTTTTAATGGTTGTATGACTGACAGCCATGGAAGTATGGAATGCAGTAATGCAACCTCTACCAGTGTAAAAGGCTCAGGAGCATTACCAGAAAATAAGGTAGCAACCCCAGTCATGAGCAGAAACTTATGTGATAGACAACTCCAAGCTAGCACAGTAAATGGCAGAGGGAACTAAGCTTTAGAGACCCAGGAAAAGGCAGGTTTTGCTTCAGATCTTTGCAATGTTCAGTTATAACAGCACCTTGAGGAAGCAACATGTTGAAACCTCTCCCTTGTTCCACGCTGCTGCCTTCCCCATCTCAGTGGCACATGTACAAGATTACACCACGCTGGACTCTCACAAACGAGGATTTTTCTTTTTTACTTCCTCATAAGCAAACTTTGCAAAGCAAAGATGAAATAATGCTGCCACCGCCCTTCCAAGCATTCTGCAAATGATCAAAGGAAGTCTTTATTATGGTTATTTTAGCTAGTAACAGTTTTATCGGAGGTTTATAGGAACATGTAACAGATATGATTCGTAAAAGAACCCTATACAGTGCACTGATCGCAAAATTATGAACAGGAATGTGCAAGCTTTTGAGTGATTCAGAACTTTTTTTCAGGCTAGATATTACACAAAGCAATAGAGGCAAGGGAAGTAAAAGCTGAGCAGGGTGAGAGCCCCCACACTTGCAGTTCGTCTTGCAACCCAGTCCTAACCAATTTTTCAGCACTGATGGAGCTGTGCCAACAGGGTGTGTGCTACATTCTGTGGTGGGGGAGCAGCCCCAGAAACCTCCTCAAGATAAGAGAAGTTGCTTCCCTTATCTCAGGGCTGCACTGCTGCTGCATTAGAGCTGGAAAGTTACATAAGAAGAGCTCCGCTGGATCAGGCCAAAGGCCCATCTAGTCTAGCTTCCTGCATCTCACAGCAGGCCACCAGGTGCCTCAGGGAGCACACAAGACAACAAGATACTTGCATCTCTTTGCCACTCCCCTGCATCTGGCATTCTGAGGTAGCCTACTTCTAAAATAAGGAGGTTGTACCACCCATCATGTCCTATTGCCTACAATGGACTTTTCCTTCAGAAATCTGTCCAATCTTCTTTTAAAGGCACCTAGGCCAGACACCATCACCACCTCCTGTGGGAAGGAATTCCACAGATTAATTACATATTGGGTAAATAAGTATTTCCTTTTATCGCTTCTAACTCTCACAACACTCAATTTTAGTGGATGTTCTGGTGTTGTGAAAGAGGGAAAAGAACATTCTTCTATCCACTCTGTTCATATGTCTTCTATCCAATCATATTGCCCCCTCAAGCATCTTTTTTCTGTACTGAAGAGCCAAATGCTGTAGCCTTTCTTCATAAGGGAGGTTCCCCAGCCCAGTAATCATCTTGGTCTCTCTCTTCTGAATCTTCTCTGGTTCCACTATGTCCTTTTTGAGATGTGGCAATCAGAACTGTAAGCAGTACTGCAGATGTGGCCATACTGTTGAATTTGTACAATGGCATAATAATATTGGCCATTTTATTCTCAATCACCTTTTTAATTATCCGGAGCATGGAATTGGCCGTCTTCACTACTGCCACACAATGGGTTGACATTTTCCTCAAGCTGTCCACTAGCACCCCAAGATCTTTCCTGATCTATCACAGACAACTCAGATCCCATTCGCCTATATGTGAAGTCTTAAATTTTGCCCCAGTGTGCATCACTTTATACTTGTCTAAAACACATCTGCCATTTTGCTGCCCACTCCCCCAATTGAGAGAGGTTCTTCTGGAGCTCTTCACAATCCCTTCTGGTTTTCACAACCCAGAAAAGTTTAGTGTCATCCCCAACTTGGCCACCTCACTGCGTATTCCAGTCTCCAGGTCATTTATGAACAAGTTGAAAAGGAGCAGCCCCAAGACAGATCCTTGGGGCACTCCACTTTTCACCTCTCTCTGTTGTGAAAATTGCCCATTGACCCCCCACACTCTGTTTCCTCGTCCTCAACCAATTCTTAATCCATAAGAGGATCTGCTCTCTTATTCCCTAACTGTGAAGTTGGTTCGGATTGGGCTGTTAACATCCTATGCATATTTGCCTGGAAGGAAGTCCTACTGAACTCAGCTAGGTTTACTTCTGAGTGGACATGCATAGACTTAGGCAGTTACACCAGTCTGCGTTACAAAGTGATTCTGATTGTACCAAACGCTACCGAGCCAAAGCAGCTATAACAACAGCTCCCTTACTGAAAATATAACTACCAACCATTTAACTCATATCTGTCTCTAGCACTACTTTCTAAGGCAAAAGGCCAAAGAAATGTGGTGGTTCGTGTATTAATAAATAAATAAATAAATAAATAAATTTTTGTTTTTTAGATTGTTTTTAAATTGTTTATGTTTTTAATCTTGATTGTTATTGTTGTTTAATACTGTTTTTAACTGTTTTTAATGTTAATTGTTATACTGTATTTTTAATATATATATTGTAATGCCGCCTTGGGTGCCTCCGGGCACAGAAGGCGGGGTAAAAATCTAATAATAAATAAATAAATAAATAAATAAATAAATAAATAAATAATAGAATTCTAGAATCTCCCTAAAAATCATGGTTCCCTCCGTTAGAAAAAACTCCCAAAGCCACAGCAGGACGACACTTTTGTTAGAACTCGCTGAAAGTCATAGCACAGGAAATGTAACTCAGCGCTTCGAGATGCAGCTTCATCAAAGCCGCTACAGCGCATGTCTAACATTCTTGCAGCGGATGTGATCAGGGTTGGGCTAGGCGGGAGCACCTCCGGCACCTCCATGGGCGGGAGCAAGGAGGTTAGATTGACCTCCTTGGGCGGGAGGTTGGTGTGACCCGAGGAGGTGTGACCTTATCCCAAACCTCCTTGCCTTATCCTTCACAGAAAAAAGGGCAAGGAACCTGGGTGGAGTCTCCGCCCCGGGCTTGGCCGGAAAGTACTTTGGATTGGTGGGCAGAGTTTGCTCGGAGTGCTGAAAAGCGGGGCCAGGGGGAGCCATTCGCGCTTTGCTCTGTAGCTCGCTTGCGTAGCGTTTTGTACGTACAGTAGTACAATGGCTGGGGCGTCTGTTGCTGGTCTCGCGGGGCTAATGGCGCGGCCGCTGGGAGCCGCGGAGCCCATAGATTTGGGCTCCTTGGTGGGGCGCGTGTTGCTGGTTTCGAACGTGGCTTCGCTTTGAGGCACCACGACCCGGGACTTCACGCAGTTCCATGAGCTGCAGCGACGTTTCGGGCCCCAGGGCTTCTCTGTGCTCGCCTTCCCGACCAACCAGTTTGGCCACCAGGTACGGTATCTATGGCCCGGGTGAGGCAGGGCGGTGACCCGCGTGCGGGAGGCGAGTCCTCCCCTCTGTGCGGCTGCTGTGGTGCTGCATGCAGGAGGCTTCCCTTCGCGAAGCAAGAGCTCCAAGGTGTGGTCAAAGCAGAGGGTGCCGGGGGGGGGGCGGTGGGGATGGCAAGGGAGGCTCCTTGGTGGTCCTCGGTTTGTGAGGACTGGCCGGGGCGGGGGAGGCACGTACTTCTCCCAGGCTTAGGGAAGTGGGCTCGCCTCTCGTCCTTGGGCTCATGATAAGCCCTGTTGTGGTGGCAGCGGTTTCTGAAGGCAACGGGGTGCGCTTTACTCTCAGTTCCGCCTCTGGGTTCACTTCCCGCGCCATGTCTGGGGTAAGAGCCCAAGGGCGTCAAGGGGAGTGTTTCTCCCCGGGGCAAGTAGCAGCTGTGCGGAGTGGGACCGAGGTGATGACGGCCAAGAGGAGATAAGACGCTTCCCACTTGTTTCGATTGTTTTAAATACGCACGGTTCAATGTGCGTCTTGTCTTCAGTCTTGGCTGCCATCTCTTTCTTGCAGGGCTCCTATTATTTTAACAACCGTTTCCTCGTATGAAGGGGGGACGGACGGACACTTTCTCCTGTAGTGCTCCAGCCTATTACATACAGGTAGAAGGCACAAGTGCTTAGTCTGGACCCTAAATAAGCTCCTCATCCCCTCCTTTAGGCAGAGGAATTAAACTATCATAGATTGATCTTGCATAGCCCTTATGTACTTGCCACAACTACAGCTTGTTGGCTTCTGATGGAAATGGGGAGGAATAGTCCCAAGATGGCTTGTCCTCCAGCAGAGACTTCTTTACAAAGTTATTCCCTCCTACACATGTGGCTGCTGGTCATTTTGAAGCTTCCCCATTTTGTTGCCTTGTTTGCTAGCTGAACTGTTGACTACTTCATCTCTCGCCCACCACAAATGTGCTTGGGAAATTCCAACTTTTCCTTCCCCTTTCAGAACATATTTGCCAGGCCTTTCCACTATTTAAAATATATGATATAGAACAGGAGGAGGGTTCCTACCACACTGGTTAGATGGTTAACATTACAAAGTCAAAATACTTAGCACAAGATCCTTCGGATGTTAATGTAAAAGGCAAAAAAAAGGAATATTGTAAATGAAATTCTCTTGATTACTTATGATTTCTAGGAGCAAAGTGGGACAGATCTGTTGTACCTCTTCTAGGAGCAGTTAGTGACAGGCAGCAGAATCCAGAACTAAAGCATGTGTGTTAATGTCTTTAAAGAGTAATTTGGTTTAGTGTAAGTAACTTTGAAGGTTCAAAATCTTCACCACCTTGGTGCCCTTGGGGTGGAAAGAAAGGTGGGGTAAAAATCAATAAATAGCTGTCTGTGTGTGGCTTGAGAGTGTGCAAAATTCAAATAGTCTTGATAGAAGGTATTGCATAGCCTCTATCTCTGTGGGATGACTAGTTTCAAATACTTTGACAAAGTTGCTGGTTCAAACATGGAAGATCCTGATCAGTAGTTGGACTAGATGAGTTTAGCTTATTTCAAAATAACTGCTCAGTCTCAAAAGGTATAATTCAAATTCTTGTAGATTGTGGCTGTTCTGCCTGTGCAAATTACCTGCTTGATCACAATTAATAAGGCTGCTTAGGAACAGGTCCCTGCTACAGTGTAGTCAGGCTGCAACTGTAACAACAGTAGGTGTGCTTTTTGCACAGTTCATGTGCCAATTTCCTGGTGGAGATAGAGCTGGTCATGATTTTAGCACTGGTATATTGCATCTCCACCTGTCAAGAGGCCCCAAGGTAATTCACATCAAGTTAAACAGTAACTTTCAGAAACCTAAGCAATTTATTTAGGATAGTTACTAACCATTGTTTGGCTCATTGTTTCCCGGTAAACTATATCAATTAGTGAATGTGAACATCCTGGCACTTCGGGCTACTGCAACAGGTCATTGTAAGAATTGGTAACTGAAATTTTCCTCTTCCCATCACACTTAATTGCCTTGCTTGTATTTCCTCAGCTAGAGAACTATCAGGCAAAATTTGAATGACATGCTAGGTGCCTGCAAGAACACATTTGTTTTAGCAGAGCTGTTGCTGATGATCTGAAACAAAGGACAAAATGTTAGAATGAAGAAGTGGAAGTCTGTTGGCTAATGCTGTAGTTATCATGGTTGCTTAACTTGGGCAGTAATCACATTGGCCTTCTTCTTTTTTAATAGGAGAATACCACCAATGAGGAAATACTGAATTCACTAAAGTACGTCCGCCCAGGCAAAGGGTATGAGCCCAACTTCACTGTGTTCGAGAAGTGCGAGGCGAATGGAGCCAATGCTCATCCACTCTTCGTATTCCTGAAGGAAGCATTGCCTTACCCACATGATGATGCAGTGTCTCTGATGACCAACCCACAGTGCATCATCTGGTCACCAGTATGCCGCAATGACATCTCGTGGAATTTTGAAAAGTTCCTCATAGGTCGTGATGGAGTGCCTTTTAAACGTTACAGCAGGCATTATGAAACCATCAGAATTCAAGATGATATTAAAAAGTTGCTTCAGCAAACCCCCTAGTTCAACAACTTGCTAGTTCAACCCCCTAGTTCAAACTCCCTTGCTGCAATGTCTCTACTTCTGCATGCAATTAAGCTTTAGTCAGATGTTGTATTTACCCTAGGCTGACACACATCCCAAATTAGAGTTATTTCTTTGTACTGAAAGTAACTCTTACATCAACAAAGCTTCTTTAAAATGCAGGGGCCTTTTTTGAATGTTGTGATGTAGACTGAGCCTATAGTTCTTTCTTCTTGGGAAAGAGCTTTAGGTGTCACTATCTTATCTGACCAGTCTTGGGACCAATTCACATGTTGCAACTTTAATAGGAGCATATAATTGATCTGCAGTACATGCCTGCTAAAACCATAAAACTTAAAGCGCACAGAAATCCGTTTTCTTGTACAGTGCAGAAATGTACCAAGGAGGAAGTCATGGCTCCTCATAATGTGTGTTTCTATGCTACACAAAAGATGTATACATAACACTCCAATGTAGTTCATATAAATGCAGGTCTGTTGCATGCATTGGTTAAAATAGTGTGAAATGATCCTCAGTGTGCCTATCTGCAATGCCTTTTTCTGTGACCCTTCAATTGTTTGCTCCGGTAGTAAGTTTCTATGACCCATCAAAATTTTATTAATGATGGTGCTTCTTCTAAACACTTGAAGGGCACTTGATGCATCTGTAAAATTTTGCTTGTGATGTTGTAGTAAATTACATCAGGGAAAACAGTTGGAATCTAAGCAGCTTGGTTACTATACACAAATAAAATGTCTGAAGTAAGTGTATGTGTCTTATTGTATTGCGGAGAAGCAACCAGCTACTTGAATTTCAAACTGAGGTAATTTAGTAGCTCACTACTTCTAGAACTTAGTTTATTGCTGTTTAAATGCTTCCATAATTCTCTTATATAGGTCTTCTAAAATGTTGGTGTATAATAATGTCAGTACTCACAAAACTAGCAATTGAGACTACACCTAGTGCTATTGGTAACATATTCACATTGCTTATAGTTTTATTCCAATTGCTCTTACTGTCATGCAATTTGATATTTTCCAGATGGACACTTCCCAGAACTGTACTGGGTTACAGATATTATATAGTGCGTATTATATAATCTGATCTTTTTGAAGCAATGTTCTTATGCTTGCAAAGAAAAAGTCTAAAAGCAGAATATTTGGTTGCAGGTCTGATGCTTCAAGAGAGGGCTGGAGGAATCAATTGGCATAAATGAAATGAAATTTGTACTCTAGACAACATTTTCTGATAAATTGAGTCTTAAGGGGGTATATTTTACACTGGAAAATGTAACAAGATGTTCAAAGCAGTGCTTTTAAAAAGCAATGAACTTAATAATTTTAATAAGCAAACATAAGATTATCAATTATAAAACTAACAGTATGGAGATAAACTGAGCTCCATAACGCGTTTCTTCCAGTAAGGAATCCTAGACAGATCTGACAATTCTTGATTTAGTGCAAATTGTGTGTTTAGTGCAGAATTGGCTAGAATTTGTTTATAGAACTACTTAAAATGATAGCGCTCCTCCTGAGATTTCCATGAAAAGCAGGAACCTACATCAAATCCTGATGGCTTGAACAGGACCTCTGGGGATTTCCAAATTACATGGGGTGGGGAGGAACATTTTGCAACCTATTATGGATTCATATCTTCCAGTTTAATTAAGTATGAGTAACTGCCTATTGTCAAACTAATTCAGTAAGAAGGAAAACTAGAAATGTGGGTAGGCTGGTAATTGGTCTAAATTCACTGAAATGCTTGGTACTACTGGTTGGACAGAACTGCTCCTAGGAGGATATTGGCTAATATGTAAGCTGAAGTTTAACAGCTATGTTATTAGGCCAACCAGGCACATGAACATAATGTTATTGTTCATAGCATAGCTGTTAACCTTATATTTAAACTTGTGTATAGCTCAGGAAATATTCATAACTGTTCCATAACATTTCTACAGCTGATCTAATAGCTAGAGAAAGCTGATTCAACTGAAGATGATTGTCACAGCTAATTACTATTTGATGTTTGGGTGGAGGTAATTGTGTTCTTTGATATACAGTAAAGGCATGCGGTAGTATCCACTGGGGTTCTGTTCCTGATTCTCCCCACCCCCATAGGGGAGTGGGGATGCTTTTTTAAAGATAGGGGAATATCAGTGGTTTTGTTGCAACAAGGTAAAAAAATTGTTTAATGTTCTATCTTTTTAATAGGCATGGTAATCCATGGTATCTGTGGATAACTGAAACCATGGATACCGAATCAGTGGATACTAGGGCATGCTTGTACCTGATTCTAAGTGATCTTGAGTAGGAGAAGAATAGTTTGCACAAAATGTTATATAGCAATTCCCCTCCCCCCAAACTTTAGTTCAATACATGTGTGTAATTTGTAGAATACCTTGCCACAGGTTGTGGTGATGGTCTCTGGCCTAGATACCTTTAAAGGGGGATTGAGCAGATTAAGTGGCCAAGTTTGCAGATGACACAAAACTTTTCCGGGTGGTAAAAACCAGAAAGGATTGTGAAGAGCTCCAGAAGGATCTCTCCAAGTTGGGGGAATGGGCAGCCAAATGGCAGATGCGTTTCAACATAGACAAATGTAAAGTGATGCACATTGGGGCAAAAAACCAAAACTTCACCTATAGGCTAATGGGTTCTGAGCTATCTGTGACAGCTCAGGAGAGAGATCTTGGGGTGCTGGTGGACAATTCAATGTAGCGACCCAGTGTGCGGCAGCAATTAAGAAGGCCAATTCCATGCTTGGGGTAATTAAAAAAGGGGCTGAGAATAAAACAGCCAATTATCATGCCATTGTACAAATCAATGGTAAGGCTGCACGTGGAATATTGTGTGCAGTTCTGGTCGCCGCATCTCAAAAAGGACATAGTGGAGCTGGAAAAGGTGCAGAAGAGAGCAACAAAAATGATTACGGGGCTGGGGTACCTTCCTTATGAAGAAAGACTGCAGCATTTGGAGCTCTTCAGTCTACAAAAAAGGCACCTGAGGGCAGAGGCGTTTCTACAGGGATGGCAAAGCTCTTGTTTTGCAAGAAGCCTTACCTTGCAGTGGAAGTCACTCCTCTCCTGCACCGTTTTAGCCAATCTCGGCGTTGCTTACTGGCTACAGCAGCAAGGGAGAGGAGGGATTTACATGACAGGGTAAGGCTACTTGCAAAACTTAGAGCTTTGCCATCCCTGTAGAAATGCCTCTGCCTGAGGGGGCACATGATTGAGACATACAAAATTATGCATGGAAGGGATAGAGTTGATAGAGGGATGTTCTTTTCCCTCTCAAAACACCAGAAGCAGGGGGCATCCGCTAAAACTAAGGGTTGGGAGAGTTAAAACAGATAAAAGGAAGTACTTTTTTACCCAGCGGGTAGTTAGTCTGTGGAACTCTTTGCCACAGGAGGTGGTGATGGCATCTGGTCTTGATGCCTTTAAGAGGGGATTGGACAGATTTCTGGAAGAAAAGTCCATTGTGGGCTATAAGCCATGATGGATTGTGCAACCTCCTCACATTCGTAGTAGGCTATTTCAGAGTACCGGGTGCAAGGGAGTGGCAACAGGATGCAAGCATCTTGTTGTCTCATGCCTCCCTGGGGCACCTGGTGGGCTGCTGTGAGTTACAGGAAGCTGGACTAGATGGGCCTTTGGCCTGATCCAGCAGGGCTCTTCTTATGTTCTAAGCATTACTAGTTACAAGCCATAATGGGTATTTACAACCTCCTGGTTTTTGAAGTAGGCTATCTGAGTGCCAGATGCAAGGGAGTAGTAATAGGATACAATTATCTTTGATGTCTTGTGTGCTCCCTGAGGCATGGGGGGGGCACTGTGAGGTACAGAAAGCTGGACTAGGTGGAATTTTGGTCTGAGCCAGCAGGGTTTTTTTTTGGCAAGTACTATCCAGGGTGCCACTTGAGATGGCAGAGGTGCACAGATGATTGGTCTGACAATTGAGTTTCCCTTTGCACACTCCTTTAATGAAGGGCCATGTCATTGCCATACAGGAACATCTGGGGCACTACTCCTTTTTTAAAAAATTCTGGCAAGTAGATTAGTGCCATGTGGTCACCACCGCAGTAGTGCCACCTGCCATACAGGTACAGCTAGCAGCACTAGTCCAACCGGTTGAAAAACACTGCTAGTTGAAAAACAAGTATCCTACAGTACACTTTTGTATGTCAGTCTGTATTGCAGGATTAGAGGGACTTTCGGTTTCGACCAGGAACCCTCTTTTATGTAACTTTACTGAAGACGGTGATTCAGAACAGCACCCCCTTGTTCTCAATCAATGAATCGAAGTCCTCTTTTCTGCGTGGTGGCTTCACACCGAATGCAGTGGGAAAGAGCGCGCTGCTCTTTTCAAGGATAAACTACTTCATCAGCAGCACAGAGCTCCCCCGCCCTGCCTGCCGTCGCGGTCCCAAGCGGGCGGTGGAGACGGTAGCGCGCCTGCGCAGTGACGTTCTGTTTGAGCAGCTGGGAGCGGAAGGATACCCGCGGTTGGGGACGGCCGGCAGGGAGCGCGCACTGTCATGGCGGCGGCCGAAGTGGGGTTAGAGGGCGGCAGCGGTGGTGCCAGCCTGAGGCCGGACGCTGGCATGCAGCGGGCTGAGCTTATGCCACTCTTGGGGGCTGCTCTGAGGCCGGGAGAGTCCTGGTGAGAGGGGAGCCGAGCGGGCGCGGGGAGGCCGTGGCGGCTCCTGTCGTTTCCATCTCTCGGTGTCAGGTTCAGGGCCAGGCCGCGCGCCGCCGCCCGATCCCCCCTTCCGCGTTCGGCCTATTTTGACTTCCAGCGCGGGCGGCTCCGAGGTCGCGGGTGGGGAAAGAGTGGTGGTCGCGCGGGCGGACTGGCTCATCCATGAAGTTTGCTCCCATTGAGATTCCGTCCTGGACCCTCCGAATAAGGAGGACTTCTTCGGTACCGATGCTGAGTCACTCCTCTCCCCGCCTCCTCCCGCTGTTTCACTCATGCCCACATGTGCCCCTCTTCGCTGTTTATTCTAGTGCGCCTTCTTGTTTTGTAGGTACCTGATTGACAGTCGGTGGTTCAAGCAATGGAAGAAATATGTGGGCTTTGACAGCTGGGATTTGTACAACGTTGGGGAACCCAATCTCTTCCCAGGACCGATTGATAACTCCGGACTTTTTGCGGGTAAAAAGTTAGAAGAAAAGGGGATTGCGACATGCGATAGAACTGGGGGCAGGATTTTGGGAAGGGCCAGTGGTTTGGGGGAGTTTGGCTTAGGGATGGTGTTATCTCTCTCTTCTTCAACTCCTCCCAAATGTTCTTTCCCAACTACTGTACTAAGTAAGGATCTATCCTGTAATCAGTTCTCATCTGTGAAAGATTGGTCTCTAGCTTTAGTAGTTATTGTAATCAACAGCTGATATTGGAATGGGGCTAAGAAGTTCCACCCATGAATTAATGTCTCGTCTGTAGCTTCTCCATTCCCATAGTTTTCTCACTTCCTTTTTTTTTTTTCCTTCACTCAAGAGGAACTACCCGAGGGCTGATGTCTAGTTTCCTTTTTGGTAAATAGAAACTGAAGGAGAAGTAACTGGTACCTTTAGTTTTGTGTTCACAAAATGTAGTTAGCTTGGTAAATGGTGTGACATGGAATTTTGTTTAGAATTACAAGTTGAAAAATGATCCTTAGGTGGCTGAAGGTGATTTTTCCTTTTTGAGCTTCAGGTTCATGACTGTGTTGTTGTTGTTGTTTACCTGAATACAGGGTCAGATTTTTTAGGTCACAAGTATACCCTTTGAAAGTGACATGTAGTTCTCTTTAAATAGGATAGGGATCACATGTTCTCTAGGATTTCATGTTTCTGTACTATTGCACTCATTTTATAGAACTGCTTCCCTAGGGTTACGAAAGCAATGGTGGGAGCACACAGTACTCAGGCCAGCCTCCCTCTCTGTGTTCATACTCCTGGGGTAGAAATAACAGCTGCTTAAGAGGTTAAATTTAGTGTGAGATAGGTGCAGATACCTGGGATTTATCACAGACAGTTAAATCAGCATGGTGGGATCTCTTTGTAAAGTCAGCCTATCACCATAACATTTTAGTAATCTTGTTTCTTGAGTCATATTAATATAAGAAAATGAGTCTTCCAGTTTATCTTCCCTTTTGGGGAAATTCAAATAAGGTTTTCCTGTTAAATCAAGCTGTTGGTTTGCTGAAAATTTTTTAAATATTTTCTTTAGTTGATGGAATAAAAACCTATCATTGGAGTCTCATTCTGAGCAAAGGCTCCCTTGGATCCTTTATTTCATTGCCTGTGTAGAGAATCTTCAAAAGATTTTGAGTTGTCTCCTATTTTGATGGGCATGTTTTGTGTTTAGGGTGCAACAGGAGAATATAAATAGAAGATTTGAATTTTATGTAGGGTATCAAGGGAAATTAATCCTATTTTGTCATTTTTTCTTTTTAGATCCAGAAACTCAGATCTTGAAAGAACATCTCATTGATGAATTGGATTATGTGTTGGTTCCCACTGAAGCCTGGAATAAATTAGTAAATTGGTATGGCTGTATAGAGGGTCAGCAACCAATTGTCAGAAAAGTAAGTGACACAGTCTGTGTGTGGCTTAGTTTGTATCAAGTCACTTTCCACAAGCACTACATACATGCCCATGCCCTCCCCAGAGGAAGGGAGCAATTAAAATAAAATCTTGCTGTATTTTTAAGCTAGTGCATAGGGTAATGGAGTATATTGTATCAGATTAAAGCACTGATAATGTAAACATTACTCTGTCCTTCCCAAAGGTTCTCATTGGTTGTCTTGTCTAGCTTAATCAGCAGAGTACCATGGTATGAAGTCCAATATGCTTCCACTTTGTGCACAACGTCCTTCTGATGTTGACTTCCAGACATTTGTATGTGCAACAAAATGAACAATACTGAGGCCAGTGTTTCTTGGACTCTCCTGATGGAAGCTGCTGCCTCTAAATTGAAAAATGCCTGACTGTGCACAAGGAAATGCCAAAGATTATTTTGTCTCTAAAGAAAGAAATGTAGGATATAGTTGTTAGAGGAGCCCCTGAAGAACCATATAAGGCTCCGAAGCATTATGCTTTTGTACTAAACTTCACATACATATTCAGTGTTTGAATAATATTGTTAAAGATTGTATTCAACATGAAAACCACAACTCAGAATTCTAAGTGCCCAACCTTACCAGGTTAAGTAGTACAAGTTCCATGGATAATAACTTGTTTTAGAGCTAACGCTACTACTTTACTAAAAAGATGAAAATCTTTTGTAGTCGTCTTGAAGATAAAGAGTATACTGCAAGGAAAATCAAACTCAAAATCATTTTGTTGAAGCAGGTCAATTTGTATCATGCAAACACAGGTATATTAAATGGTTTCAGAGGTTCCAAAATGCCTTTTGGTATCTTTGGCCAGTGATGTCAGTAATCTTGAATATGCTTATTTGGAAGGAAGTTCCACTGAAATGTGAAAACACATGCAGCACCAGTACTTTTGTCTTAACTATTCCTCTATCAAGAATCTTACTTGCTAGGGGAAGAGATACATAGCTGAGCTTCAAATAATTGTCAGAGAATTCCTTTGGTGTATGCCACTTTTGGAATTGAATAGATAACTTGGAAACAAAAAGTGATATCTGAGAATGTAGTTGGAGAGAATCTTAAAAGATACAGAATATAATATTCTCCATTAGTTGGGACTTTTAAAAGTGGAATCCTCTTGTATTTAGTAGATGTCTATCTTCAATCCAGGATAGTGTCTTTCCTAGAAGCTGCTGCATCTTTTTAAATTATAAGCCCTTTGGGGATAGGGAATCATTTATTATTTGCTACATAAACTGCTTTGTGAACTTCCTTTTTGTTGAAATGCAATATATTCATATTCTTAGTAATAGAACATGTGCAGATTCACAAGAATACAAATACAGCCATTAAGAACAGTGGTTCCCCAAGTGTTGGGTCATGACCCATCATCCTGGGAAGCACTGGCTTATGCCCCTTTAAGGAGTTGGGAGAGGGGGAAGGCAGAAACAGAGTCCCCTGGGTGAAGGGGCTTGTTTTAGACTCACCCTTTGCAGTGCTGCATTCTGGGGGGGGGTATAGGGATGCCTGGGGAGCCCCCCACAGGGCTCCCCCAGCTGCAGAATAAGTTTTAAAACACAATCACATCTACTCCTGGTTTTACAGAAGTGGATGCAATTGCGCTTTATTCTGCAGCTGGGGAAGCCCTGTGGGGGGGGGGGGGGGGCTTCCTACAGTCCTTGGAATGAAGTGCATTGCAAGGGGTGAGTCTAAAACTAACCCCTTCACCCAGGGCAGCAGCACAATACTGGGATTGCATTGCTGCCTTTGCCCCACCCCCACAGATGTGCATGGCTTCCAATTTCCTCGTAAGAGTTTGGGAACCACTGTTTTAGAAAGTTTGGCTGCTTATATGTATTTTTTTAATATATAAATTTATACACTGTTCTCTCAGTGCATCTGAAGGCAGTGCACATACATGATTTAAAGCATTTTTACTTAATTCAGAAATCAATAATAAAATAACAGTAAAGAATACAACCAAAACAAAACAGATGGCAAGAGCTTTTGAGGTGCAAACCATAATCAGTCAACAATCAACAGTGGGAGTTGCACAGTAGTATGGGTCCCAGCCAGGACTTAGGTTGCTGCATTCTTGACCGATTAACGTTTCATTGCTTTTGAAGGGTGGTCACACATAGAACACATCATGGTAGTCTAGTCTAGATGTGATTAAGGCAGGTTTTACACTGGCCAGAACTACATATGTTTTAAAGCAGTGTAAAAATGTAGAATAGGGAAGTAATGCAACCATAAGCCAGTTCTCATTGTATCATTCAGATTTTAAAATGGGGGAAAACAGTTATTTGACATAGCTGCCTGCCATTCCACTTCACTGATGAGTACAAATGGAAGAATTGGCCACTCATCCGTACCACTGGACTCTGCTTGCATTGCAGGGGATAAAAAGGATGTCACTATTCAGAAGCCAATGTTTGAGTTGTTACCTTTCCTGTGATACTACATCAGGATCTTAAAATTCATGAAAACACATGGGATGTAGCCTTAATAGATCAGTTGTAAAACAGTATTTGTCAGTGAATTGAATGTGATGCAGCACTTCTACAAAGGAGGCTGTAAGTGTAGTAGGATTTGGATTAAGCACCAGTAAGTTACAGATAATTAGGATAAAATTATTGTATAAACTTGGAATGTCAGGACATAAATATCTCCAAGGTCCAAGTCAGAAAACTAATTCTCTACACACAAAGCACATCTTGGTCTGTCTTCTGCTAGCAGGTGTAGTCAGGTTCTGTGTTAAAACTAGAGCGACTTCAATTGTGTTATCAGATTTTAGAAACAAATTATTTGGCTCCCAGATAAAAACAGAACTTTAGTTCGTTGAAACATTATATGATCCAGTTATGCAGCTTCTTGGGCTTCATCTGAGGCTGTTCCAGAATGTAGCCCAACTTTGTAGAGTTACTTTTGGGGGGCAGCTTGCAGGAAGGTAGTAAGAAGCAGGGTGTCAGGAATCTGGCTTTGGCTGAACGGAAAGTTCTTGAATTAGAAGAGTTAACTGTAGCTTGACTTAATCAGCTTAGGATAGACATTCATATCTGTAAAAATTATGACTACTGTTGAAAGTCCCTAAAATTTGTTTCCATATAAACAAATTTAGGATTGGGCTGTAATTGTATTTAAATTAGCAGAACTAGAGTTAAAATCAAGATTTTCTGTTTCTTAGTATGTTATATAAAATGGTAGTCCAGTCCACTGTTCTATTATCTACTACCAGGTTAGGATACAATTGCTCTGAGTTAAGAATTTTTCAGTTTAGGCCTTGGAGAGGCTTCATTAGTAAACTATTTCCTTGGGTAGTTTGTTGTACTGTACCTACTTCATAGAAAATGTTTTCTTTGTAGGTTGTGGAGTATGGTCTATTTGTGAAGCACTGTAAAGTAGAGGTCTATCTTCTGGAACTGAAGCTGTGTCAGAACAGTGATTCTAATAATCTTGTGAGCTCTTATTTCAGCAAAGCAGACACTATTGGTAAGTAGCTTGCTAATCACATGGCATCTTAAAAACATAAACAGTATGCTCCAGTAATTTGTCAAAGTACTAAATGGAGCAAATGCCTTTTACCATTTTTTGGAACTTTTTTCTAGTTTTTTACATTCTTTCAGTAGAAGTAGAAAATGCTTTTTAAAGGTTCAAGTAACTAATTGTATTGAAGAATTGGTCCCTTAAAGTGCGAATATAGATATTGGAGATCATATAACTGTAGTCAAAAATTAGTGTCCATACTGTTGGTGCCATCAGTAATATATTCACCAGTGCATAACACATCAGAAAGTTCATGTTTATTTTTAAAAATTTATACCCCATCCTTCTCAGTAAAGAGTTAGGGCAGCTTACAATAACTTTTTAAAAAGCAATTACAATAAAAAAGGAAAAGAAAAGCTAAAACAGCACAACTGAAAGAGAACTCCCACCTAACTGAATTAAACTCCAGCTCCAGCAGAAAATAAACAAGGAGAGCACTGGCTGCAATTCCAGGAATAGGGAGTTCCATAGTACAGTGACCACCATAGTTTGTTAGACTTCAGATGGCTGCATAAGAACCCACAGAACCTTCCTAGGAGTTCTTAATGGGCTGGCTGATCTGCATGGGGGAAAGTTGCCTTTTTATTATGTTTGTTTTCTCTCCGGGAATATCACTTTTTAGAATGTTCTCTTTTCTTTCTTATTAGCTACCATTGAAAAAGGCATGCGAAAACAATTTAATATCTCTGAAGAGAAGGAAATTAGGCTGTGGAGCAGATACATGAGTAACACTTATGAGCAGCTGAGCAAACTTGATAACACTATACAAGATGCAGGACTCTATCAGGGACAGGTGAGAAGAGTAAACCCTTTGATAGGTTTCTTCCTGTCACTCCAATGCATGTTTCTTCAGATTCGTCCCACTGTATTCAGTGTAATTAAGTCATAAGTAAATATGCATAGGATTGTAGCCAGCTTTTGTCTGCTTGAATCGTTAAAGAAGCGGTACAGGAAGCACAGATCTGGTAAGTAACATAGCCTCTGCCTAAATTTATTTTTTCTTTTCTTTCTAGGTGGTGTTAATAGAAGTAAAGAATGATGATGGTACCTGGCCTAGGCAATCTTCTCTTACAAAGTAAGCATTTATCCCTTCACAATACTTTTCCTCTGGTTCAGTTCAGACAGCACCTAGTCCAGTTCCTTACCAGCGCACTTACCATATCAAATCAAAAGAATTCAAACGAAAGCCCTCTCAACTGGATTCGACAGTACTAGGTGTGCATATTGCCAGGATGAAACCCCGGGAAACTCCGAGTACCAGAAGTGGGCCATTTACAAGATGCCATTCTGAGAAT
>JAJKFI010000005.1:6179089-6293972 GCA_029204185.1 Lerista edwardsae
GTGTGTGTGTGTGTGTGTGTGTGTGTGTGTGTGTGTGTGTGTGTGTGATTAAAAATATACAAAATATTGAACAGTTGCTGCTGCTTAAAGGCTTGAGAAACCAAATCTTTTTTTAAGAAACCAAACTAAATACTGTTTTCTCCCTATTTGTCATTCTCACTAGCTGCAAATGAACAAAGAGAAAATACACAAATTTTGATCATATTGTCAAGATACGAGAGTCCCCAATTATCAGTCGCACTTTCATTAGTGACACCTGCCCTTTCAATCATTCCTTTTGTGGTACTGTTTTGGAAACAGTGCCAGCATTTTGGGACTTCAAAAAAAAAATGCAATGCAAAACATGATTTTGTTTTTCCCCAGATCAAACACTGCAACTAGCAGAAATCTGGCTACCTCTTCAAAATCATCAGCAAGCTCTTGCTCCTCAGTAGTTTCTTCTTCAACCATTACAAATGGCGAGAGCAATAACTCTTACGGATTGAACTGCTCCAGTCTTGGCAAAGGGTAAGAGCAAGAATGATCTTACTGTTCTTTATGCAACTTCCTTTCTCTGAATACCTTTATACATTCTCTACTTGATTAAATAAAGGTTCTGCCCTGGAGGGTATCATGGCTTCATTGTTTGGAAGCTGACATACTGTTCTAGTTTCAGTCTCATGGAATTACTAACACTTCTTTGTCAGGTACGATTCCATTAAGCCATATATCTGATCTCCCCTTTGTCCTTTTATGATAGCCCATTGCTACATAACAGCGGATGAAAAAATACTGTAATGTAGTAAATGCCAACAAGGTCGGTGTACAAGGTGGAATATATTGTGCTGTCTAATACCTGAAAGCTAGCATTAATTTTGTTACTAATGGTTAGTAATGAACTCAGCTGAATTTCCAAACAGTTGCCTTGTAATCTCACTAAGTTTCCTGGGACAAGTACCTCTCACCCTCGGGTTCAATATTGTAATATGGGCATGGAGATACCTTTCAGAACTGGAGTAATGATCTTCAGCATGTAATACTAATTTTTTTTTAAAAGACAGTAATAGTAGAGCTGAAAAGCAACAAGAATTAATGGAGAAGACAGCATGGTCACTATATGTGCTGATTCCCAGCAATAAAAAAATTAGATTCCAAGGCCCAGTTCTTACCAACCTGCCACTAAAGAGCTGATCCACCTTGCTCCCTTTTCTTCAGACACTGGTCCAGACGTTAGGATACTCCCCGCTCTGTCCATTGAGAGGCAGTGTCTTTTGAAGAAAGGTTTGATTCCTCACTTACTAATTGTGAGAACCAGGCTTTTCCTTAAAGAGTCTGCCTTTTTGTGGACAGAGGAGAGCACACATGCATCATTCTGGCATGCCATCATTCTGCATGTAGGGATTTTTCTTTAACTTTGGAGGAACATATGGGGCCATTTTTTTAGTTTAGACAGGCTTGTCAGCTGCATCCTCTCATGAAGAACAATCCAGCCATAGTCATTTATGACCTAGTAATGTTAAGATTTGTTAATGTTAATGTTAACATGCTACATGGGAGAGCCTCTGAACTAGCTTTTAAAAATATTTTTATGTATACAAAATACAACAGCTACATAGCCAAAACAAGCTATAGCATACAAGAATATTTTTCTATCTTCACTACATTTTCAAAGCTGAATATCTGTCCATAACTCTCTTCAAACAAGTACAGTATATATTTTGCTGGTTTTGAAAGTCACTGTCTGATAGTACCTTGCTTTTTTAAAAACTAATTTTAATTATTTTCACAATTAAAATGCCTCATAATGTGGTGCCTCTTTTCTTCCTTTCAGGGGTTCTAGCTTTTCTTGCAACTCCTACAGCAATAGGGAGAGCCCTCCTCAGTTACAGCCTGGCCTCTGTGGGCTTAGTAACCTGGGAAATACATGTTTCATGAACTCTGCATTACAGGTAAAGAACTAGTAGACTATGAGAACATACTCTGAGAGCGCAATCCTAAACTGGAGTTAGGCCAGCATAAGCTAAGCCAGCAAAGTTTGGCCAGCATAAGGGCCACCATAAAGCATGTTTGGATTAGTCTTGGAGTCAGAGAGGATGGCTCACATCTGTGTGCTGGCCTCTCTGACTCTGAGAGTAGTCCAAACATACTTTACCGTGTCCCTTGTGCTGGCCAAACTTTGCTGGCTTAGCTTATGCCAGCTTAACTCAGTTTAGGATTGCGCCTTTAGTGGCATTAACCTTGTTTTCTGGGGCTTAAAATACCTGTGATGCCCAGTTTAGGTTCTCAAATAACTTTTAAAATATGCAAATGTAACTGTTGGATGGGGTGTGTGGAGGTGGCTATGGAGGTTTCTTTATGCACCAGCAAATGGATGTAGTCCTCAGTTTTCTCCTTGGAGCAGTATCCATATACAATCTTAACTTACCATAAAATTCTATATAAGATAGCCTTCTTAACATCATTTTATTTGGTCATAGAATGGCAATGGGTGATAGCATGTTCTTTTTTTCTTATGGAGCTCTTGTTTCTGAATGTTTGCCTAGTGTTTGAGTAACACACCTCCACTGACCGACTACTTCCTGGAAGATGAGTATGAGGCCGAAATAAATCAGGAGAATCCTTTGGGAATGAGAGGAGAAATTGCAGAAGCATATGCAGAGCTCATCAAACAGATGTGGTCTGGGAGGCATTCTCATGTGGCTCCACGCATGTTCAAAGTAAGGAGGCTTCCTGTGAGCCTAGCAATGGCATCCTTGGTGTCTTGCTTCCTATGAAAAGCTTTCACAGTTAAACTATAGGGAAAATTTTTATCTCCCAGTCTTTAGCCCATTTCAGCTCAGACTGAGCTGCAAACGCATTCCCAGAATTATGAGGAATCTCATGTGTCACGGTACCTCACTGGGCTGATCAATGACGCATACTGTAAGGAAGCATCATGCATTTCATATGGCCCATTTAGAATGGTTCTGGCTTGAAAAACTTTTTACCAGTTTAGGTATGGAGCAGAAGTTTTAGTTAAATTTGAGGATGAGTTATTTTTGAATGTCTTTGAAGTTAGTGGTTGTCATTGCCTCTCCCGCCTCCCAGGGTGGCAAGTCCATTTTGTAAGGATGTAGCAAAGACATGTTTGCACAGATTTTAAAGTCCACACATCCAGGGCTGTGCCACTAGCCATTTATTTTTGGATCAATTGCATTTACAAAATGGGGACCCATGCCCCCACCACCACTTGTCTCTGTGCTATTTTTCTGACACAGAACATCTCCTTTGCCTTCGTCTCTCTCTGAGATGGGTGAACCACTTGCTGCTGCCATCTAGCACTTGACTTGGATCTCTTTGGATTCTGCGTATTCCTTCCTTCCCCGTC
Organism: Lerista edwardsae; assembly: GCA_029204185.1. Lineage (NCBI taxonomy): Eukaryota > Metazoa > Chordata > Lepidosauria > Squamata > Scincidae > Lerista > Lerista edwardsae. The sequence continues at coordinate 6,182,436 of JAJKFI010000005.1, forward strand.
TCAATTCCTCTCCCCCTGTCTTCTTCTCATATCTGTTCCCTGTCAGCCTCTACTTTTGTGTCTTTGCCCCAGTGTTGACTTGCACCTCTTTCCCCTCCTCTGATGTCTCTTCCTTCTCCCTCCATCCCTCCTGTTTCTGCTTTCCCTCCTTCCTTCACTCTTCTTCCCCCTCCTTTCTCTCTTGCTCTCTGCCTTCCTTCTATATCTCCTTCCCCCATCCTCACACTTTTTTAAACCCCATCCCACTCCCCAAACCCTGCCTGCTGTCCAGCTTTTTCCTGTGGTGGCCGAGCAGTTGCTTACTACAGCAATCCTGAGTGCTCATTAATGACATGCTCACCAAACCACTTCCTTGCTCAGTCCATGCTGTGACAGCAGTACACTGAGCTACTTCGAATTGATGTAGAGGAATGATAGATTTGGTCCTTGCATGATTTGTTCATATAAGTCAAAACTAATCTGCACATAAAGTGCAACTTGTTCTTCTACACACTTAGTCACTATGCAGTAGTGATGGCTGCTGACAAAATTATGTCATCCAAACCCGAAGAAAGATAATGAGATTGGCAAACATACATTTTGGTGACATCTATTTTTACAACGAAACGAGTATAATCTTGTTGAATTCTGTAGAAATAGGGCCATGATTACTCCTTCCCCTCCCCTTTCTGTACTTTCACATGCAACTTTCCTAACTGTAATCCTGTCTTCTGGTTTTAGACCCAGGTTGGCCGCTTTGCTCCTCAGTTTTCAGGTTACCAACAGCAAGATTCCCAGGAGCTTTTGGCCTTTCTTCTCGATGGCTTACATGAGGATCTAAACCGAGTAAAGAAGAAACCTTACTTGGAGTTGAAGGATGCTAATGGCAGGCCTGATTCGGTACAGTTTAAGATCACTCTTTTGCCTTGAGCTGAGTTGGAGGTGAATTGCAAGAGGAGTAAAAGGAAGATCCCAGATTATTTCTGATCAACTCTTTCCTATTCAACTTCCTAGATTCATTTATTGACAATGTGTTTCTGTCTTCCCCTTGAGGGGCTGGGGGACTGCCCCAACTTTGCAGCAGGAAGAGGATTGGGATTCACTGGCAGAAGTCTGATTTGTAGTAGATCAGCAAATGCTTCTCATTCCCAGTTGTTTAACAAAAGCAATGAAAACAGACTACTCTCTTATGCACACTTAACTTGCCTGATCGTCAGACAAGTTATATTATTTCTGAGTCTTGGAGCTCTCTTGCTGTAAATGGGACTTGATACAGTCAATTAACATGCTAATTTAAAATAGCAAGTATAACAAATTATACTCAGGGTCTTACTTCTCAGCTTTAGTATTTTCCATCTGTAAAATATGAGTATAATTTGGTTTCCTTTGACCAAAATTTTGTGCTGCTATGCTGCCAGTAAAGCCTTACTGCCCACACAACAAGCCTTACAGCATGTTTGCAAGAACAGCACGGGTGATATGCTCGTACTGCCCACACTGGAGGGTTCTGGATTGGGCCTGAAGTCAGCAGTGTTCCAAACCCTTGTGTTTGTTATTGAATCTTCTCCAATTTATCAGTGTCATTTAAAGTGTAGATCCTGAATACGAATTTAGCATTTCACTGGAACCTGACCAGTAATAAAGCTGGGTAATTATTTCTGTGTCTTGTAATGTATAACATTTCTTGTAATTCATTCTTAAGTGGTATTTTTATGGACGGTGTATGGTGTTGTTTTAAGGCTGCCCATCGACTCATAAACTTGCCTGCCAGTTTGATCCTTCAGATTTAAAATCTCTGGTTTGGTTTTGTATTTACAGTCAATCCTATTTATATGTGACCTTGCTTATCTGCAAGGGACAGAATTGCTACTTACCTTGTTATCTGTGCCTCTGTCCTCATTATCCATTATGCACGGACCTTCAGCGGACCTTCAGAATGGCACCTGTGACCAGCACTGACCCCTTTAAATTGGCTGGCAGAAGCATCTGCTGGCAATGTTTAAGGGATCCATGCTGGTTGTAGGTGCCATTCTAAGGATCCCTGCCGCCTCTAGAAGATCTCTGCAGCATTCAGAGATCTTTGGCACTTCGTGTTGCACTCCTCTGACTTCCAGAGGGTTTCTGCTGGGATCTTCTATTGGCAGATAAGGTAACTTAACCCCATTGATCCCATAGGATCAATGATTCATTATCTGTGAATTGGCTATCCGCAAGGATTTCCAGGAACCTAACCCTAGCAGATAATGAGGATTGACTGTATTTGTTTCCTAATATGTGAAATAAGGCTAATTTAAAGCAGGCTGTAATTCAGCTTTAGTCATTCAATTTAAAAAGATTCTAGATTTGTAATCAAAATTGGCTTTTCTTTTCCTGTGTTTTATTTTTTTAGAGTGTGAGAACACTGATTAATACAAAAATTATTTTGCCACAAGGTTATAGTGTTGTTCATCAGCCAAGATTTCAAACATGAATATAGGGCTTGCAGGAGAATTTCTGGCTTGGGGGACAACTGTGTATATTCCTTTGAAAGGGATTCTATTAGATTTCTACCCCGTACAAAAGCCACTCCCCCACCCCACACACACAAATAATGCAAGAACTGTTCAGCTAACTATCCCCACCCTATAAAGGGCTGCAAGGGTAGAAAGATAGGGTCTCTCTAGCCTGCCTGCCTTTCCCATCCACCCCCAAGTAGCATTTGTCTCTTCAAAATAATAAACAAGCCCTGGCACTAAGTTTCTGTCAGTGGAGCAAACACAACATTGCCTCTCCCTCCCTTTCCCCCATCTTTTATGAAAATTTTAAGGCAAATGTCCACATCTTCTTGCACTGGTAACCTGTTGCTTCTGCCTTCCATGGGTCCTCCCTGTAACAGCCAGTTGTTCTGGTCCTTGGGTGTTGACCTTGCAAAGAGATGAGGCACAAGGATTGAAAATTTATGGTAGACTTGAGAGATGACATGAGGGCAATACCCAGTCATCTTTCGACTCAACTGATTAATGTTGTTGACTGATGTTGTAGGTTGCAACTTGAAACCCTAGTTTTTATGAAAATCTTTCTGAGGCTAATTGCTTTTTCTCCCCCACCCCTGGTACCAACTTCAATAGAAAACTCTTTATTTTTCAGGCCGAACTGCATATCATCACTAGAATATCTTAACCAATTGCCCACTTACTAAAAGCTACTTAAAATCTCTTTTCCTAGAGTTTAACCATCTATTATTGTGCCAGACTCTGCTGGACACTGATGTGCAACCTTTTTGTGCATTCTGTATTGTACTGTAGGTCAGTTGTACATTGGATGTATACCAATTGAGCTGAAAGGTTTTTTCCAGACACACACAAGAGTGCTAGTATTTGCATTTGGTTGTCATACCTCACTCTTCCTAATTTTTGAAGCATTTTGCATTTCTGAAGCCTTTCTGTTGTAATACTGTTGCCTGCAGAAGTTTACACTTTAGTTGCCATAGGTGGTTAATTTTCTGCCTCTCTGCAATTGTTTTTTTTCCAAATAGGTGGTAGCAAAAGAAGCTTGGGAGAACCATCGACTGCGCAATGACTCTATCATTGTAGATATTTTTCATGGTCTCTTCAAATCCACATTGGTGTGCCCTAAGTGTTCTAAAGTTTCTGTGACTTTTGACCCCTTTTGCTACTTAACCCTTCCCTTGCCCTTGAAGAAAGATCGCACCATGGAAGTTTTCTTGGTCTTTGCAGATCCACAGCGCAGACCTACTCAAGTAAGTAGAGGTGTTCTTGTGAATCTTTGCCAATAGCATGACGTACTTAATAGGTCCAATAAAAAGTTTCTGAAGCTGATGATATGATCTGCACAATCTTTTCCCTTTTTAAAATTAATGGAAAATAGACGTATAAATGCAAAATGGATTTTTGAAAACCTCAGTCCCAATTAGAGCAGCAGGGGGAAAACAGCCTGCTAAAGGCCACTAATTGTATAGGGAATGCACTGAAAAGACTTATTCTGCTTTAGTCCTACTGTTAGGACTGCATTGTTATACAGATTCAATTCTGATATCCATCACAGAGAAGAAGAACCCTGCAGATCCCTGAAGAAAATAGAAAAAAAAAGTCCCTTTGCAATCACCATTCTCAAAATTACTTTCCTGGGGAGTTAGTGAGTCAGAGACTACTAGAACTGTTATTTTTCAGTTCATTCCATTCCCTTCATTTTGTTCTGGCTCACTGAAGAATGGAATGCAGAAGTGATTAATTACTTTTGCATTCCATTTTCTGACTGCTTAAGTCGGCATAGCACTGCTGGGAAAGGGGCAGCCACCCTGGGACAACTGATATTGGGGCGTTGCAAGAGTTAGTGGCTGGAGAAGGTTGAGGCTGGACTCCCTCCAGCCTCCCAATCTACCAAGGAATCCAAGCAGCTTCAGAGGTAGGCAGAGGGAGGGTTTTTTTTTTCACTCACTGGTCTTCCTCCCTGCCTCCTCCAAGCCTTCTTCCTCCTCCAAGTCTTGCTTGGGTTCACTGGCTGGCCACATCCTACCTGCTAGCCAGCCTCTTCCAGACTGACCTAATCACTAGCTAGTCTGTGGTTATATTGAGCCTCACCGCCCCCTAACTCCCCCTCTTCATCCCAGGTGGTCTGCAGAAGCCCAAACTGACAGCCCTCAAGGTTTCTGATCCTGCGAGCACTCAATATCTCTGCTTCTCTGGTGCCTACTGGTAGTGGCTTTACTCCTCTTGCTCCGGGTGTCAGTTGTCCGGCTGGACTTCTCCTTTGATCAGAGTGGAACTGGCCTGCCTGTAACCAGGGGGGAAGGAGCAAGATGCCTCTCTCTGATGCTGGCAGTTGCAGTGGTGCCTGGTACTCCACTCTCGGCCTGCCTCCACCCCATCAGCCATCACACTGGGGGCAAACACTGCTGGGTCTGGCGTGCCCTTCTCGTGGCCAATCCCACCAGCAAGGCAGGGAGGCCCTAGTCTGCTGTGGTGGCTACTGTGGGAACCAGTTGGCTGGGCAACCCAGGTGAAGGGGCCCTTGAGTCAGATCCCGGACAGCCTGATTGACTCCCTAGGAAAGTCTTTTTTAGAACCAGGATTGTAAAGGGATTTGTTTAGTTTTTAACTGCTTTTATTTAGTGTGGTTTCGGCATCAGCAGGAGTCCAGGCAACAGAATCCCCATGGATGCACAGATGTGACTGTATCTTGTAACTTTAAAGAATCCAGGTTTGGGGCAGGAGTGTTCATTTTTTCAAACAGTTGGAAGGGGTGCATGTATGAAATACACACCCTCTCTTACTTGCAAAATTTGTCAAGCATATTTCTAGCCTTATTGTGGTCTGTAGAACTATTTTTGTGAAGGAGGGAAAAATTTCAGAAATCAGCCTCAAGAAGCCAAGTTCTTTTTGGTCAATCTTTCTTCTTGTAGAATGAGTTGCACCAAAACTACAGCACTAACACAGGCAGATGTCATTGAAAACGCACTGGGTAGAATTTTCTCCCTTTTACAGCGATGTTCCTGGGGGGGATCAAATTCCCCCTGGTGCCAGGTGGAGACGGGTGGCAAAACTACCCCTCCCCCCCTCAGTTGCACCCCCATCACCACTCCACTACTGTCCTCCCACTTTTTTTCAGTGGAGGAAGAGGAAGGCAGCCCCCAGAGGGTCTTCTGAGAGCAGGGGAAGCTGTGGACAGCCTCCCCGGCCCTCAGAAAGCCTTATGAGGCCTTCTAGAGGCCAAAAACCATCACTTCCAGGAGGGTGGCAGCAGGCATGGGGGGCACCTCCAGGAATGCCCATGGTGCCAGCCCCTCCCCCAGAACACCATAGGCCTTTTATAGTATCAAAGGTATTTGTTGCTACAGATCCTTTTGTCTATGATTATGTTCCTTGCTAGGGTTTAATTTGCCTAGTGTTGATTTAATAATCTGTTTATTTCCAGTACCGGGTAGTTGTACCAATGATGGGGGCTGTTTCTGACCTGTGTGATTCACTCTCAAAACTCTCTGGAGTCCCTGCAGAAAACGTAAGAATGAATGACTGATAAGTGATAAAGCTTCATGTTACATATCAATGTTCACAGGCAGAATAACACTGTGTAACAAAACATGACCAATTTTGTCTTTATCTGAATATTTTGCTGTTTATTAATTTTGGTGTGAGGATTTCAAAAATGCCACTATTTTTGGCATAGCATCAATACTGTAATTTTAGCCACAATTTACACTATACAGTTGTATGATACAATGTATATTATCATATATTGCCTAATGCATTAGGCAATAGGACAGATTTAAAAAACAAAGTTTAGGATAACTAAAAAAGTTTTGATAATACAAAAAAATTAAGATTACTGAGAATCAGCACCTCAACATAAGCAATTTTTGTGTTACACAGTGTAATGCCTGCATTGAATAAAAGCAAATAGTTTTTAAAAATTATTCAATTGTTGGGGGGGAGGGAAACATGTGTTGGCTTATAGTAGATATGGTGATATAGGTTATTGAAGCACCTTTTGAAAAAGGAATAGTTTATTCTCTCCTATACACAAGATTAAGGCCGCAATCCATCCTTTGCACACTTACGTGGGAGTAAGTTCCACTGAACCCAGTGGACTTGCTTCTGAATAGACATGCAAGTTGATAAGTTTGTTTGAAACTATGGACTCGATGCCAATTTCACTTCAGGCCCCCTGTGTACCCCTACCCCCGGGGGCCCTGGGGGGGGCCTGACCCCCGCAGTGTTTGTTGCAAGGCATGCTCATGCCGAGTCTGGCCTCTATCGGTCTAGGCGTCGCAGCGGGGCATGGCGGACGTCTCGTCTCCCACCCTTTCCCACCCCTGATGTCGAGGGGGGGCAAACCGAAACTCCCACGGCGTCGGGAGCATCGCCAATCGCCTTGGCGACCCCTGAAACTATGGGTCTGACGCAGATTTCGTTCGTTTTTGACCATTCTCACGCAGGGGCCCCCGCGCACCCCCACCCCCGGGGGCGGTAGGGGGGGCCTGACCACCGCAGTTTTTGTTGCCAGTCCTCAAGGCACACACGTGCTGAGTCTGGCGCCAATCGCTCCAGGCGTCGCAGCGGGGCATGGTGGATATCTTGTTTCGCACCCCTTCCTGCCCCCCATGCTGAGGGGGGCTGAACCCGGACTCCCACGGCAGCGGGAGAGTCGCCACTCACCTCAGTGACCCCGGAAACTACAGATTCAACACCGATTACGGCTGTTTTCAACCGATTTATGCAGGGCCCCATGCGTACCCCCCCCGGGTTGCTGGGGGGGCCTGACCCCCGCAGTGTTTGTCGCCAGGCCGCAAGGCACGCGTGTGCCAGGTTTGGTGCACATCAGTCCAGGCGTTCCAGCACGGCATGACGGACATTTCGTTTCGCACCCCTTCTTGCCCCCCATGCCGAGGGGGGCCTGAACCCGAACTCCAAGTGTGTCAGGAGCGTCGCCGCTCGTCTCGGCGACCCCGGAAACTACGGACTTGATGCCGATTTCGGCCGTTTTCAACCATTTTCATGCGGAGACCCCCGTGTACCCCCACCCCCGGGGGCACTAAGGGGGTCTGACCCCCGCAGTGTTTGTCGCCAGGCCGCAAGGTGTATGTGTGCCAGGTTTCGTGTCGATCGGTCCAGGCGTGTCAGCAAGGCATGGCGGATGTTATGTTTCGCACTCCTTCTTGCCCCCCACGCCGAGGGGGGGCCGAACCCGGACACTCACCCCGTGGCACTCACCCCGGCAACCCTGGTAACTATGGATTTGATGCCGTTTTCAGCCGTTTTCGACCATCTTCTCACGGGGACCCCCGTGTACCCCCACCCCCAGGGGTGCTAGTGGGGTCTGACCCCCGCAGTGTTTGTCGGCAGGCCGCAAGGCATACGCATACCGAATCTGGCGCCAATCGCTCCAGTCGTCGCAGTGGGGCATGGCGGATGTCTCGTTTCGCACCCCTTCTTGCCCCTCACGTCGAGGGGGGACCAAACCCAGAATCCAACTGCGTCGGGATCATTGCCGCTCATCTCGGCGACCCCGGAAACTGTGGATTCGACGCAGATTTCAGCCGTTTTTAACCATTTTCACGTGGGGACCCCCGCGTACCCCCACCCCCGGGGGCGCTAAGGGGGTCTGACCCCCCGCAGTGTTTGTCGTCAGGCAGCAAGGTGTATGCATGCCACGTTTTGTGTCAAATCGGTCCAGGCGTTCCAGCAGGGCATGGCGGACGTTTTGTTTCGCACCCCTTCTTGCCCCCCACGTCGGGGGGGGGCCTGAACCCAGACTCCAACGGCATCGGGAGCGTCACCGCTCATCTCGGCGACCCCGGAAACTGTGGATTTGATGCCAATTTTGGCCGGGTTTTGACTGTTTTCACATGGGGACCCCTGCGTACCCCCACCCCCGGGGGCTCTAGGGGGGTCTGACCCCCGCAGTGTTTGTTGCCAGGCCGCAAGGTGTATGTGTGCCAAGTTTTGTGTCGATCGCTCCAGGCGTTGAGGAGCCTATTCAGAACATACACACACACAAACACACGCTCTTCTTTATATATATAGATTTTCTAGGACCAGTAGAGAAACAGCTTTGGTACCAGAGTTTGCTTTGTCCACTTTGCTACATGTTATAATGTAATTGTTTTTGAAGGAGAAAAAATTAATTACTGAATTAATTACTATTTATATTTTACTTGGTCATCAATGAGTAATAATTTATAGTAGGGATACAATATTTTTTGCAAAACTCAGCTACTGCAAAGATTTTCTAGGAAACAGAAGGATGTTCATAAATGACCTGGAGATTGTTCATCAATGACCTGGAGACAGGGATAAGCAGCGAGGTGGCCAAGTTTGTGGATGACTCAAAACTTTTCCAGGTGGTGAAAACCAGAAGGGACTATGCATTGCTCCAGAAGGATCTCTCCAAGTTGGGGGAATGGGCAGCAAAATGGCAGATGCGTTTCAACGTAGACAAGTGTAAAGTGATGCACATTGGGGCAAAAAACCAAAACTTCACCTTTAGGCTTATGGGTTCTGAGCTGTCTGTGACAGCTCAAGAGAGAGAGATCTTGGGGTGCTGGTGGACAATTCAATGAAGGTGTCAACCCAGTGTGCGGCAGCAATTAAGAAGGCCAATTCTATGCTTGGGGTAATTAAAAAAGGTGTTGAGAATAAAACAGCCAATATTATCATGCCATTGTACAAATCGATGGTAAGGCCACACCTGGAATATTGTGCACAGTTCTGGTGGCCGCACCTCAAAAAGGACATAGTAGAGCTGGAAAAGGTGCAGAAGAGAGCGACGAAAATGATTATGGGGCTGGGGCACCTCCCTTATGAAGAAAGACTGTAGCATTTGGGGCTCTTCAGCCTAGAAAAAAGGCACCTGAGGGGGGACATGATTGAGACATACAAAATAATGCACGGAAGGGATAGAGTCGATAGAGGGATGTTCTTTTCCCTCTCTCAAAACATCAGAACCAGGGGGCATGTGCTAAAACTGAGGGTTGGGAGAGTTAAAACAGATAAAAGGAAGTACTTTTTTACCCAGCGGGTAGTTAATCTGTGGAACTCCTTGCCACAGGAGGTGGTGATGGCATCTGATCTAGATGCCTTTAAGAGGGGATTGGACGGATTTCTGGAAGAAAAGTATCGTGGGCTATAAGCCATGATGGATTGTGCAACCTCCTCACATTAGTAGTAGGCTATTTCAGGGTACCGGGTGCAAGGGAGTGGCAACAGGATGCAAGCATCTTGTCTCATGCCTCCCTGGGGTACCTGGTGGGCCGCTGTGAGATACAGGAAGCTGGATTAGATGGGCCTATGGCCTGATCCAGCAGGGCTCTTCTTATGTTTTTATGATGGAGACTTGAGCAGAGTATGAGATGAGGGATATAGTCAGCCAGCAACTTAACGCAGACTTGATTTGTGCAAATTCAACTACATGTGCTCAGTAAACAAACCATAAATACAAGAGGAAATCAATTTAGATAGTGGGGGCCTTTCCACTTTCACTCACCCCAGGGCATGTATATAGTGAAATCAGAGAAGAAGCTATAGTCCTGCTGCCATGTCCCTGCATCTAGCCTACTTCTGCCTCAGTTTGAAAGTGCTGAAAGGTAGTGAAATGTAGTGGATTGTGGGAGGTACTTGAGCTAGAGAGAAACAAAGCAGGGTTTAAGAGAGTTAGGGGGAAAGTAGTTATCTAGGTACTAATTGCCTGTTCTGTATTTTGAGTGCCAGTAATTACTGGGCACATAGAACTTTGTGTTCCTGCTTTCTAGCATCTCTTGATTCTTTGAGAATTTTATCACTAGGCACTCATGAGCACCTCCCCCTACAATTGGTCACGACTAGACCATTCGGTCGTGGGGAAACCTTTACCTTTTAAAGCAACCAGATGTATGGGTTTGTAAAACGTGAGGCTTATGAATATTCAGTCTCAATTTCAGTCTCCATTCTTATGAAAACTATGGGGAGGCTAACTGCTCCTCTTTACCGCAGAGATCTAGCATACAGGGCATTTCTAGGGTTATTGGATTATTGCCTGCTGTCCACTAAGGTGAACTGTTGAGCTTAGTTAAGAATGTGTCTTGTCAATCACTGAAGCAATATTGGAGAAACTTGCATTGAAAATATGAGAAGAAAAATAAGAAAGCACTTGGGCTTATTAGAGTTCAATTATTTTGAGGTTGTTTTTATTGAGGTGTATTTTAATATGGGTGCTTTCTTTCTTTTAATGTTTACTTTAAAAAAGCTTTAAAACAATTGTTTTTCAATGGAATTGTATTTGTTTAATCTTTTTTTAAATTGGGTCCCCTTCAGTGTGGGAGAAAGGCGGGATAGACATATTGCAAATAATGATTTTGTTGTTGTTGTTTAAACTTCCATCTTTTGTTTTAGATGGTGGTGACTGATGTTTATAATCACCGGTTCCACAAAATTTTTCAGATGGATGAAGGCTTAAGCCATATTATGCCAAAAGACAACATCTTTATGTGAGTAACCATCTCTCTGGAAAGGGTGAAGTTAGAAAAATTTGCAATATGACACTTTAGTTGTATAAAATGTCATGTGATTCCCAAAACCATTTTTAAGGATAACAGTCTAGTAATTTGTGTCATACGATGTGACCTGTGTCAAATTAGTGGTTTGTGGGGGCGTGATTTTCTGCTGGTTTTTGCATTGGGAAAAGGCAGAAATACTGTTCTCATAGATTTTGCTTTATTGTTGCAACACCTTCAGGTTTACAGAAGGACTTGAGGACAGACACAGTATTTTTGTACTGTCGTGATTTGAACAGTGGTTCAAAAGAGTGAGAATTCAGGCACAGAGAAATTGAATCCTGACATTAGTCCAATCCAAGGCATGTAAATTCAGAATTCTAGGAAATAGCCTTAGAATCCTAGTAAAGAGAATTAGTTGCAGTCTCAGCTGTCTTCTGTTCCTCTTTCCCCTTCTCCTGCCCTCAATGTGTCTGGTGTAGGCTTTTGTTTCAAACAAAAGAATACTTTCTATTATATATTCTGTAAAGATGCATATATGTGAAAAATTTGGCAATGAACCATGGAGTACATACTATCTGTACTCCTCTTATCAGTCTGGCTTCATTTAGGAATGTGTCAGATCACCCATTCCTGTGGTGGTGGCATTGGTTGCTTTAGGCCAATTTTGGCGTAGCATTTATTTTTGATTGAATAGTATGAGTACTGTGGAGTGTGGATAGAATCTTGGTTAGCTGCATCAGATAAGAGAATGGTAAGAAGAGATTCTGGATCGTTTGCCTTTGGAAGAAAAAGTATGTGGTGTGTTTTGATGTCTTTACTCCTTTTAGGGGGGGTCTTTTTTGGCTTATTACAGTGAAAGTTGTAGTAAGCAAGCAAGCAAACAAACAAAACTAAACATAACTGTGTGTAATTAAACTTCTAGTAGAAACTACCTTTATGGTACAGCTTTGGATAAATGTACAAATATACTCTGTACGTTTGACTCATCATATATAACACTCATATTTTTTGTGAAATAGCCAGTAGAGCAGTGTTTTCCAAACTAGGGGTCGCAATTCAAAAACCCAAATGATGGTCACAAGGATGTTTTGATGCAAGCAAGATTTTTTTTAATTGTTAGCATTTACTGACTCTGTAGTTCACCAGACTAAGAAATTATATTTAGGGTCATGGTCAAAAACATTTGGGAGATACTGCAGTAGAGGAAGATAAATAGCAACATCGTTAACATTGCATTGTAGATTGTGTACCAATTCTTACTATTTTTTTTCTTTGCTTCTACTTCCTTCTATTTAGCTGTCTAAAATAAGTGGCAGATAGTTGCTTATACAAATTGTTCTACAAACTTCACAATGGTTAAACCATTAATATAAGTGAAAATTTAAATTCACAGTGAATTTTTGGGCAAAGCAATTGCACAATGTATTTAGTTCTTACTGAAAGAGTTGATCACAGATATCAAACTAAAAAATTTATCAGGTGGCCTTATTAAGTAAACTATTTTATGCCCTCATCTGTAATATGGAGATTATACTGAGCTGCCTTACAGCATTGAATAAAATACTTGGGAAACTTTTGAATAATACTGTATGTGCTACTGTTAGAATATACAGGCAGGCCCACATTATTTGCATGGGTTCCATTCCAGGAACCCCCGGATAAGGAAAACTGTGGATGTTGAAATCCTTGGTTTTTGGGCCCACCCTTATCCTCCAAACCCCACTAGAGCTAGGCTCTGGTCTGATCTGGAGGCTCTTCTAATCCCTTCAGAGGCCACACACATCCACCTGTGACCTCTGCAGGCCTCAGAATGAGGTTTAGAAGGAAAAAACGTTGCTTTCGGTTATTTGGCAAAATCAGAAGTGATGTTTATATGCCTTCAAAAATGATGTTCATAGGCATTCTGAGCCCTGGGGAAGCCCTTTCAGGGTAACTAAGTATATGTGATCTGGATTTTAGACGCTGACTCTGAAATATAACCCTCGCATAAGATGCAGGCCAATAGTATAGTCCTGCTGCCATGTCCCTGCATCTAGCCTACATCTGCCTCAGCTTGAAAATGCTGAAAGGCAAGTTGTAGTGAAAGTGTAGTGGACTGGGGGAGGTACCTGAGCTGAAGAGAAACAAAGTAGGGTTTAAGAGAGTTTGTAGGACAGCGGTTATCTAGGTACTAATTGCCAGTTCTGTATTTTGAGTACAGCAATTACTGGGCACATGGAACTTTGTGTCCCTGCTTTCTAAATTGTATGTCTAAATAAACATTATTAGTACAGGTAGTCTCATAAATATCAAGCTAGTACAAGATACCCAAGCCAGAAAATCCAAATGGCTAAGAAAGCTTTGTGATGGCTATTATACACAGGCTTTATTGACTATTAAATTAGTTTTTAAAACTTTCTATTCCCTTCCCCTAAATCAAAGTTCTTCTAAACATCCATACATTAATTTGCAGAACACAAAGGCAATGCAGGCTATACAATAGTTGTAAAGTTAATAGCCATGGAATCCAACTCTCTTCATCAAAAACATTTCTGTGGTATGCAAGTTTAATTTGATTACTCCAAATATGAGTCATATCAGGAATATTGGTGGAGGAATACGTAATAGGTATAACAGGGTCCTTACATTGATCCATAGAGATGCAATATAAAATAGGGAAGACTAACCCAGATTACTGGGTTTTAGCCACACATTCATGCTAATTTTTTTCCCACAGTGTGATGCTATTTGAAAACAAAGCAATTGGGGGCAACTTCAGAGGGTCACTTTTCTCCATGGGAGGACAATAATGGTTAAGGGCAGTGGTTCCCAAACTGTTGGTCGGGACCCACCAGTGAGTCGCAAGCCAATTTCAAGTGGGTCGTGAAGCACCTAGGGCAGCCATATTGAAAATATTAGAAGATGGGATGCTGGAAAGGAGGAGGGGTGTGTGGTTTTTTTTGCCTGTGTCAATACTGTAAATAGGCGTTTTCCTTTTTTATTCTTTTTTCTATTGGAAAACAGTTGAAAAATAACCCAACTTATTGCTCCATTCTCAGGAAAGCAGTAGGCTCTGGTGTCACAATGATGGCGCTTTTGGCCATGATATCACTTCCAGTGGGTCCTGGGCAGATTGTCATTCTAAAAATTGGGTCCCAATGCTAAAAAGTTTGAGAACCCCTGGTTTGGGGAATTACAATGGAATACATGGCATCCAAATAGAAAAAACTTACGCAACTTGAGGGAAGATCTCTGAAGAGGAGCATCAGTAATCTAGTAGTAATCTAGTAGTAATTTCTGCATCATATCAATCTTTTCTTAACTCTCTGTCATAATGTATTCTTCCATGTGAATCTTGCAAACATATTCCAAGATTCTCAGTTGAGATTGAGAGAGCAAATGGATTCCGCAAGCGTGGCCAGGTGGATTTTTAGATTTGCTTGTTCTGTTTCAATTTCATGTAATTACCGGTAGTTTCTAATTCAAGCTACTAGGCTTTATTATTAGGTTTGAAATGAAAGAATATAATCTGAATCTGCACCTCCAAGAGGAAAGGCAGTGCCATAGTTGGGGTAAAAATGAGTCTTATTGCTTTTTCACAGTAATGTATGTGTCAGAGCTTTAGCTACACTGATTAAAAAAACAGAGTAAAAAGGAAAGCCCACTTAAAAAATCACAGTTCCTGATTTTGTGGCCAACCACAAACCATAGTTTGTCAGTTCAGACATCACACGAAACCACAGTTTGTTCTTCCTTTACCCCCAGTTTGGTGTAAGGTCTGAACTGAGCTAGTATCTTAAGCTGCAGCAATTTCCAGGAGGTTTCCAGAAAGTTCTTTCAGACAGATATGCCTATTGTAACGTGGAAAAATGGCACCGATATATGGCTTGGTGAGTAAATGGAGTAATTTTGTCACAGAGCAGTGTCTTGTTTTTTACCAGTGTATGTGTTTTGCTTACTATTCCAATGAAGTATAAACTGGGAGAAACCCTCAAAGTGATTTATTAACATCATCCTTCTGTGGATTCTTCTTATATATTATTCCAATATATTTTACACTGGAAGCCTATAGCTTTGAGTGTATAACATTGATGTGGAAAAATAGTGCAGGAAGTGAGGGATAAAACTTGTGCATACACACAAGCACCACTGGGCTGATCAACACTGGAGGCCACTCAGCTGCTTTTCAGCAGGGAAAAAGAGAGATCCAAACACAATCTCCTATGTCTCAATTGGTTTGGCCCTTGTATCAGTCTCTCAAGTTTGTGTTGTTGGTTTCAATGACTTGTGACTCTTGGGTCACTCCAGGCTGCAAATGCTGGAAATTACCTTTTCCCCCTGTATCTTGTAGTAAAGAAACACTGATACTTGTGATTTCATTAATCTCCCTGTTGAACCCATTCCTAGGTCTACTGTGCATCACAGTTGGTTACTGGAGGATTGGTTAATCTGGCACTGACAGAGGAATTATGGTTTGAGTTTAAGGTAGTGTGAAGCTAGAATTCAGAGGTTTACAAGAATATTGTGGACTTGAATGCTGCTCTTGAGGTCAACAATTCTAAGCAAAGATGTCTTTCCTTCTGAAAATTCAATGGACTTTACAATCTAACGAAGGTGATCTGCAAATCAGTCTGACAAAACTACATCAGCAATGGGTCACTTGTGCTGAATGCCCTTCTTTTGACCAGTCTAAACTTAAAGGGGCATTCAGCACACTGCCCAGACACTTACTATCTTTTTTCTTTAGGTTCCATGATGTCCAGCCCCACTAGGCTTCTGCTCCAATGTAACGCCCCAGGATGCACCATTATGGTGATGTCACATCACCCAGGATCCTGCTGGAGCACGGAGCCAGCCTACAAGGGGTCAGGTAAGTGTCTGTCCAATTACATTGCACAAGTATGCAAAGTTCTTGCTGAGTTTTTCTTTTTTTTCCCAATTTGGGCTTCAGTTTTGCAGACTGACAGAGATTAGTATGTTTGAGTGCCTCTGTTCTCTTACCCTGGGTAATGGAGGCATTCAGCATGTATAATTCTGATTGATGGAACTTTGCCAGACTGATTTGCAGGTCACCTTTAACTTACAGATATGTGTGGAATTCTAGCATCAAATGTTGGTTGTTTTCATGTCAACCACTTTAGTATGTGTTTGGGTTTCTTACCTTGCGCAGGAGAAGTGCTTTGGACTGATAGAAGAATTATTCATTCTGGGGATTTGAATTTGGTATTTGAAACATAAAATTTATCTTCCTGGATCAGATAGACTAGTCTGGTCTTCGTTCCGATTCTAGGAACAGTCAGTATTTCAGATGTTGTTGGGGAAAATAAAACTGAAAACTAGGATAAAATATGGCCTTAGTAGTAATGCTTCCTTGAAGATGGTGCATCTTGATTTAGAATGGTTTTGAGTTCTCCTTTCTGCCATAGATGTAGCCTTGAGAAAGTTCTAATTCGCTGTACTCCTTGTTACTTTTGATGTAGGAAATGCTGATTCTGCATCTGACTCCCCTATTGATTTATTAATACTTAACTTTTATATAGTACTTTTTGAGTGTGCAAAGTGCTTCACAGGCATTACCTTGATGTAATCCTTACAACAATCCTGTAAGGCTAGTAAGTATTAGTTTCCTCCGTTGCATTTGGAGCGCTGAGGCTGAGAGGGCATAACTTCCCTAGTGAGAATTCATGGCAGATGAGTAGTTGGAAAGTGCCCAAGGCCCTCCAGATCCCTGCCAGAAGCAGGAAAATCCTTTACAGCATCTCCAAAAGGTCAACCCACCACTTCCCTCAGTAATTAGTTCCATTGTTGAACCGCTCTTACTGTTAATAATTTCTTCCTGGTAGGTAGGGGTGTTTATTTTTGTTAAAATAAACATTTGTACATAAACATTAAGTACCACATTTTCTTTCTGTTTGGAATTGCTTTTTTTCTGCCTGTAGTCTTCTTTAGGAACTCCCATCCCTCATGGGCTCATTTTCCCATTAGTTCATCTACCCATGGGATCCTGCATAGCATTTCTCTGAACTTATTAAAATTAGCCCTTCTAAAAGGGCTACACATGCCCTCAACTTCACATAAAATTTGAAATGTGGAAGACCTTATGATGTCCAAAAACCCACATGAAAATCAGTGTTTCCCACAGGTGTAGCTTATATTTGTATGTGAAACCTGCTTGGGCTTCCTTATTTGTGAGTTCTTTTCCCATGAAATAAGCAAAGTACCTATTCTGAATACTTGTGTTTGGAACCTTCCATATAGGTTTTGAACATATGGTCAGATAACATGTGTAGTAGTTCAATATACAGTACTTGGGTTAGGAGTCCTCTGGGGAGGTGAGATCCTAGACCAATGTTGGCGAACCTATGACATGCGTGTCAAAGGTGACACACTACAACGTTTGGGGTAACACACCAATGTTCACCTTCACCTGACAAAAACTGAGTTTGCTGTACTCATTTTTCATGTTTGCAATTATTTGATGTTCCTTTATAGAATACATAGCACTACATATGATTGAACTGTATTTTTTGTTTAAATAAATGAACATAAAGAACTGTTTCTGTTTTGTTTGGGAGCGGAATTGACACGCCAGCAGAGTCAAGTTAAGGAGTTTCCAAAGTTTTGACACACCAAGCCCAAAAGGTTTGCCATCACTGTCCTAGACTATCTCTAGGGGAAGGTTTGCAGGATTAGGAAGGCAGGTGCTTCTGGGATACATGCAGGTACAGAAAGATAGCCAAAGGATGCTTGATAGTGCCTGCAGAACTATTAGCATGACTTTTTCCACAGATTAAACCTCAGATTGGTGTGAATGTGTGGTTGCGTATCCCATATGGGTTGACACTCATGGATGTGATTTCCAATGGAAGTCTTGCATGTTTGGTCTGGACCCAAGTTTTATATCATTGGACCATAAAAAGCAGCCAGGAAAATAAGCAAAGGCAAGATCTAGATTTCTGGAAGTAACTGAGTATAGTTTGGGTCTTGGATACAATTGGGTACAATTGGATACCATTGGGTCTTGAATACAATGAACCCTCCATTTAATGGACTAATGGGTGAACATTAATGCTGAAAGCCCATTTAATCCAAACGCATTTAAATCAGTATAAATGCTCATGCTCAAAGTGTATATGACTGTTTTTAATGAAGCAGAAAATGTTCATTGTTTCCAAAGTCTGTTAAATCAAGGTCCGTTGAATTGAGGGTTCACTGTATAATTTTTCTCTTTCTTGAGATTGAAGTAACATTATCCTTTCTGATAGTAATTGTCATGTAAGTTACATACGTGGATCATGTCTCTCCCCATGTCTAGAGTGTCTTTTTCTTCTGTTTAACTGAAAACTGAACTTTATATTTATTATTTATTATATGTATTTAAATGATTTATGTCCTGCCTTTCCATGCCAAAGCAAATGCCCAAGATGGCATGCATATTTTCAAATTGCTGAGGGCAGCTACTCCC
Source organism: Lerista edwardsae (assembly GCA_029204185.1). Classification (NCBI taxonomy): domain Eukaryota; kingdom Metazoa; phylum Chordata; class Lepidosauria; order Squamata; family Scincidae; genus Lerista; species Lerista edwardsae. The sequence goes on from JAJKFI010000005.1 coordinate 6,200,828, forward strand.
AGGCAAAGCAGTTTTAGGTGGGGTGACGTGCAGCAGTATGAGGAGGATGTGCTCAGCTATCCCTATCCTTGTTACATTTTTTTTTTGCTGCAATCCCCATAACCCCCAGTGCAGTTCCAGATGTGTGCATGCAGTGGAGAAGCAGTCAGGAGGAGAGGTGTTAACCTCACAAATTGCTTCATCCTGATGTGGCTTTGGTAGAAAGAAGTGCTTGTGGTGTGTTGTTGCAGTTATTTGTGAGTAAAGTGTAGTTCCCATTTAGTAGAGCATAATATCTTAGAACCGCTCTTAAGATCTGTACTAATCTCAGATTAAAGCTGTTGAGCATTACTTGAAATATATTGGGCCTTGGGGGCAGTATGACAATCCTGTTGCAGTGGAGAATGGCAGAGATGTATAAATTGGAGGTTCTTTAAATTAAACAAGAGGGGGGATGTCTTGAAGGACAGATCTTGAATTTGGAGTTTCTTCCTTGTTCAACAATGTAAATTTTTTTTTTCACTTTGAGAGATGAAAGGCATCTACATCTAGCAGCCCTAGCAGTGTGCCCTAGTTGAACTTCGGCTTTGCCTGACCTGGAAATAGTGAGAGAATGCTCCAAGACCTTACTCTGAGTAGCACTACTGAGTATATAAGGAAAGTGTCACTAATGGGAGGACTTTCATAAAGTTCATAGTTATAAGGGAGGAAAGTGGGTGGCTTACATTAGACAGTAGATACAGATGGGGCCTTTTTATCCATGAGAGTTCTGTTCCCGGAACCCTTGCGTATAAAAAAAAATCTGCAAGTAATTAAACCTGTGGATTTTGCCCCCTTCCACCCTCCTGTCAGGTCCGGAGGGCTTTCTGAACCTGCCTGAGGCTGGGCACATTTGCACGCAGATTTGGCGGGGGTCAGGGTAGGGGATTCCACCCCACACCCTCCGGACACTGGAGCTGTAATCTACCAGGGGGCTTTCTGAGTCATGCCAGGGCTATGTATGTTTGCATGCAGCTTTGGCAAGGCTCAGAAAGAGGGATTGGTGTCCAGATGGCTTTCTGTGCTGGTGTCCAGACTGCTTGTGTCCGCTGATGTCCAGACAGCTTTGCAAGCCCTGCCGAAGCCACGCTCGTTTGCACGTGACTTTGGCTGGGTTCAGAGTAGGAGATTTTTCCCCACCCTCCAGAGAGCTTTTTGAGGCCACACAGGTCTTCCCTTGGCCTTGGCAGAATGGCTGCTTCGGCCAAATAACGTCATTTCCTGGTTTCCGGAGGAAACCAGAAGTGACATTTCTAATGTTTTATAAGGCATTGCGTTGCCTAGGAAAGACATGGGTCTCTCCTGGGCCTTGCAATTGTCTTATAAGGCACTATAAATGTCATTTCTGGTTTTCTCCCAGGACAAAGGAAGTGACATTATTCAACTGAAAGGGACACTCTGAAACCTCAGTAAGCACCTCTGGAGGTGACTGGAACACAGTTCTGGTCACCTTCAGAGGCTTTAGAGTGAGTTTAATTTGGCTCAACACAGGTCCAGGGAACCCGCGTTCAGTCAAATCCACAGATGAAAAATCTGCGGATAATTATGCTCCAGCTGTATTAATTATGAGCCTTACCCTTTCCCCAGCTCTTGGAAAATGTGGCCGAGGGAAAAATACTTAGTTTCTTCCCTTTCTTTATCCCACAGCCTGTCCCTTTGTCCATCCCTCTGCCTTTCCATTCCCTTACAGCCTTTTCCTTTAATCTCTCCTCTGATCCTCTAGGTATTTAACCCTTTAATCTACCCTTTAATCGCTTAGAGTAAGAAAAGAGAGTTTTTTTTGTTTTCCTAAAGAACACAGATCATGGGAACTTACTAAAATGACGCATTTCACTAGCACTATTGCAAGACTGACTGTGTGTGGTGATCGTTTTATACTGTAAGCCTACAGGCAGGACTCTGTAAAAATGGTTGGATGCGTTTAGTAATTTTAGAAAATAATTGGTGGGGATGGAGGCTGGTTTTGAGCAGAACAATGAGGAGGCTAGAGTCAGCTTCTCCTGCCAGAGCTGTGATGCAAAATGTTAGAGAAAATTAACTCTGTAGAATGTACCTTCTCAAAACATTGAAAAGTGTTTAGGATTATATGATTCTTTTTGCCAACTTGTAAGGGATTGAAATTACCCACTTTTCTCTTTCATGCAGATATGAAGTTTGTAAGTCAGCTGAGGATGGAGCTGAATGCGTCACTCTTTCAGTTTACTTCCGAGAAAAGAAAGCAAGACAATCCAGCGCTACGCCAGGGACTGTTCTCTATGGCCAGCCATTACTCATAGCTATACCCAAACACAAGCTCACCTTAGATTACTTGTACAGTGTTATATTGGAGCGGATTAGGTGAGTAGTACAGGACCCAGATTTAAGAGGGGGGCAGCATCAAAAAGTGGTGGTAGAAGGGGCAAAATTTCAGATAAGTGCTTGGAGCAAAAGAGACTTATTAAATGGTACATACATGCCTCATGCATTTTGGCCTCAGCTCTTCTTTATGACACACAAAGAAACATAATGTAGAATCTTTGTTGTTCACATTTATGTACTTTGTTTTCTCCAAGGAACTTGGGGAAATGTACATGGCTCTTCCTTCCCTATCTTAAAATGGCAAAGGAACTGTAAAGCCTTATCATGAAGCTCTTTCTGAGAACTGCAAGTTCTTCCATGGTTTCTTACAAGTGTGTCATTTAATATTTTCGTCTGTCAAAGGTTGAGAAGTATAAAATCTTCAAGAGGAGGCTGTCTAGTTCCAAAGCAAAATAAGAGAAAATGCAAAAAGTGCTTTACTGAATGAGACCAAGGTCCAGCACTGCATGACCCTCAGTAGCTAGATGCCTCTGGAAGCTCACAAGCAGGGCATGTAGGGGATGGCCATTCTCAGTATACAACCTATGTATAAGGAGGTTCCATGGCCAAACATGATTGATTAATCTGAGCTCCATTAATTTGGCTAAACTTTTTTAACAGCTACTGTATCTTAACTAGTTGCCGTTCCCACATCAGTTATGACTCTCTCATGATAATAATTATAAGGGTACAAATACAAAATAATGATGCTTGGTGACTGAAGGCACCATCTAACCAACTCCAGCACCAAGGTAAGGGCACAAACATTCCCTTACCTTGAGGAGGCCTCCGTGACTACTGCTCCACTGCAGGATGCAGCACATGCCCCACTGGCGCAGTTGTGTCAGTTCTGGAAAATTGGTTAGAATTGTGCCCTCAAATGTGCAAGTCTTTTATCTCAGTTTGCTATCTTATGGATTGATACATCTCCTAATTTGAAAAAAAAGGATTTAAAGATACCTCATTCTATACATGTGTTACCTGTCTTGAATGGGACAATCTTCTAGATTAGTGGTACTCAACCTTTTTCATGCTACGATCTGAACAAATAAATGAAGTACAGGCTGGGGACCCACTATAGATCCCGCCCCCCTCCCAGAACTAAATCCACCATTCGCTGTAACAAGCTACTCCTATTAGAGATTGCAGAAAAGGTTACCTTGAAGCCTGACACCGTAGAAATCTATTTTAGCACAATTGCTAAGAACCTAAGCAGGTCTGGGGCACAGTCTCCTGGTACCTGAAGGGGTACACCAGATGCCTACACCTTTACTTGGCGGTACTCTAGTCCAGTGGTCTTCAATCTTTTTCATCCCTATGCCACGACCCCATAACTGAGGCTCTGCAACCCCGTTGAGGCCTGATCCCACAGTTGAAGAACACTGGATATTTAAAGCATTTCTGACCTGTGAATAAAACAGTAAAACTTCCACGCTGTGCTGTTCAGAACAGTGAGAGAACATTATGAGAATTTTCAGTAATTGGCCTTATTTGTTGGGCAGTTGGATAAACTGTAGTACTATGCAGGTCTTGCCTTCAGTGTTAAATTAATTTTTAAAAAACCTATTTATTTCAGCCGTTATGTACAACTTTCTTCGATGGATGAATGTTCTGATGTATGCAGTGGAACTTGCAATGGCTCCAGTAGTGCGTCTGAAGGTGAATATTCTTTATATTAAAATCTGTCTTGATGTGTCTTTTTGTGTATGTGAACTTTTGGAAATTATTGTGATGAGATTATTACTATTAAGAATATATACAATTTTTCCATGTTCACTAAATGGTTTACATAGCTAAATAAGTGGCTTCTTGTCCCAGAAGGGCTCAATCTTAAAAGATGCACACACACAAAAAAAGCACCAGTAAATGGCCTCTGTACGATGCTATTCTGTGATGAATAGGAACAGTTTCTGTCTTGTATGGGGGATATTTTGCCCATCTAGAAGGTGTCTGACTGCATGCGTAGTATAGGGCTTCGGTCAAATGGGGGAGGCAGGATTATATTATAGCCTTGAAACAAAATGGAATTCCATTGATTAAAGACAGCATGGGATATTAGACGAAGAGGCTTTTGAAAGATGATATACCATATCTTCAGCCCAGCACAATTGCTTGTTCCTTCTCAGTGTTCCTCAGAGAACATACTGAGATTACACTCCTATATATACGTTCCTGGGAGTAGGTCCCATTGAATTCAGTACAACTTCTAAGTACATATTCATAGGATTGCACTATAAACTTGTTAAAATCTGTGAACACATGTCAGACAAAGCCTTGTGTCTTCTCCTCTCTCATGTAGAGCCAAACTATATGTTACTTTAGATATCTGCTGACATGCTTAATTTTTTTTTGGCTAAATAGCACTTGTGAGTGGGTGGGAGTCCTGATCTGGATGATGAGGGGGCAAAGAGTTAAAGGATCTCATGCCGTGATCCAAAGCCAGATTGGGCTACCTGAAGCTGCTGTTAAGCAACTGGAAATTAAGTACATTGGTGCCTGTTTGTTTGTTTGTTTGTTTGTTTTATGTAGTGTGTAGTTTGGCCTGTAGCTTACACACCTCCCAAAGCTGGTATTTTTAATCAGTTTCTCATCAGTTCTTCCGGCATGGGATTCAGTAAATGCTCACGAGGCCTAACTTTGTGGGACAAAGTGGGACAAATGCTAATCTTTGAAATGTGTGCCAGGTGAAGTTGAAGAGATGGAGCATCAGAATGGAGATCAAGAAAGCAGGGAAAAAGTATTAGAAACAAATGCCTGCCAATCAGAAGATTGTGCCCAGGATGAGTCGGGAAAGGAGGTCATACGCCACAAGAAATACCTCTTCAGTTTCAGTCTTGTGAATTCTTATGGGACATCTGAGATAAACACCATTACCACAGAGGGGAAAATCCTCAAGCTGAACTGTAGGTATCCCCTCTAAATTTTCCATCAACATTTCTCCTTATGTCAGATTTACAGCTAATTGTGTTTTTTTTTTTAGCCCATGCTACCATTGCTATTGACTGGGATTCTGATATTCGGAAGTCGCTTTTTGATGAACAAGAGGCAGAGGTGAATAGCTTTTCTCTCTTTCAGGGGCAGTGCTGTGTGCTAGAGTTATTTCATTTGCTTTGAATTAGGGTGCAATCCTATACTGAGCCGGCCTAGTAAGGCTGACATAGCAGGGCTGTAACCTCAAGCCCATTAGGAGGCAGCAGCAACATCCAGGACAAGGGGAGATTTTCCCCTTGCACCTGCATAAGCCCCAGTCACCCAATGGGCCTTCTCAGATCTGCGCCTGCTGCTTTGGAGGTGCAGAGGAACATGTGCAGGAGTGGCCCAAATCAGGGCTGCTGGGGACAGGATTTGGCACTCTGGCCGTCCTGCATCACAACTGCCATTTCCGCCCCCAGAACGCCTCTGGAACGCCCTTGTGGCAATCCTGCACCGACCGAGTGACTCCGACACTTGACTGGTGCATGGCTGGCTCTGCTGCTCACGCCTGTCCACACTACAGCGCCATTGCAGACGCGCTTTACGTCACATTTGCAACAGTGTTCAGCCGGCGCAAGAGCTTAGCGCCAGCACAAGGGGGGTATAGGATTGCACTGTTATTATATATTTCTCATTACCATGTCGGGTTTTACCAGAGGGGTGACAAGATGCTGTGGGTTTTTATTCTAATGATCCTTGTTCTTCTGCTAAAATAGGAATTGGAAAATTTGATAATAACCACTAGCCTAGTTACTAGGTTACTCATTTTTTTTCTACATGGAATTGGCATCCTGAGTTGTCTATGAACATATGATGCTGCCTTATACCTAGATAGGCCATTGATCCATCTAGCTCAGTATTGTCTACACTGACTGGCAGCAGCTTCTAAGATTTCAGGCAGGGGTCTTTTATAGTCCCATTTGGAAATACCAGGGACTGAATCATCTTTTGCATGCAAAGCATATGCTAAACCAGTAGTTCCTCCATCTGGGAGGGTCATCATGTATGAAGTGGGTCTTTGTACATTTGTACAGACACTCCTTTAGTGGAGTGTTAGACTTTCCCTTCCTTCCGCTGAGAGGCTCTTAACAAAATCCAGCGCACATGAGGAGGCTTCCAGTACACTTGGGTGTATTCATGACAGCAATCCAGTTTATGCCTCTGTCCCTGCAATAGCCCACAGGTTGCAGCTATTTAGAAACAAAAAGAGTATTGACCTCCAAAAATTCTCAAGGTACTATGGAGAATTGCTTATTTCTGGGAAGCTTGTTAAATCATATATACACATGCAAAAGAGACATTAAATATTTCACTTAAGAAATTTTCCTGAATTGCCTCATTTGCACTGAATTCGTATTTATTTTTCCTTACCATGTCAATTCTTGTTTTCATGACCATGTGACCTCTTTAGTATTACATTTTTAACACTTCATTGTACAGTGGGCCCTTCGTATCTGGAAAGATCCATTCCAGGACTCCACTGTGGATACCAAATTCCATGGATAATGAAATCCCATGCTGGCAAACCAGAAGTGCCCAGGAGGCCTTCTGAGGCATAAGGAGGCCTTGCATGATCTCCTCGCACCTCAGAAGGCCTCCCAGATGCTACTGGAAAGCACTTCCGGTCATGTCCAGGAGGTTTTTTAAGGCCCTCCTGCCATGGGCTTGGTGCTGAGGATATTCAATTCCACGGATGCCGAGCCCGCGGATAAGGAGGGGTCTACTTGGGCAGAAGATTTAGTCGAGAGGGTTAATGCCTCCGTTTGCCTGAAGATAAGAGCTGAAGACCTGAAGGTCGCCAGTTTGGGACTACCGGAAGTCTCTGTGAGCGGCAGACCTTGTAAATTGTGACTGATTAACAGCTGAGCTGTCTTCAGCTGCCTTGTGAGAGGGGGAGTTGTGCCGAAGTCAGCTGCTTCTCTGGTGGGAGCAGGGAAGCCGCTTATCAGCCAGCAGAAGACAAACGGTTGGCCAGAAAGAAGGACTAAATCCAGAAAGATCCATTTGTATGTGTGTAGTTCTTGTAAGATAGAATGTTTCTGTAAAATTGTAAAAACCTTTGGGTTTACGAATAAAGTCTGCCTATGTAAACCACTTTGAGTTATAGTCATTAGAGAAATCTGGTGACCTAAGAAAGGTGGTATACTGTATAAATACAAGTATTATTATTATTTTATTTATTTATTATTACTGTACTAATCTCTCTGAGTGTTTTCCTAACGCAGATGCAATTCGGCTTTCATATTAACAGTTCTGTTAGTTATTTTAAACCCTCTTCACCTTGTAGCCTGTACCAGCTGCTGATACTGCCTTGAAGAACAATACCGAAGAAACTCCCACTTTCTTTTGGCTGTGCTATGATCACAAAAGATGGCACAGGGACTTTGTGTGATCATAGGCAGGAGTTGCCAGACTAGAGAAGAGGGCAGAAAACTGAGTTTAGATAACGTATGGGCTTGTTTGTCCTGCAGTATTTAAGGCAGGGGTTCTCAAACTGCTAGGTGTCGACCCATCAGCCTGGGAAATCCTTCTCTGCCCCTTAAGGGGAGGGGAAGAGGCAAATCCCAAGGGTCGCACTGCTGCTAGAGACAAGGATTTTTTTCTTTTCTACCTAAAGCCAGTACTGTCCTCCACGGGGTGCAGGGAGCCCTGTGGAGCGCTGCGTGACTCCCAAAGTCTCCTTATATGTAACAATTATGATTAAAACTCACTTCTGGTTTCACTATTGAAAATCAGAAGTGGGTTACTATTATTACATTAATACATTTTGGAGGCTTATGGGGCCCTGTGGAGGGCTCAGCTGGAGCCCCCACACGCACCCATCCACACAAACATCCCTGGAGGCTGGCAATGGCCTTAGGTAAGTAGAATCTCCCCCCTCCTTGTCCCTGGAAATGGCTCCTCCCTCGAAACAACTTACGTCATCGCACACTCCCTGCATGTTTGAGAACCCCTGGTTTAAGGTTTCCTCTGTAACTTATTGTGCTTTAGAAGAATTTAGTGTGCATTGTACACTGGCGAAAATACGTATACATTTTTATTTTGATAGGCATTTGAAAAACATAGCAGTATGTTCCAGCCACAGAAGAAGAAAACTACTGTAGCTCTTAGAGATTGCATAGAACTCTTCACTACTATGGAAACCCTTGGTGAACATGATCCCTGGTAGGTTTGCTATATATTGTCTTAGATGCAATCCAGGCATGTGATTTCTAACAACTAGTGCTTCAAAAAAAGTCTGTTTGCATTTTACTATTCAAGAAAAATTTAAAATAAATATGTAAAATACAGAAGACTGGTTCGCATAGCCACTTTAAAGTGGCTTCATTTCACATGGTGAAATGGTGTTGTAAAGGTACTATACATGGTAAGGACAGTGCTTCCTGGAAAACACTAGTTTCCTTTCACAACACCCACATAAGATATGTCATGTCAAAGGTATGATTATGTACCAATAGATACGACAGACTGTATTTGAAGAATTGCCTTCAAGTCACAAGTTCTTCTCAACCACAGATTAAATTTCTCAGAGCATTGTGGGTTTCCTAATCTGCTCATAAATCCTTGGATCCATCTCAATCTGAAAACAAGTTCTTAAATTGATCTCTTTCATTGGTTATCATGTTATGCTTAGTTCTCGATCTATGAACTGTCATTTCTAGTTCTTTAAACTGTCATGGCCCTTTCAGCTTCACCCCTATTCATAGATGCTTTTTCATCATAATCTTCTGAAAGAAACTGATCCTACCAGATCCCACAAAAATTGCCTAGTTTCATTTGTTGCCATTTGTTCATGATGGCTAAAAAGAACATTTCAGGTATTAAGTTCTCATCTGGAATTATAAGAACATAAGAAGAACCCTGCTGGATCAGGCCAAAGGCCCATCTAGTCCAGCTTCCATTATCTCACAGTAGCCCACCAATTGCCTCAGGGAGCACACAAGACAACAAGATACTTTCATCTCATTGCTACTCCCCTGCATCTGGCATTCTGAGGTAGCCTACCTTCTAAAGTAAGAAGGTTGCACCCTTAGGTAGTTCCCTAAGGGTGCAATCCTAACTTGGAGCTGAGCTGGCACAAGTCCCTTGTGCCAGCCCAGGAATGTCGCAGACACACTGTAAAGCACTTTTGTACCTCTTTCCCACCAGGGAGGACAGTGCATGTCCATCTGCTGACTCCAAGAGTGGTGCAAATGTGCTTCATGGCATGTTTATGACACTCCTGGGCTGGCACAAGGGACTTGTGCTTGCCTAATTCCAGGTTAGGGTTGTACCCTAAGAAACATCTCAGACAGTCGTACAGGCATGCACCAGTGTCCACTGATTCGGTATCCACAGTTTCAATTATCTACAGATACCGTGGATAAAGGGACACCTATTGAAAAAATAGGGGAGCATTAAACAAATCTCTTTTTTTACCTTGTTGCAGCAAACCCACTGATATTCTCCTATCTTTAAAAAGGCGTCGCCACGGTTTTGGATATCCACGGTGGGGTCCAGAACAGAACCCCAGCAGATACCAGGGCATGCCTGTAATTGGAAAACGTGTTACTGTGTTGACTCTCAAATTGTATCTTATGAAGGGCATCTTCATTTTCCAGTTGGCCTGCATATTACATGCACATTATTTATGTATGTATTTAAAATACATACATACATAAAATACATCGAGCCGTTGCTTCGGCGACTACACTGGCTGCCGGTTCTGTTCCGGGCCCAATTCAAGGTGCTAGTTTTGACTTTTAAAACTCTTTACGGCTCGGGTCCAGGGTATCTGAGGGACCGTCTCCTTCCATATAATCCTACCCGTACTCTTAGATCATCTGGGGTGGCCCTTTTGACTGTGCCGCCACCAGGAGAAGTGAGAGGGGTGGCGGCCAGGAAGAGGGCCTTCTTGGTGGTGGCCCCCCAACTTTGGAATACTCTCCCCTTAGAATTGAGAACTGCTCCCTCTTTGTTAACATTTCGGCAGGGGCTGAAGGCTTTTTTATTTCAAAAAGCTTTTAACTATTGGCTGGCTGGCTGGCTAGTTTGTTACACTTTTATATCTTGATTATACCTTATGATCCACGGGGCTTGTTGTTTTTAAAATTGTATTGTTTTTGTTTTATTGCATTGTTTTAATATTGTTTTTAAATTGCTTTTTAATGTTAAATTTTGTATTTTATTGTATTTTTATGTTGTAATGCCGCCTTGGGTGCCTTCGGGCAGAAAGGCGGGATAGAAATCCAATTAATAATAATAATAAAATATTTAATTTGTGTGGTGGTCATAGCAGTGTACAACAAAAAAATAAATAATACAGAAGATTAACCCTTAGAATAAAACAATTAATTTTTTTTAAAGATACAAGAGCAGATTTAAAATATAAAACTGCTGTAACATAAAAGCAGCAACAGGAATTAAAAAGGTCCTCACTCCTCAAAGTCCAAGCGAAACAAGTCTTTAAACTCCACCGGAAACTGTGTTAACAAGAGGCTGTCCTCAAATCTACTAGTAACTTATTCCAGAGATGTGGTGTCACAACAGAAAAGGACCTTTACCTTGCCAACATCCTCTTGCCAACATTCAGGTGGGGGCAGAGTCCTAAACAGCCCCCCACCATTATAAAGGGGAATATAATTTACTTGCAGGAATTCAAGTATACACACTTGGCAAACAAAAAAGGGGAGAAAAACAGTTTAAATATTGCAGGTGATTCTTCCTGCCATTCTACTTACCAAGTAAATACCCCAGAGTGAGCATGGGAGAATGAAGTCATCTCAGTTCCCATGTGTATCTTATAGTGTGATTTTAATTCTTAGAGGCAGTATCTGTTTCACAGATTTAAGGTAGTTTTGGCTACACACAAATTTTCCGTTATACACTGACTTCAGAATTTAATCCTTGTATAAGATGCAGCTGTATGAAGTGCTCATTATTATTTAGATGTGCACTTATTGTTTCTCAAGATATGTGGTATAAAAGATGATCAGAGAAACTAATCCAGTAGTTCCTTATTAGGATACAAGTTGTCCCCTAGTATCATATGGCAGTGTTCTTAAGGTGCATTTAATATGGACAAGTGTAATGTTTTCAAAGGGGAGGAAGAGAGAGTTTCTACAAGTAGTTTTTGGTTGATTATATTGCAACTTATGTTACTCTTTCAGGTACTGTCCTAACTGCAAGAAACATCAGCAAGCCACCAAGAAGTTTGATCTTTGGTCACTCCCACGTATTTTGGTAGTGCATTTAAAGCGCTTCTCTTATAACAGATACTGGAGGGATAAGCTTGACACTGTGGTTGAATTCCCAATCAGGTAGATTTTTTTTCAAGTCAATAAATGATAAGAACAAATATACCTCTTAATCTGGGCTCTGGGATTGGAGATCCAGCTTGAATCTAGGAACTTGTTATGGATACTAGACTGGATCCTTAGCCTTCAAAACATGAAGGCAAATCTAGAAACATGTTATTGTTCATGTGAGGCCTCTATCATTCATAGATAGTATGACCTAGTGTGCTAGAGATACAATTTGTTGCACTGTCGAAACTAAATTAACTTGGGAATCTTGACACACATGTCCATCCAAGACTTGATTTGGATGTGGACTGTATTAGAAACAAAGTATATTGCTAGCCCCAGGTTGTCCATCAGTGTTGGCTATTTCTTTCAACAGTGTGATGCAGGCTTTCTTGTCAATTTGTAGCACTAGAATATCCTATCTATATGGCAAACCTAGCACTGAACACATGCAGCAGCCACTGCTAAACTACTGTAACCAAATATGGCTTCAAAAAGTAACTCAAGACTAGTTCTCCCACTCAGTTCTGCTTCTGCACAGTACTCCAAGTGACCCTAGGAATGTCCTGTTTGAATCATATTTGTTTCCACAAATATGGCTATCACTGCTTGTGAATGATTCCCCTGAAATGTAGTGACTGAAAAATGTGTCACCACACTTGTGGAAGTCACCATGAATGGATAACAGCACTGGGGACATTGTCCCATAAACAGCTGTTTCCTGATTCTTGTTAATGGGGCCCTTGAGAGGCATTGTGGTGAAATGCAAGTGGTTTTGTGAACTCCTGTTTGTTCTTGGGAACAAACTGTTCTGCCTGTGGGCTCATAGAAATCCTTTCTCAGGGCTGCTTGTTTGATACTGTGTGGTGTCATACATGAATTGATTGACCCTCCCTTTATTACTCTTACTTCTAGGGATTTGAACATGTCTGAGTTCGTCTGTGATCCAGCAGCAAGCCCATATGTGTATGACCTCATTGCTGTTTCCAACCACTATGGAGGCATGGGCGTGGGCCACTGTGAGTAACTTAAGGGACAGGGCTGTATAATTGCAGAATTTTGAAATGTGCCTCCTGGATAATCTGCAAGAAAAAAAGGAGAAGGTCTTTGTAAAGAACAAACATACACTTCCATTCCTGGCTGTGTGATTTGATTGACCATAAGCAAGGAAAAACGGTTGCTCCTTCTGTAGAAGATGTTTTGATGATTGCAGCTGAAACTTATCAGAACTCCCCATGGGCCCATTATATCCGCATCTCCAATCTATGGATTTAATCAACCGAGGAATTGAAATTATATTTTTAAAAATGCATATAACCTGCTATAGCCTCATTTGCCTCGCACTCTGCCATTTTCCAGTGTTCACATTGTGCTTGCCCATTTACTCAAGTTTAGGCCAGTGGTATTCTAACTTTTTAGACTGAGACCCCCTTTATAGAATGGCACTCGTGTCGGGACCCACCAGAAGTGTTGTCATTAACCTGGAAGTGATGTTGTGGCAGGAAGTGGCATCATCAAGCAGGAATCACTGTCATTGTAGCATAACAAAATGACACTCCTGAAATAGTAATTGGCATTCTTGGACTGCAGCAACTGCACCATGATGAAACATCCTGGACAGAAAGCAAGATGAGGACAAAATGATGTAAAAGCACTGAAATAAAAACAAATTTTAAAAAAAACTCACTTAAAAATTCAAACTGTTAACACTCACAAAAAGAATATAACAAGAGGTTTGCAGTTTCCAAAATGGCTGGCTCCCAGCTTTCCGTGACCCACCTGGCATCAGATCATGACCCACCAAATGGGCCCCGACCCACAATTTGAATAACAATGGTTTAGGCAATTTACGTATGTTTAGAGCCAGTGGTTCTCAAACATTTTAGCACTGGGACATACCTTTTAGAATGACCATCTATTGAGGACCCACCAGAAGTGCTATCATTGGGACTCCAGAGCCTGCAGCTTCCCTGAGAATGCAACAATAAGTTGGGTTATTTCTCAGCCATTTTCCAATAACAAAGTTGATCAGAAAGAGGAAAAAAGCCTATGTACAACCTTGACACAAGCAAAATAACCACACAGCCCTCCATCTTTCCGGTGTCCCAAATTTGCATATTTTCAGTGATGCCTGCCTAGGTGCTACATGACCCACCTGAAATCGGCTCGTGACCCACCTAGTGGGTCCTGACAACCTACAGTTTGAGAAAATTTGTGGAATGACATTTGTGGACAAACATTCACAGATTTTGGTGTGGGGTTCCAGAACCAAACCTCTGCTGATACAGGGGGCCCACTGTACACTGAAGTGGGAGTTACATGACAAGGAGCAAGGATCATCTAGTTTTTAATGTTTACTACTTATTACCATTCCCTGTTTAGCTTTTGTAGTTTTTATTGGTAGAAAGTGTAGTGCCTAAGTATTCAGGGCACCATATTTCTGCAAGTTTTTTCTATGTGCAGGGTGAAGGGTCTTTATTTTCCAAAAGCTGTTTGTTTTTGCTACTAGACCCCTCAAAAATGGGACTCCTGTTGCCTCAAAAAGGATTGTCTGTGCAAGTCATATAACCCTATGATTGAGCAATATATTTATTTTTATTTATATAGTACCATGTATGTGCAGAGGACACTACATAAAATGAGTAACTCGCATCCCAGTCTCCCAGTTATTACTTATCTGTGCTCCTGGTGATTCTTAAACTCTTGGGTTGCTGTCAACTTGCCCCATAAAATGGCCTGTGCCAGCTGTTCTCAAAGTCCTACTCAGACCTTGAGGGCACTGTAAGTGTTGGTGGGGGCTGGGGGGGGTGTACCAACAGCACAGCAGTGATCCTGGTGATATGGGCATCCAGAGGCTTTGAGGCTTACCTGATGGGTCACGCTGGCCTTGGATGGGGTCTGGGAGACATACATTGACCCCCCCCCAGGTAAGCCCCAATGCCCCTAGGTGCCCCCAGTGCCGCAGTCTCTTAAGGGGGGACATGGCTGAGTTCTTGCAATGGTCATGACCCATCATTTTGAGAGCCAGTGGCCTATATTTTCCTATACTCTGTGAAAGATTACCAAATGTTCTGAAAAGAGAGCTGCCACTGAAGACTTGCTTAGTAACCCCATATTATGCCTCTAAAACAAGCCAATTCTTTCTCCCTTTTCCATCCCACCACCCTTTTTCTGGCAGATACTGCATATGCTAAAAATAAAATCAATGGCAAGTGGTATTACTTTGACGATAGCAGTGTGTCTCCAGCAACTGAAGACCAAATAGTGGTAAGTAGTTTAAATGGAAAGTTTATTTGTCGTGTAACTTCTAGGATAAATGCATATAGCAGAGTTGCAAGAGAAGAATTGACAAGTAGTTTGAGATTTTAAAGAAAACCTGATTCCATGCACCTGAAAATCCTTCTTGGACCCCACATCAGGCCCCAGGATTAGCATCTCTGAGAAAGGATAGAACTGGCTACAACTTCCTTGAGCACACTGATTTTTTGTTTTTGACATGGTTTGCATGGATAGCTTTCAGGATTTGTACATAATTGGCCCTCTTATGTTCCCACCTCCCTCCCCTTTCCTATGCTCAGTGCAAAACATTAATCCTTCCCTGCCTCTTGGCTAAAATTGCTGGCTTTCAGATGGCCCCAGAGGTCTTTCACATCATAGAAAAAGCGAGCGAGTGCACACAAAGACTCGCAGGTTTTCAGACTCAAACTTTCCAGATTCATTGGTGAATCACATCTAAGCCCTTGACAAGCGTGACTTGAGTCTACATGAGACAGCAAAGAACTTGTGTTTTGGCTACTCAGGCTCAAATCCCGAGACCTGAGTTTCCATCCTTGCTGATTCCCTAGTCAGCCTCCAGCTCTCCTAATGGCAGCCTGGAACTCTGTTTTGCAAAAAGACAGGGTATAAATACTTCTAATGAAATTAAATAAGATTTGCAGGATTATTACCCTCTAGGGTCTATAAAGTTATTACAGAGCTGAATATTGCCTTTGAAAGTCCTAAGATTAGTTTAGGCTTTAAAGGTTTCCCCACAACCAAATGATCTAGTCGTGACCAACTGTAGGGGGCGGTGCTCATCTCTGTTTCTAAGCCTGTGGAGCCGGCGTTCGTCCGAGGACAAGCTTCTGTGGTCACATGGTCTGCATGACTATATGCTGTAGTGCATGCAACGCCGTTACCTTCCCACTGAAGGTACTTATTTATCTACTCACATTTTTTACATGCTTTCGAACTGCTAGGTTGGCAGGAGCTGGGACAAGCAACGGGAGCGCATTCCATCGCGTGGTCTTGAACTCCCAATTTTCCGGTCAGAAAGCCCAGCAGCAGTAGTTTAACCTGCAGCGCCACCCTGTCCCACGTCTAAGTTTAGGTTTAGAGATGTTTTAATAAACTACTGTGTCATCAATATTTCATTCTGTATCATCTTTCTGTCGTTTTGCAGACAAAAGCAGCCTATGTATTGTTCTACCAACGCAGAGATGGCAAGCTCAAGAGAGACTCATCTCCTTGCACAAGTGCTGAACTGGCATCGGAGGAATGTGATGGCATGGATACTAACTGAGCCTACCTGAAAGTGTTTAAACCGTCAAATTGCTCATTTGAAAATGCATCTGAGATCTGATTTTGTTCTGTCTGTAAGACTTTTAAAAAGTCCAGCACTGGAAGGCTCAGTGAGCACTGACAATTGATAATAGCACAGGAGAAGCAATAAGATGACAACACTTGGGCAAACTATAGCCAAAGAGCTTTAAGACAAATTAAATCTTAGCCATTCAATAAAGTGTTCTCTAAATCTGACCGTGTAATGTGGCAGAAGCTGTGTGGAACCAGGAGTTATGCTGTGTGGCTGGAGCAATGCATGATAAGGAAGCAATGGCTGTGTTGGATTACAAGAGGAAGCTCAAAATGTGGGCTGTAAATAGGCTAATGCTGTGGAGCAATGGGTATGTTAAGCGCTGTGCATTGTGAAAGATGCATGAGCTGTGCAGTGTCTGAAGCACTGCAGAGGTGTTCATTTGGCATAATCTTCAATCTCGTGTAGCACAAGATGCCACAGACTGCTTGCAGGCCCATGCTGATAAGACCTGGTGAACTTGTGTGCAGTAGGCTGCTTGTTTTTCCCTTGCCCATTTGTTCACAAGCAGGAGTCTGCTGACTAATCTATAAGGAGCAGTTCTGCTTATTGACCCTCTTCGTCTTCTTGTTAATAGCTGCTTGATTTCTCCTTACTTCTGCTTGTTTTTGACACTCTGTCAGCACCCTACTTCCACAGGGGCTGCTACTGAGAGAGAACGAATGGCTTTGGGGAAATAAAAAGCAGCCACCCCTCCCTGCCTTCCTTGCAGAAGTACTCATAAGCTCATACTTGACATTAATTCTCTGAGTGTTTGCAAGCTCTGTTTCTTACAATAGTCCAAATGTTCTTCACGTGTTAACGTACACACATTGTGATGGGGAGTTTTATTCTCCTGTCCATGTGGCCCATCAGAGCCAGAACAGTGTTTCCTGGAGAATCAGCCACCAAAAACGAATTACAATCTCTTCTGCAAAGACTTATCTGCAGAGACTCAACAATACCATGAAAGATTTAGGATCCTTTCTCTTAGGAAAGCTTCACAGAAACAATATTGTGTGACTTATCTCCATGTGACACCTTCTCTATCCTTTATTTTTTGTTTTTAGCTATTCATAGCTAAAATGTCTCCTCCTCTTGTCCCCAGCCTTCCTTTTTGGGCATTTTTCCATTTGTAAAGAGAGGGCAAAAAGAAATCCTCCTGCTCTCCTCATAGCCACCCACCTCTAAGACTTTGTGTATTTGGGAAGGAGCTATAATTATATCCACATAACCAGCATGGAGATGAGGGCCTTGTAGAGGGGAGAGAGCTTTCTGCTAATACCATGGAATTTTGCACATATACCTTAAGACCTTTTAAGCAATAATGGCTTTGAAACCTATCTTAGTGTCTGTGTAAAGGGATGTTGCATTTTGTGCTCTGACTATTCCCAGGGATCAAGTCTCCAGTGAAACAGGCTGGGAAGCATTTATTTCCCAGACTGGTTCTGTGCTGAACTCCTTGCCCTGCACCAGCCCAGTCAACTAGTACCAATGGCCACTTGGTCAGTTTGACCACTTTTGATTCTTCTAAAATGGCGAATATTAATTCTCTGTGTTAGCAGAGTCCTCCTAATTACCAGATGTTTTCTGCTCACTGGCAGTCTTCCCGTGGTTACTAACAAGAACTCAAGTTGGTCCACCTAAACTAAAGCACTGAGATTTGAGTTGTCAGATTTGGTTACTGCAGCTTTTAGATTTTTAAAATTGGTTTTGAGGCTTTATCTCAACTGGATATTTGTTCTGCACACTTGGGATGGCAGGTCGGACTTAGACCTATTTAAGGTTAGATTCCAATTATAGCACTGCACTGTTTTGTTTTTTGGGGTTACCTCTATTTTATGGGTTATGTTTTCTTTTGGAATGTAACATTTGGACAGATAAGGAAACAAATATTTAAAAAAACAAGAGAGTAACTATGTAACCAGTATGTATTTTCTGCACCATACTGGAGCAGGGTGTGTGTTTCACTGCTCTTAGTATGGTCAGATCAAGCGCACATTTTGTTTGTGGGTGATTTGGGACTCTTGAATTAAATTTCTTCTAAATGCTGTAAAGATGTTAGGAACCTAAATCTGTCTCTGACCTCGCTGGATCCTAGCTGGTGTGTATATTCTGTATAGTGTCAAAATCTGTTTTTAGACTAGCACTTTGTAAGTGGCTGGCTTTACTGTATAAAGGAAAAAATAAACAAGAATGGAATTCACTAAGTCTGGGCTCTCTGATATGTCTGCACGGTACATAGATCCTCAAGCAAAATCAGGGATGGCAAACCTTCTGGGCTCACCATGTCAAAAATTCCTAACTTGACTCTGCTGGTGTGTCACTCCCCCCTCCCAAACAAAAGAGAAATAATTACTTACATATTCATTTAATTTAAAAAAAAATACAGCCCAATCGGGTGTGAGCCTATGCATTATATAAAGAAACATCAAATCATTACAAAAATGAAATACAAGTAAAACTATCTCAGTTGTTGTCGGGTGTTGGTGAATGCTGGCTTGTCACCCAGAACATTGTGGCATGTCACCTTTGATGCGCATGTCAGGTTTCCCATCACTGCAATAGATCCTCAGACCTGCACTCCTATTGAAAAGTTTGTGCCTGTGTCACAGCAGCTTTTTCTTCTTATAAAAGAACCTGTTGAAATACAGTGGTGATCTTCAAGCTTGGTGGACTGTAGTTTGTACCAGCCCCGTTTTATTCTGTACTACTTGAATCAGAATTTTTCATCCAAGCTTTGAAAAGATCACCATACTTCATCTCCTGGCACAAGTTTTAGGTTATGGAAGTTTTAAAACCCCATATATTACTTTGCTTTCTGAGAAGGCAGTGTTGTCTGTTTCCAGCTATTATATATTTTAAAAAACCCGGCTGAACCACCCAGCTTGTTCTTGGAGAGCAAGAGTCTGAAGACCCAGTGCCAATTCTGACATCCCTTCAGGGACAGATATGTCAGTTTACATATCTCCAGTGTGAAATTCTCCAGTGTGAAATTCTCAGTAATGTCTGTTAGTAAAGGCAGAGAGTTGCACTGAAAATGCAAAAAGGGGCAAGGTGTTTTCTAAAAGAAAAGCACATAAAGGAACAAGGATATGGACCAAACTGATGAAATTCAGGGGACCACTTAATAAGGTGCTCATGTTGAAAGGCCTATGAGGTGCCGTCTGCTGTAGTTCAGTACTAGCTTGTCCTTACCTGGCGTTGCCCGGGTATTTATTTATCCCAAGCTTCTATTAGACAGGAAAAGGAATGAATTCTATCTGTATAATAGTGTAAAATCGAAGTAATTTAATGTACAGGTAATTACGAGTATAAGTACAGTATAAAAATTATAAAGTAAAAACTTTTACAGATTCACTATAATATTAATTTGACTCATTTGTAGTTTCACCTCCAGGAGCAAGAATAAATAAATTCTTGGGTGAACCCACCCTTGAGCAAGCAACATAAAGTTGCTTTATGGGAGAAACCTGGCGATCTCAAATCCACTCCACGGTACTTAATAGACTGCCCCTGTGACTTGTTGATCGTGATCGAGAATGCAAGTCTCACTGGAAATTGTAATCTCTTAAAGTGAAAAGGAAGATCCGTCAGAATGAGTGGTATCGGTGGGATAAAAACTCTTCCGCCCTCTCCCTTTCTTGTTAAGATAGTTGCTTCAATTACAGTACCCAGCATCTTCTTGACACACAGCCTTGTGCCGTTGCAAAGTTTTGGCGGGTCGAGGTTCTGTGGTAAAATAATTGTAAGTAAAAGATGATGTGGTGGCAATCCAGCCAGATCAAGTGAATTTAGGAAGCCTGATGGGAAATTGATGACAGCATAGGCATCTTCTACGGTATCAATAGACTTGTATTCAGTGACTGTGCCTGGTAACAGGGCAAGTATTTGATTGGAGGCATAACAACTTATAAAAATTTCCAGAAGGTTCTACAGAGTTCTATTCAACTACACTTGGGCTTAAATGTCATCGGGACTTTCACCAGTCAGCTTAGCGACCCCGAAAACTATGGATTTGACACTAATGTCGGTCATTTTGGACATTTTATTGTTCACCCCTTCTTACCCCCCATGCTGTTGGGGGTAATGTGGACTTACACAGCATCGGGAACGTCACCATTCATCTCAGCGACCCTGAAAACTATGGATTCGACACTAATATCGGCCGTTTTCAATTATTTTTACATGTCACCCCCTTCCCACCCCACCCCTAGGGGCACTAGGGGTGTCTTACCCCCACAGTATTTCTAGAAGTGGGATGAGTTTTGAAATCTGATATCAAATGGTGTCCTCTATGCCACCATCAGCGTGCTGCGGATATGCTATTTCCAAGCACTGTCTCTTGCACCCCTTCTCACCCCCCATGCTAATGGAGGCTGAACTTGGACTTAAAAGGCATCGGGAGTGTCACCATTCATCTCAGCGACCCCGAAAACTATGGATTCGACACTAATGTTGGCCATTTTCGATCATTTTTACAGGTCACCCCCTTTGCACCCCCACCCCTAGGGGTGCTAGGGGTGTCTTACCCCTGCAGTATTTCTTTCCGGAGTGTAAGGCATATGTGCACCAAGTTTGGTGTCAATCGCTCCAGGTGTTCCAGAGTTATGCTGGAACATACATACGCACACGCATACACGCACGCACGCACGCACGCACGCGCGCACACGCACACACACACACACACACGTCCATTTTTATATAGATGATTTGTGGAGAAATTGGATGGAAGTGATGGGGGAAGAGAGATCTGTTTGTACACATCATACATGCAGGAGTATTCATGCTTCAGCCAAAGCAGGGAGGCTGGAGAGTGAGCCACAAACGTTTGGCACCTTTAAGGGGTCAGCAGCCTACTGGAGCAATTCAGACTATCAAATGGGATGTTTAGGAAAATAGTTCCATACCTGCAGATTATTTTTGAATCGGAATAGGTAAATGTGGGGGCTTTCAAATGTTTCGTTTCTAGATTCAAAGGACTTCTGCCCTCTAACTTTTGTTAGAGGTGTGTGTGCCGACATGGAACTGAGTTAGGGGTGTGTGTGTCTATTTTATTCTGTATCTTTGCTCAGCTTTTCCTTTTTTTGGTAGCATTATGTTACGTACACATCTACACCATTTCAGTGTAATCTGGCCAACATAAGGGAAATGTAATTGTAGGCCAGCTACATACAGAAACATACACAATCAGCTTGTGTACAGGTAGAATTTTTTGTTGGCCAAGTTAGTGGAAATGTGTAATGAGAAGTTCATCTTCTGGTCACGGTTTATTCTTTGAGGGGTTGCCCTGAGCATCATAAATATAGAGTATGCCTGCCAATTTAGCATTCAAATTGCATGGAAGGGAATCTGGGACTTTCCTGCTTCATTAAGCATCTTAAAAGACTCATTTTCAGGAGAAAATGAAAGGGTGGCTAGCAGTAGTGGGACAAGTCCCCTCTTCTCCTAACAAAAAGAGGGACCCCCCACCTCATACTTTTCTCCCACTTTCTCCTAAGGAACAACAAACTCATAATAGGCTATTGAGATGGGTACTCTTTTGCTTCCAGATGTCATTTGTGACTCAGGCTTCTTCCTCAATTTCATAGGTGTTCCTTTCAAATTCCCTCCATCACTTATTGGCTGGACAGGTGCCTCCTGTTCTTTGACTCTGTTTTCTTTGCTTCACCTTGGAAATCAGTTCCACTGCAAGCACAGGAAGCATATTTTATCTGCCTGGGTACAGACAGATATAATGAAAAGTGGATCTCTCTGAGACTTCTCCCGTTTGGAGCCTGAAAAACTTGTGACCCAGCTAGCCAAATGCACTCCTCTGAGATTTGAAATAAACTTTCTGGCTCAGCAGAAATGGGGCTGTCGAGCATCTGCTAAGCTCCACCAGACATGTGTGGGCACAAGTAGTGCATGTCTGCTCCAAGCTGACCAGCATATGACCAGTTACTTCAGGCTGCTAAAGTTGCCACAATCTAGCATGATTTGTTTTACAAGGCCAGGGATGTATGGACCAAAAGAGAAGGGAGATTTTCTATAAAACTGAGGAAAGACTAAGAAATGAGTAAGAAGCAGAGGAATCTCACAAGGAGAGGTGATGATCACGTACTGTTTCTTCAGTCTCTTACATCTCCAACTCACCATATAGCATGATATGCCTTTCCCATGATAACAGCAAGAACTAGACAAGTAAACATAGGGGAAAGGTTTGGATAGAGCAACCCAAAGCAGAATATAGGGTTGAAGAGAGTGGGTAAACAGACTCAGTGAGTACTCAGACCCCATGCTAACAAAAATAGGACGAGAAGAAAAATAACTGCAAGACAGCTCAAAACTGGAGAGATTTGTGTCAGCACTATAGGCATAAGCATGTAAGTAGATGGACCAAGGGCCCATCTAGTCCAGCTTCCTGTATCTCACAGTGGCCCACCAGGTGCCTCAGGGAGCGCACAAGACAACAAGATGCCTGCATCCTGTTACCACTACACCTGGCATTCTGAAGTAGCCTACTACTAACGTAAGGAGGTTGCACCGCCCAGCATGGCCTACAACCCATGATGGACTTTTCCTCCAGAAATCTGTCCAGTCCCTTTTTAAAGGCATCTAGGCCAGATGCCATCACCACCTCCCATGGCAAGGAGTTCCACAGATTAATTACCCTCTGGGTAAAGAAGTATATCCTTTTATCGGTTCTAACTCTCCCAACACTCAATTTCAGTGGATGTCCCCTGGTTCCAGTGTTGTGAGAGAGGGAAAAGAACATCTTTCTATCCACTCTATTTATCCCATGCTTAATTTTGAATGTCTCAATCATGTCCCACCTTAGGCTCCTTTTTTCTAGATTTATGTAGCTTAACCTTCTGAAAATAGGTTGAGTTCAAGTTTATTTTGCAAGTATTTGGTATGAAAAGAATTGACCCCCACATACAATTGCAGGTATATTTCAAGCCCAGGAAATAGATTTGACCATACAGGTGCACCCTAAACTGGAGCAAATTAGTTGGCATTCTGGCATGTTTGTATTGGCTTGTAGCCTTAGCAGACTGGAGGGCTGGTTCCAGTCCCACACAGAAATTTACAGTGCAATCCTAGGCATGTCTACGCAGATGTAAGTCTCACTTAGTTCAAAGGGACTTCCAAGTAAATATGCATAGGAGTGCTGCCTCTATCTGACAAATAGGTTGCAGCTGTTAGAAATTAACTTGAAGAGAGGAGGTACGAATGCACAGCTTGGATAACGGCTTAACCATCGAGCCTTCCATTTGGTTTATGTCAGTAGCTGTCAAACTTTTAAGCACCGGGGTCCACCTAAAAAAGAAGTTTCATTCTGCCAGCTGCTCAAGCCTCTGTTGCTATAATGGGGATTGGGCAGCAGTGCCCCCCACAAGTAGCAGCTTGTTTAACCCTTGATGCACATAGCCTAACCTGTCCTGTCAGTTTTGTGAACCACCAAAAATTGGGTCGTGGGCCAAGGACCCATAGTTTGAGAACCAGTGGTGTTCCTACAGGGGGAGGGAACAGTAAGTTGTGCAGGAGCCTGAGCTTCTGTGTAATATGCCCCCTTCAACCTTCAGAGCCATTCACGGCTTGGAGAGCAAAGCCTCAGAGCCACTAATGGCTCTGGAGGGGAGGGGGAGGGACCATGTTACACAGGAGCTCAGGTGCCTGCACAACTTATATTAGCATTTTGTCCCCATACAGAAACGTCACTGTTGAGAACCACATTACAGTTTGAGAACCATTGGACTATTTTACAGGTCTTGAAAGGATTTCTGAGATAACACATGCAAAGGGCTTTATACTTCTGTGCGCTCCAGGTGTTGTATGTGTAATGGAAGAACTACAATAGACAATTCAACCAAGTTGAAAACAGAATGACTTCCCTCACTAGGTGAGGTGTGCATTTATATAATTTAAGTGCTGGCCATTTAACACAATTTCCTATGGGTTTTAATTTACTGATCCTCCACCCTGCTATTTAAAAGGCTAGTGGTTTCCTACTAGAGTAGGGTTCTTCCAGGTAGTGGACATACTGGGCAATTCAGGTAATTGGCGGTCTAGAGCTTTGAGCCTGATTTATTTAGATAAGCAATTAAAGAATAAGAATTTTTGGAGTGTTTTCTAAGTTGGTCGGTAGTAGTCATTGCCTGACCAGCCAATTACTGTATTAATTGTATGCTTATTGTTTTGAACTGAAAAGAGAGGTGACGTTTTTTTTTAATGTAACACATCCTTTTATCTGTTAAGGTTCCCTATAGTAGAAGAGCTAGGAAAACGGCTGCATTTATTGTCTCAGAGAAGCAGATGTTGTAACCTATGTACGGTTGGGAATAGGTCTAATTGCAGCTAGTGGGACTTGCTTTTTGTAAACACGGATAGAACCAGGTTCTATGAATTTGATTTATTTCCCCTTATATCTTGGATGTAGTACTTTCTGGCTACCTGCTACAAAAGGGCAAGGTTACTAAATACCTTTACTCACCAAGGCTCTTCCTCCTTTAGAAAGGCAAAGTCTATAGGAAAAAGCAACTACTCAAGGATTTTGCCAATATGTCTATTGGAATTCTTGGGCTAAGCAAAATGGGGGCACTTTCAACTCTGTTCCGAGGATGCCAGGAATATGCCGGCTGGGTCTTCTGGGATTATTTGTAGCAGGATTCCACATCTCATTGCGTCAATTGCTCCCCACCATATGTGTATGAACAATTTTGGCTATAAAGACTTCTGATCTAAATTAACTCTTTCTAGATATTTCTTCTCAAAATGTAGGTGCAAACTTTTATAATCTAGTATAAACTGAGAATTTCTTATCTGGAATGCTTGGGACCAGAGGTATTTTGGATTCAAGATTTTTCTGGATTTTAAAATACTTGCATATCCATAATGAGGTATCTTGGGGATAGGACACAAGCCTAAATTCATGTATGGTTCATGTGCACCTTATAAACATAGCCCAAAGGTAATTTTATGCAATATTTTAAATCATTTTGTGCAGGAAGCAAAGTTTGTGTGCATTGAACCATCAGAAAACAAAGATGTAATTTTCCACTTATGGTGTCAAGTCAGCACTCCAACAAGATGTTAGCTTTGGGAGCATTTTGGATTGGGGATGTTCAGCCTGTTCTAATCACATCCTGGGTCTCCAGGATTCCCATTGATAAACATTGCATATGAATTGGTTACTACAGTAGGTAGTAAACTAGATAAGAAATGTAAAGGATATTGCAGAATAAAATGCCAGGAGTATGATGGGATAAACTTTATCATTGGTGTGTCTGTAGAATATGAATATGCAACTAAGACCGCAACCCTAAACTGGAGTTAGGCCAGCACAAGTTAGGCCAGCAACGTTTGGTGAGCACAAGGGACACCGTAAAGTACGTTTGGACCACTCTTGGAGTCAGAGAGGCCAGCACACAGATGTGAGCCATCCTCCCTGACTCCTAGAGTGGTCCAAATGCGCTTTACGGTGGCCCTTGTGCAGGCCAAACTTGGCCTGCCTAACTTGTGCCGGCCCAACTCCAGGTTAGGATTGTGCTCTAAATCACGATTTAAGAAATGGAGAAAGAATAAAGCCATGGGAAGATGTTTACACAAGTATAATGGGCTTCAGTTTATATCAGATTATTTGCTGGGTGCTTTAGATTGTCTCTACCCCAAATATTGCTTATCAATATAGACAAGTTCATAACTTAGAAAGAGAAGCGATCCAAACAAAAGAGGAGCTCTGCTAAAAAAAATTGTTTGTACTTTTAAGTAGGGTTCCTGGAATGACTTTCCCAGCTATGCAGTGGGAGCGTGAAAAGAACTGCATGACAGAAATTTTTGTAAAGAAATTGGCAAAAAGGTGGATAGTTCCATTTTCTCCCTCATGTTGAAAGTCCTGCAAACCTAGCAGAGAGGCCAACAATGGATAAATATATGAGCACAAAGGAGTGCTGATCTGATAAAACACTAAGTGCAGAATTCCAGGTGGGAAATATTAACCTGACAAGCTCATGTGGAACAGGAATGGATAACAGTATTTTACTCAATGGGATTGGAAATGCATTTGATTTTATCCTTCCTTATTCTGCTTGTCAAATGGCACTCAATGCAGTCTTTGGAGAATGTTCTAGCAGAGGCAAAGGTTCCGTGACAGTTGAACATTCAAGGTGGGGCACCAGGCTGTTGACTGAAAGCCACTGGATCCAGCTGATTTCATCTATACTAACAAAAGTGTCTGTGCAATTGCTCTTCTGTTCTGTTCTTGTCTGCCTTTTGGGACAACTCAGCAAAAGGTGACGAATTCACACCTGGTATGGCTAGAGAGTTCCATGTATGGCTAGCTCAAGAGAGAGATCTTGGGGTGCTGGTGGACAATTCAATGAAGGTATCAACCCAGTGTGCGGCAACAATTAAGAAGGCCAATTCCATGCTTGGGGTAATTAAAAAAGGGGTTGAGAATAAAACAGCCAATATTATCATGCCATTGTACAAATCGATGGTAAGGCCACACCTGGAATATTGTGTCCAGTTCTGGTCGCCACACCTCAAAAAGGACATAGTGGAGCTGGAAAAGGTGCAGAAGAGAGGCACAAAAATGATTACGGGGCTGGGGCACCTCCCTTATGAAGAAAGACTGCAGCATCTGGGGCTCTTCAGTCTAGAAAAAAGGCGCCTGAGGGGGAACATGATTGAGACAAACAAAATAATGCACGAAAGGGATAGAGTCGATAGAAGGATGTTCTTTTCCCTCTCTCAAAACACCAGAACCACGGGGCATCCGCTAAAACTGAGGGTTGGGAGAGTTAAAACAGATAAAAGGAAGTACTTTTTTACCCAGCGGGTAGTTAATCTGTGGAACTCTTTGCTACAGGAGGTGGTGATGGCATCTGGTCTTGATGCCTTTAAGAGGTGATTGGATGGATTTCTGCAAGAAAAGTCCATCATGGGCTATAGGCCATGATGGATTGTGCAACCTCCTTACATTAGTAGTAGGCTACTTCAGAGTACCAGGTGCAAGGGAGTGGCAACAGGATGCAAGCATCTTCTTGTCTCGTGCCTCCCTGGGGCACCTGGTGGGCCGCTGTGAGATACAGGACGCTGGACTAGATGGGCCTTTGGCCTGATCCAGCAGGGCTCTTCTTATGTTCTTATATTTTGACTTACAAGGGGCATGTACTCAAAATAATGCTTAATGTGGATTATTGGCCCCATAGCTTATTGATTACTTAATAATAAAAGTTGCGATCAGGGTGCTTACAGTAGTAAAAGGGAGAGTTCTTGTGTTCTCTTAATGTATATCTATAGATGAGGTGAGGGGTTCTAATTTGCTGTAGTGACTGCAAGTATCTCATAAGAGTTAGCAATTGCTCTCGCATACTTAATTTGAGTTAATGAACAGTATAGCATGTGGCTTTTTCTGAGGGTAAGGCTTGCTGAGGCAGAAAAACTTTCTGGAAATACTGCATACAGTGGAAAAGTCTATACATTTTAAAGTAAAACCTATATTGAATAATGGTAATGATTTATCTATAGTTGAACAAAAAAGCTCTGCTGTGCCTTCCATCTCCACCATTTCAAAGCCTACATTTGGTATTACTAATGAGCTTGTTTATATTTTATCCCATATTTCTTCAACAAACCCAGGTTACCATACATGGAACTTCCCAACGTTATCCTCGCAACAACCCTTTGAAATAGATTAGGTTGAGACATCATGATCCCAAGAGATGGAGTTGAAGATCAATAGGTTTCATGGCTGAGTGGGAATCTGAGCCCAGATCTTTTGGGCCAGAGTCCAGGGGTGGCATCCATTTGGGTACTGTCCAAGGGCCCATGCCTATTAGATGGCACACCTGTCTGGGCCAAACCCTTGGTGCTAATAGTGGTAATAATGTCCAATGAGATACTAGGGTAGGTGGATGGGGGAGTATTTAATCCAGGGCTGTGTGCCAACCAAGGCCCTCAGAAGCCTGCTGCCAACATTCTGAGTCCAGCATTTTATCCATAATCTAACTCAGTGCTCTTCAACCTTTTTCATGCGATAACCCCAATCTATATATTATATATAAAGAAGAACGTGTGCATTCGTGTGTGCGTGTGCGTGTGTGCGTGCATGTGTGTGTGTGTGTGTGTGTGTGTGTGTGTGTGTGTGTGCGCGCGCGCGCGCGCACCACATAGGCTCCGCAATGCCTGGAGCGATCGACATGAAACTTGGCACGCATACACCTTGTGGCCTGGCGACAAACACTGCGGGGGTCAGGCCCCCCTAGCACCCCCAGGGGTGGGGGTACACGGGGTCTCTGTGTGAAAATGGTCGAAAACGGCCAAAATCGGCGTCGAATCCATAGTTTTCAGGGTCGCTGAGACGAGTGGCAACACTCCCAACACCGTTGGAGTCCGGGTTTTGGCCCCCCCTCGGCATGGGGGTCGAGAAGGGGTGCAAAACAAAATGTCCGCCATGCCCTGCTGCAACGCCTGGAGCGATTGGCACCAGACTCGGCACGCACATGCCTTGCAGCCTGGCGACAAACACTGCGGGGGTCAGGCCCCCCTAGCGCCCCTGGGGGGTGGGGGTACACAGGGGTCCCCACTTGAAAATGGTTGAAAACAGCTGAAATTGGTGTCGGATCCATAGTTTCCGGGGCCGCTGAGATGAATGTCAACGCTCCCGACGCCATTTGAGTCCACTTTTTGACAGGATAATTTGCTGCCCAGGCAATGCCGGGTAAAAAAAGCTGGTATATAAATAAAACTATAAAGTATGAGTCTGAGGACCCCACTGTCAGTCCTACCTTCCTCCCAGGATCCTATCTGCCTACAGCTATCGCTGCCCACTCCCTGCCCCTGTAATGCCATCTCAGCACTGTTCACTGTAAATAAATATTCTTACTGGAGAGAGCAGAAAAAGTTACCGGGCACTAGTAGTGAAAGCTATTTTAGCACAATTGCTAAGAACCCAAGCAGGACTAGGACTCACCCACCTGGTACCTGAAGGGGATACCAGATGCCTCGCCTGTTATCTGGGGGTGCTCTGGTCCAGTGGTCTTCAACCTTTTCATTCCCATAAGTTGCTGCGACCCCACAACTGAGGCTTCATGACCCCATTGGGGCCTCACCCCAAGGCTGAAGAACACTGATCTAGCTTCAGTAGCCAGAACAGTTTCCTACTATATACTAGTAGCCAGAAATGTTTCTACTTTAATATTTGGGGTTACTCTGTAAAAAAAAAAATGTATTCAGTCAAAGCTCTGCACATCTTATATGTGTAAAATCTGGCATTGTGAAGCCTGGGAAAAAAGTGCCTATAAAGTGTTTGCTTTTTCTTGCTCAGTCTATATGAATAGATTTAGACACTGCTTCTTTAGAGAGTAACGACAAACACTAGGTTGGCTGACTGTGTGGGCTCAGGAAGAGCAGGTTGCGTAGTATTGCTTTCAGCTAGTTTGTATGCCAACTTCAACTGCCTCTTTCCACATATGTAGCCAAGGCCCCAGATAATAAAGTACTTTTCCCTTTCAGGCAAGATGTCCGAAAAGCTGAGCAGATGCCGGAAGGAGCTGACTGCGGCTATTGACAGAGCAGTGGAAGATCTCTCAGTTCTCTTTCATCACTCCGCAGACAGTGCCACGAACCAGAACTTTGACGTGCAAACCGCACAGCCCTTAACGCCTCCCTGTGTGGATCTCTTTAGTCACAAGGAAGAAGCCGCCCCTCCGGCTGTGTGCTGCCCCCAGCAGTCTTTGCCAGTGTCCTCTGCTCCTGAGAAAGAGAATCCCCTCTTCAGGCCAACTCTCACTCCTGTGGCTACAGCCCCCAACACTCCGTGCACAAAACGGGAACCCCTGACAAGCAAGGAAAATACATGTCTGCACCCTCCCATCTTCATGGCTGACCGGCAATTTTTCATCAATCTGGAAGACAGCGAGAGATGGAGGAAAGGACATCTAAGGTATGTTTTGTTTGTCACAGGCTTGATTTAGATGCTGTTTTTTTGGTGGGGGGAGCATCTGAGCTTCAGTTTTGATGGTGGCTCTTTTGACTTTCTGTACTCATAAAGGTAAGGTGGCACTGCAAGTTAAGCCGCTGCTGCTGGGCTTTCTGACTGGAAGGTTGGGAGTTCAAGACCATGCAATGGAGTGAGCTCCTGTTGCTTGTCCCAGCTCCTGCCAACCTAGCAGTTCGAAAGAACCTAAAAATGCGAGTAGATAAATAGGTACCACTTTGGTGGGAAGGTAACAGCGTTCTGTGCACTACGGCGTATAGTCATGCCGGCCACATGACCACAGAAGCTTGTCCGTGGACAAACGCCGGCTCCACAGGCTTAGAAACGGAGATGAGCACTGCTCCCTACAGTCGGTCACTACTAGACCATTCAGTTGTGGGGGGAAAAAACTCATAAGGGCTGTCTTGGGCTATGCCAGGGACATCTGGCTGGTGGGCCCATGTGGTGCCATATTTACTTGCAGAATTTATATCCCACCTTTCCCATGGGCAAGCTAGTCTAAACCACCATTTCTCAATGGGATTTTGACAAATATACAGTATTCTGTGATTCACTGAATCCTCAGTCCCAAATGAAGCCTTCGCAGTGGGTTTCTCTCCTCTCGCTGTGTGCCAACGAGCTTCAGCAGGCAATCGTAAGTCAAGCCTGGACTGGTCCTCAAGATTGTACTCTCTTCTTTGGCCAGCTGGCCTTCTCACATACTGCCTCACAGCTCTCACTTGCAGTGACTAATGAGCTCATCAGCGACTTTGTCCTGTCACTTTGGGTACAGCAGCCTGTCACAACCATCTCCCATGCAGAAACAAGACCACAGATTCTCCTGCTTCAGACAGTACCAGCAGCTCAAACATCAGTCCACATCCAGTAAACAATCTTCCATCCTTTAGTAGTCCACAAAATATGCTGCCTGAGGTGATGGTCTTATTGTGCCTTGGCTAGAATTTTGGGTTGGGGCACCCTGAACAAGAGCTCTGTGCCCCCCAGTTCTCTTTCTCCTGTACTTATCCATCCCTCCTACTTCCTACCATCACAGCAAACACATTGTGAAGGAAACCTTCTTCCAGTCTTGCTACACTAGCCAGGTCTATGGTTGGCAGGAGGGATGCATCCAAAAACCTGAGTTTGAGGAGGCGAGACCTGGTCATGTTACAAGGCAGGGCTTGGCAATACCACAAGGCTTCCAATATGGGACAATGAAGAGCACAGCATTAATGCTA
This sequence comes from Lerista edwardsae, assembly GCA_029204185.1. Lineage (NCBI taxonomy): Eukaryota > Metazoa > Chordata > Lepidosauria > Squamata > Scincidae > Lerista > Lerista edwardsae. The sequence goes on from JAJKFI010000005.1 coordinate 6,232,253, forward strand.
CTGCAGTAGCTCCCAAATGCCAGAGTTTAACCTTTTCCATCACTACTAGGAGATAAGCAGGTCCTCTACCAGAAATGATTTGACATCTGCAAATATACTGTATGTGTCCTCTGAAGCTTGGGTAGCAGTTGTGGCTTTTATACTTGGACCAATATGCTCAATCAGCTAGTGGCAAAGAGGATACAGTTGTAGCACTGGAACTTTGCCATATATTTTTGTTTACTGTTACCCTTTATACTTTTATAAATATATACCCAGGTCTTGGGCAGGCTGCCTCCTGCAGCATATTTGGGGTCCCTGGAAATAGTCAATGCTGTTGTCTAGTGGTTCTCAAACGTTTTAGCACTGGGACCCACTTTTTAGAATGACATCTGTCTGGGACTCACCAGAAGTGATGTCATGGCCAGAAGTGCTGTAGTTTTGACGCCAGAGCCTGCAGCTTTTCTGAGAATGCAGCAATAAGTTGGTTTATTTCTTAGCCATTTTCCAACAGCAAAATGAATCAAAGGCAGGGGGAAAGCCTATTTACAACCTTGACACAAGCAAAGCAACCACACAGCCCTCCCCCTTTCTAGCATCCCATCTTCCCATCTTTTCAATATGGCTGCTCTAGGTGCTTTGAGCCCCCACTTGAAAGTAGCTTGTGACCCACTAGTGGGTCCTGACCCACAGTTTGGGAACCACTGCTGTACTCTAAAATAATAGAGTACATAATAAAACAAAATAATACAGGGTTGGGTACCAGGGCAGGCCTCTTTATGTGATGCTGTTGCTACTATGCCTAAAAACACTAATCCATGACTTCTTTCTTGGGTGGCATTTAAAGGATTTGCAAAGTAATGATTAGTGGTATCTTTGTCTGTGGTGCTTTTTTTTTTTTTAAAGGGCAGTTCCTATTAATACGAGCTGCTTGTTAAGACATTAATTGCTCTAGAAATCTCACATGCCACCGACAAGTCACAAGGAACATGGGCTGTTCTTGCTGCTGCTTTTCCTGCATCCGTGTAATGCTGGGGTCTCCAGACTTTTCAGTACAAGGCCCACATCATCTATTTTACAGATTTTCAGGGACCAAAAAAAAAAAAATCTGTTTTATTTATGAATGACTGAATGAAATTTAAACAAATGAATATGTTTTACTTGGATCTCTCTCTCTCTCTCTCTCTCTCTCTCTCTCTCTCTCTCTTGTAATCAGCATGTTATGATTCAGAACAAAAGAAAATGTGCCATTAATAAGAAACAAGTCAATGCTTAAATGAGAAATGATGAGTAAAAATGTCAAATATTTAAAGTTGCAACGGGCTTGATAAAATCTCATAGCAGGCCAAATTTGGCCCCTGGACTGTAGTTTGGAGACCCCTGGTGTAATGGAAAAAAGAGCTGTAGCTTGGTGGTAGAGCATATGATTTGCATACAGACATGTCTGGGTTCAGTTACCAGCATCACCAGGAGGATAGAGAAAACATTTCTGTCTGAAACCCTATCAAGGGGGGAGAGTTTCTCCCAATCTGTACTGACAGTTCTGAGTTAGATGGACCAATGGCCTGACTTGGGTTCTTTCTATGCTCTTAGCCAAAGGCTATGTTTTTCCCTATCACATTTTTCCAAGATTCGGTGTGTAGGGCAAACCTTTTCAGTCTTTTCTGAAAATTGTGCGTTTTTCATTTACAGGTATGGACTGTACAGTCTATAATAGAACTAGCCATTAGAATGGTACTTTTGAGCATTCAAAGTGCTTCCCATGTATTTAGTAATCCTTAGAAGAACGCAGCAAGGTAAATAATGATCCCATATTGTAGCTGAGGCTGAGGGGTGGGGATGGGGTTTGTCTAAGGCCACCTAGTGAGAATTCATGGCAGAAGCATGCAGAAACAAGATTTAGTGCAGAAGTAATTCAGAATTCATGCAGAAGCAAGATTTAAGCCAGGAAAGTCCTGAGCAGGGCCGGCTCCAGGAGCAGCGGGGCCCAATCCAGGGCATTCCCACGGGGCCCCCCACACTCCCCACGGCCCCCCCACTCACCAAGAAAAGTGCTTGTGGTGCCCTGTGCAGCCCCTGGAAATAGTTGGTGATGATGTTACCACCAACTGCTTCCAGGAGGCCCATTTTGGGCAGTTCAGAGGCAGGGGCAGGTAGGAGGTCCCAAGGAAAGCTGCTCTGCTCACCCCACTGACTTACTACCTATAGAGATCCTGGCTGCAGCAGCAGGCAATATGCCACTGGTGCAGGGGCCCCCAAAGTGCAGGGCCCAGTGTGATGACATTGGTTACATTGGAAAGCCGGCCCTGGTTCTAAGTCACTGAGTTCAATGAGATTGACTGCCAGGTAAGTGTGTACAGGATTGCAGCCTTGGCCACAAGCCACGCCATGTTCAGCCACCTTTAGCAAACACATTCCTTAAATACAGGAACAGCCACCCTAGAACATGGGCTCTTTGTTCTAAACATGAATGGGAACTCTAAATTACTGTTTGCTACATGGTATTTCATGCTTTTTAAAGGCTGTTTCTTGTAATGTGAAATGGTGGTTTTGAAGTGTTTGGTAACAATGTTTTGTGGTGCTCAGCAAAACTGATGAAAGGCCAGTGAAGTCAGAAGTAGGCGTAACTGCTAGTGATGTCCGTCAAGAGACTCCAAAAGATCTTGCTGATATAACTGGTGAGTAATATTTCCCCTACTCCAGAAATGTGACTTAAAAATAAAATAATTGGGTCTGTGAAGGGCAGTAGCATTATCAGCATATCGAAACAGCAGGCTCATATCTAGTATCAAGATGAGGGTTCTGTTGTTGTTGTTGTTGTTCAGTTGCTAAGTTGTGTCCGACTCTTTGCAACCCCCTGGAGCACAGCTCGCCAGGCCTCCCTGTCCTCCACCAGCTTCCGGAGTTTGTCCAATTTCATGTTCATTGCTTCGGTGACACTATCTAACCATCTCATCCTCTGCCACCCCCTTCTCCTTTTGCCTTCAACCTTTCCCAGCATGAAGGTCTTTTCTAAAGAGTCCTCTCTTCTCATGAGGTGGCCAAAGTATTTGAGCTTCAGCCTCAGGATTTGTCCTTCCAGGGAGCAATCAGGCTTGACTTCCTGGAGGATTGACCGACTTGATCTCCTTGCATTCCAGGAAACTCTCTAGAGTCTTCTCCAACACCATAATTCAAAAGCATGTATTCTTCAACACTCCACCTTCCTTATAGTCCAGCTCTCACAGCCATACATTGCTACTGGGAAAACCATAGCTTTGACTATGTGAACCTTTGTTAGCAGGGTGATGTCTTGGCTTTTTATTAAGTTGTCTAGGTTTGCCATAGCTTTCCTCCCAAGAAGCAAACGTCTTAATTTTGTGGCTGCAGTCACCATCTGCGGTAAACTGGAGCCTAGGAAAATAAAGTCTGTCACTGCTTCCATTTCTTCCCCCTCTATTTGCCAGGAAGTGATGGGAGTGGTTGCCATGATCTTAGATTTTTTCAATGCTGAGCTTCAAGCCAATTTTGGCACTTTCCTCTTTCACCCTCATGAGAAGGTTCTATAACTTGGAGTAAATGTATCTTTACTAAGTCACACTCATTTTCTATTGTGGACACATTTTGCAACTTTTAAAAAGTTACATTTTTGCTACATGTTCAGGGAGCCGCCAAACAGAGAAATATGTCTGAAAAAATTTCAAGGTGTTTCCATATGCAGGATAACAACGGTTGAATTTGGTAACCTATGGTAAAAAAAAATACACGTTTTATGTAGGCACTGTCCTGGGTGCTTACTATAAATTGCTATGGAAGTCATGCAAAAAGGCTGAACTCAGAATATCTCAAAAGAAAAAATGGTTCCACTGATCATACATCTTAGCTGCTGCAGAATCTTGCAGAGGAAGGCCCCAGGGTGGGGCTCCTGGAGTATGGAGTGCTTTCTTGACCCCGCTTTTTTACATTGCTTTGGCTACAGTAACAGCAAGGTTAGGTGTTTTGCAGGCTTGTAATACAGTCTGCTACTTATCTTTTGCACCCTGTAATGAACTGGAGACAGAATTCTTCTTTACTCTCCTTGACCTTTGGGTGCTCTGTAAATACCTTGGAAAAAAAAATCCTATTTTTTACACTGAGCTGGCTTCTGCGGCATCCTGAGTGGAGAGCCATCTAAGAACCTAATTACCTGGCTATCTAATCTGTTTTTCTCCCACAGAACAAATCCAAAAACAAAACTACAGTGCCAGAAACTCCAAAAAGACTTTTTTCCTACTGTATGTTACCAAATGTATCAATTTTGTTTCAGGTATATAGGAACACCTTGAAATTGTTATAAAAACATGTATGGAAATTAATATTTCTCTTTTTGGTAGTCTCCTAAACAAGTTGCAAAAATGCACCATTAGCAGTGGTGCACAAACTCCATATAAAATGGGTGTGAGAATAGAATTGGATACATTAGTACAACAGTCTCTTCAAATTTCTTCCCAAAAAATGACATGTACTTACTTGTACCTGAAAGCTTTAAATTTGACTCACTGACAAAGGTTAGCCCCTGGCCTAATGTAAGAAGCCCAAATGCAACTTTCATTTCAGGTTGGGGGGGAGGCTGTGAATGAACAAAACTCCAGTGCCAGGAACCCCCCCCCCCCCAGGCAAACTTCTGCCTCCTTTTCTTACATGATGACATGGGTAGACAGTCAAAACAACTGTAGCTCTGAAAAGGCCTATCCTTCACAGTGCAAACTTCAGCTCTTTTGGTGGGTCCAATTTTTAAAATCTCTCTATGGTTGTGTTAACGCATCTTTGCTAGAAAATAGTTAAAAAAAACACGTTGATTTGAACTAGGAACTGATTGGATGTACGCCTGCAAGAAGGCCATGGATGGAAAGAACTAGCCTAGTCTGTTGCATGTGACTGAGAAGGGATGTTCTAAGTCCTGGTGGCCAGACTAACACTCATTATTTATAATACTCCAATTCTATTATGCTTTCTTTGGGAACTTACCTTCGAGTCATGAACTGCTCTTAATAATGAATATTGCACACTCAGTGTGCATGGTGAAAAGCCACACAACGTGAAAAGCCAGGTCCCTGCAGCAAGAGGCTTGGAATTCAGATAGCTACACAAGGGAGACCTCAGGGGTGTAGGGGATGGAGGCAGGTCAGAGTACTGGGTGCAAGGGAGTGGCAACAGGATCCAAGCATCTTGTTGTCTCAAGCCTCCCTGGGGCACCTGGTGGGTCGCTGTGAGATACAGAAAGCTGGACTAGTTGGGCCTTTGGCCTGATCCAGCAGGGCTCTTCTTATGTTCTTATGAAAATGGGGAAGCACGTGTGATTGTCATTAAATGTCTATTAGTTATTACGATCGAAGGCAAGGTTCTAATGGCTTAATAGAAAAACCGGGTTTTAAGGAGGAGTTTGAAGGAAGTAAACATCTCTTGGGTATTCCAGGAGGCAGTTTCAAGCATAAGGGCAGCAAGGAAGAGAGAATGGAGTTGACATTCAACATAGATCTCCATCTACTATTGAGATGATGGATATTAGAACACAGTGCAGAAAGTAATAGCTTCTCTGTCACTACAGTGTGTTGGGAGGGTGGGGAAGCTTGTATTTGCACCCATTGACCTTCTTGGTAAGATGGAACTTAGTGGGCTTGCTGAATATCAACAGCATGTAATTTTGATTGCATTTGAATCTCTGTGGTAACTGGGGTTGTTTAGGTTGAAAATTGTGCTCTACATACATGTCATCTTTTCATCAAGCTGTGCAAGTATTGGAGGAAGGACTAATACTGCCGCCTTGTTTTTCCACCACAAAAGACAACCTAGTTATTTGGCCATCAGAGAGGCTGCAACGAAAATCAGATTTTGAGAATGAACTGCAGCAAATATGCAGAATCTCAAGTGAACTGGGTTCTCCAGAGGAGGTCTCAGCCTTGGGTCTGGATATGAGGAGCAGTTTCAGAAAAGTTCTGGAGCACAACCTGGAGGATGAAGCCATTATAGAAACCCTACTAGATATGGAAGAGGATTACAGACTGAACAGCTCCACCCTGCACTAGATAAGCTGGTGCAAGATGTGAGCTACTTAAAGATTTGATGATAACACTTCTGAACCATGGAAACTTTGGCAAACAATTGTCTTTTACGAGATGTAACATGAATAAAATGATTTACAACATTGTGTGAAGTGACAGTGGTTTGGTTTTTGTATTTTGATTATGACAACATATGTTACAATGTACTTGTAACTATCTTGTTAGTTTTTTTGTGCAGGGGCAGGGAAAGTTTCTAACATGGTTCGATTCCCTGGAAAACTTGTCATGTACGGACAATGACTGGCACTCAGTACAGACTGGCAAGTAGTGTTGGCCCAACGTGGAGCTATCTTAGACCCAAAGAGGCAGAGCCCATGCTAGGTTCTAATTTCCATAGAATCCATAGTAGATCATCCTTTTTCCTGCATAGGGAAACTAGAAAGGGGAAAAAATTTATAGCAGTTAAGAAAAAAGCAGTTGTATGACTCTGGTTTTGGTCTTAAATGTGCAATTAAATTAATAAAACGTCAATTGTCAGTTTAATTACTGTTGTTCTTTGCCTGTCTCTTTTTTGACTTACAAATGGTTGCTGTTATGACTTCAGTCCTTTTATTTAGGGAAAGCCCTGCTACTGGCCTTGGAAGAAATGTTGTTGGTCTCTTGTACCTTTCATGTGTGCAGTGGTGTGTTCTTCCTCCAAAAAGGAGCAGTAGGAAGCTGATCCTATTGACCTTAATATAGCATGTAGGTAAAAATAATAATGGACACTTTTAAAGTTCTCAAGATATGTCGGCGAGGAAACTTGCAAAGGTGAATAAAGTTTTAAGATGGTTTGGATTATAAACCTCATTTTCAAAAAAGAGCAAACTAATTGTCAATGATACCATCAGGCGCACCTCAACCAGCATGGTGATAGTTAGAACTGAATAACAAAATAACTGAAGGATCTTATGTCTATTTCCCATGTAAGTATAGCATAGGATGGAGCTAAGATGCCTAATAAGTAGGGAAGACCATGAAAGCCTCAGTGTTGAACAATGTATCCAATATGTAAACTGGCAGCTAGAATTAGGGTCACTAATTTATCAGTAATTGCTATGGGAGATCTGTGCACAGGAGCAGGCTTTCCATGGATGCAGATGTGCAGCAGGGGACTCAACTAGGCAGCTTCATCTTTTGTGGAAGGAGACCTGTGTGCACCTCTTGAGCCACCTGTTGTGTGCACGACCACCCTTTCTACAGAAAGCCATTGTACACAAATACCACTGAACTCATTATACCACTGAACATCTGCTTTATTTCATACTTTTGGTACAGGGGCCACAACTTTATAACAGGTATTGAGTTAAGTTTCATTGTTCATAACATTCAACCTTGCTTTTTGCAGGTATAAGAGCAGTGAACTGTTTCCCCTCATTATTCTCACGCACAAAAACCTATCAAAGGTTCAGAGTACCATTTGGCAGACAATTAATATTTCAAAGGCTGTATTCTCACCAATTTCAAAGCATTAGAAGGAAAACTCTGCTCCTTCACTAGACGGCACTTATTGTGCCAATTTATTGTCACAGTATTTGACAGTTAACACACAGCCATTTTTGGGGGGTGGGTGGGTTGGTAAATAAGGAAAAACATTTCTGGCATTATGAATTGAAGGAATGTGCATTGTCGTAGAAGATGCATAAAAGCCTCCATAAATCAAGAGCACAATTCACATAGCAAGGAGGGTATACCTAAATGCCCTCTTGAGGCTTGTTCCCTCAGGGAGCAATAAGAGTTGGACTTCAAGCTTGTTTTCCAAAGACGAAAACAATCTTCCAATAAAAAGAGATTTCTCCTCGTTTTACTAACATTCCAATCACATTCCTGACAGCACCATTGTTAAGCGTATCCAGCCAGCAGTAGGCACCACTGAGTTCCATAGAATCACCCTTAAAGTATGCAAAGAATTGCAGCCTATGTGAAAGAAATCTAATCATCAATGTTTCAAGGGGTGGATTTCAGCTGGGGCCAAAATGTCTATTTTGTTGTTATAATCAGCATTATTTCTGAGAGGCACTAGAAATCTATCTTTGGAAATGCCTTCCATAAAAATTTATTTGCAAATAAGTAGCAATATTGTGGTTGTCCTACCCGTGACATGCGGCAAGCCACAGTCTGGACAACAAAGATGGTTCAGGCTGAATTCTATACTGTACTAATATTTTGGGGATGATTGAAACAAGAACAAATGATCGTTGAATGTTCCTAGGATAGCAACTGGTTAATTTCACAAAATTTGCATGAACCCACAATCCATTTCTAACAGTGCTGAGATTATGAACTTCCCCCCCAAGTAAGTCTGGTTAATTATTACATGAAGTTAACTTTCTGCCCAGATTCATCATATCACCACCAGTATTCAAGACATCAGATATGACACAACACTCAGTCTTGTAGCTACAATGCTCACAGAAGTTCCAATCATATTTATTGTGACCATCGGTAAGAATGCACTGTACATATTAAACATAACCAGTGTAATGCCAGTCATATGAAAGCGCTCAGAACATGGATGTCTGCAGTTCTTCCTTAAACATGCCTTCAAAGCGGAGGTCTTTAGCCATGAGTTCTTCTTCAACATCCTCTAGTGCCCACTGATGATCGGTCAGTTCCAGAGCCTCCCATTCAGTCTGCAATGACAAAGAAGCAGCATTGACAGGCCAGCAACAATGCACAAACAACCTACTTCCTCCTCTTAAATGCCATCTTGAGAGACCTTGGTTGACTTTCTGCTTTAATGTATTCATGGTTGTTTAAACTAAGTTTTACATCAGACTGCCATGAAGTCTTCAAGTAAGGTTCACTGTGCATTCCCAGTTTAGGTCTTTCTTGGAATACAGAAAAGGGATTTGTTTATGGTGTGAGCTTGTAGCAGGATGGAAGTTTTAGGCAACATAGGGATGCAATGTGGCTGTAGAAAATGACAGCCACATTTGATGTGTTGTGTGCAGGAGGAAAAGACTGGACAGTGAAGAATAGGCAAAGTACTTGGTTTGTAGTCTTCATGATCAGCATATACCTGTCTATGAACTGCCAAAAGGGAACCAGTTTATTTCAGTGTCTTCAACCCCACTATTATAGCCCAGAAAATTCTTTAGTATACATTTCTACAGTATATATTTAAGACTATCATATGTTGAAGATATTTTTGCTTTTGAAAATGTCCTGCATATTCAAGGAATGCAAGCAATATTGTATACAACTTGAGTTCAGCATTTGAAACAGAAGCCTCATACCTTGAAAGCTTTATTTGTGTCTGCAGGCATAGCCATTGCAGCCCCTGTCATCTGTTCCTGCATTACTCTGGACTGGTCTGCAGCTGCAAATGAAACAGAAGATTGGTTCATGTTGCTCAGTATCCAACAACAATACTAAAATCATCAACAGGGGAGATGTGCAACTGACACAGTGCAATGCTCAGCAGGGAAGAAGTACAGTATCCCAGTGTTGTGCAAATGAGGCAGATAACAAACATTTAAAGCCACTGCAGGAGGCTCTGTTTTCCTCTGCTTTACCAATAGATTTTCCATTATGATTTCCGATAAGACACTAATATGGGCAACTGGGCCCATAAGAAACACTTCAGAAAGAAACCAGCAGGAAAGGAAACCTATTATATGGCATTTTACCTCTGAGATCCCACAATACTGCCAAACAATCCCCAGCCAACCATTTGAAGTAAGGCCACTTAGCAAACATTCTGCTAATCATATGATTCAGGGCACAAGCCTAAGCTGCACAGGAACAGTGAGGCCAGCAGGCCTGCCCTGTACCCAGTGCAGCTTTGGAGTGCTCAGGAGCCTCCCCGGGGCAAGGCTCTCACCTCCTTAGGAGTTCCTCGGCTCTGCGTCTGCTGTATAACAGGGGCAGAGACGAGGACGTTGTGTGGCTTGAATCGGGGCCACACGCCCTGGGGACGAAGGCTTGAATATGGCCTGACGGCTGCATCCCATCTCTACTCCCCTCCCTGGGCTAGCACGCCTCCCGGTCTGCCCAGTTCCTCCCTTCCGCCCATCCTCCCTCTGCCCAGATCCACAATTGCGCCAGCCAGGTTCAGCTGGCCCACGAGCAGTGCAGCGTGGCCAGAGCCGTTGGGCCGACGCTGCTGCTAGCATCGGCCCACCGGCACTAGCGCTGACGCAAACTTGGTGTCCTCATATCAGCGCTAGTGCCACTGGGCCAACGCAAGCGTCTAGCATCGGCCCAACGGCCCTCAGAGGATTGCGCCCTCAGAGGACTCTTATGGGACATCAGTCAGCAATTCATTAGGCATGGTTTGGCTTCCTTCACGGCTCTTAGACTTACCACTTACACGGCAAACAAAAACTACACTTAACATAAACCGAAGTATCTTACCATTGTCTTGGCCAAGAATGAGGGTGTAAATGCTTCGAAGTCCAAACACATTTAGAAAATACCAGGAAGCAGAGCTGACCCTACGAAATAAGAGAGATTAGGCCTCTGGCACAGCAGTACCTGAAAAATGCACAGGGGCTCAAATCCTGGCACTGTAGCAGCTCTCACATTCGTGAGCATTACATATTGTTCAGAATACAATGAACTGGGGGGACACTTACCAGGATGCATCCAAAGTAAGTAACTCGATCCCCTGCTGTAGCATTGGTTTAAAACGCAACGTCAATGGAAAAGGGACTTTAGCTGTTGGGGGAAAAAAACGAAATTCTTGTCCATTATTCGATCAAAACAATTATTGTATTGCACCAGAGTTTATGGTGCTTTAGAGAGGAACCTGATTAAGAACACATGTTCCAGCCTCCAAGGAGCTTAACATGGATATTCTGACTATGAAGAAAATGCAGAGGTTGGCCTGAAAAGGGAGGATATGAGTAGCAAGGGACAACTGTGAGCACACACATTCAGAGCGACATCCTAAGTCCCATTTGGCTGAAGGGACTTGCCCTCTAAGAAGTGTTTTAGGATTGTTGCCTTCAGCTACTTTTCAGGAGGAGATCAGGACGAAGGGCTTAAGCCACAGGACGCAATGAAACGCTGGTTGTTAAGCAGGGAGGATGTTCTGGGCACTGAGTTCCAGTAACTATTTATGCTGGATGCAGAAGCTGCTGGGAAGCTAGTACTGGGATTTGATAAATGATGCCATTACATATGGTCCAGCCAATTGAGAGAGATGAATATCCTTGGTAACAAAGTTTAGGACAGAAGCAAAAGAACTGAAAAGAAAGTACCAGAGAAAAGGTGGCTGGGGACCACAAAATAAAGCAAACTTAAAAAGAAGCTGAGAGAGCTATTTATTGAAACACTTTCTGTTTGCTAAAGCTGACTAGAAGCAATGGTTATCTCTCTTTTGCATAACATGTTTTCTCTATGAGAGAGTTTTTGCCAGGAGACCAGAACATGAATCTTAGCTTTACAGAACACAGAATGCTGATGAGTCAAGCCAGGAAGCTGATAAAAGAGCTGCTTCAAATGTGACATGTTTCCTAAATAGAGAGTGTACAAACTGTGTAGTGGTCATGACAAGCAACAGTAATAATGGGACTTAAATGCTCTTTCTGCTTAGGAAATTTATAAAATCTGAAGTGGCATGAAAGAGTAGTGAAGCAAAAGTAGCAGAATTTAAACTTTATTTATCCTTTGCTTAAATCATTTGAAATCACCAAAAACCCAGCTTCATCTGTTTTTAATTCAGCCATGACGTCAACCCAATTTCTAAAGTGAGATACAATTCATACCTATTACAGGGAATGTCCTGAACTAATGAAAATGCTGCTTGGGTCTGGGATTTTAGATGTGTTTTTGTGCCATCTGCTTGATAGCAGTAACAGCGTGATGTTTGCTTCCCAGCCAGCTTCCATGAACACATTTTGAAACTGGTTCTCTCTCATTGCAAACCATCTGCACACCAGGCCTTTCTATCCTGTTTATGAGAGAACCTCACATTGTAACACAGCTAGATAAAGCAAAGTGGTTATCATGCTGCATGGATTCCCCCTTCCCCAATATCACACAATTCAACATGACAATGATTGTCAGTTGAATCAGTCACTGGCGATTTGCTTTCGATTTAAAGGGACAAGGAACATTGGGGTGGGATGAAAAAGGAAGTGTGATAGCAACAAGATTGTGCCTAAAGGTTAAAAGGTGAGGAGTCTGGGTTACTGCCAATATTTAGTAGACCATAAATGCCTACTGGGTACAGACCTGAACGAGGGTTTAGTTTCAGCCCAGCTTGGCCTTAACAGACCAAGTTCAGCACAAGATTTTCTCTTGAAAGGCCTATATGAGGTAGCTGTGCTTCTCTATCACATTATGACACCCAGGAGTGAAATTACAAAATCAAGCTTGATCCTCTAGGATTCCCTATCAGATTCACAGATGAGGCTTCTAAAGGGAAAATCCTAATTCAAGTCGGCATTAGCCTGTTTAGAAACAGCTATCCACAATTTGAATCAAACTTATGGTTGTTAAGTCACCCTGGACGATTCTTTTTAGAAGGCAATGGTAAGATATAACATAGAGAGGCAAAGATTAGATGGGTAAGGCAGTTCTTATGTAACAGAGAGCGCAATCTAAACCCTGGGCTGGAATAGGCAGGCTGACATGCCTGTCTAGCCAGCCCGGGGCTTGGATGTGCGGCCACGCTTCCTAGGGAAAGGGGAAAACACTCCCCTTCCTCCAGTTAGTGTGCAGCAACATGGATGGGGCTACTCAAAGTTGCGCAGCTGAATTGGGGCCGCCCAGATTGCGGATGGTGGATAGGATCCAGCCCAAAGACCAAAGCTTGTCTCCATCCCCCACCTGGGCCTGCCTGTTCACAGGACCCCCCATTCCACCTCCTGCCACCTTCCCAGAGTCCCTGAGCCGGCCTCGCAAGGCTGTGCTTGCCTTTGGGGCCAGGAGCTGGCTCCCAAGGCTAACGCACATCCATGCTCTGGCCTGTGCGCCAAAGCTGGCGCAAATATAGTTTATGGTGCATTTGCGACAGCTGGAGGCTGGCCAAGGGACTTGTACTGGCATTTCAATCGATGTGTATTGCATGGTGAATGGCACAGGAAACTGAGCTACCCCCGAGTTATATTACTGAGCATAAAACAATCAAAAAACCAGGTGCTTTACAAATTCATCTCAGTGGTCAAGTGGCAGAATCCTCAAGTGAGTGGCAGCAGGAGAAGAACTGTAAGCAGTGGCAACATCAGAGGGCAAGCAAGAGACCCAGCAGTCTACCCCACAGCTATAGCAGGGTCCTTGGAGGCTTAAAAGCAATTTAAAATCTCATGTACAACTTGCATATTAAATTTTATTAACTCTGACTCACTGCATTACTTTAGATTTTCAAAATGGATCCAAACTGCAGGGAATGACCTGCTACCCACTAGCAAGCAGTGCCCATGAACAGGATTAGCAAGATAAATCATGTAAACCAGCCATTTTCAACCACTGGTGTGCCACAAATGATCCGCAAGTGTGCCCTGGGGGTGGGGGAGCGTTATTTATTAGTAAAGCCATTTGCGGATGTGAGCCCCCCACTGGCAGTGCTGTGTACCTTGCCAATTATTTAAAAAACTGATGGTGTGTCTTGACAATTTTAGCGCTTTGCCAGTGTGTGCTGTGAGATTAAAAAGGTTGAAAATCGCTGGTGTAAACACACAACTAAAGTAAGATCATTACTTCTTGTACTGGAATTATAGAAGCCAGCTATTCCTATTTTCCAGGTCCAAGTATCAACACTGCTACAAATTCCAACGCCACTGCAAAGCAAGTCACCATTACCATTTTACAAGAGGAAACTGTAGTTGAGAAACTGGGACTTCAACAAGGCCACTATTTCTCACCTTTCCACAATTACCAAGAAGAGAGCCAAGGCCCCTGTGAAGATGCAACAGTGTGCCAAAGAGATCCAGGGCACTCAGTCCACATAGCCTTATATTCATTACTGACACTCACTTGTGACAAATCCTGAGAAGGTCATGTTGATCCAACCACCAATTAGAATCATAGGCAACACATTAGTTACATTCCCTTTCATCATATCAGTCAGCATAGTAGGATCTGCAATGCAAACACAAATCAGGTGAACACAAAGTAGGAATGAATTGGATCCTTGGATTTCTAGATGGTCTTGTGTAGTAATGTATGTGCGCGCGCGTGCGCGCACGCACGCACACACACACAAAGAGAGAGAGAGCAAGAGAGAGAAATCCCTTCTTCAGCATGAGTGAAGGCCACAGTCAAAGCAACTTTTGACTGTTCTTGACTACATAGTGCATATCTATGGGCTCCACAGTACATGGTCCGTCTCTCCAGGTGCTCTTTCAGATCTGCTTCCCTTCAAGGGCACATAAGGGTTAAATCATTTCACCAAACAGTTGCTACAGTTGAGTTTCAGAAACATGAAACTGGATTCAATTTCACTGGTACTAGCTGGTTTTCAAAGCTGGTAGCTATTCTGAAGCACAGAGTCAAACTAGGCTCTCTTATTACAGCTCTAATTCTCATGTTTTAGAAGATAACATGAACACATCATAAAAGCAGTAAAGCTCTCCTAGAAAGGCTTTCCACCAGTGTTGTCATCCGCAAATGAACTCCCGGAACGCTGGGAGGGACTTACGCGGGGCTTCGCCGTGATTGGCTGCCCGTCCGTTTCGTTCTGCGGCTGCCCTGGCCTCGAGGGGTGCCTGCTCACCAGGGGAGACAGGTGGGGGGCGTGCCGGGTGCCTGGGCAAGCAGTGGGGGGCCACGCCAACCGGGGGCAGCCCCCCCTCGAGGCCAGGGCAGCTGCAGAACGAAATGGGCGGGCTGCCAATCATGCGAAAGTCCTGCCCACGTCCCTCCCAGTGTTCCGGGAGTTCATTTGCGGATGACGACACTGTTTTCCACTCTTGTGAAGACAGGCACCTGACTTACCTGTCATTGGGGAAGGAGGCACTACCTTCCTTTTTGTTTTCTTAAAGAACCCATCGTCCGGATTATTGAAGAAATACTTCCGCGTCAGAAAGGACTGGAGAACAAAGGCAAATTATAATGACAAAGAGTATATGCTTGTAACCTGTGATATGCTTCTAGAAATATATCCAATCCCTTTTCAAAGGCATCCAAACTAGATGGCATCACCACATCCTGTGGCAAGGAGTTCCACACATTAATTACCCTCTGGGTAAAAAAGCATTTTATCTGTTCTAACTCTCCCAACAGTCAATTTTAGTGGATGTTCCCTTGTTATGGTACTGTGTAAGAGGAAAAAGAACATCCCTCTGTTCATTGCCTGCATAATTTTGTATGTCTCAATCATGGCACCCCAGTACATTACCCACTTTAGATCAACAAGCATCAGGTGCACCCACCCTCATTGCCTTGGAAAGACATTCTTTCACGTTCATACTAATAGAAATATCTGAGCCTGCTGCATGTATGTTACCCACATTAATCAAGACCAGTGATTCCCAAACTCCTACAATGGAGTTTGGAACACTGTAAGTGTGTGCAGAGGAAGAATAATGGCAACAACGCAATCCTCAGGATAGCACCGCTGCTGGGAGGGGAGGTTTTTCTTCTACTTACCTAATGATGGCCTCCAGGGTGTGTGGGAAGTCCCACTGATGCCTCTGTAGAGCTCCCCAAGCCCCCAAAACAATTAAAAAAAAACCATGATCAAAAACCACTTCTTGTTTTCAAGTGAAAACCTAAGGGGTTTTAGGAGGCTTGGGGAGCCCTGCAGAGGCACCTGTGAGGCTCCCCACACACCCCGGAGGCCGGCACACCCTTCGGCAAGTAGAAAACAAACCCACCCCATGGCAGCAGTGTGATCCTGGGATTGCATTGCTAACTTCTCCCTTTCCTGCCCCAGGGACAAGGGCCTCCCTGGCTGGAGGGTCACGACCCACCAGTTTGGGAAGCACTGATCTAGATCCTTATGAAAACTCATGCTCAAAGTACTGAAACATCTGAAGTTCTTTCTTACTAGTAGTTTTAATTGTTAAGAAAAAAATGTGACACACAAAAGCATACCTGCTTTGGAATGTACTTCCCATTTTCTCTGAGAACTCTACTTCGAATTAGGACTTGGCTGAATGAATGAATGAATGAATGAATGAAAGAAAGAAAGAAAGAAAGGCCATTACTAGACATAGGAAAACAAATTAAGGAGGGCAGAAGACACTTCTGCACAAGTCTTACATTTTATATTGATAAAAACTGTAAGTACATAAAGAGGCTTTCTAACAAATTATCAACATTAATATAGGTTTCCTTTTGCAAACACCTTAGAAGGACAAAGACTGAGAAAGATTTCAAGATCAACAAGGTCTAATTTGGAAACTAACTTCTCCTGTCTCATAGTAGATGTCAAACTGTTAAAACAACAGTTTTCCTTTATTGACACCAATGGCTGCTCCATAAATTGCTTTGTCTAAGAAAAATGCAAGGACCCTTGTAAACACTGGAAGTCCAGCACATGGGCTTTTCTCATTGTAGTTTTTATGACCTAGTTTTTGGGTTAAAAAGCAGGTAAAATTAAATTTACTCCAGACATTATGGTACATATGCATTTTTCTACATCAATATTCAATGCACAGAGGCAGATCTAAGGGAGGGCAAAGCTCTAAGTTTTGCAAGAAGCCTTATCTTGCAGTGGAAATCATTCCTCTCCTGCACCGGTTTAGCCAATCCTCACAGTACAGGGAAAAGCAACATCTTGGCGTTGCTTACTGGCTACAGCAGCAAGGGAGAGGAGGGATTTACATGACAAGGTAAGGCTTCTTGCAACACTTAGAGCTTTACCCTCCCTGGAGATCCGCCTCTGCCAATGCATTTCTTCTGCGAATTCAGTGAGGCTTACTCCCATGTGTAAGGGCGCAATCCTAACCAACTTTCCAGCACCGGGGTAAGGGCAATGCAGCTCTGGGATAAGGGAACAAACATTCCCTTACCTTGAGGAGGCCTCTGGGACTACTGCACCACTGCAGGATGTAGCACATGCCCCATTGGAATGACTATGTCAGTGCTGGAAAGTTGGTTAGGATTGAGCCCTAAATCTCTGCAGCCTTACTACAGTCTGAGATTATTGACTCATTAAAAAAAAATACAATACGAAGTAGTTATCATCAATCTGCCACATTTTAAAGGTGGTTTTAAATCCAGGTTTTAAATCCAGTTGTAACAGACCAAATTAGCTTTGCAGTATTCAACAACAATTTTTTCCTTCCCTTCTCTCACTACCCCTGGATATCATTTATGTTATTAGCAGACATATAAAGGGAGGGATCTCTTAAGAAAAAAATGTACAAATCAAATCTTATCATGATCAGAGTACTTACATATGTAAAAATTTGCACAGTAAGTTACCTTTCTCAGATATTCTCAAGTAGTATCAGACATGGATGTTTTTAAAAGTTTCTAAGTATTTGCAGAAGAAAAGCCTAAAAACAACAGATTTTAGTCTACTCAATTGACAGGATCTAGTGGCCAGGTTCAACCTTTTACCTAATCTATGTATTGTTGTGGTCAGAGACCACAGAACTCTCTCCTTACCAAGACCTATAAATGCGCACATGTCAAAAGCTAATTTTCTTTATTTCAACAAGAGCTATTAAAATAAAATAGGTACTACAGCTTTAGATGATGCCTTCAGTTTATTGCCTTTACTGTCCATAGCTTTTTATTACTAGTACTATTAAAAGAGATGGAGGTGTTTAGATGGAAGCATCTCTTACCTATCAGACACTTGTTCCTGTGTGAGCTTTTTGTCACTCTGTAGCAGGATAGACACATAGTGGCGAATCATCCCAACAAAGAAGGTTATGAAGACAATCGGAAGCACCACCCATAGTCGAATATTGGAATCCAGCAATAGCTCTGGCTCGCTCATGGTTTCAATACAATTCTGGTCAGGTACATCAGCTCTGATCTTTAATATGTAAGAAAACACAAAAGTACAAAATGTCTGGACTGATTACTCTTATGGTCAAAACAAGAGCAACTGCATTTAGCTTTCCCAAAACATCAGACCAATTGGCATGCTATCACCCAGGTGCTTATTTTTTTTAGCCAGCTGCAATAGGAGGTGATGTCCCACCCTGCCTGGCCCCATCCCACAACACTTCATACCCATTACAGATGTAAAAAATAAAATCTGCCAGCTGCTGCTGATGATGCAAGAAGGCAAGGTGATGAAATTATTTTGGGATTATGACAGTCCTCAGCATTCCTTCTCTTTTTCCTTCAGGGAATACTGAGGCTGGAGAAGAGGCCTGGCACGCAGTGTGGGGAGGAGGGAAGTGAAATCACATTTGGAGAAAAAGCTGGACATCGATCAGCCCCAGAACCCTTCGTTCACCTCGGGACTCAGCCCTGGGATCCCGGAAACAACAGAGGCAGGCGCTCGGAGAGTTTGTGTAAAGTGGAGCAATCGCGACTGGCCTTCCTATACCTCCAGCGAACCAAGAAGACCTCGCGCGGTCAGACCCCGGCCCCGCTCTTCTGAAACTTAACCGAGATGGAAGGGGCATCACCAGGCGCCCTCGTCGACTGAAGCCCCGCCGGCACCTCTACCCGTCAGGATGAGCACGGAGGACAGGGGAGGGGGCGGGAGGGGATACCCGCAGCCCCCGATATTCGGACACTGCTTCTTACCTCCTCACCACTGGCCTGGTCCCCCTTCCCTCTTCCGGGAGCGACTGATGACACTTTCGCCGAGCGCCCGGGAAAGAGGCATAGGAGGCGCCCGGTGACGTCATCGCGCCCGCGCCCGGAACTGGAGCTTGGCGGGCACTTTTGAGAGGAGGCGAGCGCGGGTAGTGTGGCGCCCGAAACGGGCAAGAGCTGGGCGAGGGACTTGGCCCCCGGCTGGTCTTTTCGCAGCCACCGAGAGGGTCAGGGCGGTGTTAGTGTCTCTGGGAATTGGAGCGCGCAGTGGAATAAAGCTGCTGCAGAGTCCCCGTGCCTCTCCCTGGGGTAAGAGCGCAAGCCTTTGCGTGTTTCCTTGGAAGTAAATCTTACTGTGCCCGGTGGGGCTTACTCGCTAGTAAATTTTTCTGTGACTGTAGTGCAAGTCCCCTTCAACGAATTGGAAGTTTCTGCCAAGTAAGTTCATAGAATTAGGGTGCGCCTAATCCTATTAATATTAATTATTAATTAATGCACCAGGTTAAAAAAATAACTTCTGTATTTTCGTTGGTTTTTAAATTATTAGTCGTTTTGGGCTTTCGGTTTTGGAATGGAAAAGCGAGATAAGCATCTTTATGTAAATACAAAAACAGAGATGCAAGCAACATCATCCTCTAGCCTCGTCACACCAAAGATCCACCTATAATTCCAACCTACGGTGTTGGATCTACTTCTATTTTTTTTTTACTCTACTGTCCGGCTTTCTCACTAGGGTTACCTGCCTCAAAGGAGGACAGAACACTTTTACTTTCTAACAGTTGTGCGGTGCAGAAGAGGAAATAATTTTCTGTGGTGCAAATTGTCTAATCCTTCTGTAACAAGTTGCTACACTTTCCCCTCTCTCATAACTTTTAAAGGCAAAAGAGCTTAGTCCTTTACATTTAGTCTCTATTTGTGGTTTTGTCGCACCAAACTAATTAAAAAGCCAATAATGTTATTACAAAAATAAATAAATATATTGACTGTTGGAAGCTAAATCTAGAAAATTCAGACTCGAAATATGAGACAATGTATTAACAAGGAGCTTGTTATTCCTAAGCACAGACATTGCCTAATTTGATTTGATATCCTAAAATGTATGTTGGAAGTCACAGGTCAATGTTTTCAGTTGGTGCAGAAATTGCTAGATTACTGTCCCTGACCTGCTTCTATCAACTAGAACATGGTTGGGAAAACATGTGGCCCAAGAACTACAAGTGCTCCCAGAAGTACCTTTTGTATGTTCCCAGCGTATTTGTGGAATACTATTTTAAAAATTGGGTTTTAAAAAAATTAATACAGTAATAACTTATGAGCTCCTAGAGTTCTCTGAAATTGTGATGGCATTACGTGAGGAAAAGGAACTATTAAGTAAAACTCATCCATTGATGCCAATCCAATGAGGAACAAGCCATATATAGAGACAGGTTTCTGGGCACAGATCTCTTCTATGGAATTCAAAAGGCTTGCTCCAAGGAGGAAGGAGTCTGGCTTGTGAGAACCTTTTTTTCCTCCACTTCAGGTACACAAAAGTACTACTGCCTTCTGTGAATATTGGTTTATTGACCTCCAATCTCCCTTAATTGTGTAAGAGGAGATAGTGCAGATACTCTCCTTTTCCAATCTGTTTGGCGTAGAGGAAAATTTGTGAAAGATTCATGGGCTCTAACATTTCTGAACCTGGTTAACAAATTCAAAAATTATTGCATGTTAAAAATTCCAGGCTATGAGTCATACACTGCAACTGGCACACTTTTTGTAAACTTGCACCCATTGTGTTTATAAAAATGTATCCCGCTTACATTAATTACACATCCCTAAAATAGGCAAATAAACTGCTCCCCTGCCACCTCTTACCCATCAGCATTATCTATTTATATATAGCCTTTCTCATAGACTCAAGGCTGCTTACATAGGAAGGCTGAACTTAAATGCCATTTTTCAATTAGATTTTTGTAGTTCCATGAGAAATATCATAGAATCTCCATTTCTCTAGATGTTTCCCCTCGTAGTGCAGTCATTTTTCTGGCTCCAGACTCTTATCCCCTCCAAGCTCTCGCAGGCAGCTACAAATCAAGCCTTAGACTAGTTCTTAAGATGTTATCAGGTTTTTGCCAGCTGACTCCTCCACACTCCCCCACAGAAATATGATAGCAGCTTTTCATAGTGCACAATCCTAACCTGGAGTTAGACCAGCACAGTTAGGCCAGCAAAGTTTGTCTGGCACAAGGGCCACTGTAAAGTGCATTTGGACCACTCGCAGAGTCAGGGAGCATGGCGCATGTCTGTGTACTGGCCTCTCTGACTCTGAGAGAGGTCCAAATATGTGTTACGGTGTCCCTTGTGCCAGCCAAACTTTGGTGGTCGGTGCCGGCCTAACTCCAGGTTAGGATTGCGCCCATAGTCTCTCAGAGTGCAATCCTGAGATTGCACTGGGTGGGCGTAAATCCCTTATGCTGGCCCGGGAGTGTTGCAAACGTGTAATAAGGTACATTTGTGCTTCCTTAGCAGTTGTCTGGCCTGGCAGGAGGAGGGTGGGACTGGCCTCTGGCACTTAGGCCATATCCTAACCTCCCTCGCAAGTGTTACACCGGGCTGCTTGGATCTGTGCCAGCTATTTCTCTGGCACGGATCTTAGCAGCCCCATTGCAGTGGTTGGGGCATTACTTGGGGTAAGGGGATAGAAGTCTTCTTACTCCATTGCTCTGCAGCCACCTCCATCCCGGTGTTGGATACAGCGTAGGCCAGCTGGCATGTCTGTTCCAGTGCAGGACAGGGTTGGGCTGCCAGTCTCCATTCCAAGCAGCCAATCCTATTTAACTTTTTAAGGCAAGGCAATAGCTCAACATCCATACCATACCTCCTGCCCGGCAAATATCGTCTGTTGTGGTACATTCCTTGCTTGCCACTCACACATACTAATTTTTATCCTAAGACAAACCCATCTATACAACATGCCTATACCATCTGTCTATGCAGTCTTCTTGTAGGTTCATCATTTCTTTTGATTGCCAAATTATTTGCAAAATTTAAAGTAAAAAAATTCTCTTTCTTACTGTTCTTTCCAATGTTCTTGTAAACAGGATGTATGAGAACCTGTCGCCATGACTTCAAAGCGGAAATTATCAAAGTCTGGTGCCAGTGCAGAAAATCTAATAGAAGAGTTACCAAGTATGTAAATGAATATTTACCTGACATTTCTTTGGTCAAATTGACAGCAGGGAATATATTATTGTTTCTAGTAGTGCCTAGTTAAATAGCAAGGTAATGCAGAGATAATAGCAAGGTAATGCAAGGTAATATTGGAATATTTGGATGCATTCATAGAAGACAAGTCTGTCGATTGCTACTAGTCATGGCTACCTCATGGCAATATGTCTCTGAATACGAATTGCTGGGGAGCTGAGATTGAGAGGGAGGCCACTTAAAGTCCTATCCTATCCTATGCCCATTCTATGTGTATTCTTGGCAAAGGCAAGATTTAAACTGGGAAATCCTGATTTGCAGCTCAATGTCCATTGTGCTTTATTAACTCTCTGAAACCCCATCTATTCCTTGTTTGTATCCTCATCTGTACTGTCTGCTACTGACCATTTTCATAGCATAGTTCTATGTGTTTTATATACATTTCTCTGTCTATTCCATGGGGTTTATTCCCCAAAGACAATCTATCTCAGAGATTGTCTGAATAACAGTCCATTTCATCTTCTCGGGCGTATTAGATGC
This sequence comes from Lerista edwardsae, assembly GCA_029204185.1. Taxonomy (NCBI): domain Eukaryota; kingdom Metazoa; phylum Chordata; class Lepidosauria; order Squamata; family Scincidae; genus Lerista; species Lerista edwardsae. Next base: position 6,254,638 of record JAJKFI010000005.1, read on the forward strand.
TGATGGACTTTGGACATAAAGTTTATTTTCTATAACATTGTTTGCATTAAGAAACATTGCTCAAATCTGTGCTGTTAATTTATCTTATTTGTGTAACTTTTCTACCTTAGAAATAAAGAAGTCTCGAGTCTCTGGTAAAAAAAAGACCATTCCACAAGATGGAGTTGTAGAGAACAACAGTGTATTTGGGCAACTCCTCAAGACTGCAGGAATTACTCTGAAAGCTGGAGAAAATCAGAATGAAATAGGTATAATAGTCAGTGTTCTTCCATGTGTTTCCTTGGTAGATGGTATATCTATTAGGTATGCTAAAAGGAAATATAAGTTGCAAATGGATATTGTCAAGTCAGATGTTTCTTTAATCAGTAACTACTGTATATACTCATGGATAAGTCGAGGACACATTTTAAGCCTACAATCATGCAATTCGCTATGATCCATAGATGTCAAAGATAAAACTTAGGAGTGTATGAAAGTGTTTGTATTAGATATAGCAATTTTGTTTGCTTTTACATGAGGCCAGATCCTGAAAAACGACTTGCCAGTAATTGTTCTGAAGAAGCTGTTCTCCAAGCAGGAGGGAAGGCGAACAAGAGTTGTAGGCTTTATGAGGAGTATGGTACAGTACTTTCTTAGCAGCAGCCCTCACAAATACTGCAATTCCCATAAGCTCTTTCACCTTCCTTCTGTCTGGAGAATAGCTAAATTTTCTGCGGTGCTTCAGAACAAGGTAAAATAACTCTGTTCTTTCCACTTTTCCCCACATGTTCTGCTTCTCAGCTCAGTCTCCTGCTCCCCACTTCGCCAAGCAGCTCTTAGAAGCTGCAGAGGCCTTATATAACATGTGTGTCAACCAGGTTTTCAGGGTCAATTTTAAGACATTTTTTAACTTATTATTATTATTATTATTATTATTATTATTATTATTATTATTATTATTATTATTATTATTATTGGATTTCTATCCCGCCTTTTTGCCCAAAGGCACCCAAGGCGGCATTACAACATGAAAGTACAATAAAATATAAAATTTAACATTAAAAAACAATTTAAAAACAGTACTAAAACAATACAGTAAAACAAAATTAAAATGAAACAATAGAATTTAAAAACAACAAGCCCTGTGGATCATAAGGTATAAAATATAAAAGTGTAAGAAACCAGCCAGCCAGCCTGTCAACAGTTAAAAGCTTTTTGAAATAAAAAGGTCTTCAGCCCCCGCCGAAATGTTAACAAAGAGGGAGCAGTTCTCAATTCTAAGGGGAGGGTATTCCAAAGTTGGGGGGCCACCACCGAGAAGGCCCTCTTCGTGGCCTCCGCCCCTCTCACTTCTCCTGGTGGCGGCACCAGTCAAAAGGGCCCCCGCAGATGATCTAAGAGTACGGGTAGGATTATATGGAAGGAGGCGGTCCCTCAAATACCCTGGACCCGAGCCGTAAAGGGCTTTAAAAGTCAAAACTAGCACCTTGAACTGGGCCCGGAATGGAACCGGCAGCCAGTGTAGTCGCCGAAGCAACAGCCCGACAGAGTCAAACCGACGTGCCCCAGCAACCATCCGAGCCGCCGCGTTCTGTACTAGTTGTAATTTCTGGACCGTCTTCAAAGGCAGCCCCACGTAGAGTGCATTGCAGTAATCTAATCTAGATGTCACTAGGGCATGGGTATGATATATGATAGTCTTATCACATCCCTTTAACCATTAAAGGCTGGTTGTACCAGCAATTCTGAAGAGCATATTCTTAATCAGCTATTTTTAACCAGTGTGCCGCGAATGGTCCGCAGGTGTGCTGCAGGAGCTTGGGAGAGGGTCCTTTGTTAGTAGGGCCATTGGGAGATATGAACCCCACCCCACAAGCAGTTTGGTGTGCCTTGTCAACTGTCAAAAAAATGATGGCGTGCCTTGACAATTTTAGTGCCTTGTCTGTGTTCTGTGAGATGAAAAAGGTTGAAAATCGCTATGTTAGAATGTGTTCAAACGCTCACAAAATTGTGTTGGATTGTGTTCAAACACACGAAAAAATAAGCAGAGTTTTTTCTTTGTTCTGATAATGTTCATTCAAGGAGGAGAATATTCTGCAATATAGCTTGGGTAGTGTACCTGTTGTTTTGTACTGTATGTTCCACTGTGTTTTTTCTGTTGTTTTTTCTATGTTTTTTCTCTTCCATGGTAAAGAACTGCAAGCTTATTACGCAGTTGGTCTGGATGGAAGTCTTGCATTGTCCTTGTATCGTTTAACATTGTGGCATCGTTATCTTCAATCCTATCCCCTCGCCATTGGTACAGCTGTACCAAAAAGGGGTGAGCTGTATCCAGCAAGGCATGGGGATTAGGAGGATTCAGAGGCAAAAGGGGCTTTAAATTCTGCTCTGCAATGGGTCTCTTTGGTCTGCACTAATGATTTCACTAGCATAAACCCAAGGAGAGAACGGGGGGGGGGGGGCAAAAAAGCTGCAGGAAAGGTGGATAGGATCCAGTGCATGCCATCACCACCGCATCCGCCCCCTCCGTCAGCCTCTCCACACAGTTTTGCCCTGTCCCCACTCCATTATGTCCTCCGACCGTTCTTCCCACCTCTTCGGCTGATTTACCTGCTTTGGTAGGTGGCAGGAGAGCAGGCCTTCCCACTTGTGTCTTGAGTGGCACACTACTGCAGGAAAGCGCTTTACAACGCTTTTCCAGCAGTTAGCGCTAGTGGAATGCTTGTTCCACCAGTGCTAAAACCTATAGGATTAGGCTGTTCCTTAATTTCTGACATTATTGTGGCATCTTCAGCATGTTGTGCATGGTAATGTTTGGCTCTCTTGATGCTTGGTACTTTCTCCTTAGCTGTGGATGGAGCAATTTTCCAGAAGAAGCTGAATCAAGCTTTGAGGAAGCACCCTTCTTATCCACAGGTACATCAGTTACATTATACCTAATTCAGCAGATGAATGGACTTGTATTGAGTCTAACCTCCAAAAACCAAGAGTTTGCAGATCAAGTCACACTTCATTGCTAACATCCACTGTAGACATATTCAGACTTTTTAAAATCCACTTTATCGTTTCACTTGAAGTGAGTCCCCTAACATTTGAAAACATGAATGACAATAACAAAATAAGACATGTGGAAAGTAAAAAGGCTCCAATTATCATACAGAGCTCTTCTGAGAAGTCACTTAAGGAGCATTGCTCACATCTTTGGAAGGAGTGAGACATTTATCACTGGACTTTACAGGAAAGCATAAAAAATTACAGTTCTCACATATCTGAGATAAAGGTCAAGGAAAGGAGGGGTCATGCATATTTGTATGCACTATCTGCAGCCCAATCCTATGCTGCCCAGGTGCCAGAGTCACAGTGGTAGCCAACAGCTACCTCTGCATCCTACAGGTGCTGGACATTCATCCCCGTCCCCCCGGTGGTAAGGGCGCAGGGCCGCATATGGGTCTCCTCACATCTGTGTGGGCTATTCTGCTGGTGCAGACATGAGGCCTCTGTGTCCCGACACAGAAGTTAGGATCTGATGGTGTAGGACACCATTAGTCCCATCTCCGCTCCGCCCCTCCCCCCTGTCCTGCCCTTCCCACCCACCTGGAAAACGCACAACACCATTGGCTCCACGTCCGTTCCTCTGGGCGCTGAGGACAATCAGTTGTCAGGCTTATTGCTTGGTCTTAATTCTCTCTTTTCTGTGTAGATTGTTGAGGAATTTATCAGTGGCTTGGAATCCCATGCTGAAAACAGAGATCAGTTTAGGAATTGTCTTCTGCCTTGCGTACCTGCACAGAATCAAGAAACAAGGTTAGTGAGAAGGTTTATGTTTCTTCTGCCAAATGTTTGCTTGTTCAAATGAATGTTTCATAATTGTAACTAGTTTTGATGGCAGTGGGAAATAATCATTTGTGCCTATCTGTATCTGTGTAGCCTATTTCATTTGTGTCTCTCTTCAACAGTGCAATCTTATGCATGTCTGTTCTGAAGTAAATGCCCAATCCTTTCCAACTTTCCAGTGCCAATGCAGCCCTGAGATAAGGGAAAAAATGTTCCCTTATCTTGAAGAGGCCTCTGTGACTGCCTCCCTGCTGCAGGATGCAGTGTACACCCCATTGGTATAGTATGAGTGTTGGAAAGTTGGATAGGATTGGGCCTGAAATCCTATTTAGTGGGGCTTACTCACAGATAAATGTGTGTAAGATTGCAGCCTAATAACTTAATCCTCTCCAGCTCCCCATATGGTGATGCAGCAGCGCTGGCATGGTTTCTGCTATATCCCATGAGGGAGTTTGGGCTGTTAAGAGGTCACTTGGAGTGGAGTAAGAGGATATTTGTCCCTTAGCTCCTTGGTAAGCCCCAACAACCATTATGGGGCAAATTGGACCTGCACCAGCTCAATCAGTGGTGTGAGTTGGTTGATCCATGCAAGCAGATCAGGCCTGGGCAGGAGCTTGAGATTTAGTGTGTGTCGTTACCCCCAAACCTGCCCCACTCTCAGCTTTGATCTCCCCTCCTCCCTACCCCTGCCCCATTCTGCCACCCCCTGTTCCTTTCAATCTCCTCCCCATTTCCCTCCACACCCCTGCGCGGGCTTACCTGATCTGGCCTTTGTGCTGCCAGAGTGCACTTTATGGCAGCTTTGCAGCAGCTGGTGCCAACAGAACGTGTTCCACCAGCGCGGCAGCCCAACAGGATTGGGCTATCAGTAACTCAAAGTGGTGTAATGAACTATCCCAATATAGACTACATTGGTTGGAATCCAGGAGCTATAGATACAGCAAATATGGAGATAATGAAATAAAAACACATAACACCACTTTCTGTACTTCTCATTTTTGTAAATAAATCAGTTTCATTTGGTTTTTATTTATTATTTAATGGGCATGGGAGCACGGATAATGGCTGTGGCCTCATCTACTGATGCTATACCACTTTACCTAGTATACTTTTAAAAATAAAACAATATCTCACCTCTCAACACTATAGGATGTCTTGTTTTTGAGTTGCAGTCTTAGACTACAATTTATTTATTTTTTTGCTGAAATGATGTATTATTGTAACCGCAATAACAAATAATCTCTCTTTTTTACAGTAATGCAGTTCACTCATATTGTGAAAGCCTCATTAAGCTGCTCCTTGGAATTGAGATATTACAAGTAAGATCACTTTACCATCCAGCTCTTGTTGATCAGTATTGAGAAATATTGAAGACAGACAGAGCCAGTGAATGGATAGACTAAATTAGGGACTAAATTAGGAGTCCCCACATTTTAGTTTGGCTTACTAACTAGTTTTTATTCTCAGCCACCACAGGCCTCTTCCTCACCCAAGTCCTCTGACATGCAAAGGGAACATGGGGTAGTAGGGAACATACTGTGCTTTGGAGTAGGAATGGAGGAGGATTGGTATTTCTTGCTACTTCTGCATCTCTAAGCCCAATTTACTAGCCCTTCCTCTCTGTTCTCTGCAAGTGCCAGAGATGGAGGAATCTCTTGCATCTGGCACAGTAACAGGTACCCCCATTGATGTCTCTCTCTGCAAGAAGGGAATCTTTGCATTTGGTATCTGTGGTCGGGGCAGTTGCTGCTAGTGATCTGATTTGTGAACTCTTGTGCTCAAGTTCACATGAAGATGGTCTTACATTTTAAATGGAAAGGTGGGATACAAATCTTTAAAATAAATAATATTTAGATTCATTTTTACTACTTTGGATTGCTTTCTTTGTTAAATTATGACTTGACAAAACAAACCCTTACAATGCACATCTGGACATCCCTTTAAGATGTACCTATATTAAATAAGAGGGAGAGGTAGGCTCTTTTTTTGAAAAAAAAATGGAAGGAAAATGGTTTAAATAAGTTTCATTTCTATTAATAAATGTGTCCATGGGAACACCACTATTTATCTTCATTATATTCAGTGAAATTATTTAGAGCAGCGAAGAGGACTTGCTCATGATGCTGTGTTCAGGGGTATGACCTAACTAGTGATTATCTTTATAGCAGAACAAAAGAGCAAAAAATCTTGAGATGTCTTAAGTCCCTACTTCTTAAATTGTTTCTGTTACGCTGCATCATCCTAGATTTTCAGATGTTCATAATCTGGAGGCAAACACATTCATTCATCCAAACTACACAACTATGGGTGCAACTTCTAGAAATTAACTGAATAAATTCTGCTTAAGGTTTTGAGTTTTGAGTTTGACCCTTGCTCCACTAGGGGGGAAAATACTGTGTCTTTTGGTCTGTGGATATTATACTGTGTCTATATGAAGATTTGACGCACCAAGGCTGTTTTCTTGCTATCCATAGGATAGCAATGGAGATTTATAATGTTACTCTATTATGTAATTTAGGGCATCATCCTAACCTTCATTGGAACAGGCAGGCCAGTTGGCCTGTGCTGCATCCTACGAGGGTTAGGAGCAGGCTGGAGCCTCCATGGGCTAGGGCATATGCATCCACTTATGCCGCGGCAGGTGCCAGCTTCCCTGATGGGCCTGCTCAGAGTTGCTCCTGCTGTTCAGGAGCTGGACCGCCGTGCAGTTCAAATCAGAGCTGTGTGGCCTGGGGGCAGGGGTTTGGATGCGAACTTGGTGCAGGGGCAACTTATCGGCAGCTCATTCTGGCACAACAGTAGCTGCCTGTGTCGACATAGTGTGTCTTACACTGGCATGCATGTGCATAACAGCACTTGGCTGACGCAAATGGCTTGCATCAGCTGAAGTGGGGTGGGGATTGGATTGCCCTATTAGTTACATTTACAATTAAATAATAAACTGTCTCAAAAACACTTTTGTCTTTCTTTTTTTGGAAGGCTGCTATTATACGGCTGTTGTTTGAAAAACTCCCTGAATTTTTTCATGAAAGGTCAGTATTCCACCTCTTTGGCTTGACAATAATAGCCACTATGTATTTTCTAGCTATTTCTTCTTATCCACTGTTTGACATTCTTAAGAGTTTATCTCACTGGCATACATGAAAGAATAACCAATGATATTCTGTAAATACTCTAAGGTCTGAGCCATAACTGAGTACAGAAGTTTGAGCCTCAGGACTGATGTGTGTGCTTGCCTGCTGTACAAGTCAAATCTTTGTGGTAGAACAAATAGACTGCAGTAAGCTGTTATTTACTTGGCTGCTATTTCTGAGACTGGGAGATTTCTTGCTTGGCATAGAACTAGATTGTGTCACAATTTGCTGCTGTGCTTTCTGAAGTGACTCACTCACTGTGTGATATGACACTTTTATTTCCAACAGAAACTATTAAATGGTGGTTCCTGATATTGTCAGAGTTTGGAACATTTAGAATGTTCCAATAAGCAGAGTTACATCCTAGCTACAGCCTACTTTGGCTTCAGTAGGAAGTCTTTCTCAGAAGTAAAAAGAAAATATGACTGCGCCTGATCTTTTTCTTCCTCCTTTGTTTCTTCCTTTTGAAATCTCAGTGTGGGAAATGATGGACTCAACTTGCCCCGGCTCATTATCAATCAGTTAAAATGGCTCGACAGGATTGTTGACAGTAAGGTATGTACTAGCAATGCAATCAGTAGCATGCAGTGTACTTACAATGGCCTGATCCACACAAATAGGTGTATCCTATTATAGGCACAGTTTGGCCTAGGTGAAGAAACCCTTCATGCTCTCAGGCATTACTCCCAGGATCCCTGTGTCTAACTTCTAGTTGTATCCTGTGCGGCTAGGGAAGCAGCCACAGATCTCTTCAATGTTCAAGAATCAATGTTCCCTTATTGACCTGTGGCAACCCCAATGGGGTTGAGAGCCCACCGTTGAGCGGGCACAGAACTGTGGAGACCCATGTCGGGTATCCTGGCTTAGGAGGGGGCATAGGATGTGTTGGCAGAGTCTCCTCCTAGGCCTGATCCATCCTGTTCCACCCCCTGCCTCCTCCCATCCCAAATTTCATTTACCACCAGACAGTGGTGAAACAGCACCATCTGATCATCTTTGTGGCACTGGCGCCTGCGCTGCGTTATCACTGCCAGTGCCTTATGACACTCTTTATGACACCTGGAGCCAGTGGTGAGTGTGGAGTATGCGAGGTTAGCCTGCTAGGATCGGGCTGTAAGTCTGAATTTTTCCAGTGGGGCTCTATGGGGAACTCCCAGGGGTCTTGTGACCAAACTGAACTCCCCCATTCCATCCTGAGTTTTGGAATAGTGTAATGCTTGTCCCATTACAGAAGGAGGAAATGGGAAAGCAGAACAAATTACTGTTTCCTGGGGCTTGTATGTAAGGGTTTGTCCTAAAACAAAAATGTTCATTCTCTTCTCTCAAGCGAGAGAAGGGAGGAGAGAGTGCACAAGGCTTGTTCACATAGTGTTAAACCATGATTTAGTTTTGCATCGGAACCAGGCCCCAGAGAACCTATTCAGAAAGTCTGCACAGACTTTACTTCAATGCAATTATGGAAGTTAAAAAAAAAACAACCACCGCTTTTTCTTTACTCTGTTTAGCTCATTGTGTTCTGACGCTTCTGTCACCTGCAGGATCTTGTCTTGACAATCATGCAGTTGATTTGTGTTTCTCCTCTGCCAATCCAGCATGACATTATCACAAGTTTGCCAGAAATCCTGGAAGATTCCCAACATAGTGAAATTGCTCGAGAGCTAAGGTAAGGTTTATACCAGTGATGGCGAACCTTTTGGGCTCAGCGTGTCAAGACTTCAGAAAATGTTTGGCTTGACTCTGCTGGTGTGTCAACCCCTCCCAAAGAAAAGAGAAACAATTCTTTATATTTATTTATACAAACCAAAAATACAGTCCAGTCAAGTATGATACTATATATTATATAAAGAAACATCAAATAATTACAAAAATGAAAAAAATGACTAACAAACTCAGCTTTTGTCAGAGGTTGGTGAATGCTGATGTGTCACCCCACACATTGTGGCTTGTCACCTTTGACACGCATGTCATAGGTTTGCCATCACTGGTTTATACTGACACTTTTCTGCCTTCTACTCTCTGTGTAATGTTGCGCTAACTGGACTGGTTCTAAACTGCAAGTATCACCTGGAATAACTAATGAGAAGGTAAATTGACCATTTCACCTTATGCTGTTGCAGATTTGGTTCATGTTTACACAGTATACTATAAAGCTATACGGTGAACCCTCTTTTTAATACACCTTGATTTAACAGATTGAAAATAATGGGCATCTGCATCTTTAAAACCTAGTCATACATGTTTTGTGTATATGCATGTGCATTGTCAGAAATACATTTGAATTTATGAAAGTCTGTTACTTTCAGCATTAAATTGACACCGCTTTTCCCCATTAGCCCGTTAAATCAAGAGTTTACTGCTTTGCTTTGATATAGAAGGTTCCCAACTCACATAAGCCTTGTCTTGCGTAATTGCAAACTTAGTAAAGCATTTGATAAGCCATAACACACTGTTCCCCATCTTCTCCCCTCACAGCTCTTGCTCTGCTCATCCCAATTCCTTCCATGGGGCTGCGTATGTGCAGAAAGAGATCCAACTTACATAAAACTCAGCTTACTTAAGGGTACCCAGAACACAATCCTTACAGAAGTTGGACATGTCTGTCTATTTTAATTTAAACATGTTTTGCTGTGATGTTTGAGAGACTGCACCCACATCCTAAAGAGTCTACCTTGCTGCTTTTAAGGAGCTTCAGACTTGCATACAGTTTTGACAACTTAAGGCTCAAAGGGGAAAACTGTAGACAGCATATATCTTGAGGCTGAACCTTGGAATTCTTTGCCACTGCAGTGTAAGATTTGCTTGATGCTTCTACTGCCCCTGTACATTTCTGGTTCTGCAAAAACACTGCATGAGTTCAGGCTTTAAACTTTAATGTGCTTTGGAGGAGAAAAATGTAGTTGTGACATGACATTGTGGTTAAAAATGTGAGCTATGAGTCTGAAACTCAAAACTCAGATCAGCTGTGAAAATACATGGTGTCTTTATGCCAACTGCTACCTCCAATCAATGTCAGACGTCATTCTGTGTAGTATGAGCATCATCATCTCAAATAGCTAGAACATTCACACACTGGGGCTGCAATATTGAAAGTGACTCCTGTTCTCTTGAGCGTCTGACTTAGTGTGTTGGGATTCATTAACCTTGTCAAACATTTTGAATTTTGCTGCTATTTATGCTTTGAGGTGTTACACTCCTTTGAGTGAATAATAGCAGTGGCTTCTTTATCTGTTATAAGGATTACTAAAATTACCTATGCAAGCTGTTTTGAATGTTGGGCAATGCTGCTATGTATTCTTAAGCAAAGCTGACAAACTTCATTAGATAGTGCAGTTATTGGCCATACGTTAGCAACTAAGTAACTTACTTAGCAACTAAGTAAAAGTTGCTATTGTGGAAAAAGTCATCAGGGCAAATTAAAACTGCAGTTTTACAGTGTTGCTACTTCTTAAAACATTTACTTGTCTTGTGTTTTAGTTCCCTGTTAAAAGAGAAGACTGAGCTAACTGTTCCAATCCTGGATGCCCTTTCTAGTTTGAATCTTGATCTGGGACTCCTCTCTGAGGTGAGGCCTGCAGCATATGGACGGGTTCACAAGCAAGGCATGAGGACTGCTTAAGTCATGATGTCACTGAGACTTAAGTATTTTTGCATGGAAATATGTACAAACATTGATAGGAAGTGCAAGAAGGTTAGAAGAAATGAGATTTGTCTGGGCTGGAAGTAGCACATTCTCAGTTCAGCTGAGAACTTCCTCTTCAGTATTCCATTGACACGCCTAATTTGGATAACAAGAGTACATTGAGAGCCAGTCTTAGTGGCTGCCTCGTAGGGATAGAATTTTCTCCTTGAGGAACCCAACATCAGCTTTCCCTGGGAAAATACATCTGTGAGTCATATCCATGAGTTTCAACTCATGTGGGGTTTGTGACCTGCAATCACTGCAATCCAGATATTTCTTCCAAGGCAAAAGCAGTGCTAGTTCCTCCTCCGGCACCGCCAACCATCTTTTGGCAGAGTTCCTGAATTTGCATGTATCCCAGCAGCACTCACCAGCCACAAGGAGTGGGGGCCTCCTTCTGAGGGCAGTAAGTGTCCCACTCTTGCCAATGACAGCAGAATTTTGTGTGCTGTTTGTTTTCTGTGCCAGTATGCACAGGGTAGAATAGACTGCAGTCCTATAACACTTTCCTGTGAGCAAGCCCTATTGAACACAATGGGACTTACTTCTGAGTAGGCATACATAGACTAAATATAAATCGACAGCATCTCTCCCCCTTCAGTGGGAAGAGGATAAAAGTGATTTCCCCCTCCTTCTCCTCTCCCACATAACTGAAGCAGGTAAAATAAATGATCAAGCATATGTCAAATTAGCTGCTTTCTCTCCTATTTGCCATAAGCAAGGAGGAGTGACATCTGCTCTTTAAACTTGAAAACGAGGTGAGAAGGGCAAAGAAAGGCTCTGCTGGCAACTGGACACTAACACATATCACCTACTAACACACATCAGTACCAATGTGATTTTTGCAACATGTCCAAAAATTCAAGAATCTGAACTCACAGACTAGGAGAGTGATGAGCAACACAGATGGATATTCTGTGGCACAAAACCCATGGAATAAGGAAACCCATATGAGGTTTGCATCCAAATGTGCACTTATTCCATGGAAAATGGCCAGTACCGTGTGGATTTCTGCATGTGATTGGGCCTGGCTGCACCTGAACATTTCCTGAAAGTATTGAGTAACTTCTAAAATGCAGAACATTCCACTATAACCTATGAAGGGATGGGATAAGCAAGAAGTATAAATAAATATAAATGAATGCTATGTCTTCATGTAACTGAATAACTTGCTACTCTCCTCCTAGGTGCGCCAGTCTGTCATGATCACAGTGGCTGCTGTAAAAGTGGAAGATTTGCCTGTAGTAGTTAAATTTATTCTCCGTTCCATCAAGCCCACTGATGCAGTAGAGGTACAGTATCTGCCCTTAAAGATGAAGAGTTTGGATCATGAGTAGGCTTTGTGAATAAATGATGCCCACACTAAGAGGGGAAAGTGCTCACGTCTGAGATTCAGAGATGTCTCATGAAACTTGCATTCAGTCCTGACTTTCTGTTATGTCTTAAGTGGGATAAGCAGTCACTGTATTCAGACTAGACAACATTCTTGAAAGAATTACATAATCTCTCTCATTTTTCATTTAGTTCTCCATTCTATAAAAGATGATACTATTAATGGTTTCTTTTAAAAAAAATTAAAAACATTTACAAAATAATTACTAACATATTTTGCTGATAGAGTTAAGAGGTGCACGTGAGTGTAGAAATATGTGCGTGAGTGTATCAAGTGCATTAATAAAATGGCTGTTTTGCTATGGTCCTCACAGATGTCTCCACCTTGTTTTGTTTTGTTGCTCTCCATCCTTCAGTATCATCGTCTTGCAGTAGTATTGGTACTTGCACTTGTATTGCGTCTTGCACTTGTATTGGTTTGTGAGTGGTGTGCACTGCTGTCTTGCAGGTAATTTCTGACCTTCGTAAGAAACTGGACGTAGACTCCTGTGTTTCACTTCCACGGATTCATACTACTCAAAGCAAGCTCAAGAGCCTGTGTCAGGCAAGGTAGATATGATTTCCTTCTGATTTGCTGCATTCTGTGTATGGATTATATTGTCCATTTATATTAATGTATGAAAATCATGAACTTAAGCCCCCATGAATGCACAAAAGCAAGGTATAATTTAATAAGCTAACACTGAGCTAAATTATACAGGGGCCCCCACAATATCCACAGATTTGGAACCTGCAGGTTTTAGAATCTGCAGGTTCTGAACCCGGAGAGAAGGGGCCCACCTGGGCTCTAATAGTGTCTAAAGGGTTCCACAGGCCACAGGGTTCCACCTATGACAGCCCATGGCCTCTTATGGGCAAAGAACGCTACTTCGTTTTTTGTTTTTATGCCTTTATAAGCATTGTGTGGCCCAGGGAAGGCCCAGGAAACATTACTTATTATGCTGGTGGAGTGATTCTCTCTCTTGTACTTCTTTTTAGTCTGCCTGCGAACCAAGTGAGCATTAATCAGGACTGTGTCAAGCTCCTTTTTGAAGTAATAAAGTCAGCTGTTAAATTTCAAAAGGCCATTTTGGAAGGTTGGATGAAGGTCAGATCTTGTCTTCCATGTAAATCTCCTTTTTGTCCATCTTGTACTTGACATTATCTAAACTTCCTGTTAAAAACTGCTTTCTTCCTTGTAATTGTCTGTAAACAATTAGTATGTTAAGAAAATGCCTCTGTTCTGAATTTGGAGTTTGTGTGGTCTGGATAGATTCCTGTTTAGAAAAAAATATGTTGTGGAGTCTATAAGGGAAGAAAACACTTTAGAGAACCATAAATGCTGAAGGATATGTGGAGTTCAGGATGAGCAGAAACATGTGTAACTCCCAATTTGGATACAGAAGAGGAAATAAGTTAAGTGGTGTTTGTGTGGGTGTAGAGAAGCTTATCAATAATAAAATGACTGAAAAGGCTGTTTTGCCATGGTCTCCACAAATTCCTCTACCTTTTTTGTTCTATTTTGTTGCTCTCTATCCTTGAGGTCACATGCCTTTCAGACTCATGAAGAAGTCCCGGAGTCTTGGTGAGGGTCAGGAACATTCTGACTTGCATAATAAGAGCTTTTATTATTATAAAACAAAAATCCCGTATATAATCATGTATAAGTCAATGTCATGTATAAGTCGAGGGCAAGTTTTAAGTCAAAAATAATTGAATTTGCCATGCCCTGTAGATAAGTAGAGGGTAAAACTTAAGGGTACCAGCAATTCATTGAATTAGATAATTTTGTCTAATTTTGCCCAATATCAGATTCTGACAAATGATCTACCAATAATTGTTATCTAAGAACTGTACAATCTACCTATTTATTAAAATACAGGGAAAACAAAATAAAACAGCAACATAGCAAGCAACTGTCAAACCAGTTGTTCCCAAACCTTTTAGCACTGGGACCCACTTTTGAAAATGATAGCCTATGGGGACCCACAAGAAGGGATGTCATTAAACAGAAGGGTTGTCTGAATGGGCAATGCATGCTAGAATAATGAAACAAAACACACAAAACTGTTCAAGGCTAGAACTGATTAAGCATACAGTTAGTAGATACAAACTGAGACAGAGTGCCTGTACCTTTAACCACTGTATAGAAGCAGGAATTTGGGCAGGTGCAACTCATCATGGAAGGGTTTCAAAAGCTGCACCTGCCCAAATTCCCTCTTCTATACAAAGGTTAAAGGTATAGGCACTCAGTCCAGTTTGTATCTGGTAACCCAATTTAAATAAGCAAAAATAGAACCATCAGAGGAGCAGCTGGGGCTGGGAAGCAGCAGTCTGCATGGTCCCATCAAATTTGTTTGAGAGCAGATACACTGACACAGAAGCTACTGGATGCAGCCATAGGAGGGGGAGCTGGGGAAAATTAATCAAGACACAAACAAATGCTCAAGGCTTGGACTTGATTATGCATACTATACCTGAATGGAGCAATAAAAGAGCACATTTCTTACACACACACACCCAATAATTTGCATAGTATCTCAGCATCACAGCGTTATGGAACAAAAGAGAGCACATGGTCTGAATGCTCCTCCTGGAAAGAGCCTGCCTAATAGCTTTGAAATTTCAGAGCCCTGCTGAACTCAACTCATGTGTTGCAGTAAACACGAATGTGTAGCTCAGGTTTGCTTTCCATAAGGCTCCTCAGTTTAGAGGGAGGAACTTCCTTCTTGAGTGTTTTTTGGGGCCTATGTTCATCGGATCGGGACCATTCTGACAGCATTACATTCTTCTCAGCCTGCTGTTTCCAACGCACCATGGCACGGATGCCTACTCATGAGGAAACGAGCAGTGTGGCTCAGCTTCACTTTCCATAGGACTCCATTTTCCTGAGCTGCTTCTGAGCATGCTCAGAAGGATTTGCAGCTTAGTGGCTTACAAGGAGCCACGTGACAGGCAGGAGCACCCAGAAACGGCGTAGGCCTTACCATATTCCCCTGAATATAAGTTCCCCCAAATATAAGTCGATGTCAGGTTTTTCAAGGCAGTTGCTAGGGATAAATTTCTCGACCTATACATGATTATATACGGTAATACTTTTCCTCCTGCCCCCACCCTGTATATGTCCACAGCCCAACTCTTACCCTATGGTGGTAGCACTTGCGGTAGGTGTCTTCTGAAGTCCTATTTGGTTTTAATCAAGAGTTATCCAATCTATGTTTAGACGTTTACAGGGTTTCATGTGATCTTGACAATCAGCAGGTGTGCTGTTGCAAAGTGGCATGATTTACTTTATTACATGTATACCTCATTCTTCAAATGAAAAACCTCTAAAGGCAGCTCCCATCACAGTATTTTTTTATCTTCTGTCGTCCTGGTAGATGTTCTGAAGGATGGCTTAGCCTTAGGAAGTAAATATGGGATATTTATTTCAATCCCGTTCTTCAGATTAAAAGCTTTTTAGACCACTTTACAACAAAATAACAAAACCTCAGTAGTAAAATGATAACGCAGTAAAAAGTCACTTAAAACAGGATGAGTGATACTCCTTGTGTCTTTTGTCCTATCAGTTAATCATTCATTCTCCTTGTGAATCTGTAGGTTGCTTACAGCATGTTAGTGTACAATACTGCAACTGTTCCTTCTGCATTTCTTTCTGTTCTAGGCTATTGAGAATGTTGCTTCTGCCTCTGATCATAAGGTAATGTCCTCTATAGATTCTGACATAGCTATTCTCCACTTAGAACCATTATTTTATACACTTACACGTTGATTGGAGATACACGATTCCTTCACAACAGCCTCTGAAAATTTTGCAGTGGCATTTTGGAATAGAATAGAGCTATCATTTGTGATATAAGAAGATACACAGAAGCTGCCATTTGTCCATTTCCCCCATGTTTATAACAGATCAGTGTTGTCCTTGAACCTTTGGAGCAAATCCATCTCTTTACTCGAAACCATTGGCAGGGAAGAGTGCGACTATCTTCCCCCTAAGTTATGAAATCACTGTCTGAATCTTTGTGGTGCCTATTGTGTTACTGGCAGAGGAATCTTAATTTTTCCTGCTGCTGTGGAGCCAAGCCTCTGGAATTCTGTGCTTGAGTCTGCAGATTCTGCAGACAGTATCTTCAAAGTACGCACAAATGTATTTTACTTTCACAATTCCTTTGACTGCAGCAAAATGGGTTATTTCCAGAATTTGCATTTTTATTAAGAAATCTTGCTGTGAATTTCTGAAAGGGCAGACAGACAGGCTCCAAGAATGAATTCCTGTCCCCACAACTGGGAATCTCTTGTTTCTGAGCCCCTAGTAATCACTGGCAGTGTGTCTTTAATCTTTCTTCCAAATCATGAGCACTAGACACTTAAAAACAAAATGAAAGAGATGTGTTTTGCATCTGTGATGTGTGATTTCATCTGTGATGTGTGATTTCAAAATGAAAGAGATGTGTTTTGTGATAAGCAAGCCCTGCTTATTTTCTCCACCTAGTTATGCTTGTAGGTACAAAATTCTGTGTAAACTTAAGCAGATTCTGTGATTAGATTTAGATCCTTGATCCAATCTGTTCCTTATTTTTCTGTCTTATCTGATGTTTGCATAATCAGCTCGATTGTTTTGCTTGAAAAAAGGTTCTGGACCTGATAGTTCTGTTAATAATCTATGCTACCAATGTCAAGAGTAAGAAGCAAATTGAGAGAGTGCTGAGGAGCAAGATTCGATCAGGCTACATGCAAGAGCAGTTGCTGCGAAATGCCTTCCAACATCACTTGCTGGTGAGCGCTGTTTGGAGTTGCATCATATAGACAACCATTTTTCACCAGCCACCCTAAAATATGCAAGACTATGCACAAATTCACATACAAGCCCTGCTTATTTTCTCCACCTAGTTGTGCTTGTAGGTACAAATTGTGTGGGTAGGTTGGAGTGAATCAGGCACAATGTGGAGGCGATCCCAATGATTCTTGTGATCATAGTGGCTAAAAGTTGTACAACCACAATTGCAGAAATTGTGTCTCCACTTGCTGCTTAGTTCTCCCGGAGAAAATAAGAAAAGGCTTCTGTGTGAGAACTGACTCCAGGATTCAGAAAGTCACTGGATTGTGCAAAGATGCTTCTGCATTAGCCCGGGAATTGAAGCAGGGAAATCTCCTTCAGGTGTGCTCCTAAAGATGGCTGAACAGCTCCTTTTTCTCCATGCACAACTAGGCAGCTTTGGTTTTGTCCACGTTTCCTTCCTCCTCATTGCCCCACCTCAAACATGCTTTTGGAAATGATAAATTTATCATTTAATTACTTTCTCTGATCAGTGATAATCTTAACTAGAAAATGCATGATCTTGAAGTTGGATGAAACTTGGAAAAGGCAGTATATGTATTTTTGAAGCCTCAAATTTTTTTGTTCTGTTTGTATTTCAGGTTATGAGAGATCTCTTTCCAGCTATCCTGTCATTGTCAGAGATCTTTGTACATTCGGCAGATGCCTGTATTGTCTCTTACGGCAGCTGTATGTACAAGCAAGCATTCACAGTCTTTGATTCTTATTGTCAGCAGGTATAGTAGAATGCTGTTACTATTCTTTGGATTGTGAAATATTTTTGAAAGGGGAAAGACTAAACAGAAGCACAGTAAACATTCTGAAGTCTATGGCAGCTCTTTGCAGAAAGCTTACTGGAAAATGTAGTTTTAATATCCTCAAGTGTGATGTTCTAAAAAGAATGCACAGGTTCAATGGCATGGCTTTGCTACTGGATATGCTAGGAGTTGTAGTCAGACTTGTTATACTGGGTTTGTACTGGATTCCAAGGTACCTCCGGCTTGTTTCAGCAGCATTCCAAAGAGCTGTGGCACAGTTTGGGAATCACTGCTGTGTGCAGAGAGTAGTCATTGTTTTAAGGGAGGAGAACCAAGTAGGTCTGCCTAACTGGACCTCACTTATGTCAATCTGCACAAGAGGTGGCATTAACTGGTCTGTGTTGCAGTGGCTGGGAGAGAGAAAGAAGGTCAGCTCCTCCTCCAAAGCCTATGTTGCCTTCCTATCCCCCCTTCCTCTCTTCCTTGCTTACCCAAGGATGCTTGCTGCCTGCTTTGAGAAGCTTGTTTCTGTTTTACCTTTTGCTCTAATTTCTGTACAGTTCCCTTTTATTCTTTACAAATCTGCTAAAGTTAGGTGCAAAGTTGTACGTTAATCAGTGGTTGGCAAACCAGACAAGCATGTAGAGGCAAAGAAATGGTGCTGAGCATCAGTTGTTCCTGGCCCACTTTGCCTCTCCATTCTTTTCAAAGCAAGAATTTTGTCTGTTTCACAATTTGTGATTTTCACTTATCCTTTCCTTTATCTCTTCCCTGCAGGAGATTGTGGGTGCCTTGGTGACTCATGCATGTGGTGGAAATGCTGTTGAAGTTGATGTCTCTCTGGATGTGCTCATTGACCTTGTGTCTCTCCATACCTCATCAATAGTTCCATATGCTGTTTTTCTTAAGGTCAGCCCTGACAAAGCTGGGAAGCTTTGATGCTGGTGTCAGGCAGATAGTGGCAGAAACATAAAACAAGAGGCAGTAAAAAGAATAGATTCTTTAAATCAAGAATTTAGTTACAGACACAAAACCTATTGTCACTTCTATTTTGTGGAAGTCTAAGGACATATGAAACAGCAAGAGTGGGCTGGCTTCATGCAGTCGGTTTATCTTTAGATCCTTTCTTGTTCTCTTATTCCATTTGATTTTCCTAGTGAAGAATGGGATAGATATAAGAACAGAACAATTTATGGAATGTGATAGTTGCAGGTATGAGATTCTGTGAAAAGGGAAGGCCTTCTTTTTCTTTTACTAGAATATCCTCAGTCCACCTTTTTGGTTTACAAAGCAAGGGTTCATACTTAATTAAGGATGCCTCTCTTAATTAAAGGCATAAATAATTTGTTACGTAATCCTGAATATGCATTCTTGGAATAGAAGTCTTTGCTAGGTAAAACTCAACTAACTCAGCATTCTTTGCAGCTTACAGCAATCAGTAGGCACTAGGTGATCC
This sequence comes from Lerista edwardsae, assembly GCA_029204185.1. Taxonomy (NCBI): domain Eukaryota; kingdom Metazoa; phylum Chordata; class Lepidosauria; order Squamata; family Scincidae; genus Lerista; species Lerista edwardsae. Next base: position 6,273,665 of record JAJKFI010000005.1, read on the forward strand.
ATAAATGGTGATCCACTCTCTGTCCACCTGTGACACAGACTGGTTTTCTCAGATCCACTCTCTATCCACCTGCGACACAGACTGGTTTTCTCTAGGTTTTGGAGTGTGTACTGTATTGCTGGTTCAGATCCTGGGATTTATAATGAAGATCGTTTTTTGCCTGATCTCCTGATATTCTTTCCTTACAGAGCATTTTGGACTACATGGACAATCTAAGTCCACAGCAAATACGGAAGCTCTTCCACATTCTTAGCACATTGGCATTCAGCCCAGGGCACAAAAGTGGCTACATTCAGGTGTGTGAAAATTTAGTCTATCCATCTGGACATGGAAACCCACTGTTTATATCTATTGCAGATCATAGATCCCACTGATATAAAAAAGATTTAGGCATGTGACTCTTCAATCCCTAATGAATGTTGTTACAGTATAAACCTTTTCCTGCTTTTTGACATACTCCAGGGAATACTAGAAATACTAGAAATCACAATTAAATTGCTGCCAACATTTCCTGGTGTGACTAGAAATTCACAAAATTTGTGTAGGATTCCCATATGAATAATGGCATTCATCAGATTATGGGCTTTCAGTGCTAGATTGTATGACATGGCACCAAAAGGCTGGTTTTGAGTACATAGCCTTCTGCTGCCTGGGAATTCTTGGGAATATACACATAAGTATGTGTATATAAGTATATTCTTATATACATTCTTATATACACATAAGTATATTCTTATGTGTGAACAGTTCCCACCCCCGGATATTTTTACAATTTAGCTTCCTAACTTCATGCGTTCTATTTCCCATGTACCCTGTTTTTGCCATCCCACAATTTTGAATATTGTCTTTCTGCCCAAAGCTTGAGTGGCCAACACTTCTTGCATCTCTTGTGAGACATTTCATAGCACATTTGTTCTGTGTGTCCCCCAAGAATCTTTCAAAAAATGCAGGAGCACTTTGTGCGATTTTACTGCATCCCATCGGAGTTTTGTTGACAGAAAACGTTTCTCAGGCTTGCCAGGCAGACCAGTGGGGCCTTGTTTATCCTTGCATTGATTGCATCTCCTTTGAAATGTAAGACGTCACCTGTAGTTTTTTTTATGTGTACTTCTGGATGAAGCATGATTCTGTTCCTTTTCCTTCCATGCAGGATGACATGCATATGGTGGTTAGGAAGCAACTCTCCAGCACCATCCCCAAATATAAGCGTATTGGGATTATTGGTGCAGTTACCATGGTGGGCAGCATGGCAGCAAAGAGGTGATCACATTGAGAAGACTATGTATTTTGTCTTTTGTTGTAGAAACAGAAGGGACCGAGATGATGGTCTAGTTCAGACATAATGAATGAGCCTAAGGAAGGGACAGGCTCTCATGTATGTGAGAGGAGCAACTGAAAGCTTTTGGTTACACTTTAAAACGAACTGTAGCTCTGCATTACGTATGAATTTATAAACTGCAGTTCTCCAACTCTACAGTAGTTAAAGCAAACATAATATCAAACCATCCTTTGAATCTGGTGCAAGACTATGATTTAGCATGTCTGAATACAACTATTATCTCTTGATAGCTAAACTATAAGAGACCCAAGAGAATAAAATCATTTTCAAACATAGTTTAGCTTCCAGCTGGAATCCTGCATATTTCTATTTATCTATTTAATGTATTCCTGCTCAGCCTTTCCTCTACTGACATGGTTGCCCAGCGTGGCTTACATAAAAGCAAGAATATAAAACAATATTAATGAATATAAAGGCCTATCTTATCCCCATGCTAGGATTTATTTTTTAGGGTCTTCGAAACATTGTTCTCTGGATGATTTTTCAACCCCAAAGCCATATATGTTAGTATCTAGCTATGTCAGAATGCATTAACCAATATTAAACCTAACTGCTGATTTCAGGAGCAAGGAAAATGGGCATCTGTTGGAACGAGAAAAGCTGAGCAAGGAGCAATATAGACAGGCAAGTATGTGAATATGTGCAGGATACACAAGGGATTAAGTAGCCCAAAGAAGAGGGATGTGTCCCTGGGTAAAGCCTCCCAAAACTGATTGAAAGAAGCAGTGAACCTAGGGAGATATTCCCAGGAGCCATTGTGGTATAGTGGTTAGAGTGGTAGACCAGGACTAGGAAGAACAGTTTAAATCCCAAGCTTCCATTCCGTCCTGAAGCTTACTGATTGACTTAGGGCCCACTCCTATCCAACTTTCCTATTATATACTGATCCAGCCATGACAATGAAATGTGCACTGCATCCTGTGGTGGGAGAGGACAGTCACAAAGGCCTCCTTGAAGCTTGGAGTGTTATCAAAGCAGGAAAGTTGGATAGGATTAGATCCTTAGGATACAATCCTGTATACACATACCTGGGAGTCAATCCCATTGAACTCAATGCGGCTTACCTTTAATTCTAGTAGACATACCTAGAATAGAATTGTTAAAACTGAGAGATAGTGACTGATCCAAACTCACACCACAAGACCATTGTAAAAAGGGGTGAATCCTGCCAAACTTCTGGGAGGAAGCGTGGCATAGAAATGTGAGTTAATAGTGATCACTACGATCCAGCAATTTGGAGCTGCCAAGAGGGCTGCAGCAAAGGCCATAAGCTCCCTGCACCCTCCAGAGAGCCCACGTAAGCTTAAAAATCCCTTCCCTGATCAGCAGCAGCAGCAGCAGCAGCACGATTGTGGAGATTGTGGTGCTGCTCTCCCCTCCCCCCACTCAAAGACTTACAGTGCTCCCAACTGCCTTTAGGAGTTTGGGAAGCACTGGGATAGAAGATGGGATGTTTTAGTTGTAGACATGAGATGCTATGGAAAGCGGAGGCATGGGTTAGGTATAGGCAGAAGACTGTTGTGATCTGATACTAAATTAAAGAATGAGTGGAAGCATCTTGAAGAAATGAACCTAGGAATGGATATGGAAGTTGGGGGGGGGCAGATGGTTATAGGGGTGTAGTAGAAATTTGTGTGAGAGACTGATGTTCTCCAGAGTGAGGATTCAGATTCAAATGCTATTTAAGAAGCTCTGCTAGCCCAAAATGCAATCACTTCTGCATTTGGCTGGGAGTGTTTCTTAAAATATACATGTCAAAGGGGAACTTACATAGGCTGTATGTACATCTACAGCCATGAAGTTGCCTTCTGAATTTCCCCTTCGAACCTTACAAAAAGTGCCACTTGCAAAATGCTACAGTGGCTTTTTCAACAGCAGGTGCTTCAGTCAACAGCCAGAGCAACTCCAAAATTTGTAGATTATGTGCAAATGTTTATGAATTGAGTCCATATTATTCCACAGTAATTGATCTGCTTCTTTTCTTCAGATTACATCTTTGCTGGAGCTAGTATGCTCTTGCTGTGAGCAGGTTCCCCAAGCCCTGGCTCTGTACTACGATGAACTTGCCAACCTGATTCAGAAAGGAAACCTGGATTTGCAGATCCTGGTAGGATACAGAGCTGTTGGTCTGCATCCATTCAGTTGTTAACTTTAACATTGCATAACCATAACAGTTCATGAGCGTTACTAAAACAGGTTGACTTACGCTGCAATCCTAAATACACTTAGCTGAGAGTAAGCTCCACCGAATACAGTGAAACTGACTTCTGAGTAAACATGTTCAAGATTGTGCTGTTAGACATTGCAACTCAAAGATGTTTGTGGTGCTTATTATTGTAGATAACTCTCAAAATTCTTGGCTGTATTAACAAAGTCTTGTTCAGACTAAGAATCTGAAGATTCTGTAGACTCTGAAGGCTTTATAGATGCAAGGCATCTGCCTTGGCAGAGGAAAGGTGGATATAAATCTCTTAAATAAATAAATAAATATTGAAAAGATCATTAAATCAAATCAGCCCAATCTTAATTATCCTTAGATAATGAGGCAAGACTCTTTGAATTGGAACAAATAATGTATTTAATTAGCTATTCAGATCATTGAGACAAAAATTTAAAATACTCTGGATTCAAACCTGAAGCCTCTGAAGGTAACTGGAGCCATGCTCTGGTTGCCCGGGGTGGGGGGGTGGGTGGGGAGGCCAGTAGGCTGCATCCAAGGCTCTGTCCCTGGGCCATACAGCCCTGATTTGGGCCACATGGCTTCCTCGGAGCAAGGAACCCCATGGGGAGTCTGGACATCCAGGCGTCGCCATTCCAGCACAATCTAGGATTGCACTGTTGCTTAGTTTCCTTTTAAGAAATTTAAGTATTCATAAAAGGTGCAACAGACTACCCACTGTTATTGCTCACTTACTATTCCACTAGTTTCTAAATGCCTGCCATTTCCCCCATAATCCCTCTGTTGAACCAATCCCATTCTTAACATACGTAAATTTAATAAATGTAACTAAGCCCTACAGCCTAGCTAGTGACTTTCTCGATTTCAGTATTTCTGCCACCTCCCAATATGTTGTTTATTACTCTTATTTATATACTGCCTTTCTCAATAGACTCATGGCTGTTTACATCTCTGAACATAAATCTATTTTTCAATGAGATTTTTAACAAGCATTATTCCATGAGAAAATCTCATAAAATCTCAATTTCTTCAGATGTTTCCCTTCTTAGTGCAGTTGTTATCCTGGGGGTCAGCTCTTGTGATTTCCAAGCCTTTTGCAGGCATCTACAACCAAGTTTCCACCAGCTTCAAAGGAGTTGTCCTGTTTTTTGACAGCTGACTCCCCCACACTCCACTTCTCCACACAAATCCACCAGCAGCCTTCCATTGAGGCAGCCGATCCTGCTTAGATTCTTCGGGCAAGCTGACAGTTCAACCTCCAGACCATGCCTCCTGCCATCTAAAATGTATTCTTTAGAATTTGTATATACAGATGTGTTTTTTTCAAAAAACTACACATGTAAATCCAAATCTGATGATAGAGAAGTCTCTAAGCAGTTCTTTTTAATGTTTCCCAGTATAGTTCCTTGCAGTGTGTTCTTCTGTGGAACTGTTTTTTTTGTGTTTGTTTTTTCCCTCCTCTAGAACTGGATTGGGAGCAGTGTGGTGAAGGATTTTGCAAAAGATTTTGTGGCCGATCTTCTTCCTACAGAGGATGGGTACGTCAGAAAAGCAGCAATGTATTCAGTAAGAATAAACACATTCGCTGTTGTAGCGTTGATCCTAGGTTGACATTTGGCTTCCTTACAGTGCATTCCTGTTCCCTGTGAAGCCACTGTATAGTTTGGAAGATGATGATAATGAGGAAAATGAGGACGCCATTGTTATTAACCTGTTGCCTCTGCTATCCCAGAGCTATCTCAGCAAGCATGAGGATGAAAAGGCAGCCACGAGCAAAGACAAAAGGTCAGTGTGGTACTTCCCTAGTCATATTATAATGAATAGGCAATCTCCTAGAATTCTTGAGTACTCTCTGGAATACTGTAGAGCAGGGGTATCAAACATAAGGCTCGTGGGAACTCTTTATGTAGCTCATGTGATAATTGGGCTCTCCCTGTGCTCCCTTTTCAGCAGCACCACTTCTTCCAGAGGGGAGGGAGAGATGGAAAGAGACCTCAGAAGGCTCGGAACAATATGGGTGGACCAAGAGGGCTGAGAAAGGTTGATTCTGACAAGGCTCTGAGAAAGCCCAGTTATCACATGAGCCACCCTTTAGCAGCACCATTTCTGCTAGGGCATTTCTTCGCAGAGCATCTCTCAGCTACTGAGCTGCAAAGTGATGCCACAGCAGAAGTGGCGCTGCTGAAAGTGTGGCTTGCGTGATAATTGGGTGGAGAGCTGGGAAATGGCATGATGTATGGGTTTTCCCATATCTTGAGGAAAAAAATGATCAAAATTTGCAATAATTTCTCTTCTGTCCTTTGCAGCTGAGTTCCTATGTGAGAACAAAGTGCTTAATTACTGGCCATCATCTTCTTAATAAGACCGCTTAATGATGTCACTTCTGGCCCTCAGCAGGTGTAATGAATGCTATTCAGTCCATTGTATGAAACAAGTTTGACACCTCTGCTCTAGAGCAGTGCTTCTCAAACTGATGTGCCAGATTTTTTTCCAATGTGCCACGAATTAGTACCATATCTGTGCCATATTATTATTATTATTATTATTATTGTTCTATCTTTCTTGGAATTTCATTGTGGACCAGCAGCTGATGATTCACAGATCACCTCTTTCAGTAGCACAGCTACTCATAAGGCTAGAGTAAGACATATAAGGCAAAATCTTGGAACTGCCATTGAATTGTCCAAATCTAAGCTTTTGTTTTTTTCAAAAAGATGAGGTTCTTTTCTATGTGGTTGCGAAGAAAACAAGCAAACAGTTCCAGAAGTGAGGGTTGTTTACGTGCTGAAAAGGGACAATAGCAAAATAATATGCTGTCAAAACAAGTCCCCCAGCAAAGGATGCGGTCTTTATCCATCTTTCTTTGTGCTTTTTTCCACACCTCCTAATTGCATCAACTCCTCATGTTCAATCCTTCCCAATACGTGACAATAAAGACTCCAAATTCATAGGGAAGGCATCTTGTGGACCAGATAAAGTAGGCTAATTAAGTACAGGTTGAGCCTAATTATCCCCAGATTTTTAATACATGGATTTGGCTCAACCTGAAACCTCAAAGGACAACCGGCACTGTAGTCGCCTCTGGAGGCTCTTTTGAGGCCTACCTGCCAAGGCTGCATGTGGCCTTGGTGGGTTTCAGAATGGCCATTTAGGCTGAAAAATGCAACTTCTGGTCTTGGGGCAACTTCTTTTTTTGTGTGTTTTTAATGCCTTATGTTTCAAGGCCCAGGGATTCCCTCCAGTTCTTCTTTATAAGGCATTAAATATGCCACTTCTCCTTATAAGGCATTAAAGATGCCACTTCTGGTTTACCAAAAAACCAGAAGTTGCTGTTTTCAGCCTAAATGGCCATTCTGAAACCCACCAAGGCCACAGGTGGACACAAGTCACCTCGGTGGGCTTCATAAAGCCCTTTGGACCCGAGTTCAGAGGGTGGGGAGGGATCCATGGGTTTAATTACCTGCGGATTTTTTAAACCATGAGGATTCCGGAAATGGAACCTTCACAGATAAACCCCCCCAACTGTACACATAAATTGCAAAATTTACCTGCATCATAATCTGTTCTAATTGCATCATTTTGAATCTGTAGTACAGAAGTAAAATACTACTTCACTATATGCACAAATTTCTCCTCTCCCTTCTTCAGGAGTGTATCTCCAGTGTGCTTGCCGCCATTCTTCCGGCTTCTGAGGCTCTGTGTGTCAGAACTGAATAATGGGAACTTGGAAGAAATTGATGCCTTGTTAGGTACAACAATTGTCTCCATCTGGTCTAATGTACATTGCATGAAATAGTAAGAAATGGTTGCTAGAATGTTGAGGCAGAACAGGGTTCTAAGTATGACATTATTCTTTATTTGTTGACTTGAAGCTATACCACCCAGCTTTCTGCAGCAGATTGAAATTTACTCTTGCGTTATTATTTCACTATATGGCAGTTACCAATGACTGGTCATTTCTTATCTAGGGAAGCTTAGTTTGGCACTATGTCAAGCTACTATGTGCAAATTTGATTTAGATCCTAGAGGTAGGTTGGTAGGAGGTGTCTCCAGATTGTGAATAAACAGTCTCTGTCTTTTACTTTGTCCTATCATAGGATGTCCTTTATATTTGACTGACTTAGAAGTTGGAGAAAAGTTAGACTCTCTCTCTAAGCAAGAGCGTGAATTCCTCTGCTTGCTCTTGTTTCATGCCCTTAACTGGTTCTATGAGGTAAGCATTGCTAGTAGGGAGCCGTAGTATGTTCCCATAATGCCTGTGTTCACAGAAACATTCCCAACTCTAGTGTCTGGCAATTTGCCTGCAGGGAAGAAAGGGCTAAACTGCCTTGTTTGCTATAGTCAGAGCTCAAATGGAAGTGAATTAGAAGATGGAGCGCCATACATTTGGAAAATTAATTTTGTCTGAAAACAATAATCACCATTATTTTCTAAGTGCTTACATACATTTTGCTTATGAAATAAGTCATAATTCCTTATTACAAAGTACCATATATACTTGTGTATAAGTTGATCTAATAAATAAGTTGAGGGTACGTTTTAAGCCAAAAATCATGGAATTTGCTATGACCCGTGAATAAATCAAGGTAAAACTTAGGGATATATGCAATTTTTTGAATTAGATAATTTTGTCTGATTTTGCCCAATGCCAGATCCTGACAAATGACCTACCAGTAATTATTACCTAAGAACTGTATGGTCTACCTATTTATTGAAGAGAAATAAAAAGGTAAAATTAGAAGGTGCGTTTTATTTAATACACAATACTAAAACAAGCCTATTATATGAGCCAGAAAGTGCCTTTCTTGTTGCTATAACCTAAGAGATGTTTAAAGTGGCTCCAAGTGTCTTTTGGAAATCCTTCAGAGTCTGATTCTTTATCAATGACTCCAAATTAATGCTGGGCAGAAGATTAGTTGATATATGAGTCGAGCTTTCTCCCCTGTCTCCTTTGCCTGCTAGATTTTTCAAAGTGCTCCCAGGAATGGGCAGGAGAATATGATGTGCTGGAATAGGAGGCTAGCCCTTCCCTCTCTGCTTTGCTATGCATCCCTCTGTCTGCTTCCTCATTAAGCAAGCCTTCTCACTAGCAAGTAAACAATGCCAGTCCTCCCATTTGCAGGCAGCATCCTTTTTTTCTCTCCACCTGCTTCTCAGCCCAATCTATCCCCCCTTCCAAGTAGTTCCTGTTGGATGCTGGCCTTACTAGCTCTGCCAATGAAGGACCTTTTGGATGTTTTTAGCAGTTCCCATTTGTAGCCACTCCACTAAAAAGACATGTTTAAAGTAGTCTTTCCTGGCAGTATAGGGCAAATCTGCTGGTGGTGGTGGTGGAGGAGGATTACAGGCCTGTTCTACATCCTGCCTTACTCCACTGGAGATCTAGAGCCTTGCTCTGCCCACCATATGACTCAATACATTTACCGTATTAACCCATGTATAAGTCAACTTCAGATTTTCTGGGCAATTTTAAGGCATAATTTTTTTTACTTATACATGAGTATATACAGTACTTAGAAGTCTCTTCATTCTACTCTGGAAGCATGGCTAGTACTGCAATGTAGATTAGGGATAACCTATGAGACATCCTGGATTAGTAGAGGTCATTAAGAGCATAAATCATTCCCAGATCTTACAGGTGAAATTTGTATCTCAAGGTTGTGAATGCCTTCTGCAAAGAAAAAGACCCTGAGATGAAAGGAAAAGTCTTGGTTCGATTGCAGAACATTACAGAGCTACAGTGTCTTCTGGAAAAATGTTTAGCGGGTAAGCATACACAAATACAGGTTGAGATTTGGGGTGGGAATCGCATCTTGTGACTACAAGGTGCACTTTGACTTTAGAAGAGGCACTTGCATTTGATATTGCTGTCCTCTACCTGCTTACATGGGATTAAGTCCCATTGAACTCAGTGAGGCTAATTTTTGAGTGGCTATGCATAAGACTGCACTGTAAGTACTTTCTGCTTTGTTTCTGGGCTGTGATCAGTGTGAATTAATACAAAACTATTCCCAGTGTTTTCTAGCACCTTTTCCCCATAGTCTGTGTTCATCTAATGATCAGCTGTACTGTCCAGTTACAGCATTTTATTGACACAGTGGTTAAGGCTATTGTTTCATGGATATATTATAATTTCTAGCATAGTCTATTCTGTGGACTTGGGTTGGATAATGCCTTTGAAAACAACAGTTCAAGAAAACTAACAAGTAACATATTTTTTTAAAATATAAAACATTGTGTGCAACATCTAATTATGTTGTGCTTGCTTTATCCCAGCCACCCCAAACAAAACAAGCTACAGTGTGCCTTTGTCTAGTCTGTAGCTAGATTGTACAATGGCTAGTGAGTCCCATACATGCCATACTGAGAGAATGGCATGACACAGCTCCACAAGTAATGAGTTGTGGTGGGCTTCCCTCCTCCAGCACCTTGGATAGCACCACTACATCATAGCTAAAAGGCTTCACCAGCAAGAGGACGACGACGGGGGTCACATATTTGGAGATGCTAATTTATCACCATGACTATAGGTACTGATCCTGACTTTTTCCTTAATTACAGGCTCCACATTACTATGTAGAGTAGACCCTCCATTGCCATATAGGTCCAATGACCATTGTACAGCCATGCCCCAGTATCTGCTGGGGATCCATTCCGGACCCCACCGTAAATACCTGAAACCATGGATATGGGGGATGCGTTTTTAAAGATAGGGGAACATCAATAGTTTTGCTGCAACAAGGTAAAAAAAAGATGTTTAATGTATCCATGGTATCCGTGGATAACTGAAACAGTGGATACTGAATCAGTAGGTACTGGGGCACACCTGTAATCATAAAACCAATGGAATTATTTTCTAGTGATGTATACGTGCAAGTGTTGTGTTACTGTTTTGTATGGAAGGAACATTAGCTTCTGAGCCTATGATTAAAAACTCAAATGCTCTGAATGGAAAAATGTAGGGATAAATAAGTAGGTTCTGCTGAAGCATTTCTCAAAAGACATCTCTTCAGCTGGTGTCCTGTTTTCTTATAACTGCTTTTATATGTTACAAAATTCCTGTGTAGAAAGTGCATGTCATAACTAAGGACTATTTCTGCATGTCCAAAGAGCAGGTACTTTAAGGTACTGTAAGAAAGTGCTGGGAAGTTGTTATTGGCTTTGGTTTATCTGTCATGTATGATTGTAACGCATGTTAACTCCTGACACTTGTGAAGGAACTTTGTGAGATAGCCCTTTGGCTAGTCAACTGAGTTGCTGCTTCTTTGGCTTTGCAGCAAATCCTGGCTTTGTTCCTCCTCCTGCTAATTTTGATTCTGAAACTTCAGAGGGAGTATCTGTTATCAGTACTTTGGGTCCCACTAAGAAGAAGAGCAAAGGTAAAATATGCAATTCATACATCTTTAAAATATTATACTACAATGAAACCAGGCTGGTTATTATGCAAATAAATATACAAAGCTGCTTTATGGAGGAGTCAACACATTGGTCCATCTAGCCCAGAATTATCTGCTTTGTGTGGTAGTGGCTTTCTTAGGCAGATGTCTTTGCTAGCCCTCCTGTGTGAGATTCTTCTAAATGAATGTGCTATAGAATGAATGTGGTAGATGCAGAGATTCGACACACATGTGAGATACAGGAAGCCCAATCCTGAAGCCAGTGGCACACAAGGATCTGATGGCACAGAAATGGTGACCGCTGGATCTGGTGGCCTCTGAGACTACCATCGGGGTCTCCATGGGGTAAGGGAGCATTTGCTCCCTTACCTTGAGTAATGCTGCTGCAGCACCAATGGGTCTCCTTGGCTCTATGCCCACGTTTGGCTCAAGAGGGAGATTAGGATTCGGCAGCACAGGCTGTTGCCATCCCTGCCCCCCTCGCAGGCGCAATCTTCCCCTCCCTCTGCCCCATTCTGCCCTCTCCCTGACCCCCCCCCCAGAATACTAACCACCAGCCAGAATTGCAGAAGCACCACCTGTCCATCCTCATGGCGCTAGCCCAGTGCTGGTGCTCCTTGCTCTTTAGGTGCCATAAACATGCTCTATGTCATGTTTACCTGGAGCCAGCAGTACAAGTGTACTGCTAGTGATAATGGGCTCAGGATTGAGCCCTAAAAGGCTGCATTTAATTGGAACAATACATAGCGTGTATACAGAAGAGAGATGTACTAAAATTGACATTGAAAGCAGGAGGTTGCATAATGGGATTACCTTCTCTCTCCTGGATGTATGACATGAGATGGCAAGCAGAGTTCTTGGGCTTCATCTGACTTCCAGGCAGTTTCCAATGTTCAAATTATCCATTTGGAGTATATTGAATAGTTTCTGATGCAATGCAGGATTGCATATAGTGAGCATATATTTACTTCAGTGGGGTTGCCTTTCATAAAGGCATAGACTATATGTGGGCATCATACCAATGAAGGGAAATCAGGAAAAATCAGGTAACGTTTCCACCTTCTGAGGGTTAACCAAGGTGAATTTACACACTTTTATTGAAAGAGAACATGAAAAATCCTTAATGTTTCCATTCGAATTCAGTGTTATCATTTATGTACTAGTTGTTAGAGATTTCCTAAGTAAAGGCAAACGTTCCTCATTTTGACTTCTCCGTTGCATGCCTGAGATGATCACCTACAAAGCTGGATTGGCCTCTGTGTGAAACTCTTTTCTAGGACAGAAAAAACAAAAACCGGATGGTAGCAAAAACACTTCTGCAGATAATTCACAACTGGATGAGAACACAGAGCCAAATCAACCTGAAACTGAAATCAGCCAGCAAGAGAAGGTTCTTTGTCTCTTAAACTTTTAAAAAAGTATACAAAGGAAATTTAAAAAGTGATGTGTGTGTGGGGGGGGGGAGAGATGTCTCTCCTAGAATGTTGATCTCTGTGCTGCTGATGGGCTTCCTCTTATGCAAATATCATAAGCCAGTACACAAGCATTGTACAAGAAGCAGCATGAGATACATTATTGTTCCACCCTGAACTGGTGCACTTGTGACTTCATCATTTTTCTTTTATTTATTTGTCTGGTACAGTGTTAGGCCATACAGTGTTAGATTAAACAGACAAGCATCTCCTTGGGGAAAATCTGAGGGCCATAGAGCTATAACCAAGATTTATTTATTCAATAAATGAGTAAATTAATTAATTAATTATTAATTAATTAATTTACAGTAAATACTGAAAGCAAGCAATGCTGGCTTTCTCATATAATCCAGTTTTTTTTAGAGCAGCTTAAGGTGTTGTTGAAGAAGCGCTGCATTGCCTGCTGATTCTTCGCTTGGCTTGCAGCACTCCTATAACATTAGAAGGGAAATCTGCACCATCTTTGTCTGCACATAGCTGAGCATTTCCTCTGTACAAGTTTTGCTTCAGATGTTTGCAAGACACACCACCAACTAAATCTAGAGTATGCATTTGCCTTTCAAGTACCATCAGACGCTGTTGTCACAATCCTTCTTTCTGCAGATATAGGAAAGAATATATCTGTGTTCTCCCATTATGCCTGTGTTCTCCTATTAACTAGTGGTTTCCTTTTCAGGATTCCCTGGAAAAAGAGCCAGGGCCCCCTTTGGTGCAGCTGCAGAGTTATGGGGCATATTTCCGTGAATTGGACTTTGAGGTTTTCACCATCCTTCACAGCGGGCTGCTGACCAAATCTGTTCTTGACACAGAGATGCACACAAAGGCAAGCAAAGTTCAAGGATTGTTTGAAGGTGTTTGAAAGAGAACATTGAAGAATTATCTTTTAATTATCTTTTTCTTCTTCTTCACAAAAACGAGAGAGAGCTGAAGTTCAGGGGCTTATGTAGTAACAGAAAATTAGGTAGCTCTTCCCCAGGGTGGACTGAGCTGCAGTAAGCACACACTAGCAGGGATGTAGTTGTCGTACCTCCCCTGGGTTATCTGCTGGGTGTTAGCCTTGCTGCAACCCTAAATGGAAAGGGTAATAGAAGAGAGTGCTGTTGCCAAATAACGTCTGGCACCTTAGCCAGAGTTTATCTGGTTAAGATTGTCATTCTCTGCCACACAGCTATCCCCAAGATCAGGGGGATCATCCTGCGTGTTTGCTGCTAGTTATTGCATTATCTTCCTCACACTACACACATTATTGGATCTGGCCTGGGACTCAGGGGAAATGTCTTTCCAATTCTTCTTGGGTCTTTTATTGTTACTTTGCCCCCCTTTAGCGTGGTTTCCTCTCCGCTCTGCTCATACAACTGTCATGTACAATATGCATTGTAATCAGCTACTCCTAGTGCAGTAATCCTATATACATGACAGATAGATGTGTCATTCCATTCCTCTATGCCTTGGGCCAAATCTTTAGTCACTGTGTAAATTTTGCACATCCTAAGCATTTGATTTTTTTATGTTATCTTCTTTTTAAAAATATAGACCTCTGAAGTAGTGCAGATAGGGCCAGCAGAGCTCCTGTTCCTTCTGGAAGATATGTGCCGTAAGTTGGAACATGTGTTGATACCAGCTGCTGCAAAGAGAGCCCCTTTCTTAAAGGTATGTGCAAAAAATTGGGTAGAGAGACACTATCCAGGTGAATTTCTTCTCAAATAGGCTGCTGAAATCGAATGGTGCAGATTTTCTACCCATAGACAGGGTTCATAGGCTGGTTTCAACTGAGGTCAATGAAAAGCATCAAGCAGCTCTAATTTTACTTAAGAACATAAGAAGAGCCCTGCTGGATCAGGCCAAAGGCCCATCTAGTCCAGCTTCCTGTATCTCACAGCGGCCCACCAGGTGCCCCAGGAAGGCATGAGACTACAAGATGCTTGCATCCTGTTGCCACTCCCTTGCACCCGGTACCAGTAGCCCACCACCTTTGTAAGGAGGTTGCACAATCCATCATTGCCTATAGCCCACGATGGACTTCTCTAGCCATAGCATTTTGCTGGTATTTGACTACTATTGGGACAATGTGTCCCAAATTTTTTGTAAATAAAAAGTGGATTGATGTGAATGGAGCAGAACTCCCCTTATTCAGATCTCAATGTCCATTCCAGTGCAGCAATGTGTTCAAAACCAATTTTTGATGGATATGGTGGGTGTTAATTATTGCATCAGACATGTGACTCCCATAAACCTCAATATACATAAACCTGAAGTTGCGTAAGGCATAGGAACCATCTGCCCTCACCACTCTTTAAACAGAATAGGAAATGCAGAGTGCCCTGGGATTAATCCCAACATGCTCTGCATATTCTCTTTTTTTTAGAGAGAGTTTGTTCTGGGTGGCTTTGTGGTGCCCTTCTCTGTGCCAGCAAACAGCGGCAGGGCTTTTCTGGTTTTGCTCCTTCCCCAGATTGTGTTTCCCTGGCTGGACAGCGCTATCATTCTATGCAGTGGAGGTGCCAAAGTCAGCCCTGCATCAGCGGGAAGGTTGGAAAGACAAGAGAGGATAGGAGGGAAGGAAGGCAAGGAGGAGGGCAAGCAAGAGACCCAAGAGCAACTTGCACTGCCTCCCCTTTCCTCCTCCTTGTGTCTTCATTCTGCCAGCTTCCTCTGGGGGAAGGGCTTTTTGGGCATGTGCACTGGGCAAGTGCCATATAGAGAGATCCATATTGTCCTCTCCTAGCCTTTCTTTCCTCTTTTCTTCTCAGAATGAGGAGGAAGTTTAGAGCAAAGGGCAAGTGTTCCAACTAAACTTTACTTGTATAGGATGATCCAGAATCCCTTACATAAGTAGGGGACCTGCCATATTCGTGTTTGAAAAATGTGATTTATAACTCTCCCCATTTCTGAGTTTGACTTTCTGGGCTACCAAATATTCACAGTGAACTTACACTGTGTTTGATGTTCACAAGGTCATTGTTCGAAATAATTGTGCACGCATGCATATGTGTACTTGTGTAATATCCTTGTAAATTTCCAATTCTTAGAAAAGTTATGAGTTACCCAACAAGAGCAACTCTTTCAGCAGAAACTGGGATATGCTGTGCTCACACATCCATTCCAGGCAAAGCTGTATGAGTAACAAAGCTCAGTTCACATGTAACACCAAACCATGTCAGTAACACCATGTTTGGATGTTATATAAGAGATTATGAGCTCCCTGCTTCCTTCATGTGCTCCTTAAAAACCATGGTTTTAAATTCTGGTTTGAAAGGCAAGCACAAACCACAGTTTGCCAGTTCAGTTCAACTAGGAGGTCAGGCAGCATGCAAGAAGGTGGTGCCCTTCCACCGCAGAGGAATCTAGATCTGGTGATCCGACCCTGCCTTCTGGAGTAAGGGGCATTCCCATTGGTCTAGAATGCCCCCCCTTTCCCCATCCCAGAATAGGATATTCCCAGGTAAGGAATTCCTACATTTTCCAAGCCATATTTTTTCATCAAACCATTGTGTGCTTAAGTGTGACTGCTTCATAAACATGATTTTGAACAATTAAACTTTAAAAAAACAACCACCACCTGGATTTCTTACAGGGAAAAGGAAGCAGGAATACTGGATTCTCGCATCTTTGTCAAAGATCCTCCCAAGAAGTGATTGAGTGTGCTGTTGAACTCTTAGAGCCATTGTGCAACCACATGGAAAATATGCACAACTACTTTCAGGTTAGAATTATTTAGGCTACATTAGCATCCAGTGTGGCTTTTATAAATCAGCAGGTGCTTATTTTCATTATAAGGGTTTTGCATAAGGAACCAGCAGGTAAACAAGGACAGGGTAGCACTTTACTTAATAGCTTGTTCTTTAAGGCACTGATTGCAGAGAACCATGGTGTGGTTGATGGGCCCGGCGTCAACATTCAAGAACATCAGCAAATGTCATCTTGTTACCAGCAGTTACTGCAAGTCTTTCGTCTCCTGTTTGCTTGGTAAGTGACGTATTTTTTCCCCCTTGGATAGGGCTTGCATTGGCCCATAGCATAAGCCCAGCAAGATTTGTGTGATGGATTTTTGTCATAAAGCTATATCTTGATCTGGCAAAATATGAAAGCTGTGGACTGCAAAACTGTGCTACTTTTGGTCTATTTGGTCTACCCCACTAAAATGGTTAGATCTTAGCCAAGGAAACCAAACCATAACTGCAGAGTGCCCCCCACTATTCAAACTTCTAAAACCTTTAAATCTAGAGATCGGTGTGGCAATTTAAAGCCACGTTAGTGATTGTGTGATGACAGAATCCGAGAATGGAGGTAACTAAACAGGATATTTTTTGCAAGGATGCACTTATTGACGTTGCCTAGTTAGATACCATAGCGTGAAAACTAATCAAATAGTCATTTGCTTTGGAAGCAGTTTTGATTCCAAGTGTATTTAATCGCAGATCAGCCGTAGGCCACTTCCCTAACTTCAAGAGTAGAAAGCATAAACAAATGGTGAAAATAAAAGAGTATCCTGATATCAAACATGAGCAAAGATTAACATATAGAACTCTCCCTAGCATTATAAAAATGCAAAATATTTATACTAGATAAAGCATGGGTCTGAATAGCTCTATATTAAAAACTGTAGGGATTATTTCTGTGTTCTAGAATCTGAGATTTCTTCACATGTTGGTTTTTTTTGGGGTGTGTGTGTGTGTGTGTTTTAAATCACACACATACCAGGTATCCTTCCCTCCCTCCCTCCCTCCCTCCCCCCCCTCTCTCTCTCTCTCTCTCACACACACACACACACACACACACACACACACACCATATAAAAACTGGATCTGATACTTGTCTGTCCTTATTTCATATGTGCATTTGCATAAGTAGTTATTTGTGTCAAAGAATGCACAACCTGGACTCGCCAACTGACGACTAAACATCTTCTGGGGTTAGGCGCATGAACCTGACATTAAGAGAGAGAGAGAGAGAGGATAAAAGTGCCTGGGGTAAATATCACAAACCAATGGAACCAGCTGGTGAGATAGAAAGGCCGGGATGCAGGGTAAGAGTTTCTTGTCATAAGGGGGGAAGTGAAGATAGCAGAGCTGCAAAACTGATGATGCAAACACAATGCTGGCACCAGAGAAGGAGCTCAGCTCCCCCGCTTTTTGAAATGTTTTACTTATTGTTAGATTGTACTTTATGTTCTCTGTAAGCTACCTTGGGCATTTGCTTCGGAAGGGGAAAGGCGGAGTATAAATTCTTCAAATAAATAAATAAATAAATAAATAATGCCTTTTATCTGCACAGGAGTGGATTTTCTCAACCTGAAAACCACAGCATGCTGAAATCAGGCCTCCACGTCCTTGCACACAGACTCAAGCCAGGGGAGAAAGAACTCCCTCTTGAGGAACTGCTCAGGTAGGAGGAAGAAAACACGTTAGCTATATTCCTGTAGTATTTTAAGTTACAGCACTGCTTTGAATGGACCACATTTCTTCTAGTCCAGTTCTCAAACTTTTTAGCATTGGGACCCATTTTTTTTAAAATGGGACTTTTGTCAGAACCCACCAAAAGTTATGTCATTAACCTGGAAATGATGTCATGGCCAGATATGAAATAATCAAGCAGGAAGTGCCATTATTATGACACAATAAAATGACACTTCTGTCATGCAAACTGGCATTCTTGGATTGCAGCAATTGCACAATCATGAAACAACTTTGACAGAAAGCAAGAAATATTATGTAAAAGCACTGAACTAAAAACAAAATTTAAAAAAAACTTCATTTGATAATTCAAAACTATTATCACTCACAAAAGGAATATAGCAAGAGTAAGGTCTGCAGCTTTCAAGATGGCAGCTCTCAGCTTTTTGTGACCCACCTGAAATCAAGTTACAATGCACCAAGTGGGTCCCGACCCACAGTTTGAGAAACACTGTTCTAGTCAAATATCTGATAGCGAAGGCAAAAAGGGAAAGGAGATATTCCAAGAGATTGTAGAGCTAATTATTTGTGCACGATGACGCTGAATATTAAGAAAATACGTTTGAAATGCTGGTATACCTTCTATGACATTTTGACCCCGTTTTTCTTTCCCCTACAGTCAGAGTTTCCAATACTTGCTAAATTTGCAGCATAGTGTCCCCAATATTTTCTGTGCATTGAGCCTCACTCAGCTTCTGCTTGTCATTGCTGAAAGATCTGTTGTCAACCTGAAAAATGATAAAATAGGTAATGTATCCAGAATATTGTCTTATTTTTATTACTTTTCTTTTATTCTATAGAAATTTTTGCTGTTTTAAGAGTTTTGGAATCTGTATCATTCAGGTGCAGATCTGCTTTGTTGATCTAGATTGGCCCTATTATGGTGGAGTAGTATTAAAGCCTAGTTTCTTTCCACACCTGGCAGCAAGAATTTTAACATTGTATTATCTGTATATCAAAATATACAATATCTACATTAACATCAAATTAGATATTTATACAGCAATCTTAATAAGTCATTAATTCATATTCAACATGTATGTTAACATAAAAATAACTACACATGTTTACTACTGAGACTTGCCAGGTCAGCATTAGAATTTTTTAAAAATATTATTGTGTCTTTGATTGTGGTGGTGGTGCCTGAAGAATGTTGTAGGACTAGTAAATGCTGATTTAGAAAACTATGATTGGAAGTAATTTGGGTTTCCATTTAATCTCAAATCTGAAATCAGTTTCAAAATACAGACTCTTGATTCCTGGCTTTAGTAGGAAATCATGTTGGACAGTTGTGGAGCCTTGGCTACAAAGCAAATCCAAGACTTTTCCTGCCTGGTTCTTTTTTGACAGCTTCCATCACTAAACGGTTTCTCTGCCAATCTTGGGTACAGCCCAATGGAGCTCGTCAGAAGGGCACCCAGTTTAACGACACTCTCCACACTTTGTTCTGGTAAGAGTGGCTTTTTGTGTGCTGTGTGGTCTCGCAGCTCTGTTCTTTTCCTGATTCCTGTAAAAAGGCCACCCTAGTTGCTAATTCAATTCCTTGAAATGCGCATTTAAAATTGCCCATTGTCAACCAGTAGAATTGTCAACTAGTTGACAACCAGTTGCCATTGTCAACCAGCTTGAAAACATCCTCCTCTCCACTTGTGTACTCTGTGGCGTCATTCTGATGTCCTAGTTTTTACCATTCAAGCAATAAACAATGTGGGAAATGTGAGAGGCGTCTTATTACTGATAGTTTCTTATTAATAAGATGTTTTTTCTTACATTTTATTCCATTACCAGCAGTCAAAGTGGTTCATTGTTGAGCTCTTTAGACATTCAGTGGATTAATGACTGTCCTATTACCATATTGGTAATTACCATATAAGATGACCCTAAAAAGAACCGTTCCTCCCATTTTCTGACTGGAATTCAGCCTTCATAAGTCAAATTTTGAAGTTTTTGAAGTCTGGCGAAGTTTAAAACCAGAACTTTGTATTCTTTGATGTGATATTGTTGTTTTCCGTTGTCGCTGCTAGGGAGGAAAAACAGTATGAGAAATGTGAAAAGTCAGTGACAATTCATTTATACATTACTGGAAAAGGGAAAATGAACTGAGTGAATCATGATTTCTAATCAAACTGAGTTGGTAACTAATTAAGTCACATGCTGTATAACTATGGATGTAGATGAAATGGGGACAAGACATAAAGATCTTCTTTATGCTTTTCCCTATATCAAGCCAAAGACAGGATGGAGAAAGCCTTAAAAAGGACTTTCTAATACCGTACGGAACTTCGTATAACTTTTGTGAACAACTTTCACACACAGTATCTATATGGAACATACAGATAATATACTGAAAGCCATAGAAGAAATTTCCAGCATTGGGATTCAAGAGCTGATTAATTCTTCTAAAGATGGATGCTCTTCAACTTACCCTACATTGACCAGGTAATGACAGCCAACTAGGGTTGGGGTAT